>PVHT021183523.1:5695292-5819312 GCA_004024745.2 Catagonus wagneri | reverse complement strand
GAGATGGATGAGGTTAGCCAAGGAGTGAGTGCAGAGGAAGAAAATGAAGATCAATCTCTGAACCCAGGCACATTCTAACATGAAAAATGGGGAAAAAAAGGAGCAACTATCAAAGAAAACAAAAAGATTGAGAGTAAAATAGTACTGCCTCCCCCCAACAACAAAACAGACAGTATTCACTCCCAAGAGAGTTCAAGGAGGAGAGAGTAACCTATTGTGTCACAGCGATGCAATGCAATAAATGTACCCTGGTATAAGACATTGGTCCAAACACTGAGGATAAAGGACTGTCAAAGGTATCTGAAATTCACTCCACAGGAGAAGACATATAGCCAACATCAAACTGAAAATTCAGAGATCATAATGATCAATGGCATAAGGAAAGCAAAAATGATTGATGTCACAGGGAATGATGGAGAGTAATTGGGAGGAGTGTTATTTTTAGGTTGGGTGGTTAGGTAAAGCTCCCAAAAGATCACACTGAGCTGAGATGAAATTACAAAGAAGAGTGAGCCCTGGGAAGTTCTGGGGGAAGAGTGCACTAGGCAGAGAAAATAGCTAGCGCCGTGGGCCTCAGGGAGGAGGATGCTCCGTGCGTTGGAGAAGAGGAGGCCGGCTGAGCTCCCACAAGGAGAACGGGCAAGAAGAGGAGAGGCAGATGCGAGATGAAGTCAGGGTGGCAAGGAAGTGTCCCAACATGCTGTGTAGGCTCGGCTGTGGGTCAAACTCGGGACACTGAATTTAAGTACAAAGAGAAATCAATAGAGGGTTTTCCCAGATTGTGGCTGGATCTTATTCAGATCTGACAGAACTGAAGCAAGGAGAGAATCCTATCAGAGTAGAGATTGTAGTAGTGGAAGGGGAAGAAGGGAGGCCTTGAACTAAGAAAGTTGTAGAAACGAGGAGTTGATGGATCTGGGGTATGTTCTCCAGGTGGACATAACAGGCATTGCTGATAAGCTACATGAGAACATTTATTCCTTTTGATTACTTCTGCACCTTACAGGAATTAGTTTGTAGTGTCTGTGATTTGGAATTAAAAAAAAAAAAAGACAGAGTACCCATTGTGGCTCTGTGGTAACGAACCCAACTAGTATCCGTGAGGATGCAGGTTTGATCCCTGGCCTCGCTCAGTGGGTTAAGGATCTGGCAGTGCCTTGAGCTGTGGTGTAGGTTGCAGACATGGCTCAGATCTGGCATGGCTGTGGCTGTGGTGGAGGCCTGTGGCTATGGATCCAATTCCACTCCTAGCCCGGGAACTTCCATATGCCCAAGGTGCAGCCTTAAACAAAAAAAAAGGAAACAAACAAACAAAAAAAACAATGTTACTTTCATATGATATAAATCTGTTTGAAAGTTGTTTAATCCTGCTGTACACCTACGGCCAAGCTACAAATTATACCCCATGAGTATTTGCATATTTCAAAGTTACAGATTAAAATGTAACTAGGAGTTCCCTCTGTGGCTCAACAGGTTAAGAATGCAACTAGTATTCATGAGGATGTAGTTTGATCCCTGGCTTCACTCCGTGTGTTAAGGATCTGGTATTGCCTCAAGCTGCAGCATAGGTCACAGATGTGGCTCAGATCCTGCGTTGCTGGGGCTGTGGTGTAGGCTGGCAGCTACAGCTCTGATTTGACCCCTAGACTGGGAATTTCCATATGCTGCACATGTGGCCCTAAAAGTAAAAAAAATAAAATAAAATAAAATGTGACTATCTAAACAAAGATTACTTTGATGATAATTGTATCTGTATTTGTTCTTTGTTTAAAAATTAAAATTCTGCTGATTAGTTTGAAGATGGGTATTATTAAAGAAGTACATTAGAAAAAAATCAGTAAATTTTACTCTTCCAGAATTCCTATCATGGCTCAGTGGAAAGGAATCTGACTAGTATCCATGAGGATGTAGGTTCAATCCCTGGCCTCACTCAGTGGGTTAAGGATCTGGCATTGCCGTGGGCTGCAGTCTGGGTCGCAGACGCGGCTCGAATCTGGTAATGCTGTGGCTGTGGCGAAGGCCGGCGGCTACAGCTCCAATTCTATCCCTAGCCTGGGAACCTCCACATGCTGTGGGTGTAGCCCTAAAAGACAAAAAAAAAAAAAAAAAAAAATTCACTCTGCAAAAAAATCACCATATATTGACAACAAATTTTGGAAGATTCATGAAGAATAACTCATTGGAAGCTCTGTAAAGATGAATCCTCAGCATGTAGATATGAGAGAAAGTTTCTGTTTTGTTCTGTTGTGGTTTGGTTTTAGATAACATAGGAAAAAAATTAATGGTTAGTAAAACGGCCCAAACAATCTGGTTTTATTTTATTATAAATTACAAGGGGAAAAGAAAAAACTTTCTTTTTCTTTCTTGAGCTTTTCTATCTACAACCTAAAAATAGCAGAAGAGTTTGTTTGATAGCATGCCATTCCCCATTTAACATAAGTTTAAAGGCATCCAATAATAGTAATCATTTAGAAGGCATCCATCAGAAAATTTCCCATTGCTATTCATTTTATTAGTTCAGTTGAATAGAAACAATAGCCGACTCTCATTTAGGATAGTTAATGATGGGTTTGTTTTCTTTTTAACAAGGAAGAAAGAAAGGAAGCTGAAACGCACACTGTTGTTGGAGTCAAAACAAAGAAAACTCATCAAAGCAACTATGAAGGCCACCCTGGAAACAAAGGATTTATACTCTAGAGAAGACAATAGATACTGGTCACAATAGGCTGTCTTAGAATTCTTGGGGAAGAGTTGGGAACACACCACAGAGCATTTGGCTAATTGCTCAGTGCTCCACATGCCGATGTCAAAAACACACTTCTGGCTCAAATTCTGATTAGTTAAATTTAGTTTAGATTTTGAGATAGATCATCAAATTTGTTCTTCCCAAAATTTCTTGGGCCAGGTCACATAACTGGTTTTAACTCAGACAAAAGTTATTTCCGAAATCACCAGTATGATTTCCTTCTTTCTACCTCCACGGCTCTTTAATTCAACAAGTGTCTTTTTGTTGTAGTACAACAATAAAGAATTGTACTCATGACCTTGCTTCTCACTTGAGTATATTATTTCATCTTGAGGAATCCTGGAAAAGTTCTTATATTTGGGTCATAGATCCATAGTCACGTGTGTTTAGGGCATGGACAGGCTACCAGTTGCAATCAGAAGGCAATGGGACAATACAGGGCAAAACGTAAAAATTTTACATATGGCAGACCTCATACTGCACACGTATTAAAAAGTCACAGGCAAGGAGAGGTTGGTTTCTTAAGTGCACCTTAGCTAAGAGGAAAAATTAAATTTTAAAGTAGCACTACAAAAAATCTTTTTTCTCTCTGAGTATTCATTCACTGTGATAATTTGAGCAATGAGCATGGGCACCAAGGTCAGAGTCCAGTCCAGCATTAGTGCATCTCTTGAATGTGTCAGTACTGCAGATATTCACACTGAATAATCAAATCAAGAGCTTGCAGTTAAATCTATTATGAATTTATAAGCAAAAATGACGAGAGTATTTAGCGCTTTGTTTTCCTGTACTGATGAATGCTAAAGATGTACGCCTTGAACTTTTTAGATAATATCAATATAATCACCTTCAAAAATAATGATGAAAAATCTATCCTTTTTTCTCTGCCTCACCAATTTCCTGCAACATCAAGGTCCCTTCTGAGAGTCTTTCTGTTCCAGTTATTTCTCAAGTTTAGAAAACAAACCATACTGTGACTTAGATAGAAAGACCCCCATTTTTTACTTCGATAAAATGTATTTGTTTAATCCTAAAATGTTCATTTTGCTTAGGAAGAGACACAGGTCGGTGACATGTAAGATTATAGTTTCCTTGCATTATCCTTTAACAATTTATTCTAGGTCTGCTAATTCTCATGATGCTGTGCTAGAGAAATATTAAAAGAGAATGAAATTTTTAGAAATGCTAATCAAGTACTTTGTTTCATTGTCAGATTCAGCATATATCAGCTCTTATTTTCACAAGATTTGAGGGGCTCTCTTTCCATAGAATTTAATAATAAGAGAAGCTGCAAAGAATAGTAGCCAACTATGAGAATTAGCAGCAGTAATATTAAATAAAGACAAAAAATTATAAACTCTAAATGGTAACTAGGTCTCTTGGTGTAGACATTTTGAAGAGGGAAAAAAAAAAATCTCAGCAGACAGGGAAACTCACAGAGGCAAGCCAGTGGCTAAGAATCAGGGGTCAGCTTATTGGAAGCCTTCCCTCCAAGAAACTTCATCCAAAAGAAAGGATGCCTGGCTAAGTGGTGAGGAAGGAAACTGGCATTCTGAAAATATGACTGAGGGCAGCACAAGCAGATGTAAACTACAGGGCATTCTTAGAGATCTGTTATTCACATTCATGTATTAAAAGTTCTGGAAAGTCCTACAAAGAAATGGGTTTACTTAACTCAATAGTTTTCATACTTATTTGAGCAAGGAAATAGTCTGGTATTTGTTAAAAAGAAGTTTGGAAAATTTGTTGGTAAATCAAATTTTTGCTCAAAGTCCCACTTGGATTTCTCTGAAATTAATCTATGTCCTGACATTTGTCAGTTGCCTACCAAACACTGTGAAAATCCAAGTGAATCTATGAATTTGGTCACAAAGATAGTGCAAGTTCACAAAAATCATTTTTGATCTCACTTCTGATATTAAATATTCTTTAACTACCTGTTACCTTGGCTCAAAGGGAATCAAATGACAATGTGCAGGAGACAGGAATAAGATGGCAGAATAGAAGGACTGGAGCTCAACTTCTCTCATAAAAACAACAAAATTACAACCAAATGCTAAACAACCTTCAACCAAATGGACTGAAAACTTTCAAAAAGATATTCTACTCCAAAAGAAAAAGAGGAGGCCACATCAAGAGGTAGGATGAGGGATTATGCAATATAAGCAACCCCATACCTGGGGATCTGGCACTGGGAGACAGAGCCCCCAGAGCATCTGGCATTGAAGGCCAGTGGGGCCTGTGTGCAATAGTTTCACAGGACTGGGGGAAATGGAGACCCCATTCTTGAAAGGCGCACACAGACTTTCACGTGCACTGGGTCTCAGGGAAAAGCAAAGGCTCCATAGGAACCTGGGTCGGACCTGACAGCAGTTCTTGGAGGATCTCCTGGGAAAACAGGAGGTGACTGTGGCTAGTTGTGGGGGAAGGACATTGGAGGCAAAGCTCTCAGGAATATTCATCAGCATGTGTTTCTCTGGAGGTGGCCATTTGGGGAAAATCTGCCCCTACCCATCAGGGCTGAGAAGCTCCAGGCCAAACAATAATACAGGTGTGATCACAGACCCACCCATTAGTAAACAAGCTGCCTAAAGAGCCCCCAGGCACACGGCCACCTCTAATCTCACCAAGAGACAAAGCCCCACCCACCAGAGGGTTAGAAATCAGCCCCACCTAACAGAGGGCAGGCACCAGTCCCTCCCATCAGGAAGCCTACAGCAAGTCCCTGTACCAACTTCAGTCACAAGGGGGCCAGAAATCAGAAGTAAGATAGGCTACAACTCTATTGTCTGCAAAAAGGACACCACACCAAAAACCTATAAAAATGAAAAGACAGATAACTATAACTCAGATAAAGGAGAAAGAAAAAACCCCAGAAAAACAACTAAGTGATCTGGAGATTATCAGCCTCCAGGAAAAACACTTTAGCCTTATGATGCTGAAGATGATGCAAGACATTGCAAATAAACTGGAGGCAAAGAATGATAATTTACAGGAAACATTGAGCAAAGAAGTACAAGATATAAAACTTAAGCCAACAGAGATAAAAATCCAATAACTGAAATAAAAAATTCATTAGAAGCAACTAACAGCAGAATACAGGAGGCAGAAGAATGAATATAAGTGAGATGGAGAACAGACTAGTGGAAATCACTAATGCAGAAAACAAGAGAAAAAAGATTAAAAAGAAGAGAGTCTCAGAGAACACTGGGACAACTTTAAAAGCACCAAAATCTGTATTATAGGGGTTCCAGAAGGAAAAGAGAGAGAGAAAGGAACAGAAAAAATACTCGAAGAGATAACAGCCTAAAACTTCCCTAACATGGGAAAGGAGCCACTCACTTAAATCCAGGAAGCACAATGAGTACCATATAAAATACACCCAAGGAGGAACACCCTGAGACACATATTAATCAAAATGACCAAAATTAAAGACAAAGAGAAAATATTGAAAGAAGCTACGGAAAAGAAACAAATAACATTCAAGGGAACCCTGATAAGATTATCAGCAGATTTTTCAGCTGAAACTCTGCAGGCCAGAAGGGAGTTGCATGATATACTTAAAGTGATAAAGGAAAAAAACCTCCAGTCAAGATTACTTTACCCAACAAGGTTCTCATTCAGATTTGAAGGAGAAACCAAAAGCTTTACAGATAAACAAAAGCTAAGAGAATTCAGCAACACTGAGCCAGCTTTACAACAAATACTAAAGGAACTTCTTTAGGCAGAAAAGGCCACAGCTAGAAACAAACAAAAAAAACCCCACAAATTATAAGGCTTACCAGTACAGAGATGTATATAGTAAAGATACTAAATCATCCACGTACAATTGTGCTAGCAAAATCAGAAATTGTGAGAAGAGGAGGGTACAAAGGCAGAACCCTGGAGATACACTTGCAATTAAGAGACCAACAACATAAAACAATATCATATATATATAGACTCCTATTTCAAAACTTCAGGGTAACTGCAAACCAAAAATCTATAGCTGATACACACAAATAAGAAAAATCAATTCAAATAAAACACTAAAGATAGTCATCAAACCACAAGAGGAGAGAAAAAGAGAAGAAGGGAAGAAAAAAGAAACAAAAACAAATCCAAAACAGTTAATAAAATGGCAAAAAGAACACACATATCAATAATTACCTTAAATGTAAATGGACTAAATGCTCCAACCAAAAGACATAGATTGGCTGAATGGATACAAAAACAAGATCCATATATATGCTGTCTTCAAGAGACCCACTTCGCTTCTAGGGACACTTACAAATTTAAAGTGAGAGGATGGAAGAAAACAATCCATGCAAACAGGAATCAAAAGAAAGCTGGAGTAGCAATACTCATACCAGACAAAACAGACCTTAAAATAAAGAGTATTTTAAAAGACAAGGAAGGACATTACATAATGATCAAAGGATCAATCTAAGAAGAATATATAACAATTTTAAATATCTATGCACCCAGCAAAGGAGCAACACAATATATAAAGCAATTACTAACAACCTCAAAAGGAGAAATTGACAATAACACAATAATAGTGGGGGACTTTAACACCCCACACACAGCAATGCATAGATCGCCCAAACAGAAAATAAACAAGGAAACACAGGCCCTGAGTGAAGCATTAGACCAGATGGACTTAATAGATATTTATAGGACATTCCATCCAAAAGCAGCAGAATACACATTCTTCTCAAGTGCCTTAGGAACATTCTCTAACATATCCTGGGCCACAAATCAACCATGGCAACTTTAAGAAAATTGAAATCATATCCAGCATCTTTTCTGACCACAACACTATATGACTGGAAATTAACAAGAAAAAAAACTATACCAAAAACACGTGGAGACTAAACAACATGCTACTAAGCAACAAATGGATCACTGAAGAAATCAAAGAGGAAATTAAAAAATACCTAGAAGCAAATGACAACAAAAATACAACACTCCAAAATCTATGGGATGCAGCAAAATCAGTTCTGAGAGGGAAGTTTAATAGCAACATAAGCCTACCTCAGGAAACAAGGAAAAGCTCAAATAAACACCGTAACTTTACATCTAAAGCAGCTAGAGAGAGAAGGACAGGACCTAAAGTTAGCAGAAGGAAAGAAATCATAAAGATCAGAGCAGAAACCAATGAAATAGAAACAAAGAAAACCATAGAAAAGATCAATGAAACAAAAAGATGGTTCTTTGAAAATATCAACAAAATCGATAAACCCTTAGCCAGACTTATCAAGAAAAAAAGAGACAGGACTCAAATCAATAAAATTAGAAATGAAAAAGAAGTTACAATGGACATCATAGAAATACAAAGGATTATAAGAGCCTACTACATGCAACTATACGCAAATGAAACGGATGAACTATAAGAAGTGGACAAATTCCTAGAAAAGTACAATCTTCCAAGATTAAACCAAGATGAAATAGAAAAGAGGAACGGACCAATCACAAGTAATGAAATTGAAGCTGTGATTAAAAACTTCCAACAAACAAAAGTCCAGGACCTGATGGATTCACAGGCAAATACTACCAAACATTTAGAGAAGAGTTAACACCTATCCTCCTGAAACTATTCCAAAAAATTACAAAGGAAGGAACACTTCCAAACTCATTCTATGAGGGCACCATCACCTTGATACCAAAACCAGACAAAGACAGAACAAAAAAAGAAAATTACAGGACAATTTCACTGATGAACATAGATGTAAAAATCCTCAGCAAAATACTAGCAAACCAAATCCAACAATACATTAAAAAGATTGTACATCGTGATCAAGTGGGATTTATCCCAGAGATGCAAGGATTCTTCAATATCCACAAATCAATCAGTGTGATACACCATGTTAACAAACTGAAGAATAAAAACCATATGATCCTCTCCATAGATGCAGAAAAAGCCTTTGACAAAATCCAACACCCATTTCTAATAAAAACCCTTCAGAAAGTGGGCACAGAGGGAACCTACCTCAACAAAATAAAGGCCATCTATGACAAACCCAGAGCTAACATCATTCTCAATGGTGAAAAGCTGAAAGAATTCCCACTAGGATCTGGAACAAGACAAGGATGTCTGCCCTCACCACTACTATTCAACATAATTTTGGAAGTCCTAGCCATGGCAATCAGAGAAGTAAAAGAAATAAAAGGAATCCAAATTGGAAAGGAAGAAGCAAAACTATCACTATCTGCAGATGACATGATACTATACCTAGAGAATCTGCAAGACTCTACCAGGAAATTGTTAGAGAACATCAATTAGTACGGCAAAGTCACAGGATATAAAATTAATACACAGAAATCAACTGCATCTCTATATACTAACAATGAAATATCAGAAAGAAAAATTAGAGAAATAATCCCATTCACCATTGCATTCAAAAGTATAAAATATTTAGGAATAAACTTACCTAAAGAGACAAAAGACCTGTACTCTGAAAACTATAAGGTGCTGATGAAGGAAATCAAAGATGACATGAACAGATGGAAAGACATACCATGCTTTTGGATTGGAAGAGTCAATATTATCAAAATGACTATACTACCCAAGGCAATCTACAGATTCAATGCAATCCCTATCAAATTACCAAGGACATTTTTCACAGAACTAGAACAAAATATTTTAAAGTTCGTTTGGAAGCACAAAAGACCCAGAATAGCCAAAGACGTCCTGAAAAAGAAAAACAGAGCTGGAGGAATCAGGTTCCCTGACTTCAGACTATACTACAAAGCTACATTCATCAAAACCAAAGGTACTGGCACAAAGACAGAAATGTAGATCAGTGGAATACAGTGGAATAGGATATAAAGCCCAGAATTAAACCCACGCACCTACAGTCAACTAATCTATGACAAAGGAAGCAAGAATATACAATGGAGAAAAGACAGTCCCTTCAGTAAGTGGTGCTGGGAAAACTGGACAGCCACATGTAAAAGAATGAAATTAGAACACTTCCTAACACCATATACAAAAATAAACTCAAAATGGATTAAAGACCTATATATAAGACCAGATACTATAAAACTCTTAGAGGAAAACATAGGCCAAACACTCTCTAACATAAATGATAGCAACATCTCAGATCCACCTGTTAAGAGTAATGACAATAAAAATAAACAAATGTGACTAAATTCAACTTACAAGTTTCTGCACAGCAAAGGAAACCCTAGACAAAATGAAAAGACAACCCACAGAATAGGAGAAAATATTTGCAAATGAAGCGACTGACAAGGGATTAATCTCCAAAATTTATAATCACCTTCTATAGCTCAATACCAAAAAAAACAACTGCATCAAAAAATGGGCAGAAGATCTAAACAGACAATTCTCCAAAGAAGACATACAGATGGCCAAAAAAGCACAAGAAAAGATGTTCATCACTAATTATTAGAGAAATGCAAATCAAAACCACTATGAGGTACCAACCTTACACTGGCGAGAATGGCCATCATCAAAAAGTCTACAAATACTGAGTGCTGGAGAGGGTGTGGAGAAAAGGGAACCCTATTACACTGTTGGTGGGAATGTAAATTGGTGCACCCACTGTGGAAAACATTATGGAGATTCCTCAGGAAACTAAAAATAGGATTACCATTTGATCCAGCAATCCCACTCCTGGGCATCTATCCAGAGAAAACCATGACCCAAAAAGATACATGTACTCCAGTGTTCACTGCAGCACTATATACAATAGCCAGGACATGGAAACAACCTAAATGTCCATTGACAGAGGAGTGGATAAAGAAGAGGTGGTACATATACACAATGGAATATTACTCAGCCATTAAAAGGAAAGAAATAACGGCATTTGCAACAACATGGATGGGCCTAGAAATTACCATGCTAAGTGAAGTCAGTCAGTGGGTGAATGAGACACCAACATCAAATGCTATCACTTAGGAGTTCCCATCTTGGTGCAGTGGTTAATGAATCCGATTAGGAACCATGAGGTTGCGGGTTCGATACCTGGTCTTGCTCAGTGGGTTAACGATCC
The DNA here is from genome assembly GCA_004024745.2 of Catagonus wagneri. NCBI lineage: Eukaryota > Metazoa > Chordata > Mammalia > Artiodactyla > Tayassuidae > Catagonus > Catagonus wagneri. Next base: position 5,808,569 of record PVHT021183523.1, on the reverse strand, counting down.
GGCGTTGCCGTGAGCTGTGGTGTAGTTTGCAGACACAGCTCGGATCCTGCGTTGCTGTGGCTGCAGCGTAGGCCAATGGCTACAGCTCTGATTAGAACCCTAGCCTGGGAACCTCCACATGCCACGGGTATGGCCCTAAAAAAATGACAAAAAAGGCAAAAAAAAATGCTATCACTTACATGTGGAATCTTAAAAAAGGACACAGTGAACTTCTATGCAGAACAGACACTGACTCACAGACTTTGAAAAACTTATGTTTTCCAAATGAGAGAGGTTAGGGGGGTGGGGGGATGCACTGAGGGTTTGGGATGGAAATGCCATAAAATTTGGTTATGATGATTCTTGTACAACTATTAAAAAAATGACAAAGTGTAAAGATTATCAACTGTTATCTCTGAGAACTATTTAAGCTTTTTTTTTTTTTTGTCTTTTTAGAGCTACACCCACAGCATGTGGAGGTTCCCATGTTAGGGGTCGAATCGGAACTGTACCCACCGGCCTATACCACAGCCACAGCAATGAGAGATACGATCATCGCCTGAGACCTACACAACTCGGATCCTTAACCCACTGAAAGAGACTAGGGATCAAAGCCCCATCTTCATGGATGCTAGTCAGGTTCGTTAACCGCTGAGCCACAACAGGAACTCCTAAGCATCTTTTAAAGTTGTGTCCATATAATACAATCTAGCAAGGCACTGATCAAGAAAGACCGTAACTGGCTTTTAGTTTTACTTAACGAATAAAAACATTTGCTATGAAAAAATTTTAACCAATTTTTATCTGAAGTCACAAACCTGCTACTAGGCATCATGACTTTCACTATCAGCCACTCCCGCCCCTGGGCGTTTGTTAATTGTCCCCTGAGCTGAGCAACGCATTTTACCAAAAACATAAATCTTACCATCTAGTAGGAGAATTACTGAATAACTTTATCCATACCTAGCTCCTCATATTTGACAGAGTATTCAAAAACAACTTAAAATTTATTTAGTTTATATTATAATAGATTTTCTTGTCATTCTGTAATTGATTAAACCTATTGAGATCCCTGGTTTAATTATGAACAATCACAAAAATGTCATCAAATATCAACCTGTGCTACCTGGCTCAGAACTATTTCATGCTGAGAAATTTTTTAAGCTATTCAAGCCCCGTGGAAGCATATCTAGAATATGAACATTTTTAATAAGTATCTTTAATGCAGCAATCTTTGATTTTTCTAGACTTGCTGAAAGTAGATGATAAGAAGGATAACTTCCTGCCCTGAGCCTTTACTCTCCTAACAAGTGTGTGTTCCAGGAAGTCAGTGCTAATTAGTTTGTAAAATACAGAGCCCCGGAAATTGAATGCCTTATCAGACTGTATCTAATGGGCAGAACACTACTTGCTATTTTCAAACAGTAAAAACAATGATTCAATAAAGAGCAAATTTATCCTGAGGAAAGAAAACAGTTGCATTAAAAAATAATAAAAAAACAAAAAATGTACTCCTGGTCAAATATCAGAAAACATTTTTCTTTAAACTTTATAATCGTGGTAATTATCTTAATCATTGCTGATGAACAAATTCTAGAGAGCTGCTGTACGGCACTGACTATAATTAACAATACTGTATTGCACACTTAAAAAATTAAGGGAAGGCCTCACGTTACTTGTTCTTACTACAATAAAATATACATATATATGTAATAACAACTTTTAAGACTTGGCTTCTGCAAAATGAAGCTGAGTTTTAAGACAGAGATTGCACTGATTAAACATTTTGCATCTGCAAAATGACGCTGAGTTTATAAGAGATTGCACAAAATCGGAATTATCTTGTCTGGTGTGCATATGCCACAGAGGTAATGTTAATTTACTAAGTGTCTCACCACCAAAAATCTTAGTTAATGCATTCATATATGAGCTTTATCTTTCCAAAGAAATATTTGCTAAAGAAACGATATCTCAAAAGAAAGTACATAAAGCATCTTGGAGCCGATATAAATATATACCAGAAGAGATGCATAAGCTATTATGATCCTCATTATTATATTCAACAGACAAGAAAAATAAATGTCATCCTATAGTAGTGTACAAATTTTTAAGTTTTATATTATTTCCTAGTCCTAGATAAACACATGCACACAGCCACATATACAAGCAAAATAAAACTCTAGATAGATTTTAATCCAAACACTGTAGGTCAAACAACAAGATTCTAGTGCAGTTTTGCTGGACTGGTCATGTGTAACTTATAAAAATCATTTTGGTATCATCTTTCTGATTCCAATTCCTGATTGGATTCCTGTAAATATACCGGTAAATAATATTTATTGGCTACTGACTACGTGCCTTTGTTATGCTAAGATTTGTGAGGAATAAGAAAGTCTTCTTAGAGGGCATTAGTAAATGCTAGAAAGATTTTCTAAAACTAATTTCTAAAGCACGTCAGAGCTGTCCATGGTCATGCACATGATGGTGAAACCTATTACCTATCATCTACCTATCGTCTATCTATCTATCCACCCATCCATCCATCTATCTCACACCACACAATATACCATATCATATTCCAGGTCAGAAAAATTAATGATTGAAATTGATGCAACAAAATTCCACTGTGACTTCTGTAATTGGTTTCAAAGATCTGAGTTTGTCTTATTGACATGCTGAAAGAACTAAATACAATATTCTTTGTTTAATGACCCAAATATTCTGAACACATTTTAGTTGGAGTTCCCACTGTGCTCAGTGGTAATGACTCCAACTAGTACCCATGAGGACACTGGTTCAATCCCTGGACTAGATCAGTGGGTTAAGGATCCGGCATTGTCCTGAGCTGCAGTGTAGATCACAGACATGGCTTGGATACCAGGTTGCTGTGGCTGTGGCAGCTGCAGCTTCGATTTATCCCCTAGCCTGGGAACTTCCATATGCCACAGGTACAACCCTAAAAAAGACCCAAAAATAAATTTCAGTCAAGGAAAAGGACTACACTACTATGTTCTTAAAAATAAACTCTCTTCAGGTTTTGTGATTTTCCAGGACCATCAGGAGCATATTCTAATATGTTTGTTTCAATAAGGGGTTCTTGAACTCTTTACAGTTTTTGAACATATCTTGTGCAGACCTGTATATTAAGATAGGCCCAAACATCTTTCCAAGATTAAATGGCATTTCCAGCAGAATTTTTGCTCAATGTGAATAATGAGTTAAGCTCAGAATTATAGGAACTTCTTGTAGTGCCTCTGTTTTAATGACTGCAAGCAGTTATCTTTAGATTATATTTGAAATGGTCTAGGGAACGTTTCATTGCTGAACAGCGGAGCAGGAAAGGTGAACTATTTGTGTCATGTACTGTTTTCCTCCCTAACATAATTTTGAAATATAAACTTTATAAGGTTGTTTTTTTGTTGTGTGGGAAACCAGTGTTTTTGCAAGATAAAAACACGGAACTAATTGTTTATATTAGAGCCTTTAGGACTGGAGCTATTTTATATGCAAATCTACTAGAGCAATTTGTTTTACATGTGTATTAAGCCAAATGGATCAAATTATCTGAGTGGTTTGAACTAAGATGATAGACTGTTTCATTCTACTTGAAAAGAATTTGCGATTCAGCATTTTATATAAATCTAATTGAAATGTATTCATGCCTCTGTAAAGCAGTGATAAACTTAATAAATGAAGACAGTTATTATGCACCCATAAAATATCAAAACCCAGCAAATTATAAAACAGTTATCGGCATGACTGTTTAAAATAACATAACTAGCTCTAAAGCTGGGTCAAAACTAATTATTCCATCTGTCAGAAGGGCACTCTGCTAGAATGAAATACATTTTCCTGTCTATAGATTAAGTTTCTTTACAGGATGGCGATAATAGATGCTATCAGGATTTGGACTGTGTGGATCACAGAGTCGAGTTCAGGAGGGTCATTACCACCTGAACCAGGGCCAGCATCAATTCTCAGGCCCATGTGTAGGACTAACGGTTTATGGTCTGCGACAAACAGGGCTATGATCCTTTATGAAGTAAGACATTTTGCTGTCATTACAGTGGAAGAGGTAAAATAGCACCTTTTTGATGATGAAATCATGTCATTTAGTATTGTGTGACTAGTTATTTTCAGGTGTTTTTCCTTTTCTTTTCTCCCTCTTTTGCTCAGTGCCAAAGTGAGCTTTTTCCTAAAGAACATGCCTGCCTGCAAGAGCGCAAAAATACTTTCCAGGGGCAAGTTAGCAGGACCACAGCCCCAGGCAGCTTTGTTGCTGGAGGAATGAAGATGAAACAAAAAAATCTAATTTCTTGTCATTATTATAACAGATTATTTTTTAAAGACCTCTTAACTCTCTTTTGACTTTATTTTTTTACAATAACCCCCTCTTTTAGAAATACTGAATCAAATTTAGCAGCTCTACAAGACACTCTGACTTGCTAGCAAGATAAAGGTGGTTCATATTGAAGAACCTCTCACTGAACACAGTATAGTTTGTAAACGTTTGCCTTTTGAGCGAGCTTAGAAATATTCTCCAGTTATACAGCTTTTGGTAATAGCTTTATAACATGGTGGCAAATACAAGTTATTTTACAAGAAATTTCTGATTTCCTCCTATTCATTCATCTAAGATTCATCTAAGTCCAGAATTCTTTTTTTTTTTTTTTTTTTTTTTTGCTTTTTAGGGCCTCACCCATGGCATATGGAGGTTCCCAGGATAGGGGTCGAATTGGAGCTACAGCTGCCAGCCTGCACCACAGCCACAGCAACATCAGATTCGAACCACATCTGTGACCTACACCACATCTCACAGCAACGCCAGATCCTCAACCCACTGAGTGAGGCCAGGTATAGAACCCATAACCTCATGGTTCCTACTCGAATTCATTTCCACTGCGCCACAACAGGAACTCCTAAGCTCAGAATTCTAACAGCAGGTTTGTGACCATTCTAAAGAACAGTTGAGGTCTAGATGTCCAACTTCATAAAAGGGTGAACTATTTATTTTCTGTGAATGATGTACTCAAGTCCTCATAGTCATCAACCTTTGGGATATATCTACTCAAAATGTTGGAAGAACATTTGAGCAAAATCTACTTGCAAGAATCTATTTTCATCTTTTTATGGTATCCTGGGGCAAAAAAAGAAAGGAAGCATCAAAGCACATATGTTTATGAGTTTTGGAAATAAATACTAAAGGCAGCCAAAAATGGGTCAGATTATCATTCTCACAGTGCTCCAGGCAACATCTTCTAATTATAAAGGATTTTTTTTTGGTTTTTCTTTTCAAGCATATTAATAAATTTTTGGCCAGGAAAAGAAAACCCATGAAATAAGTCCTTAATTGCAATGCACTATGGAAGGAATTTGGGTTCCATACACATCTATAAAAGACAAAAGTGACCTCCAAAAGTACATTCTAGCTCTGTTTTGGTGAGTGTATGAGTTTTGATTAATGAAAATGGGCAGAAATCCCTGGCATAGGAAAGGGATATATGAGCAAGCTCAGTAGAAGTTAATTTATTCTGTTATATCAATCAAAGAACATGATTGCAGGCCTTGTACCAACCACACACCTCCCTAGAAGCAGGGATGAGAGGTGTTACTTTCCTCTATGGAAGAGCAGTGAAAACAATGACTAGAGCTCAGAGCTTTACAATGTCAATACCGTTTAAACATCTTTAAATAATGCACAGGAAACACTAATTTTCAGATGACAAAAAACATTGGAAATTATAAAAACTGCTCATCTCTTCATAATTTCTTTTCATGACAGTGCCCAAATTAATGCACTATTCTGCACTTCCTCATGTGTCCTCAGATAAATATATTTCTCCAGCATTTTCATTTCTGTGTCCTCTTTACCTGTAATAGCAAGTAGCATCTAAGAGATTTTGATAAACTTACCAAACTTTTATCAAGCTTATAGAAAAATATAAGCAAAGCAGCAAACTGAGAGGGAAAGCCATTGCTTTCAACATTTTATAAACAATGAAACTTCCCTTTATAGTTATACCAGTAAAAACAAATTACTGGTATAGTTCTTTAGTTACAATATTTAGCATATATATATATGTATATATTTAGTTATAATCCAACTAAACCAAGATTGGACTGAAACTCCAAACAAGACAATCAATACGCAAATGAAAAGGTAAGTATTGGTTACAAAGCAGAGTGGAGATGTTTAAGAATTTTTTCCACATATTTTAAAGTTTTATTGAAGTATAGTTGATTAACAGTATTGTGATACTTTCTGCTCTACAACAAAGTGATTCAGTTATACACATACACATATCCATTCCTTTTCAGATTCTTTTCCCATATAGGTTGCCACAGAATATTGCGTAGAGTTCCCTGTGCTGTACAGCAGGTCCCAGCTGACCATCCATTCTACATACAGTAGTGTGCACATGCCAATCACAATATACTTTTATCTTTATATAATAATTTTACCCTCTCTTCCTACCCTCATTCGAAAACCTTCAGTACTTCTCATTTTACTTGAACCCTGAATTCTCACTTCTACCGTGATCTATCCCCTGCCAGCCTTTCTCAATTCATCTTTTTTAACAAAATAATGCCATTTGAAGCAACATGGATGGAACTACAGATTCTCATACTAAGTGAAGTAAGTCTGAAAGAGAAAGACAAATACCATATGATATCACATATCTGGAATCTAATAAATGGCACAAAGGAACCTTTCCACAGAAAAGAAAATCATGGACATGGAGAATAGACTTGTGGTTGCCAAGGAGAGGGAGAGGGAGCGGGATGGACTGGGAATTTGGTGTTAACAGGTGCAAACTATTGCATTTGGAATGGATAAGCAATGAGATCCTGCTGTATAGCACAGAGAACTATATCTAGTCATTTGTGATGGCGCACGATGGAGGATGACATAAAAAAAATGTATATATGTATGTGTGACTGGGTCTCTTTACTGTACAGTAGAAAACTGACAGAACACTGTAAACCAGCTATAATGGAAAAAATAAAAATTGTTTTAAAAAAAATGAAATGAATGATTGGCCGATGGGGAACTACTGCACAGCACAGGGAACTCTACCCAATATTCTGTGATAATCTATATGGGAAAGAATCTGAAAAAAAATGGATGTGTGTATATGTATAACCGAATCACTTTGTTGTGTGGTAGAAACTATCACATCGTAAACACTTCAATAAAACTCTAAAAACAAAAAAAAAAAGATGTTTAAGAAATATTTTAAAAATATATTTGTAAAAATGGGAGAGTAACTTAATGAAGCAAATGCTCAACTGAAAACTTCATTTGTACACATATCTGAAATAGAGAACAAAAGGCAGGTAGAAAGAGAGATGCAGATGATAGGAAGAATGCAGATGATAGGAAGAAACTTGATTATTAAGGTAATAATAAGGTCTAGAATGAGGCAAAAAGGCAAAGATCTAGAATCATAATAGGCAGGATCCCTTTTCCCTAGGCTATTGGCTTAATTCTTTTTTATTTAATTTTTTATTTTAGTTGATTTACAACGTTCAATTTGTGCTATATAGCAAAGTGACCCAGTTATACATATATAAACATTCTTTTTCTTATATTAGTTTCCATCGTGTATCATCACAAGTGATTAGATTTAATTCTCTGTGCTGTACAGCAGCTTCTCATTGCTTATCTACTCCAAAAGCAGTAGTTTGCATCTACTAACCCCAAATTCCCAGTTCATTCCACTCCCTCCCCCTCGCCTTTGGCAACCACAAGTCTGTTCTCCATGGCCTTGAGTTTGTTTCTGTTCTATAGATAGGTTCATTTGTGCCATATATTAGATTCCACATATAAGTGATATCATACGGTATTTGTCTTTCTCTTTCTGACTTATTTCACTTAGTATGAGAATCTCTAGTTCTATCTATGTTGCTGCCTGTAGCATTGGTTTTAATTCTCAGAACTTTTTGGTAACTTGGAATTTGTTTTAGTTATGAAAATTAAATGTACTCATTTTAATTGCCAGATATAAAATCCAACATGTACTTTTTCCCCCAAAGAATGTGAAAAGGATGCTGTGTAATCATGTGAAATATGAACTGTTCCTTTGGCTATTTATCTACTGGCTTGGGCATGACTTTTATTTTAAATGCTAATTTTCAGAATTCTTTTGGAGGATGTTATTAAGTTACTTCATCTCATGGTCCTGTGAGATTTGTACAGTGTCTGTAAAATCCTGAAGTGTGTGTAGGTTTCTTAAGTATAATTAAGACTAAATATTCACATTATCATGAGCCTCTTCTTGCAGATATAAAGCAAAGCAAATTCCCAATGGTTTCCATCCTTAACTTTTGTAGCAATAAATCAGTCTTACCGAGTTAAAGTAAAAATTGCTTTAGTGACCACTTCTGAATGCTAAAAGGCAACTAAATAAGTCAAAAACATGACCTAGAAGAGAACTAATTGAGCAAAAGAAACAGGCAAACAAAATAAATTTTAAATTATTGATTTCATTTTCATATTTTAACTGGTTATTCTGCCAGTACTAAGTGTATTTCATGTGTATGTACATATATATTGCCACTGTTTAAATACCACATTATTCCAAGATTTGTAAGGGAATTTAATATTTCATGGGCTTAAAATTATGCAATCTTTATCCCCCCAGAAAAGCTGGAAAACAAAAAAAAGCAGAACACTGTCTTTTCTAATGCTGCACTTCTGTAATATTTTGGTAGCTCTTTAGTGCTCACACTGTCCTCAACTTTTAAATTACTGGAGACGACATCAGCTCAATCCATGACTTATATGGTCCTGGAAGAAATTGCTCAGCATAGATGATCTATCACTTGGCAGTGGAAACAACTGAAGAAGATGCACTGATCTAATAAATGAAGATTTAAACCTATAGAATATATTAATTACATAGAGATCAATTCAACAAATACATTCTGAGCATCTTCTATGATAAAGCAATTACTGGGTCTTTTTGAAGGTGCAAATTGAATGAAATCCTTGCCCTCAAGGACCTTAGGTTATGCACTTTAGAAAGGAGATCTGTGCTTCTATTACAGTTGTTTTGCCTCAAACAATTTTACATAAGAGCACTTAAAACTTCAGGTAAACCTCCGAAATGTAATGCCTTTTCCCTGTAAGAATAGTGAAAACTAAAGATATGTAGAGGGAATAACTGCATTTGTATTTAAAGACAATTAACAGTGAAGACACAGTACTACTAGTGTGAAACTATACTATTAGAACCCTGAATAAAGAGTATGTCCACATTATTAACTGCAGTTCAGGAGGGAAATGGTAGTTTTACTCTTACCAAGCAATTTTTTTTCAGTTAAAATATTTTTAAAATAATCCTTAAGAAATTCTTTTAGAGGAGTTCCCGTAGTGGCGCAGCGGAAACGAATCCTGCTAGGAACCATGAGGTTCAGGTTCGATACCTGGCCTCGCTCAGTGGGTTAAGGACCTGGCGTTGCCATGAGCTGTGGTGTAGGTCGCAGATGCAGCTGGTATCTGGTGTTGCTGTGGCTCTGGCATAGGCCAGCAGCAACAGTTCCAATTAGACCCCTCACCTGGTAACCTCCATGTGCCCCACCTGCGGCCCTGAAAAGACAAAAAAAAAAAAAAAAAAAGAAATTCTTTTAAACAAAATGTTAAAATATATAGGAGTCTGAATATTTTATGGGATATTTAAATGTTTTTAATCCAGTGGCTTAATTTGAAAAATTCAATTAAATACATCCCATCTTTGCTATATTATTTCAAATTGTTTAAAGGAAGAATTGTACTGTATTCATCTTTTGGTCATCAATCCCTAGCACAGGGACTTGCACATGGTAGGAAAGCAATGAAAGTTGTTAACATTAGAGCTACTTCTAATATAGTCTATTTGGCTACCTGCGAAATATTTTCACATTCTCAGTGTCCCTTCTACTATCTAATATGCCTACCAGTAACTCTTCTCAGATATTGCCATTGATATACAGAAGGATGAGGGAAGAGCAGGACAAGTTCCTGCGAGTATAAACAAAACATAAAACTGGGTGGGTTTTAAAAAGGACCAACAGAATGATGGCAAGCCTCTGGCAGCCATTTTGATATCAGATGGAAGGAAAGTATTTTTTTAATTTAATTTTATTGGAGTATAGCTAACTTACAATGTTGTATTAGCTTCATGTGTACCACATAGTGAATCAGTCATATATATGACTATATCCATTCTTTTTTTCCCATGTAGGTTATTACAAACTATTAAGTAGATTTTCCTGTGCTACACAGTAGGTTCTCATCAATCATCTATATTAAAAAGTAGTGTGTAAATATTATTCCCACCCTCTCAATTCTTCCCTCCCCTCAATGGTTTCACCTATGGTAACCATAAGATTTGTTTTGATATCTGTGAGTTGGTTTCTGTTTCATAAACAAGTTCTTTTGTATCATTTTTATTAGAGTCCACATTAAGTAGAATATATGACATGTATCTTTGTCTGACTTACTTCCCTCAGTTTGATAATCTCTTAATCCATCCATGTTGCTGCAAATGGCATTATTTCATTCTTTTTTATGGCTTAGTAATATTCTGTTTATATATATATATATATATACACACACACACACACACCATTTTCATCACCATTTCTAGCCACTTTCATGATGATGCTACTCATTGAATAGTCCCAATTTGAATCATCACATACCAACTAAAGACATAAGCACCTCATCCAGCATGGCAGTACTTAAGTATAACATAGAATATATTCTTAATAAATATTTTTAATGAATAAGTAGTGTGAATATATGCAAAGGCTGATAAAAAATGAAGTGAAATAAGGCACAAAATGAGTACGGAATAGTGAGGGGAAGGAATTCAGGTGATAGAGGGCCAGAGGTGAGAGACAGGGTTATCAAAATTAAATATAGGTGCTCCTGTTGTGGCTCAGTGGTTAGGAACCTGACTAGTATCCATGAGGATGTAGTTTGGTCCTGGCCTCACTCACTGGGTTAAGGATCCACTGTTGCCGTGAGAGTGGCGTAGGCTAAGGATAAAGATCCTGCATTGTTGTGGAGTAGGCCAGCAACTGCAGCTCTGATTCAACCCCTAGCCTGGGAACTTCCATATACCACAGGTGAGGCCCTAAAAAAAAAAATCCATATGGATACAACTGGATTTTAGCTGCACTTCTGTCCAGGTGGCTTTGTACTCCTACAAAGGAGTAGACAGTATCTCTGTGCCTTTATACACATGCCACCTTTCTTCCAGAAAGGACTAGCCCCTTATAACCTGCATAGCCTTAGCATTACCTTCCGAAAATTTCCGGTGACAACCCCATTCCTTATCTTGTTTTAACTCTATCACAGTATTTACTCACACTGCATTATAATTATCTACTTATCTGTTCTCTCAGCCATTAGAAATTCCTACTATCTTTTGTATCCCTATTTATTATTCAATACTGTATTTATTGGGTATCTTCTATACCATGCCCACTAGGCCCTGGGACTAGAAAACTGAGAAAAGAACTCACAGTCCAGCACAGCAATACACTATATATAAGCCTTTTGTTATTTTCCTTGTCTCATAAGAATACTCTTGACAATTAAGTGTGTTTTTGCAAGTATTGCTGTGTAGGTAACCATTTTATAAGGACATCTTTAAAATTATAGTCACATGATTGAGATTAGGATTATTTAGCAATTTCCTTGAAAAAGTTTTACTTGCACATGGAACATTTAGAGAAATATTTTTCCTTTGACTCTAATGAAGGGAATAACGAATTGGCTGGTTATCCCCATTATACATTAAATGTGAGGGACTTCAGTGCAAAGGCTAGATTGTAACTCCTCTCTGTACCTCCGAACATGACCTAGAACCACAGTTCATTTGCTGAAAGAACTAGCCAAATAAATAAAATCAATAATTTAAAGTTCATGTAACATCTATAATATCCTTAGACAACTACCTTATAAAATCCAAAAGCTATTTTTACTGTGTAAGTGAAATTCTACTAAGAAAGTTAGTAAATATGATTTTAAAATTAAAAAACGATACTAATAAGACACTTTGCTTTTTCTCAAGAAACATACTTCATTTAATGTTTTGTCTCTATGGTATGAAAAGACCATTTTTACACTTTAAAGATACCTGGGAAAATATTTTAACAGTCCCAATAAAAGGCTAATAGCAAAAACATACCTGCCTTCAAATTAACCAACATATAATAATGGTTGATTACATGAGCTTTAGAGTCCAACAGCCTGAGTCTGAACCCCATCTCATTACTTACCACCTGAGAAACTTGGATGCTTCCCTCGACTTAACTAAAGCTTGGCTTTCCTGTCTGCTGTTTGTGGTGAAAGAGCAGAAGTGAATTAAGCAATCTGCTCAGTCTCTAATACAGAGAAAGGGCTTCATAAATGTTATACATCGTTAATACGTGTTTGTTCAACTGAGAATATTCCCACTGAGTGATGCCAAGTTTGGAAAAATATTATAGGACAGTTCATTCTCCGTGACTTCTAAAATCTCCCTGCAGATTGAATGACATTTTAAATTTATTTTCCATTAATAATTTGTCTTGAAATACAAGTTTTTATCTTTTTGCCCCTCACTTAAGGAAATATTCAATCTTAACATATAAGGAATGCTGTGAGGATGCATAAGAAGACCTTTATACCATATATGGAAAATAACCTTTTTATTAAGACACAGAATTTTTTTTTTTTTTTTTTTTTTTGCTTTTTAGGGCCCCACCCATGGCACACGGAGTTCCCAGGCAAGGGGTCAAATCGGAGCTGAAGCCACTGCCTACACCACAGCCACAGCAATGCAGGATCCAAGCCGCGTCTGCAACCTACACCATAGCTCTCGGCAATGTCAGATCCTTAACCCACTGAGCAAGGCCAGGGATGTAACACAAATCCTCATGGATCCTAGTCAGATTCGTTAACCACTGAGCCGCGAAGAGAACTCCAAGACAACAGATTTTTTTCCCCCTGATTTCAGTTATATTTATAATGTTAAATAATAAGAGAAAATTAATTATGAAGAGTAGTGAAACTATCAGACTTTGAAAACAAACATATGATTACCAAAGGGGACAGGTAGGTGCACGGCGGGGGATGACCTGGGGGTTGGGACTGGCCTATGCACACTGAGGTATATGGAATGACTGGCCAACGGGGATCGGCTGCATAGCGCAGGGAACTCTACCCAATAGTCTGTGATAAGCTATATGGGAAAAGAATCTGAAAAAGAATGGATATGTGTATGCTTATAACTGAATCACTTTGTTGTAGAGCAGAAATTATCACAACACTGTTAATCAACTCTACTTCAATAAAATTTTAAAAACTGAAAAAAAAAGCGTCATGAAACTATAAACAATGGTTTAAATGAGTAGTGATAGGCCTGGAGTGCATGGTAATATATAAACTAGTTCTTTAACTTGTGTGAAATAAAGCCACAATGTAGGCTGTAAGTCCAGTTATATTTTGGAGGCCAAAATCATTAGCCCAGTGTACTCTGCAGGAAGCCCTGGTTTCCACCACCACAGAGGCAGGCACAACTGGAATGCGGCCTCATTTGCCTTTATCTCTCTCCTCCATGACCCTCTCTGACTTCTCCTTGAAACATTCCGCCTCCTTTTAGCATGCCCTGATTCTCATTCAATTCTCTTTCCTTTAGCCTCCTTCTTGATATGTGTTTTGCAAACCTTTCTTGGATTCTGTTTTATTCCCATCCTTCATAGGTCTATTTTTAGCCTCTTCTCTTGTCCCTCTACATTTTTTTCCATTACGGTTCTTAACTTTACATTCGTAACTTTCATTTATTTCAGAAATGCTACAGTCACCACATCACTTCTGTCTGTGTCCACTTAGATATTTAATGACACCTAGATTCAAGGAATGCTGGCAAATACCATTAGCTGAAAGGCCAGGAGCCCAGGAGAGACTTGGGAGATTTCTTTCTTTTTTTTTTTTTTTGAAGTTGAGCCAATGAGTAGTCTTTATTAGAAAAATGGAACTTGACAGCACGTTTTGAGTGAGTTGGTGCAAAGGCTCAGCAGGCAGGACACCAGTTTGTAGATTCCATATTTAGGGGATTGCTGAAACACACCTTTGTGCAACCAGACCAGATGGCAGCACTGCTGTCATCCTCACAGATGCAGCACACTGTTCTCTTGTTGGTGATGGAGGAAAATGAGGGTCTTTCTTGGTGCCTGAAGCTGCCTTTGGGGCTAGCATATTGAGTGGGTCCAGTCCCTTCCATGAAGCCATCATGATCTCCTCTCCAACCCAGCTGTCTGCTTCTCATTGGTAGGAAAACTACCTCCTGATGCCACAGAGCACACTGCCGCAGTTCCACTGGGACTGTGGGCCCTCAGGGCCTTCGCCAGCCAGCGTTTCAGTTCCGCAAGGTCACTGTGACTGGATTTCTTCTTAAAGGAAGGAGTGAATGCCATCTGTTGACAATTAGTTGCCTCTAACACTCACCTTGGTTCTCAATTTCCCTTCTTGAGGCTGAAGCCCTACTAGATCTCCTCTTTTCTTCCAGACTATATTACTACACATGCCCCTTGACTGGGTTCCTGCTATGTGCTCTTAGCCTCTTTTCTTGTTTAGTTCTCATTTAAAATATCTTCCGAAGGATTGTACTACAATTTGTCTTTGAAACAAAAAGTTGTATTCACAAGAAGACATGGGGATAAACTTGATATGAGTTAAAAACTTAAACACTGAAGGAATAACCAAAATTTCATATTTTCTTGCAAACCAACAACAAAGAGCTTTAAAGAAGATAAACACAGGTAAATGGATATGTGTTATATCTTGGTTATTGACCTATAGGCATAAAAAAATGGACACTAAAAATGCTTTTTCAGAAAAGTCACACTCAGTGTGAAGAAGCTGGGAATACTTTCCCAATTTATTTTGCTTGCAACATTCTTTTTTAAATATACAAAAATAATTCATGGTAAAAAAAAAATCTTGCCTAAGTCTCAAGAAGTTCTTTCATAAGACTAACATTTTTTTAAATTCCATGTTTTTCAAAAACAATTTCACAGACTCATTGGCAGCATTTTCTCTAGTTCAGTAGTAGAAAATAACGGTGTATCTTTCTGTCAATGGAATTAGTATCCTTGATGCCAAAATGTCAAATGAACCTGGAAGCTGTTTGGAGACTTTCCAATGATCAAGTGCGAATACACTGTCCCTTGCTCTGAACCCCCTTGACCCAGAGGGCAATAAGGCAGTAGGTGGAGACGCAGAACAAAAGGAACATCTCCCGCTGCTACTCATCTGCCCCATATCTTCACCCCAAAGTCAAACATATACTTTGGTGGTTTTCAATGGAGCGATAATGAAAGAAGCTGTGAACGTAAGAGAACTGAGATCACCAGGACTTGCTAAAAGAATTGGCAGATGAAAGCTCCCAAATGCTAAGTATTTTCAAATCTCCAGGACAGACCTGCATAATGAACCGTCCCACCAAAATACCAGCTCTTGTCGAGATCTAACTTGTTGCTCATGTTATACACTCAATAATTTCACCTATTCAGAAACATTTCAAGGAGTTGTGGCCCAGCAGTGATGAACCCAACTAGTATCCATAAGGATGCGGGTTTGATCTCTGGCCTTGCTCAGTGGGTTAAGGATCCAGTGTTGCCGTGAGCTGTGGTGAAGACTGGCAGTTGCTGCTCTGATTAGGCCCGTAGCCTGGGAACTTCCATATGCTGCAGGTGCAGCCCTAAAAAGAAAAGAATGAAAAAAAAAAAAAGAAATATTTCAGATGCTTGTCATGAGACTGACTCATCTGAGCTGTGCTCCTGGACTTGGAAAAGAGGGGGCCTGATGGTACACTAGGGGACCTGAGTGCCTCCATGTCATTCAGAGATTTCCTCAGACTGTGACAAACTGTTATGTGTGACTTTATCACAAATAAATACTCCAGAGTTACAACGACCAAAGGCAGGGGATTATAGGCAGGAAGAGGGGTCACAATGAGTAAGCATTCTTTACACATGTTATTTCTAATACTAACGTGAGCAGGACCCATGCCACAAAGGTGGCCAGATGAGTGAAAAGATGCTTCAGCAAGTGCTCTATGTAATTCAGCAGGGTCTGCATGACACAGCCTTATACACTCAGATCTCTGATTTTGTTAGCACATTAAAGATAATTTGATCTCTTTAAGAGTGGTCACACAGAAATCACTGAGGCTCGTTCCATCTAAATGTCAGATTGTCTGGTCAGCAAAGAACTGCATTCTTTTCATGAAGTCAACCTAAGCATAAAATTGCCTTATCAGACAGACTTGACATTCCTTCAAGATCAATGTTATTTCATAGGACAATCCAACTGTCAGGAATTATTATTTTTTTTTGTCTTTTGTCCTTTTAGGGCCGCACCTGCAGCATATGGAGGTTCCCAGGCTAGGGATCTAATTGGAGCTGTAGCTGCCAGCCTACGCCAGAGTCACAGCAATGCCAGATCCAAGCCGCGTCTGCGACCTACACCACAGCTCACGGCAATGCTGGATCCTCAACCCACTGAGCAAGGCCAGGCATTGAACCTGCAACCTCATGGTTCCTAGTTGGATTCGTTTCCGCTGTGCCATGACAGGAACTCCTGTCAGAAATTATTTCTATTTCACCGCTTGAAAATATGATCCAAACCGTCAATGTAAAATTCAAATGCTGCTTTTTTGAGGCTTATTTGATTTGATTTGCTTCACCTTGAACACCCAGTGCATGTTATTGTTCATTTCTATGTCATTTAGTATAGACTAAGAAGTCACTAGTCATTTGAGGATATCCAGTCATTTAAGTCATTAAAGAGTATCTCATATTGTTTACTCGGCTGTAAACTCCTTGAGTACAACAGCCCTAATCACACATTCAAAGAATGTACGATAATGGGTATTCGAAAACAGCTCTTAAATACAAAGAATCCTGACTTTATAGACCAAAAAAAAAAAAATACTTAGGAAGATGTAATAGAAAGTTTGAGCCAAATTAGGGAGTCTATTAAATGGCAGCATGAAAAGTCAAGTCTGACGTGGACTCTCAGTCTTAACCCTAGATCAGTGACTCTCGACTAGGAGTGATTCTAACCCTGAGGGGACCTTTGGTAACATCTGGACACATCTCTGTCAAAACTGGGAGTGGAATACCTGGAAGGGTGTTAGAGACACCTGATAGTGGAGACCAGAGATGCTGCTAATGTTCTACAACAAGGACAGACCCCACAGCAAATAAGCACCCAACCCAAAACATCAGTAGTGTCAAGACTGAAAAACTGCTTCAGCTGCCTTTTTTCTTGTTTCCCACGGGCTGGCTAAAGCTAAGGATTTATGGAGTTTACGCAGGGCATATTCTTTTTAGGAAATCTCAGTGTTCCAGAAAAAGCCATCATTATCTGTCCCATCATTATCATCAACATCATCTTCAATAGCAGCAACACTTTATCTCTTGATAAAGACTAAATACTGAGTCAGTCTGAGGGGTTTTAGGGAAACCAGAGCAGGGTCTTCACCACTCTGAAGTCTAAGGATGAGAACTGTGTTATGTACTAATCCCAGAACTATTAACTACTAGGTCAAGGAGAAACCTCCAAGGCAACTGTCAATATTTCTGTCATTATAAATCTTTCCACCATTAGCACCTCTAATCTCCTACCTTCAAATATAAGATTAGAAATAAACCATTTTAGAGAATAGAAAGTTTTGTTTTTTCTTATAGGCAACTATTCTTGGGGAACCAAGCTGTCTGTCATGCCCATATTGTAACTTACATATCTTTTATTTAATCAAATTTGGGTTTTTTTAATTGTAGCCCAAATGCAATTATTTAGTTCTCTGCCTTTTTTGTAGAATAGCTATTCCTAGATTTAGAAATAAGTGGGTAAACATTTTTGAGACTTTCATTTTCTTGGGGGAAATAATCAACCATTCTTAGCACATCCTTCCACTACTCATCTCTTTTTGGTCACTTCCAGTTTACTCATTTGTCTCCTCTTATAATTCCTTATGTTTCTTTTAATCCATGAAGTCCAAAGTGCCCCCCAACACACACACACTTCTTGCTACAGGGTTGGTACACAGAAACGAAAAATGGTATTTTATACAATGAAGAAAGTTGAACTGCATTAGTAATGAATAAGGGAGTTATGTGTTCAGATTTTTTAAAATAGTCTTAGTTCGGTGAGGGTGGATGGAAGCTACTGATTCATGAAATGCAAGAATTAAGTAACAAATGTGAATCTTTTCATTCTGGGACACTCCACATCTGTCTCCGCTTTTTCACTTCTGGAACAAGGATGGTGTGAGCTTTATTGATTAGGTAACCAATATCTGGGAAAATAACATTTGTCCTCTAAATCAAGTATTCAAGAAGTTTTCTATAGCTCTGGCATGACCCATGATGTAGTCTGAGAACTAGAAAGTTTTAAAATGTTTATAGAAAATGGCTCTCTCAGTTGTCCACTGTCTTAGGTCTGCCAGTCCCAAGTATGTTAACAAAATTCTGTGAATGGGAGTTGTGGAGTTAAAAAAAGAAAAAACTAGAAGCGGGAAAAAGGAAGCACACTGTGATGGAAAATTCTGTGTAGTTCATGAGTAAGACTTGGGTACTTATACCAGAAATGAAAGATCACTACAGATCTCATGGACATCAAAAAGATAAAACAAAGAGTTCCTGTTGTGGAACAGTGGGTTAAGAATCCAACTGCAGCAGCTGCGGTTGCCGCAGAAGTGCAGATTTGATCACAACATGGTGCCGTGGGTTGGGGGATTTGGCAGTGCCCAGCTGTGCTGTAGGTTGAAGCTGTAGTGTGGATTCAATCCTGGGAACTGCCATATGCCATGGGTGCAGTCATTAAAAAAAAACGTAATACAAGAATATTATAGGAGTTCCTGTGTGGCTCAGCAGATTAAGGATCTGACATTGTCAATGGAGCAGCTCAGGTTGCTGCTGTGGCACAGGTTCAATCCCTGGCCCAGAAACTTTCACATTCCATGGGCATGGCCAAAAAAATTTTTTAATTTAAAAAAAAGGGAAATTATTTAAAAAAAAAAGAATATTATAAACAACTCTATAACCAAAAACCAGGTAATTTATATGAAATGGGCCAATACTTTGAAAGACACAATATATCAAAACTCACACAGAAAAATAGATACTATGAATAAGCCTGTATCGTTTAAAGCAATTAAATCAACAATGAATAACCTTCCAAAACAGAAAGCACCAGGCCCAGATGGTCTCACTAGTGAATTCTACCACACATTTAATGAAGAAACGATACCAATTCCCTAGAATCTGTTCCAGAAAACAGAAAGAGAAGGAATACTTCCTAACTTACTCAGTATGAGGTTCCAAAACTAGAGAGCTATTATAAGAAAGAAAAACTATGAAAAATACGTGTCATGAAAATACATGCAAAAATTCTCAATGAACTATTAGAAATTGAGTCCACAAATGTATAAAAATTATTATACACAGTGATCATACCAAGTATGCAAGGCTGGTTCAATATTAGAAAATCAATTAACACCCTAAAGAAATTACAGATGAAGTAACATATACCATGACAATAATGATGATGATGGATTTTTTAGAAGCTCTGGAATGACCTCAAAAAAATATACCCTTGGTGAACTCCACAGATCACTAAGTTTGCCCAGCTAATGGGAAACAAGAAAAACATTTACTGATTCAAAAGACTTAGAGGTTAGCTTGAGAGTCCAATCAGACTTCATTTTTAATGGTAAAATATAATATCCTACATAATATGACTTAATCTTGCTTTGCAAAGCTAAGTAGCTAAATATAACAGGTACATGCATTCCATAGAATTGTGTAAGCAAAATGGTTATACTTCATGAAATCATTTTGAAAATCAAAACGTAAGCCAATGTGTTTGTTTAACATAAAAATATTCAGATTTTGGTTTCAGGAGGTACAATATGAGTAATCATGACTTTTTTATTAAAAATGTGACCAAATAATCTCTATATAAAACTAAATTTAGGGTATGTGAGGTAGGCCTGGATTTAAAAAGATATAAAATATTTATAAAATTAAATAAAATTTGACATTCATTGGGCTGAAATATACTAAATATCATATGACTTGATAAGGAGAGAATAAAAGAGCTATATGAAATTTTAAATATATTCCTCTCATTTTGATAATGATTCTAGTAAAAAAGGATAATGTATAATATTATAAATATGAACCTAAGTCCTCCAAATATCAACACTGAATTAAAATGAAAGGTCCATCTACATCATTGGGTAGAGAGAATTTCAGCTTGAAAGTTCATTTTTTTTAATCTTGTGCAAAAGCAAAACCTTTATATACTACTATACATTTTCCAGAGTCTTATCCTTTTCTGCATTTATCCCCTTTTTTGAGTGTACAATGTTTTTCCATCTACTGAAAACCTGTCTCAAATACTACTGATTGAACCAAATTTGGCTTTTATACAAAGCCACATGGGAAAAGAATACTAATAAAGTCATAAACGATACAGAAACTACAACCATTTGTCATTTGCCAAGCTATGTTTACACGCTGGCAGAGAAGGACTATAAGGTAACTTTTTCTTAAAACTGCTTTGAGGGTTTATCATTACTAAGGAATTTTCTCCAGATCCTTAATAAGTTATATAAGTTGAGGAGTTCCCTTCGTGGATCAGTGGTTAACGAATCAGACTAAGAACCATGAGGTTGAGGGTTCGATCCCTGACCTTGCTCAGTGGGTTAAGGATCCGGCATTGCCGTGAGCTGTGGTGAAGGTTGCAGACCTGACTCGGATCCCGCATTGCTGTGGCTGTGGTGAAGGCCGGCATCTACAGCTCCTGTTAGACCCCTAGCCTGGGAACCTCCATATGCCATGGGTGCGGCTCTACATAAAAAACGCAAAAAGACAAAAAAAAAAAGAAAGAAGTTAAATAAGTTGAAATAATATCCTTTCCAAACCTTAGCCCTGCTGCATATCATTATTTATACAAGCGCTGGCCCCATTTAGAGTTAGAAGCAAAAAGGAAAAGTGACATTATTTCTGTTTTCTACAATAAATTATATATGTGTCAAATCTCCAGGCTCCAAAACTGTATCACTTTGGAAGCACATGAGAGTTTTCAACTTTTTTAATTCTATTTAACTTATGAACTACATATGAAAAAGCAATTTTTTTTCACATCTGATGAAACCCTGATATGATTCCTTGGTTAAAGGTACAAAATTTTAGAAACTTTATTGATTCACAGCAAAAGGATATGCTCACTAAAATACTATAGCAATAATGTGTTTTTTTTTTTTCAGTGAAGTAACTATTAAAATGAAACTGTCACATTACAAAATATTCATCAAAGATCCACTGAGTGTTAGAAACTTAGAACAGAAAGGCATATCAAGCCTGTGTCAACATCCCTGGGAGTTTACCATCCTTTTAAGGTACGTTATACGGTAATAATAATAACAAATATACGTAATATAATGCTTCTATATAATACAATCCAGTACACAAATATATAATAATTACTATATGCCAGGCCTATGTCTAAACACCTTTCATAATATTAACTCTGTTAAAACTTACAACAGTCCTAAAGATGAGAACCCATCTCATAGAACAATGGTGACCTTTTCTGATTAGATTGTGAATATAGTGACTTGATAGAAAAATAAGCATTGCTGTTTATAGTATCTTATTGTCTTCCGTGTGTTCCTTTGGTTAGCACCAGTGATAGATGCAGAGAGACAAATGCAGACATAGAAGCTGGAACAGGACTAAAGTAACACAGGACAGAACAATTTGAGGTGTGAAGGTTGAGAACAAAGGTAGGAATTTAGGAGGAAGAAGATAAGGAACCCTTCTACACTGTTGTTGGGAATGTAAATTGGTACAAATATGGAAAACAGTACGGAGGTTCCTCAGAAAACTAAATACAGAACTATCATATGATCCAGCAATCCCACTCCTGGGCATATATCCAGACAAAACTACAATTCATAAAGATACAGGCAATCCAAAGCAATTCTGAGAAAGAAAAATGGAGCTGGAGGAATCAGGCTCCCTGAACCCAGAATATATTACAAAGCTACAGTCATCAAAACTATATGGTACTGGCACAAAAACAGAAATATAGATCAATGGAATAGGATAGAAAGCCCAGAATTAAACCCATGAACCTATGGTCAACTAATCTATAAAAAAGGAAGCAAGAATACACAATGGAGCGAAGACAGTCACTTCAATAAATGGTGCTAGGAAAATCGGACAGCTGCATGTAAAAGAATGAAATTGGAACAGTCTCTAACACCACACACAAAAATAAACTCAAAATAGATTAAAGACCTAAATACAAGATCAGATACTATAAAACTCTTAGAGGAAAACAGGCCAGACACTCTCTCACATAAACCACAGCAATGTCTTCTCAGATCCAGCTCCTAGAGTAATGAGAGTTAAAACAAAAATAAACAAATGGGACCTAATTAAACTTAAAAGTTCTTGCACAGAAAAGGAAATCCTAAACAAAATGAAAAGACAATCTACAGAATGGGAGAAAATATTTGCAAATGAGGCAAATGACATGGGATCAGTCTCCAAAATATATCAACACCTCCTACAGCTCAATATCAAAAAACAAAAAACCCCATCAAAAAATGGGCAGAGATCTAAACAGACATTTCTCCAAAGAAGACATACAGATGGCCAAAAAAACACATGAAAAGATGTTCAACATTACTAATTATTAGAGAAGTGCAAATCAAAACTACTGTGATGCACCACCTTATACCAGTTAGAATGACCATCATCAAAAAGTCTGTACAAACTATAAACACTGGAGAGGGCATGGAGAAAAGGGAGCTCTATTACACTGCTGGTGGAAATGTAAATTGATGCAACCACTATGGAAAAAGTTTGGAGATTCCTCAAAAAACTAAAAGAAGAACTACCATATGATCCAGCAATCCCACTCCTGGGCATCTATCCAGAGAAAACTACGACTTGAAAAGACACATTTACCCCAGTCTTCACTGCATCACTATATACAATTGCCAAGACATAAAAGTCACCTAAATGTCCATTGGCAGGGCAGTGGATAAAGATGTGATGCATATACACAATGGAATATTACTCAGCCACAAAAAGGAATGAAGTAATGGTATTTGCAGCAAAATGGATGGACCAGAAATTATCACACTAAGTGAATTACTCAGACAGTGAGACACCATCACACGCTATCACTTACATGTGCAACCTAAAAAAAAAAAGAATAGAAATAAACTCATTTGCAGAACAGAAATAAACTCATAAACTGAAAAACTTATGGTGACCAAAGGGGCAGCTTAGGGGAGAGAGAAGGACTGGGGGTTTGGGATGAAAATGTTCTAAAATTAGGTCATGATGATGGTTGCACAACTATAAATATAATAAAATTCACTGAATTAAAAAAAAGATACATGCACCCATATATTCATAGCAACACTATTCACAATAGCCAAGACATGGAAACAATCTCAATATCCATCAAGAGAAGAATGGTTTAAGAGGATTTGTTACGTATATACAATGGAATACCACTCGGCCATAAAAAAGAATGAAATAAGGCCATTTGCAACAACATGGATGCAACTAGAGATTCTCATATTAAGTCAGAAAGAGAAAGATAAGTACCATATAATGCCACTTATGTGTGGAGTCTAAGGATACGGCACAAATGAACCTATATAGAGGACAGAGGCAGACCCACAGATATGGAGAATGGAGCTGTGGTTGCCAAGGGGATAAGCAATAGGGTCCTACAGTACAGCAAGGGAACTGTATCCACTCTCTTGGGCTAGACCATGATGGAAGACAGTAAGAGAAAAAGAATGTATGTGTGTATGTGTGTGCATGTGTTTGTACATATGAATGCATGTGTGTGTGTGTGTGTGTGTGTGTGTGTGTGTGTGTGTGTGTATATATATATATATATATATAAAAAACTGGGTCACTTTGCTGTACAGCAGAAATTGGCACAACATTGTAAATCAACCATATTTTAATTAAAAAAAATAATAAAAGAAAAAGCGTTCCTGTCATGGCTCGGCAGTTAACGAACCCTCAGTATACATGAGGTCTCGGGTTCAATCCCTGGCCTCGCTCAGTGCATTAAGGATGCAACGTTCCCATGAGCTGTGGTGTAGGTCGCAGTTGTGACTTGGTTCCTGCGTTGCTGAGGCCGAAGGCTGACAGCTGCAGCTCCAATTTGACCCCTAGCCTGGGAACTTCCATATGCTGCGGGTGTGGCCCTAAAAAAAACTCCCAAAACCAAGATCTCCAAGTGACTGACATACTTTAATTCTAGAGAAGTCCTGGTCTAGGCAAACAAGAGAATAAATGTCTCAGCAGAGTGGAGTAACCACAATAGAAAAAGTCAGAAAATTTAAAAAGAAAAGAAAAAAAAAGAAAAAAAATTATAAATATAATCCACATGGGCCAGAAGAGGATGCAGGTCAGATTAGGCTCCACAAAAATATCTGTATCACCAAGTCCTTCTTATAATTTGAATTGGAGCTACAACCCTTATATAACAAGAGCAGAGGAGGGGGCATAGGCCAGCAGCTACAGGTCCATTTCGACCCCTAGCCTGGGAATCTCCATATGCCGTAGGTGTGGCTCTAAAAAGACAAAAGACCAGAAAAAAAGGGGGGGGGGCGTTGGCAGAAGATGAAGATGGCAATTTGAAGCTGTATTGGGAAAGGGCAAAAAATAAATAAACTGTGGTGATAGCTGAAGATCATATTTTAAAGGAATGATGAGACTGCTGAAGCTTATTGATGGATTTGCTCCTCTTCTTTCAGTACCAAGTATCTGTGGAACTTGCATTGCTCACTAATTCAGGGAGAATTAAAAAGCTGCATTCGGGCCACAGACATGTATGTACACAAACGTGCATATCCTTTCTTTTCATCAGGTTGCACAATTCTGAAATTCTGGGGTAAAGTCATACAATTTGTTCCCCAATTGTGACTTTTAACGAACATTTTTCCTAAATGAAATTTCAGCAAATTTCTTAACAATGAAACTCACTCTGCCTCCAGATCCCATCATGCCTGGCTCCAACAGTACAAATGCTCTTTGTTAGTGATGCTATAGAAAACAGCTGCATATACCCTAGGAACTCTCTATAATAGCACCCATTTCATCATTTTCACAGTATTAACCATTACCTGAAATTACCCAGTCTATGTATTTGGTTCCTTATCCATCATCTCTCTCCCCTCATTGTCAGTAAACTGGGAGGGGAGCTGGGATGTCTTTCCCAGTGTTCTACTTCCGGTCCCTAAGAGTACTTGGTACCTAATCAATGAACATTGAGTATTTGTTGAATAAAGGAAAGGATCAATGAATAGATTTGATGTATATTTTGACATTATACTCTACTCAGAGAAGTTCTTAACATGCAAAATAGGACACATGTAAAGGGAATTATATCTAGAAGGAGGTACTTGAATCAACAAATTAGTATTCTTTCTGGATTTCTAATCCAATTTTTCAATTCTAGAATGAAGTAATTGGCTCACCTATCCACTGTGAAAGACAGAATTAATAACCTAAAAGGATACTTATGTTCAAACTATTCATAAAGAATCGACAGATTTTTAACAGTAAAAACTTAGAAAAAAAATATATATCTTGGTTTGAAAGAATCTCGACTAAAAGTTTACATCTCTTTACTAGTAAGGAAGCAGATACTACTCTCTCTGGTTTTACATCATTCCAGAAAGAGATCAATGGAAAGAACTCTCCATTATAATTATCTAATAGATAATTATCTATTAGTCCTAAACTGGAATCCGCGTCTTTTGGCGTATGTCCAAAAAATTCATCAAAATCCTGCTTAGTGCAATGTTTATAAAAGATCTACAGTGGATAAGATCAACTCAAAGTCACTGAGACACTGTTTGGCCTCCAGCCACGGTCTCCACCTTAGTATTGACCAAAGCACCTGAAATAAACATTGAGATTTGGAACCACTTGTAAAGAGCCTTTCAGAAATCTCCTTTGCCCTTCTATGATTCATTCCATGCCTGTCTGCACCTTAGCCAGCACGGTACCTATTCTAACTGAACAGTTCTTAAAATGATGAAGTAGAACACCAGCTAATAAGGTTCTTGACCATGAATACTTCCGTTGGCAGAGAACAGAGGACTAACTGGGCTGATCAATATTATAGTCTCAATTACATTACACCTGGACAGTATAACGTTGCTAACTGGTCTACTGAAGCATCATTCTAAGTGTTAAATAATATAAAGACTATGTCTGTCATCAACTATAAGTTGGAATTCACACTGAGCAGGGTGCAATCCAAAGCCACAGGAACTCCATTCTTACACAATTGTGAATCACAATTTTATTTTAGAACAGGGACTCTGCTTTTTGACTAGCTTTAGAAAGAACGTGACACAATGTGAAAATGGACATTTAATAAATACTCCTTTCTGCACCTGCACATAGGAAGCAGGTAATAAATGCTGTCTGACTTGATAATGATGACTGGCACAGTGGAGAGACAATTAATGAATGCTCTTTGACTGATGATGAGGCAAGCAGTACAAACGTGGATTTTTCTCCTTTGTCAGTTTTCCCCCAAATAGTTCTGAACAAAAGCAAAATGTGCTCCAGCCACAGCAGAAACCTAGGACGCCAAGACAACAGAATCTCTCTTGTTGCTGTCACTTGCATCTTAATAATACATATTTATATATGACTCATTATATGCCAAGCACTGTTCTGTTATCCTCAAAGCCATCTTAATAAATAATAATAATGTGCTTTTATGATTCTTGCTTTTACAGATGAGCAGAAAACACAGAGAGTTAAGTACCTTGTCCAAAGTTACATTGTCTTTCCAATAGCTTTGCTTTTGGCCTATTACATATAGTGCTGCAGTGAACATATATGCGTATACACACACACACACATATATGTATATACATGTATATACAAATATGTGTGTTATTATTCATATATGTAGTATGCATTAATATACACATACATATTGCATAAATATATTTTCTGTTGGGTGTATTTTAGATGTGAAGTTGCTGTGTCATGATATATACATAATGGCCATTTTTACTACATTTTGCTGGATAGTTTCCCTAAGTGTTATTGGGTTAGAATTCTAGTTGTTCTACATTCTTACCAACTCTTGATACTCTCTATGTTTTTCATTGTAAACATTCTGATATCTGGTTGTGAAATATCATTGTGGTTTTAATTTACATTTCTCTGAAGAGTAATAAAGTAATAATACATTTATTGGTCATTTGAATATTCTCTTTCATTAAGTCCCGAGGTCATGGGCTCAGTTCTATCAATTCTCTCCAAATTGATCTACAAATTACATGTGATCTCAGTTTACATCTTACCATGGTGTGTGTGTGTGTATAAACTAACAATAAAATTCTAGAACTGTATGGAAATGCAAAGGGTCAAGAATGGTCAAGGAGGAGTTCCCATTGTGACGCAGTGGAAACAAATCCGACTAGGAACCATGAGGTTGCGGGTTTGATCCCTGGCCTCCCTCAGTGGGTTAAGGATCCGGTGCTGCCATGAGCTCTGGTGTAGGTCGCAGACACGGCTCAGATCTAGCATTGCTGTGGCTATGACATAGGCCGGCTGCTACAGCTCTGATTAGACTCCTAGCCTGGGAACATCCATATGACACAGGTGCAGCCCCAAAAAGCAAAAAAAAGGAATGGTCAAGGAAATCTTAAATGAAAGGAATGTTTCTGGAGGATTTACACTATCAAATATAAATGTCAAATATATAGTAATTTGGACTTTGTGGTATAGGCTAACAGTTAAATAGGTCAACACAACAGAACAGAATAGAGAAACTGAATTTATGACAAAAGTGACAGTGGGGAAAAGATACGTCTTTTCAATAAATGGTTTTGGGTCAGCTAATCAAGATGACAAGGAGGTGAAGGAGGTAGGAGAAATGGCAATTTTTTGACAGAGTAATTTTTACCAATAGGTAGAAGCTGGTTACAGTGAGATTTTTAAGTATGTATTTATTTATGAAATGGTGTGAGTAAGCTCTGTAAGCAATAAGGCATTAGGTAGGTAATAACAGCTATTGTTCAAAAGAGGAAGGTAACTGCGATACAAGTTAGCATCAGAGGTCTACTACATTTTCTCCACTGTTTTCCTTCTTTTTGTCCCTTAAAACTACATTTTTCAAAAACGTTCTTCAAAGTTAGAGAGGTGTTTTTGGTTTTTATATAATCTGTTAAGCATAGGGGCACCCATATGATTCAACCCAAGCTAACTCAAACTAGCCCTGAAAACATTTGGAAATTGTGTTTAAAAGCCTCCTGGTTCTCCAATGATCCAGCTGAGACCAAGTTAGCCAGAAAGACTGCTTACTCCAGAGTAAAACCAATATATTTTCTTACTTTCCATTCTTGTCTCTTTTAAGTAAATGTTCCTTTAAGTAAAATTCTTCCAACACATTTACAAAGTTTAGGAGTCTGCAAAATAAAGGGAGTCACCACTGAGAAACTCGATCAATTGAAAGAATCTTTTCTTTGAGGTGCAAAACTTACAGGTTTAACACCAACAAAGCTATAGGCCTTGCATTAATTCTGGCACTCCTGCTACTGTCAATCCAGTAACCACTGATATCCTAGGCATGCTTCCTGCTTCGTTCCTTTTAACCTTTTTTATTTTAATGAACTTTAAACAGGTAATATTCACATCAGCTTTGTGGTGAAATATCTTCCCAAATGTATGTCAGGGAAATGATACACAAAGAGATGAGTTCTGAGTTGAGAAAGCATATTCACAGCACAGTCAGAGCAGAAATCCAGAACCAGATTCCTAAGAAGCAGAAAGCTAAATTCTCTGGACATTTTTAATTCACCCCTACTGGATGGGATTCCATTTTACCTATTTTGTGTGATTTTTTTTTAAGTATCAAGAAATACTATCTTGGAAATTAGCTTTGCCATCTTTATAAGGAGATGAATTTCTGAAATATAAACAAGTATTTGTGATTCATGGAATGAGACATGTTATTATATATGTATAGCAACCACTCAACTTCCCCCTGTGGTTGTTAAATCTGTGTCCCATATAAATATGTAGTTGATAATGTGACTCCTAGCATTTTTAGGTAACCCAGGTAGGCAATTTTTTTAATTTATTTTTTTAACTTTTGACCCCATTCACTCATATTTTTCAATTTCTACCGTCTCACCTCAGGCAACCACCAGTCTGTTCTGTCTCTATTAGCCTGTTTTTCTTTATTTGTTTATATTCCACATATAAGAGAAATAATAAGGTATGTGTCTTTTTTCTTTCTGACTTATTTCAGTTAGCATAATGCTCTCGAGATACATCCATGTTGTTGCAAATGGCAAGATTTCCTTCATTTTTATGATTCAATAATATTCTTATACTCTTATATTTAATAATATTCTTATATATATATCACAATTTCTTTATCCATTCATCCATCAATGAACATTCAGATTGTTTCCATGTCTTAATTACTGTAAATAATGCTGCAATAAACATGAGAATACGTATATCTTTTTGAGTTAGTGTTTTTTTCTCCATATAAATACCCAGAAGTGGAATTGCTGAATAATACAGTATTTCTATTTTTAATTTTTTGAGGAATCGTCATACTGTCTGTACCAATTTACATTCCCACCAACAGGGCACAATGTCTTTTTTGCTTTTCTTTTTTTTTTTTTTTTGGTCTTTTTAGGGCTGAACCCACAGCATATGGAAGTTCCCAGGCTAGGGGTTGAATATGAGCTATAGCTGCCAGCCTACACCGCAGCCACAGCAACACAGGATCTGAGCCATGTCTGCGACCTACACCACAGCTCGCCGCAATGCCAGATCCTTAACCCACTGAGCAAGGAGATCAAACTCGTGCCTCACAGATAGGAGTCGGGTTCGTTACCACTGACCCGTGATGGGAACTCCCCCAACATTTCTTATTTCTTGTCTTGTCAATAATAGCCATTCTAAGAGATGTCAGGTGATATCTCACGGTGGTTTTGATTTGTATTTCCCTGATGATTAAACGGTGTTGATCATCTTTTTATGTATCTCCGCCATCTACATGTCTTCTTTGGAAAAATCTCTATTCAGATCTTCTGCCCATTTTTTAAATGAAATTATTATTATTTTTTTTTTTTTGCTAGTAAGTTGTATGAGTTCTTTATACTTTTTGGATATTAGCCCCTTATCAGATATATGATTTGCAAATATTTTCTCCCATTCAGTAGTTGGTTTTTTTTTCATTTTGTTGGTGGTTTCATTTGCTGCATAGAAGCTTTTTAAGTATGACATAGTTTCATTTATTTTTGCTTTTGCTGTTTTTGCTTTTGGTGTCAAATTCAGAAAAAAATATCACCAAGACCCATGTCAAGAAGATTATCATCTATGTCTTCTTCTAAGAGTTTTATAGGAGTTCCCTGGTAGCCTACTGGTTAAGGATCCAGCACTGTCACTAATGTAGCTTCAGTCACTGCTACGGTGTGAGTTTGATCCCTGGCTTAGGAACTTCCATGTGCTGAGGGTGTGGTAAAACACACACACACACTATAGTATAGTAAGGTACTGGACTACGTAAGTTCAAATCCTGGCTCTGATACTTCTTTACTACAGACAGAAACAACCTGAACAAGATTAAAAGTTTGAAGGAAAGTAAAAAAGAAAAAATACATATATCCAATGCGTACATTTGTTGTATGATTATAAATGATCCAAGTGGTTGGCACAATGTATGACACAGTAGCAGGACAGTGATTTGGTGGTGGTGACGCTGACGGTGATAAAGACAGTGCCATACTAAACCAAGCCAATCTGCTTTATAAACAACTACATGGGCTACAAATTTTCCCAGGTGCTGACAACACGGGAGTGTATCAAACAGACATCTTTCCAGCCCTGAAAGAGTTACTATTAACTTTTGCAAAGCTTTATAAGATTAGGTAATGAAAGCTAGTGACTTTTAAGTTGGGCTTTAATAGAAAAAGAACACATGATGTAAGATTTTGAAGACGAAAACAGGAATAACTTCCAGTAACTTTTTTTTTGGGGGGGTGTGTCTGAGGCATGTGGAAGTTCCCTGGCCAGGAAATGAACCCAAGCCACAGCAGCAGCAATCCACAGATCCTTAAGAGCTAGGCCACCAGGGAACTCCAGTAACTCTATTTTTTTTATTAATCACTTTCCCTATATGGCTTCTGAAAATATTTCTAGGCCTTAGAATAAATTTAACCTAATCTTAAGGAGCATTTGTCTCTTTTGAGTTTTAACGGATTTTTATGTAATTTATCCTGTTTATATGACAGTAAAAAATATATAATGAGTACTAAATAGAACTTAGGGAAATCAATTCATTTCCAAAATATAGCTAAATGGTTATCTGCATCCCAAGGCATAAAAATGGAGAAGTAAA
Organism: Catagonus wagneri; assembly: GCA_004024745.2. Lineage (NCBI taxonomy): Eukaryota > Metazoa > Chordata > Mammalia > Artiodactyla > Tayassuidae > Catagonus > Catagonus wagneri. The sequence goes on along the minus strand of PVHT021183523.1, from coordinate 5,777,107 downwards.
ATTTAATGCCAGCATTAGCTGACATAATATATAACTGTATTCCATTTTTTGTATCTATTTTGAATTAAGATTTATATCAATGAACTTTTTACACTCTAAAGTAACAATGATCATAAACGTTATTTTGGTTAAGATTAGATTATTCTGGTAGTCTCCGTTACATGAAAAGTCTGATCACTATATTGTCTTGGGCGCTTTTTATGTTTTATTTATAAAGCTCATAAAATAACTTAAATGAAAAAGATAAACAGAATGAAAAGCTTTAAGGCTGACAGAAGAGCTATGGTTTTTAATCTATTAAATCTACAGGCCATATCTAAAAAAATAATTTATGACAATTTCTTGGTATGGAAGAAAAATTTTATACTGTTTAGATCTATTAAGAGAAAAGAATGATTTCCAAGGGTTTGAAGCTGTAAGAATAATGAAAAAGAGACATATCATCCTTCTGTCTTCTATCATGTGTGAAGTCAGTTTTTAAAACGGCAAGATATTCAATCTAAAACCATTAAAGATATTTCCAAAATCTTTCACTAACTTTAGATATATTACCTTATTGTACGGTGATTTTACAAAAGGGAAAAAATGCAAAGGGAGGTTTATCCTTTTATTAGATCAGGTAGTTGGAGAGCCGTCCTCTTAGTGATTTACGTCTAATCTTGCCTGAAGTAGATAAAGGAACTAAATCACCTCTTGGGGTGTCTTCTTTCCAAATGTAATTCTGTGACAACTTCCAATACTTGGAAAGTTACCACATTTTTAATGCAATAATCAGCATCTATAACTGAAAGGTGCTCTAGAAATCATCTCGTCCAGGCATCAGGAAACTACTCCCTACTTCCTGGTTTGGTTAATAAATTGGGCTACAACATAGATACTTTCATGCTCCTTCATTCATTTGCTTAAATATTGTCTGTGGCTGCTTCTGCGCTTCAGTGCAGAGTTGGGTAGCAGCAACTGAGACCATACGGCCCACAGAGCAAAAATGTACCATCTAGCCCTTAAAGAAAGTACTGTTGACCCCAATCTAGCTCATCTACCTCATTTTAAAAGGAAGTAGCCGAACCTCTGAGAGAAAAAAAGTAACCTGCCATGCTTACCCAGACAGTAAAGAATGGACTTAAATGCAGGTCTTCTGTTTCCAGATTCATTGATGGCCTCAGTATATCATCCTGCCACTTGTGATAGAAAATAACGTTTGATAGTCTCTAGTGTTATTGACATGATGACATAATCCCTTCTAACAAGAATTTTCTATACTGTTATGTGTACTCTTCTGTCCATCTTATTCTTAGGTAACTAAAACAACACTCATACTTTTTAGTCCTTAGGTTGTATTTCTAGGTAAGGAAAACAAGGTGATAGGAACAGGAGACACATATTACTGGCTTCCTACCATCAATCATGTTTTTATTTTTGCTAATGCACTCCAAATTTTTGTCCATTACTGATATGCAAGTAGCATGCCATGTGAGGACACCAGCATCTTCAGGAAATAGACAGATGGTCTGTTCCCCAAAGACTCCAGGTAGAGGGGATGTGGGCTTGGGGTTAGGGGTAGGAGGATGGCAGGCAGGTTATGTTGGATGACGTTTACAAAGGTGTTCTACAGGAGTTCCCATCGTGGCTCAGTGGAAACGAATCTGACTAGTATCCATGAGGATGCAGGTTCGATCCCTGGCCTTGCTTAGTGGGTTAAGAGTCTAGCATTGCCATGAGCTGTGGTACAGATCGCAGACATGGCTCGGATATGGCATTGCTGCAGCTACAGCTCCAATTCAACCCCTAGCCTGGGAACTTCCACATGCCTCAGGTGCGGCACTAAAAAGACAAAAAAAAAAGTGTTTTACTCCACACCACTTGCCTGTTTACAACATCTACACACACACACACACACACACACACACACCCCCACAGTTAAAGCACCATATGAAATGTTACATATCTTTTCAAAATTCAAAAACAGGAGATGATATGTTCCTTGTCTTTATCGTGATAATTACATGTAAATTAAGAAAGGAAAAGAAAACATAACCAGCCATTTCCTATTCAATTAAATCTTTGATCATTATTGTTGCTGAACTCAAAAAAGTGACCTTTATTTCTTATTTTGCTATGATAAACATTTAGATGTTTATGCTTTAAGTCAAATTCAGAAATAAGCTACAAGATAAACAGCACTGGCATCCAGTAATAAATAATCATCTGGAACTGTTGTATTGATGATTTTAGCTTAGCACAGAAAATTTCGATTCCAAAAGGTACTTATGAAAACAAACGCTGTGCACAAATGTGAAAATGTAGAAACATGAAAAGTACAGAACCATAAAGAAAGAATAGCGCGACAGAATGGGTCAGGAGTATATTTTCCCCAGTTGGGAGTTTAACGAACCTGTTTTCGAGAGTGCAAATTCTGCTTTAATTAGGATATCAAAGATATTAAACTTACCAATAATTTTTAGCCTCCCCCAAATCCTAGAATTGATGTTCTTTATGTCTTCAAAATAATGAAGAGTCTCCTGCAGAAGGAAATAACACTTGCTTAGTTGGGCTGTATGTTGTATGCCTAGTGAAGAGAAAAGTTTCATTGGTAATTTCCTAATCTGCCAGCTTCTTTCTTTCTATATTTGCTCTCAAGAGATTAGTGTCAAGGAAAAAAAAAAGGGGGGGGGAGTTCCCATTGTGGCGCAGCGGAAACGAATCCAACTAGGAACCCTGAGGTTGCGGGTTTGATCCCTGGCCCTGCTCAGTGGGTTAAGGATCTGGTATTGCTGTGAGCTGGGGCGTAGGTCACAGATGCGGCTCGGATCCTGCATGGCTGTGGCTGTGGCGTAGTCTCGTAGCTGTAGCTCCAATTTGACCCCTAGCCTGGGAACCTCCACATGCCCCTAGTGCGGCTCTAGAAAGAAACAAAAGAAAGAGAGATTAGTGTTAACTTCTGAAAAGGAGTGCAAGCTGCTCTTAGAACCACCTTTTATCTCTCACAGTCACTGCTGGTAAAATAGGAAGAAGTCAAGGGATTTTATGACATGTAATAAGAATTATGTTGAAGACAACATGCACAATAAATGAAAAAAATTTACATTTCATACGTCTCTAATTATAGTATGTTAAAAGGAAGAAGGAAGATCATATCATTGAAGCTACAAATTATGTATAAGACCCCATCCAAAGCCAGCACTTTGGTTCAAGATAAGTTTATGGCTCATTAACTCCATTGTGTGTAGTACTGCTTTGATGGTTTTACTGTTCATACATCTTAAATTATAGATAAATTGATTACATATATTTCTAAGCTATTTTTTAAATGAAACCATGAATGATCCAATATATCTTGGGATAAATATGCGGACTACACTTAGTTTCCCTTTGGCCTTGTGGAGAGCTACTTTTTAAAAATTCTTAAACAGGGAGTTCCCTTCGTGGCTCAGCGGTTAATGAACCTGATTAGGATCCATGAGGATGCGGGTTCGACTCCTGGCCTTGCTTAGTGGGTTGGGGATCTGGCGTTGTCGTGAGCTGTGGTATAGGTCACAGAGGCGGCTGGGATCCTGAGTTGCTGTGGCTGTGGTGTAGGCCGGTAGCTGTAGCTCTGATTCAACCCCTAGGCTGGAACATCCATATGCCAGGGTTGTGGCCCTAAAAAGCAAAAAAAAAAAGGAAAGAAAGAAAAAGAAAATAAAATTCTTAAACAGAAGTTATTCAAGTTTTAATTATAAAAAAGTCAGTTATCTTTTAAAATTTTAAAAATTTCAGCAATTAGTAAGCTATACATAACCAAATTTTTTTTAAGGGCCGCACCTGCAGCATATGGAAGTTCCTAGGCTAGGGGTCAAATCAGAGCTACAGTTGTCAGCATGCGCCACAGCCACAGCAACACCAGATTCAAGCCACGTCTTCAACCTACACCACAGCTCACAGCAACGCCAGATCCTTAATCCACTGAGCGAGGCCAGGGATCGAACTTGCATCCTCATGGATACTAGTCAGATTCGTTTCTGCTGAGCCACAATGGGAACTCCTGGTGAATCGTTCTGAGTTATTTTCTGTGCATAAACATGTGGGTTTTGAAGTGTCAAGCCCTGTAGAGAACAGGTAAGAGCAAGGGTTCAATGTAAAATATTTTATCTAAATGGAAGGTGAGATTTAATTCAATAAAGCATATTCACTGGACACCTCCCATGTGCAAACGGTCATAGTAAATTTTTGTAGACAACATAGGAGGATATGAAAATGGAGGGATTACACTGCACCTGCCTTTCAATGAGTAATTTCTGTACTTTCTATAATGTACAAACACCACTACTGTAAAACAGTTATAAGTGTTACACAGTATAAAAGAATGTGAACAGGATTAACTCTAACTTGATGAGTTTGTTTGAATTAATTGTATGGACATAGAGACTGACGCTGTATAACTCAGAAAAAGAAAATCGCCTGGCATGGCTCAAGATCAGAGCGCATGAATATGTGTGGCAATTAACAGTTTGGGAAGGCAGGTGGAGACCACATTTTGGATTTTAAATAGTAGAGAAAACGGTGATGTTAATGGCTATTTTAAAATAGGCCATCATGCAGTTCCCTTGTGGTATAGTAGGTTAAGGATCCTGCCTTGTCACTGCAACAGCTCAGGTCACTAGGTTCAGTCCCTAGCCTGGGAACTTCCACACGCCACAGATACAGCCAAAATAAAATAAAATAGGCTATCTATATCAAATATGTATTTCAGAAAAAAAAATCCACTAGAAAGAAGAATGGATCAGAGATGGAAAAGATTAAGATGAGTAAAATAGGAACTTATTGTAATCCTCCAGGCAAGACTTTAAAAAGAGCTCATAAAAATGGTAAGATTGAACTGAGAGACATTTTAAAAAGGAGGGCTGACTTGAATATGGGGTTTGAACATTTGAATTTGAGGTATGACACAGCAGAAAACTGGGGAGGCTACAGTATTTCTTGCTTGACTGATGGTGTGCCTGTGGAAGTTATTAATTAAGAAAGGGAATAGAAGATGTAGCTGTGCAGAATGGTGAGGATTAATGAACTTGGCTTTGAAAATACTAAATTTGAATTGTCTGTGGGGCCTTCACAAAAGTTATCCCAGAAGCAATGTCTGCGACATTTATGCTAATTGAATGGCAAAACTCAGAGCCATAAATTTGAAGATGATCTGCATATAGTTGATATTACCCAGCAAGGTATTTTAAACTGAAGAGAGGTCCAAGAGATAAACACATCTACTAGGCAGGAAATGCGGAAGAAGAAAGAAAAGGACACAGAAGGACACATGAAGGAAGAGAAAAAGAGACAAGTTCTAACAGGTACCCAGGCCTCCCAGCAGCTCTCATCTCAGTACCACTTCTGCTCGTGGGATGGCTCCAAAGCCCTCTCTTGATATTCTTCCTGGGCTTTGATGATGGGCCTACCTGGCCCACTCCTCTGTTATCAGCACTCAGACTTTCATCTTTCAGATACACCAAGAATGAATTTTAGTCTCTCTTTTCCTGCCTGTCTGTCCTTAATAGCTAGAATTTCTTTTCCTTTTATTTTTTCTTTGGGGGGGAGGTCTGCACCTGCAGCATATGGAGGTTCCCAGGCTAGGGATCTAATCAGAGCTGTACCTGCCGACCTACGCCACAGCCACAGCAACGCAGAATCCGAGCCATGTCTGTGACCCACACAACAGCTCAAGGCAACCCCGGAGCCTTAACTCACTTAGTGAGGTCAAGGATTGAACCTGCGTCTTCATGGATGCTAGTCAGATTCATTAACTGTTGAGCCACGACCGTAATTCCAGGTAAAATTTCTTTTGAGTTTAAAACAATTTTTACTGCTAAATAAGAGAAAATAGAAGGGGATTTTTTAAAAATAAAAACAATAAGAAGCTTATAAAAATTAAATGGAATCTTAAATTGCTTCACCTTACTCTTCATGTTCTTTGACATACAAAGAAACTAAAACTGATGGTTCTTAGCAACCTCACTGATGCGATTTTTATGTGTTTCTTCTTTGCATCAGCCTTTTCTGAAATTCCAATTATCTTTTTGATCCAGGGCTGTTGCGCTGAATCTTTTCCAGATCCTCTGACTATATTCTTCCCTATTAAATCCACTTTTCAAGTCCCCAAATGTGTCTCAGTGTTCAGCAACTGGACCCACCTTTGAGATTCATTTCTATCTCAGAGATGATCACATAATCATTGTTTTGCTACTTAATGTAGGAAAATGCCTTGTGCTACCGCTGACCTAAGTGCCAGAGTAGTAAGAATGGAATAGCAGAAATTCTTCTCTTCCCCATGTTTTATTCCAGGGTCAACAACAATAAACATTTACTGATTGCCTCCCGTGCAGAATACTGGGAAATAAAAGGAAATGCCGCTTATATTTTCTATTCTCAAAAACTTATTAAAGAATAACTATGCCAAGGGAGTTCCCATTGTGGCTCAGTGGTTAACGAATCCGACTAAGAACCATGAGGTTGCGGGTTCGATCCCTGGCCTTGCTCAGTGGGTTAAGGATCCGGCGTTGCCGTGAGCTGTGGTGTAGGTCGCAGACGCGGCTCGGATCCTGCACTGCAGTGGCTGTGGTAAAGGCCGGTGGCTACAGCTCCTGTTAGATCCCTAGCCTGGGAACCTCCATGTGCCGTGGGTGCGACCCTAGATAAGGCAAAAAAAAAAAAAAAGAATAGCTATGCCAACTACTGGAAGAGTTAACCTAGGAAGAGGGAATTATCTGCCTAAGAACCTAGCAATAGATACTAAAAGAGACGTCACGAAACTATGCAGAACGGAAGGGGTATTTAATAAGCATTGTTTGAATTAAGTGCTTTGCAGTTTGTCAGGAAAAAATCAATTTAGAGCCATACTTTAATGCATACTTTAAAACATTAATAACTATAATTAATGTTTTAAAAATACATAGACTACAATTGTTTCCCCAAGTCTCCACTTAAGTTTTTCTTTCATAAACTAATAAAAGCATCAGTACATTTAAGGATAATGTATTTAAGGATAATGTTAGACCCATAGCCTGGCAACCTCCATATGCAGTGAGTGCGGCCCTAGAAAAGGCAAAAATACAAAAAAAAATAATAATAATAACAGTAAAAAAAATTATTAAATAGTAAAGGGATATGAACATGCAATTCCCAAAAGAGATAAAATATTTTAACTAAATATTGGCTTTAAAATGTTGGAAACTATTGAAATTTGATAAATACAAAAGTTTTACATTAAAGCAGCAATAAAGTAGCATTACTTTCACATATTGCTGGTAACATCCTAAATTTTTGCAACCATTTGGAAAGCAATTTGGCAACATGAGCCAGAAGTCTTTACATTCTTTAAGTCAGTAATTCTAGTTCGGAACAAGCATGGAACACATTCTCAGGAAATAAATCATAAATTACATTAATTCACTTAATGTAGAGTCCAATAAAACCTATACTTTTAAGATCTGCAGAAATAGCGTAAAATCTTCATAATTATCAGCGAAAATCACGATATAAAATTTCACATACAAGGTAATTGCTACTAAGTAAAATTTATGAGTTCACTTGAAATACAACATAGAAAATGCACAAATCCGTGTCAGCCGTATTTCAAGAGAGTGATCCACTGGCCAACTGGGGTAGTTCTGCTTTGGCATGGGGGCTGGCAGGACTAGGCTCTAAGTCTGGTTCTGCTCCCTTTGTCTCTTTGGGGGTTGAGGCAGAAGGGAAGTTGCTATTATGGCACATGCTCTAGGCAAAGAGCCCTACCAAAATTGAGCTGGCCGAATGAAGTTATGGGGTCAAGCCCAACCTCAGAGCGAAGGAGAAATATATTTTTTATATTTTATTTTATTTTCATTAAAGTATAGTTGACTTACAGTGTTGTGCCAATTTCTGCTGTACAGCATAGCGACCCAGTCATACACACAGTCTTTTTCTCATACTATCTTCCGTCATGTCTATCTCAAGAGACTGGATATAATTTCCTATGCTGTACAGTAGGACCTCATTGCTTATCCGTTCTGAATGTAACAGTTTGCATTTACAATCATACATCCGAAGTTCCCACTGTGGCGCAGTGGTTAACGAATCCGACTAGGAACCATGAGGTTGTGGGTTTGATCCTTGGCCTCGCTCAGTGGGTTAAGGATCCAGCGTTGCCGTGAGCTGTGGTGTAGGTGGCAGACGCGGCTCGGATCCCGCGTTGCTGTGGCTGTGGCGAAGGCCGGCGGCTACAGCTCCTGTTAGACCCCTAGCCTGGGAACTGCCACATGCCGCGGTTGCGGCCCTAAAATGACAAAAAGGCAAAAAATAAAATAAAATAAAATCATACATCCCTTTTATCATTAAGTCATAAAGAGGTATAAAAACTGAAAGCAAAATTACAGGGTAAGATTTAAGCTAACTACTAAGAGCATTGAAGGGATTGAAAATGGGACTAGGCACAAGGCGGTATGACTCAACAGCACGGGAAGAACAAAGATGGAGAGAACGGCGACCATGAACTCGAGGAGGGTCTGGTGAAAACTTTAGACAAGTGCCCACGTAAAGAAACAGTGAGACAAGGGTTCTAAACCTCACTTAGGCGCTAAGTGCTTAAGAGTCATCCTCACCGCTGGCGCCCTCTCTGTCATTCTCTCCTTCTTCAGCCTCTTTTTCATCATCCTTGATCAACTCAAGCTGGTCCTCCCCCAGTCGTCATTCTTCAGATTCACACGGCAGAGGAGGAAGTGCAGCACTAACAATCACCCAATCCACCACGAGGAGATTAAATCTCATCTCTCAGTTTCAGAAACCTCACCTGTAAACTAAGAATGCTGGTCTATATCATGTCATCAGCAAATTATTTAATCTGTCTAAGCTTCAATTTCCTCAATTAAGTATGAATGAATAGTCTCTACAATGATAACAGTATCTATTTCAAGGACTCTTGTGGCTTTGTTGGTTTCTCCCCACTAGAACATGTGTTCACTGAGGGCAGAGCCTTTTCTGCCTTGTTTATCTTTCTATCCCAGAATCTAGAACAGTGGCTGATACACATTTGCGTGTGAACACATTTTGCTGAATGTGTTTCTGGGATGATTAAGCTGTCTCTCTCCTTTGCTTGACAATGAACTCCACGGGGTCATGGAAGCTCATTTGTTAGCTGACTGCTTTAGGGGGAGCCCCTAGACAGCGCACAGTAAAATGGCTGGAGCTCAGTCCATACTTGACCCGTGAATGGCCCTCCTGCCGAACGCCCACCTTGCACACGCACCACTGTTTCCCGATGTCACTTCCTCCTCAGCTTCTTTCCCACATCGCTGAGCAGCGCCCGGGGGAGGGATGGCCTAGGGTTTCCACAGAGAAGACTCTTCCTCTCCAAAGGCTCTCACTGGGCAAATTTTGTCCTTTCTACATTCCTTTATTTTCAAAAACAGAGGAGTGAAATGAAGTTAAGAGATCTGGATGCAGAGGGAGATGGTGAGGATGCTGACAAGTTAATCATTTTACTTCTTCACACATATATGAAAGTAAAATGTAACAAAAGGAGAATTTTAGCTTCAGAGCTACCATATTCAAGAAACAAAATAACAAAAGTTAAGGAGGTTTTTAAAAGAGACAAGTCATTGCATGAGAGGTAAAGATTCATTGCAGTGGAAGGCTTTTGCTAAAATTCCTTTCGGAAATCCATATAACTAAAGAAATTTACTTGCCAAAAGACCCTCCTGGACTTCTGATTAGAACGCTGGGCAGGTTTATATCTTCAAACTTAGAAACTAGTCATTTTTTTTTCTAAATTCCATTAAGACTCAGTTATAGAGGCTGTGCTCTGTATCAACTGGTAGGAGAAACCACTAATCCTGTGAGGATTGCTTATCAAGTCCAGGGAAAAAAATATTTTAAAGGTAATACAATTCTCTTTCTTAAATAGAAATTTCACTATTCTGTATTACATTTTCACATAACATGTTATTTGATGCCCCTGGGCCCTTCTGTAGAACAGAAGCCTATAGGAGTAAATGTCATGATGAAATGAAATCAGGGATTATGGAAGTTGTGAAACTTTCATTAAACATGAAATTCTATGTTTGCTACCTAAGAATCAGTGACTTTAATACTTGCTTTTCAATATTTGGTGTCAGAATCAGCTATGTCCCAAAATTAACAAAGTGCATGGAGAATTCGAGGTACGGACTTTTAAGAAAACAAACACAGTCAATTTATATTTTAAATGTATTGCTATGCGTGCCCAATACGAAATGACCTCAAATGTAATTCCCTAATTTATTCTAAAATGTTTTTAATTAACTTGAAATATAACATATAAATGAAACAGTCAAATGTCTATTTACAATATGAATTATTTTAATTAACCAGGCACTTCAATTTAAACTCTGGTATAAAGTCATCCAGCAGAACTTTCTGTGTGATGGGAATGTTTTGTATCTATACTAACATGGTATCCATTAGCCACGTGTAGTGCTGTGCCCTTGAAATGTGACCAGTGCAGTTGAGAAACTGAGTTTTAAAATTTCTTTCATTTTGGAGTTCCCTTCGTGGCTCAGTGGTTAACAAATCCGACTAAGAACCATGAGGTTGCGGGTTCAATCCCTGGCCTTGCTCAGTGGGTTAAGGATCCGGCGTTGCCGTGAGCTGTGGTGTAGGTCGCAGGCGCGGCTCGGATCCCATGTTGCTGTGGCTGTGGCGAAGGCCAGCGGCTACAGCTCCTGTTAGACCCCTATCCTGGGAACCTCCATATGCCACGGGTGCGGCTCTACATAAAAAAAGGGCAAAAAGACAAAAAAAATTAAAAAATAAAAATAAAATTTCTTTCGTTTTATTTAATTTTAATATAAAGTGGCTCACATGACTGGTGGCTACCAAACTGGACAACATGACACGATAAAATGAGAGTCTACGTTGTTCCCTTCTCATTCAAACTCTTCACATTCATCTTACACAACCTTATCTTCACCATCATTATAATGTCAGATGTGTTATTTAATCTTTCCCACAGCATGTAGTTGTTTACTTCTAAGCTGCTTTAAAATGCAAACAAGACTGGGGGAAAATGGTATGTGCGAAGACAGGAACACACCCTGCCCCCAGAACTTCCATGTGCCATGGGTGCAGCCAAAAATAAAAAATAAAAGAACAATCCAGAAAAAATAAAACAAAATTGTGTCCTTGATTCCTATGTCTAAAACGAGATTGAGGAGGAGTTACTGTTGTGGCTCAGCAGAAACGAACCCAACTAGGATTCATGAGGATGAGGGTTCAATCCCTGGCCTTGCTCAATGGGTTAAGGATCCAGTGTAGCTCAAAGATGAAGCTTGGATCTGACATTGCTGTGGCTGTGGCGTAGACAAGCAGCTGCAGCTCCGATTCAGCCCCTAGCCTGGGAACTTCCCTATGCTGCAGGTGCCCTAAAAAAGGCAAAATAATAATAATAATAATAATAATAATAATAATAATAATTAATAATAATAATATGGAGGAGAGGACATGCACAATAAGAAATTCAAGCACTGTTTTCATTTAAAACACTCCTACGCTTCCACTGGGGTTTAGCACTTTGTTCTTCCAAGTTCTTAGGAACCAAAGGATCCATATGGGAAGGACAACAATGTCTTTCATTCTGCAAATTATCTTTAAGTGACTTACTTACAACCACATCCACATTTGCAATTGTGAAACTATGCCCCTAGGAATAATCACTAAATCTATTTTAAATAGCTTTCCGTCCCTTTTCACCCATTAGGTAGAGTGACTTTTATAAACATCAAAGTTGAAAATCATTTCACGAAAACTGGATCTTTGCTGTTAAAAATGAAATGACTGAGAGACTTATTCTAATAGAGGCTTCTGAAGGACCCAGACAGTGCTGTCTTCTGAAGGATAAATTTGCAGAAGTACAATTGCCTTCTATTTGGAACATATGGTAACTAGAAAAAGTACAGAAGTGCAAAGTGAAGATTACTTCTTCAAAAATTTTGTGTTTTCTTCACAATCACACACATCTTTAGATGTGAAACCATCTTTAGAAGTTTTTTCCTTCCTTAATCATCAAAACAACAGTCTGTGAAGAATGATTTGGATTTAACTGGAAATGACAGGTCATTTTAGTGACCACTAAGTGGCAACGTTGCAGAAGCCAGGAAGCTCCTCAAAAGGTGAGAAAGGGACACAAGTGCGAATCTCAAAAGTTTCTAGCATCTAAATAACGATGCCTAATTATGGGATCATTTGATACCTCTTTATAGGCACAAGGAACATATAAAGCCAAGTATTTACTGAGAAATTAAGCAAAATTCCCTGGCTGTCACTCTTAGCATGAGATCAAAGACCTACTCTCAATTTACTCATCAAACTTTCTTCAGAACTGTCTTCCCCCAAGATTAAATGAATGATGTTTAATATATGCCATTTAGTTCTGCTTTAGCACGAATAATTCCTTGAATGGGATGAATGAAAAGGAATGTTAATCTACCTCAACCCAGAACATAAAAACGTTATATCCATAAAAAGAAATTAATGATCTCCAGATCAAATAATTTTAGTGTGATGACAATCTTTGAAGAAGAATTAAGGTTGCTTTCAGGTGCTCTGCTTGGATCTTTAGCTAAATGGGAAAGATCAATCAAGAGGATAATGGCTAGATGAACATTTTTGTTGTTCTATTTTTAATGAATAAGAGACACTTGTATTCATAAAAATTATTAAAAATATAAATAATGAATCACTGCAAATTACAGAATTTCCATGTTTCTTTAAAACTGACACTGTGTCTGCCAGTAACAGCCACATATAATATTTATGAAAGGCTGACTTTCTGTCCTGAGAAATTCAACAATTACCCCACAGGAACTTGGGAGGCAAAGATGAAGTACATGGTAATAAAAGCAAGGTTCAAGTGGAGATGCTATGTGTAGGGTTAGAGCTCCTGGATTCGGGCATGTTTCCAAGGTCTGCAGGGTGAAGCACACGTCCCTCCACAATCGTTCACAAAGCAATGAGAGCCTGCTGTACAGAGCTGGTAACTACGGCCAGTCACTTATGATGGGGCATGATAATGTAAGAAAAAAGAATGTATACATGTATGTGTGACTGTGCCACCTTGCTGTACAGTAGAAAATTGACAGAACACTGTAAACCAGCTATCATAGAAAAAAACAAAACAAAAAAAACAAAATGCACGTGAAACTTACTTTATATAAAACTGTTCATTGTTTGTCCTTATGAATTTCTCACTGTGTTATTAATAATTTTTCAGACCCAAAGTTTATATTTTTCCTTAAACATCTCCCTGTCACTTCTTTACCTTTTATTTTTTTCAGCCCCACTGTCTCTTACTCTCTACCCACATTTTTCTGGAGTAAATTTTCCTTTTATATAAATCTCCTGAGTTATCTTTCAATGATCTCATGTCTCTTTCTCCTTCTTCCTTTGAAATATTTGGGTACAAAAATACTTCCCACAAACAATTTCTAATAACTGCTGAGCAAGAGTTCAACTTATTTTTCTTGCTTTCTCTGGAAACTGTGACCATTGATGCAAACCAGAACAATTCAAAACTCAAATCCTGGCACTGGAATTAAAATTTCTATTTGGCTCAACCCTTGCTTCCGAGATCTTTAAGATTACAACCTTTAGCCTACATTTACTGGCAAAGGTCAAGTTATAAATTTAAGTACAAAACGTTTAACAAAAAACCTTAAAGCAGTAGAGCATTGAGATATTACTAGAAAGAAATTAAGATGTTCTTTTTAGAGAGCTCCCATTGTGGCTCAGTGTTAACAAACGTGACTAGTATCCATGAGGCTGCGGGTTCTATCCCTGGCCTCGCTCACAGGGCTAAGAATCCAGCATTGTAGTGAGCTGGGTGTAGGTTGCAGACATGGCTCTGATCCTGCGTTGCTGTGGCTGTGTTTGCAGGCCGGCAGCTGTAGATCCGATTTGACCCCTAGTCTGGGAACTTCCATATGCTACATGTGTGGGCCTAAAAATACAAAAGACAAAAAACAAACAAACAAAAAGATGTTCTTTTTAGGAATATATGTGTAATTTGATTGGGCATAGACTTTTATCAAGAAGTACTAAAGAGTTCTCTGTGGTGCAGCGGGTTAAGGACCAGCATTGGTACTGCAGGGGCTTGGGCTGCTGCCATGACATGGGTTCAGTACCTGATTCAGCATATTCTAAATGGCGTGGGTGCAGTAATAAAATATATATATATATATATATATATATATATATATATATTTTTTTTTTTTTTAGTGAAATTAACTTTTACATTCTGTAAAAAAAATTGAGTCTTCTATCCATATTATATGAAAAAAGACCATGACAAAAAATGCTACAAATGGAAATAAAACTATAGAATATTATAAAATATTATAATAGAATTAATATTTTAAAGAAAATATATTTAACCTATAATTCTTGACTATTTCATGGCAAATTACTGCAAAGGTACTTCTAGTTATCATAAAGAACTATATCAAGAAGCACAGCATATTTTAACATGCCTAGTTTTAAGATGTCCAAATGCAAATAAATAAAGCATTTTTTAAAGAATGAAAATTTATCCTGTCATTGCTTAAAACTCTTAATTGTGAACATTTAAAAACAGTAAAGATATTACAGGAAATAGACTAGACGCAAGCTGAACAGATAGTGTTTATAAATGCATCTGATACTGAAGTCAAGCAATTCCATCAAAATAATTTAAGAACTTGAAAGACTAATACAGGGATCTACGGGGAGTCTTATCTTGTTCTGTACACAGGAGTTCAGAGCTCTCCACTGAATTCTATTCTTAATCACCCCTGAATATTTCATAAGGACCATTGGGGGTAGAGCAAATTGGGGCCACTGATCCTAATTTATGTCCTTTCTGACCCCTTTCTGTATCTATAGTTCTTGTTTTCTAGACTGTTCAAAAATGTTTGTGTCAAAATAAAGCTTGGATAAAGAGTGTGGCTAAATCAGAACAAAACTTTCGTTTTCATATTATGTAGATTATTACACTAGCTGTTTTATTTTATCTTTAGATATGGCTCTATTCTGTTATTCCTATCATGAAAGATGATATTTGACAGTATAGTCAATTTTACAAAGGCAATAATTTCTTGATTTTTAATAGAATAAATTTTAAAATTCAAAGAAATAATTAAATTTTATATTAAACATTTAGATCTATACAAAAAATATTATACATATGTATATGTATTTTACCCAAACATGCACGGGAGAAAATTCTAGTTAAATATGGTCTTGAGAAATTTTCCCACATGCTGAATAATCTTCAGTTCACCTGACATATAAAGATATATATATACATTTACCCACAGATACTTACTTCAAAACATTACATAAATTATAACTTTTCTTTCCTAAGAAAAAGCTAGAAATAACAGCTCTGTAAATGGAACCCATTTTCTGAGGGCAATGGAGCAAAGGAACAAACTAAAACAATCATCTGCTTTTTAAAATTCAAAAGACAGTACTTTGGCTAATTTGTTTGGTCACCCTGTGTGTAGACAGAGAGGCAGAGGTAGAGATAGAAACAACAGAGATATAAAGTATATATCATATTAAATAACCACCTATATACTCTTCATTTACATGAAACCATAAAACCATTCAGATGTGCATGTCAGTGTGGCATGTATATATTAACAGGGTTTTGACAGTTATGTCCATGAATGTCTTTCAACAGATCTGGTAGTTGAAAGCCTAATTTTGTTTAAATCAGAAATTACAGAATTAGTGTTGGGGGATCTGTAGATTTCATTATTTCACCTCATTTTATGGATGTGATAAATAACATAGTAGAAAGCATGTGTCTTCCAAGAGCCAAAAAACTAATGTGTAACAGAGATGGGAAGAGGGACTAAATTGCTTAATCTTCAGTTGGGTACTATTTCAAACTTACTGCACCTCCTTACAAAAGGCATTGAATTATCCTGTTAATTGTGTTGCTGTCAATCTGGCTCTTTGAGGAACTGATAAAAATTAATTACTTAAAATAAATCATTTTAATGAACATGTGATCCTAGACACATTCTGAAGCCCTTTTATAACAGCAATATTAAAGCAGATTAAATATTAGGATGGGTGTGTATCTGAATTTGTGTGTGTGTGTGTGTGTGTGTGTCTTTTTAGGGCCACACTCTTAGCAGATGGACATTCCCAGGCTAGGGGTCTAATCTGAGCTACATCTGCTACCTACACCACAGCTCACAGCAACGCCAGATCCTTAACCCACTGAGCAAGGCCAGGGATCGAACCCGCAACCTCATGGATACTAGTAGGGTTCGTTAATAAGGAGCCACAACAGAAATTCCCGAAATTATTTTAATATAAACTCTTTTCTCTAACTTTAATCGAGAATACTTTAACCCATTTTAGGCGGAGAGGCATTCTAGTTTAAAATTATTGGGTTTTACAACAGGACTGGATGAAACATTGTAAATCAACTATACTTTAATAATAATAAAAATAAAAACAAAAAATAAAGTAAATAAATAAAGTTGTGGGGGGAGGTCCCTGGTGGTTCAGTGGGTTAAGAATCCAGTTTTGCCTCTACTGTGGCTTGGGTCACTGCCCGTGGTATAGGTTCGATCCCTGATCTGGGAACTTCCATGGATGAGATTTTAAATAATAATAATAAATAAAAATATTTCTAGGCAAGGACATTTGGTGAGCTCCTTTGGTAACTCTCTAACACAAAGCTTCTCGGCCCTCACTGTCCTGCCCTCAGCTACATCACAACATACACACACGTACACAAACTCCCCAAAATCATTTGAAAATAAAATGTCTCCTAGATGATTCAAATATGCTGTGTTTTGCCCACTTCAGCTCTGAGACTGAGAACAAGGTATAAAAGTAGAGAAACTGGACATAAATAAAAGCTTGGTTCAATCATTTCCTCAATGACTATTACAGCCAAGGAATACCTCATATGTGTGTAACCTTAAGAATTCATGGGGCAGATAATCAAAGGACCTTATATGGTCAGAAAGAAGGCATCACTGGGGTTCCCGAGTCTACCAATAAGCACACGTGGCCTTGAGAAGGATACTTACAATTACTGTGCCTTTATTTCGTAAAAGCTGTATACTTCCAGAAGAGTTTCATTGTGAGTATTGAGGCTCATAATACATATTTTTAGAAACTTAAAAAAAATTTTACCCTTCCAAAATTCAAACTTCTATCTAGATAATGCAGTTTATCCATTCCTGTGAGAAAATATAGAGTAGGGGCTGTCGGGGATGGCTGCGTCAAACGTGAGAGATTTGGAGCATTGGTTTAACTCAGTGAACTACACCAAAGACTTATTTGAAATAAATCTAGTGTGCTGTAAAGATAAAATAACCAGCAAATAGAGTGGTTTATACTTGCTAACTCAATGCTGGAAAGAGACTAAGTGCTTACAAATACAAATAAATGCCTGACATAGAGAAAAAGGAAATGAATTACGAGAAAGGGAATTTATTAAAACGGGAAACAGGAGAAGACAGTGAGAAGCAAGTTAAATGGTAGATAGGAACCTACGTGAATGAGCCTATGCTGGATAGATGCTTTTAGAATTCAATTTCCAGTGCTAAGTTTCCCAAAAATTAATGAGATAATCTCTCTGAACATCTGGTAATAATACGACAATCTAGTAAATCCTTGAAGAAACATACACACAGTTGGAACACACATATCCACTTCAACTAGTCAACTTTTCTTTATTTCTACTATGTTAATTATAACTTACTGAATACTTATCAAGTGCCAGGAGCTATTCTAAGTCGTTCACATGTACTAACTTACTCACTGTTGATATCTACCCCAAAAAACAGGCATTATCCCTGTTTTAGCTGTGTGGAAACAGATGTTCCAAAACATCAGGCTCACACCATAGCAAGGAACCTAGCCAAGATGCAGACTTGGTCTGCTGAATTTCAAAGCCTGCAGTCGAAAACACCACACTCTCTTTTCCCCTATATAATATTCAGGAGACTATCCTTACCTTTTTTTACTGTCTTTTGAAATTATTTCAAGTACCTTTTCAGGAGTGGTTCAGTCAGAGCACTGCAGGAAAAGATAAACCATGCCAGCATCTTAACAGAAAGAATTACTGGAGGCTTGAAAAGATGGAAAGAGGATGGGAGGATTTCTGGGTAACACCCCAACTTGGAATAAAGGGAAAAGAATGGACTTAACGTAACCTAGAATCTTGAAAAAAATCAGTGAGAGGAGAGCAGTTACTGTTGATGGAGCGCTTCGGGGGACTGAGTACGACACTGGAGAGCTGGGACTTTCATCGCTGGGCTGGGGCAGGGGTCAGAGTCGGGGGTGGGGAGACTGGCTGGCGCCGGTATTTCAGTCAAGGATGGTGAGAATGGTTCTAAGAGTGAGGAAACAAAGGTAGAATCAAATGCAGCCCGTGAACAAGGCGGACACGAAGAAGCCTCCTCCTGCCTCCCTGTCTCCCTCTAGTGACTTCTGCAGGCAGAAACCAGATGGCAAAGTGTGATGATTATCCACCACAAATTTGCCTCCTAGCTCCAAAGAGCAGATTAGAGAAAGGAAGGTTTGAGTGACACAAGACACAGACACAGTATAATAAGCTTTGTGCTAATGATTATAAGTGTAATCGGTTATAAGTAAAACAGAATTTTTTTTTTTTTCTATTTTAGGGCTGCACCAGTGGCGTATGGAGGTTCCCAGGCTAGGGGTAGAATCAGAGCTGTAGCCACTGGTCTACACCACAACCACAGCAATGCAGTATCTGAGCCGCGTCTGCGACCTACACCACAGCTCACGGCAATGCTGGATCCTTAACCCACTGAGAAAGGCCAAGAATCGAACCCGCATCCTCATGGATCCTAGTGGGGTTCATTAACTGCTGAACAACGAAGGGAACTCATATAATAGAACTCTTAAAAAATGAGTCCTGTGTAGCAAGTAAGACTTAAACTGAATCGTCAGTAGGTAAAGAAAAGGAGCCAATGTATAATAGCTAATCATTGCATTTATAACATAGCAGTGATGTGTATGTAGGACAAAGCATCCGGGTTAGATGCTGACTCAACAGAAAGGAAAGGTGGTGAGGCATGTAAAAGGAAGTCTGAGTGTAGAGAAATGTGGAGCCAAATTCCTGAATTGAGGAAGAAGATAATCCCAGGTTTCGGAGCACTGGAAGATATAAAAGCAATGTTTATTTAGGACAGTCATACCTCTTCTCAGGTTGGTGATTTCTGCTCTATTTTTTTCAAGAACATTTACATTTAAACAAGAACCTATTTTTTAGTAAGTCTGAGCAGAGTGTGCAAGCAAATCAACTAGTTCTCAAATTATGAAAATTGCCACTTTCTTCCAAAGCAAAATGATCTAAAGGGCTAAAAATCAAGTCGTAATGTAACAGTCCTAGATCTGCAATTTTTATTTTAATTCTCTGCTTTATAATGTGTAGATTTATAATTCTCTTATTTTAAGAATTATCAGATCAGTACCAGTAAGTGTTGAAACTCTCAGTTCACACAGTAGGCATGTTTCATTGTAATATTAAACAACCAGTGTGAAAGGGGCCAGCAGACTGATTTACTATGCTAGACATATCCACCTATCCAACTCCCGGCTTATCATTTAGGCTTTTGCTTTTTTTTTTTTTTTTAACTGCAGCTTTCAATAAAGAGGGTGAGAATTAAAAAAAAAATCTATTTTAATATCTATTTTTCCATGTGAATGTAGTTTATATAAAGAATGTGTAACTGTTTTCACATGGATACTTCATGTGTATATTAATCCCACCTCTATTCCTACCTCAATGGCTTGGATTTGCTTTTCTTACACACAGTATCTGTTCTGTTTTAATTACTGCCTCTTGCTTTTCTCAGAAGGGTAAGTTGGGATGAACATCCCAATATTCGGAACCGGGAAGGTCTAGTTTGAATCCTGGCTACCCTATTTATTCACCCTATGTCTTTGTTCAGGTCAGCTCTGTGAATTTCAGTTTCTTTATCTGAACACGAATGTAATCACACTGATCACCTTGCAGGATTTTTTCCTATCAATTAAATAAATGACAAAGTCCTATAGCCGAGTGACTGGCCTGCATCAAGGAAAGAACATGATAGCTGTTATTATTATTGCTGTTGCTCACTTCTACAACAACCATGCTTGGAAAACAAAAAGAGAACCGAACCATCAATAAAAGCCTGAGCTACCCAAAAATACACGGAAGTCTGGTTATTCCTTCTTGACATGAGGGGACTTAACAAATGGAACCACATCTTCGACTCCGACTTAGCAAAAAGATGGGATGTGGAATTGCTGTTCTGCCTTTCAGCATTCCCAGCATAAGACACTGCGCTTACTCTGGCTATCCTTTCCTCTGGGCTTAGGCTGCAGCAGATTTGCACATCTATGACATTTATGAAAGGTAAACACTGTATCTTTTCATGTGATTAGCGAGGAAAAGCTTTCAAATGTGTACTCCAAACCTCAGGTGTGAATACTCGGGAAACCATGAATAGGTTTCCAAGAAGGTACTGAGAAAAGAAAACTTTGAAATCACCTCTTGGAGGTAACTTCTAAAAATTCAAATTTCCAATGAAGGATGTGCAGTGCTCATGCAAATATATGCAAATAAACACAGCCGCTTTTCTTTTTCATTCCTAAATCTGGCCCTTTGAAACACCTCAGCAAAAATTATCCACATGGAGAATGTAATAAACTGTAGTACCTGTCCTTGTTACATAAAACAAAATATTATCTGTATATATGTAGCCACATTTATTATTATGTAGTTTAGAATCACATTACATGAAGACTAATAGTCTGTGGATCCTGGTGATGTTTTCATTCAACTCATGTTGGTAAAGATTAGATCTCTCCTTTGGAAGCAGGCAACATCTCATTACAAGCCTCATGAACATGGAGACTGTGTCTTACGTTGTTTCAGATTATATCTCTAATATCAAGTAGAATACCCTAAATATAATAATTGCTTAATAAATATCTGTAGAATTAATGAGTAATTAATATCTAGTTTAAAGGCTTCTAATGTTTTCATATTTTCTTTTTTTGATTTCTATTGTTTCTATTACAGTGGATTTATAATGTTCTGTCAATTTCTGCTATACAGTAAAGTGACCCAGTTAAACTTTTACATACATTCTTTCTCTCCCATTATCCTCCATCATGTTTCATCACAAGTGATTGGATACAGTTCCCTGGGCTGTACAGCAGGATCTCATTGCTTATCCACTCCAAATGCAATAGTTTGCATCTACCAACCCCTCATCATATTCTTTAAGTGCTGAAGCATCCACATAGTTTTTCTCAAAATCTGTGAGCATGTCTTGGAAGCTGAGTGTACACTGGACTATGTTTTCTGTCATAGTATTTCAAGACAGAATCATAGTTCCCAAGAAAAAAAATACGGTTTCATTTACCTCATACTAATATAAGAAAATATCATTTGAAACCGTTTTCTCCTATTCCGTAGGTTGTCTTTTGCCTTTTTTTTTTTTAATGGTTTCCTTTGCTGTGCAAAATCTTGTAAGTCTGATTGGGTCCCATTCGTTTATTTTTGCTTTTATTTCTATTGCTTTGGGAGACTGACCTAAGAAAACATTTGTACAGTTAATGTCAGAGAATGTTTTGCCTACATCCTCTTCTAGGAGTTTTATGGGATCTTGTCTTATGTTTAAGTCTTAAAGCCATTTTGAGCTTATATTTGTGCATGGTAAGAGAGTGTGCTCTAGTTTCACTGATTTACATACAGCTGTCCAGTTTTCCCAGCACCACTTGCTGAAGAGACTTTTTTTTCTTCATTTTATATTCTTTTTTTGTTGTTTTTTTGGGGGGCCACAGCCAAAACATATGTAGGTTCCCAGGCTAGGGGTGAAATTGGAGCTGTAGCTACAGGCCTACACCACAGCTACAGCAACACCAGATCCAAGCTGTGTTTGCAACCTACACCACAGCTCGTAGCAATACCAGATCCTTAACCCACTGAGTGAGGACAGGGATAGAACCTGCATCCTCATGGAAACTAGTCAGATTCATTTCCGCAGAGCCACAAAGGAACTCCCCATTTTTTATTCTCACCTACTTTATTGAAGATTAATTGACCGTAGGTGTCTGGGTTTATTTCTGGTAGATGCAAACTACAGCATTTGGAGTGGATAAGCAATGAAATCCTGCTGTACAGCTCAGGGAACTACATCCAATCACTTGTGATGAAACATGATGGAGGATAATGTGAGAAGAAGAAGGTATATATAACTGGGTCACTTTACTGTACAGCAGAAATTGACAGAACATTGTAAATCAACTGTAATTTAAAAAAATCGTTTTTAAAAATCTGCCTTAGTCATTAGTTATGTCCATAGGCTAGAAGCATCCAGACTCTCCCATGGGGGGTCAGGGGAGACTCACAAGACAGTGGAGGGGAATGGCCGAGGCACCCTTATTCTGTCCACTGTAGGAACCATGACCCCTCTTCCAATTTCAGGAGCACTTCTGCCACCACCCCTGCCTCCTACTGACCTCTACCCCGTATTGTCCAGCAGAGATTTGACACACAAGTAGGACCAGAGCAGTGCCGTTGATGAGGCCTGTGGTCTTCCTAACTAGCCACTTGCGGCTATTTTAATCTATGGAAGGACAAAAATATCCTGCTCTGTCCCTAAGGCAAGCTCAGGTATTTATGGCCATTTATAAAGGGAAGAACCTGGGGTAAAGGGAAGTTATTTGACATGTTCAAAGCTGTCAGTAATAACACAGGAATGAGAACACAGAGTCTCTGATTTTTCTATATTTACCCTAGGAGCACAAGCTTTCTCATCTCCAAGAAGTGAATAAATATTGTCTTTGGTTCAAATGGTGAGCTCTGATATCTCACAAATTTTGACAATTTAGACCCAGAAGTTGTCTTTTTCTTGTTCTTACTAAACCCATTTCAGTGTAAGTCTCATTGTTTTGTTCCCCTGTATACAAATCTAAATAGAATCACAAATAAATGCCATACTATTTGGAGAAAGCAAGCAATTTATAAATAATTGATGACCAATTAAAATTAAGCTAGTTTTTTTAAACAGTTGATAAAGAAAAGTTTAGCCAACTTCTGAGCACACAATAAAGTATTGTAAATTATACTTGGTAAGCTGATTTACATCTCAAAACAGAAAAATCAGCCTTAACAATGAACAATCCTTTGAGCTTACATTAAGTATCTCCATACTTTCCCTAAAATGTTAAGAAATGATAATGACATTGGTCTCATCTGACATGGTAGTCAGTAACTTAATTTTCTAGGATATGAAATCTTTATTTGCTTGGAGAAATCATTTCCAATAACGCATTCAAGTTTTAAAATGCACACCTATCCCCATTAAAGACATCTAAGAATATTTTTATAAGGTATTTCTCAGAATTATCTATGGTTATGGGTAAGTTTATCTTTCTTTCTTTTAAATAGAAGATATATTTGCTACCATCGTTTTTCCACTCTCTCACCTTGTTCTAGATGGAACAAATGGATGCAATTGTTTCTGCATCATTTAACTCACCTTTTGTGTCTATAAAGGCAAAAATGAAGATCTAAATGTGAATCCATATTTTTCTATCTTTCTTGGCATTTAAACAAAAGTACAGAACATTTAGCATCAATTGTAGTTGTTTAAAACTCACCACAGGCAGCTTTTTAAGTAAATGGGCATTCTAAGAATAATTATACGGTGACTTTAGAAACAAAGATACAAAACCTTACATCTCTATATAAATGTTATCCTTCAAGAAAGTTTCACTAAATAAATAGCAATGTTATTGGAATTACAACTTTTGGCTTAAAGTAACAAGAGACCTGTATGGATTCAAAACCTGGTTCTGCTACTTATAAATGGAATGATCTCAGGCAAGTTACCCAATATTCTATGCCTCAGCTGAGCTGTCTGTATACGGCACATTGTTACAAAACAGCCTTGGATAAAATACACACGCCATTGTGTTGTCCTCTCCCACACTGAATGTGGCCTAGTATTATTAATTGCTTAGACCAATAGATTATAATAGATGTGACATTATGTAAGTCCTAGGTCTAGAAATTAAGAGACTTTGCAGCTTCTATTTCACCTTCTTGAAGTCCATCGTGCTATGAAGATGCCAGACATAATTCAGGCCATGTTGGACTCTCCAGCCTTGGTTGAGCCATCAGATGATGGCAGCTACATGAATATTCTCATGTGGTATCAGTAGAAGAACCATCCAGATTGTCAATCCACAGAATCATTAGAAATGATAAACTGTTGTTTCAAGTCATTAGGTTTTGGGGTAGTTCATTAAACAGCAAAGGTCAAATACTGTATAGTAGGATAATAATAAAATTTATCTCACAGGGTTTTGTTGACAATGAAATGAAAAAAAAAAAATATATACACATAATTATGTATTATATATACATTATTATTGTATTATATATATATATCTTATACATACATAACTACATATATCATTACTATATTATATAATATACATATACATATAATATAATATACATATACATATACATATATATATATATATATCAAGAGTTTCTGGGCCAAATAAATGTTCAATAGATGTTAATCCTAATTAATCCTAATTATTAAGACAAGGTAACTAACTGGAGGAAGACAACACCTGCAAATTCTAGAATATTTGTTTAAAATCTGCATATTACTTCAGAATATAAGAAAAAGGCAATAAATAGGACAGAAACTCCAGTGCTTTGAAACCTAGGGTGGCAAGCCTTATAGATGTAATGATATTTTTAATCAGAGACAAACTCAAAACTGAAAGACCACATCTACAGGGCAGAATTTTTCTTCTCAGTTTTTAAGATTATTTTATTAATTTTTCTCATGTAATAATCAGAAAATTGTATATAAAAGTAGATATTTTCAGCTTCTATAAGTATTTTGCCAACTGTTCAAGATCTAGCAGCAATTTATTCCCTCATCATAACTGTTATCTAGAGCTAACAAACCACCTACCAGCCCGAAACCACATGTGCTCACCAAGCCACAACGCATGCCAGCTAACTTGTCACTAGTTTAGTTACCAGACTGACTCCTGTAGGTATTTGAGTTTGGAGACCCTGGCTTTATTTTATTTTTTCTTTTTTAGGGCCACACCTGCAGCATATGGAAGTTCCTAGGCTAGGGGTCAAACCAGAGCTGCAGCTGCTGGCCTACACCACAATCACAGCAACGCCAGGTCTGAGCCGTATCTGTGACCTATGCCACAGCTTGCAGCAACACCGCATCCTTAAACCCACTGGGCAAGGCCAGGGACCAAACCCACATCTTCATGGATACTAGTCAGATTCTTAACCCAATAAGCCACAGGGGGAACTCCAGGGGACCCTGGCTTTAAACTGAGGATAAATAGAGGGTTAGATCTATATTTCTTAATTTTAAAGCTATGGATTTCTAGATTGCAAACTCCTTAGAAAGCTCTATTTCAACTAATTTAATTTAGAATCAAGCCATGTAGCAAATTAGGCAGAGCAAGGGCTAGAGTGCAGAGAATCTCCATCTAGCTCCAGGCCTACTTCTACCTTTCTGAGGGGCATCAATCTGGCTGTTATGAGTTCACGACAGAAATTCAGCATTTGGATAGAAACTCCGCTAGGGCTTGAGGGTGCTGGTGTGAAAAAATAGAAACATATAGTGATAATGGCACCACCCATGTCTGAGAGGTAAGAAACAAGATGACACAAAGTAAACCTTCCAGATCAGTCAAATTTCTGCTTTGGTACTATTTGTTGCTTAAAATCAGTATTTGCTAGCATATGACTTCAGAAGCTTCCCAGTTTCACAAACCCAGGGAAGGGAGATTTCCACAGTCTTGATCAGATGAGATGGACTGACTTATTTATTCATTTCCAGTTCTAAGCCATTTCTGAGAACATGATCCTACCAAGAGTAGACTTTGGGAGAAAATTCAGTCTTAGGTAGGACTGGAGGACTTCGGCATCAGAGGACAACAAAATATTTTTGAGCAGGCTGTAGGCATTCTTCTAAGTGAGGAAGAAAAGTGGCGAGGCCAACCTAGTCAGCTAACACCTTCTTCTGTGTGCATAAAGCATGTCACTCCATTTCTAACGTGGCTTCAACCAGTTACACACTGACCTCTTCACTATAGTAAGTTTCTCTTCAGAGATTATGACTTTTATCTTTGAAACAAAGTTGCCAAATAAACTCAGAATGCTCAATTAAATATGAATTTCAGGTAAAGAAATCATTGTAGTATAAGTATGTCCACGCAATATTTGCGTAATACTGGAATAAGAAAATAATGAGAATAATAAAGTGATTCATGGTTAATATGAAATTCAAATTTAACTGGGTGACCTATTTTGGCTATTGATTTGTTTCACTTTGATTTGTTTTTGCTAAATTGGTAACCCTACTTAGAGATAAGTACCAAATACAGTTCTGTCATAAAAGAGATGTTCAGTAACTGCTATTTGAAGAGTAAATGGCACTTTTTGCAATTCCACCTATGGTGTGATATCACGGCTTCACAAACCTTCTGGATATCATCAGATTCTAGAAACAAATCTCATCTCCAGTAGTAATAACTAAAAACGAAATAACAATATTGTCTATATTTCTGTGGTGCCGTATGGTTTTCGAAGGTCAGAGGCAGTGCTTTCTCTTTTCAAAATAAATTTGGACTAATCCTGATGCTCAATTGTGACTTAATAAAAAGAAAATGTAGAGAGTAAAGAATGCTTATGTGGTTCACAGATCTTTATACTTACCTAAAGTACTGTATTTCTGGTTCATACATTTTCTCTCATATTTTTAAATCAGATCATTCTTTTTCTAGCATGACTATGTCAGTTTCAGAGGAAGAGTAAATCACTTAACTTAGAACACTGTCGGCTGCAGGCGAACACGCATTTATTTTTCTGTGTCACCCCGTTTTTATGCCTTGCAGTCTCCCAACGGCTAATTAAGAAAAAGGGCAAAATTACACCCTTAAGCAAAAAGTCTAGGACCCTTTCCCAATGTAGGATGTGACAGACACCACACTTAAACTACCTTTTATTTTCCCCTACAGCCTTTGAATAACATAATAGACTAACCAAGCACAAGCTGAGCAGACTGAAAGGAAGAATTCACACTCTTGCTGATGTTGTTGCAAAGTGTAGAAATGCTTCTGTTAATTTTTTACTCTTTATAATAGCACACAGAAGGCAACCTAGCAAGTATTAGAATTCACAATGCCATCTGTCTATTGGAAATAAAGTCTAAATCATTAGGCACACACACACACATGTTTGTTTTTGTTTTTTGTTTTTTTTTTGCTTAGTTGGCTGGTTATTTTTTATTGCTTTCTGTTGACCTGAAACTAAGAAATTAAGCAGCAGAAGAAGTAATGAGAATTAATTTTCAGTTCAAGTCAAGGAAATGTGCTGCTTTTCTAGGGCTTAAGAAAGTCTCCAGTATTCAGAAAGTACTATGAAATGCTTAAATGAAAAAAAAAGCTACGTAGTAATGTGGTAAATAGGTGGGAGCCAGAATTTGTACAACAGACAAAACTAATCAAAATGACACTTGTTACTCTTAAGGGGTATAGATGTCTTCAGAACCTAACATTTCCTTTTATCATTTCAGAGAAAAGTATATCAGATCAAAACTAGAAATCTGATGAACTAAAGACAGCTTCTGGTACAACATCATAATCTGTGAGAATTTTGTGGTGATGTCATTGCTTTGGCCTATGCTCCAGAGTTTATCTCTTTTATTTTATTTTTTTTTGTGTGTGTGTGTGTCTTTTTAGGGCTGAACCTGCAGCATATGAAGTTCCCAGGCTAAGGCTGAATCAGAGCTACAGCTAACAGCCTATGCCCCAGCCACAGCAACTCAGGACCAAGCCACGTCTGTGACCTACACCATAACTCACGGCAACACCGGATCCTTAACCCACTGAGTAAGGCCAGGGATCGAACTAGGAGCCTCATAGATACTAGTCGGAATCATTTCTGCTGAGCCATGAAAGGAACTCCGTATCTCATCTTTCAAAGAATAAATGTTTATTATCCAATTTGTAATTCTCTAAGAATTGTGCTTCTTGTTTGTGAGAGAGACAGGTCAAATATCTCAGAAGTTTTCCTTTGAGATTTTTATATCTATATTATCTATAAATATGTATCACATCTAATACATATTACTGGTACATTTATAAATGTACAAGTGTAAACACTGATATATAAGTTTCTAAACTTATATAATGTGTTCTCATTGGCATCTGCAAAACCTTTTTAGTTGTCCCAGGAGAAGAATGAGGTGTTACACACTGAGTAATTGAGTCATATGCTTAATCAATTTTCTCAGGATCAGGACCAAGTATTTTTGTCTAAGGTATAGAGCATCCTGGAGTTCCTGCTGTGGCTCAGTGGAAACGAATCTGACTAGCATCCATGAGGATGCAGGTTCCATCCCTGGCCTCACTCAGTGGGTTAAGGATCCAGCTGTGGGTCAGACATGGCTCAGATCCCGCGTTGCTGTGGCTGTGATATAGGCCAGCGGCTACAGCTCCAATTCCACCCCTAGCCTGGGAACCTCCATATGCCATGGGTGTGGCATTAAAAAGGCAATTAAAAAAAAACAAAAAAGGTTTAGAGCCTCCTGCCCTCTCCATGCTTACCAAAGAGAACGGTGCTGCAGAAGCCTTTGACAGTGGAGCAGCACACTGACAGCTATGGAGCCCAGAGATGGCCATAGAGGCCACTGTGCTAATATGTGCCACACATTATGGCCTTGCTTCAGGTCCCCTGAATTAAAACAAATGCCATTAGATTAGAAACCTTTAGCCTATTACCATCTATATTCCTTTTTCCAGCTCTACAAGAAATAAAACTCAATCTAAAGATGATGCTTAAAGAAGCTTCAAACTTATACTCTCATTTGAAGATTTGTTACCAATGTTTTAATCCTTTCCTAGCTCCCTTTGACATGACTTCATCATTTGACTTGGGAAAACTGGCTCAGAGTGTTATCTGAGAAAGTGAATCTCAGGTTTAATTTCTCAGTCTTTTTTCCCTATAGTTAAATAATACAATCGGGGGCAGATCTTTGGGTGTAACTGGGATGCTTGTGATATGTCCCAGTTTACTTATTCCTTGGAGCAAGGCGTTGGTCCCATTCCTCCAGTATGCCCTGCCACACTGATTTATAAACATTTCAGAGTGGCCTCTCATTTACCAGGCCAGGCAGAAGCCTGCAGCAACACGCAGATGACCAAGAGCTGGAGATGTGGGCGGCCACAGTCACCCAGACTGACCCAGGGTATCGGACAGGCTGGGTCAAGGAGAATAATCACTTGCGGCTCTCAATTCCTGGCCATTCGCAATGTTCGTTCCCAGAGAGTAAAGGCACAGAGACTTCCCCTGCTCCAGCACGTAGAGGGATTTCATAATGAGTCAGGCAGCAAAATAACAGATGGTGCATTGAGTGTAAATATGAAAATACCCTTGGAGCTAAAACAGAAGGCTGGTGTTCCCGGGGGAGTCGAGCAAAAACAGAGAGGGCTCGTGCTGTCTCGCAGCAGTTCTGTTTTCCTCTCCCTTCCCAGGGCACAGACTTTGTGGCCTGTCACATCTGAACTCCCACCTGACTGCCCCAAAATGCGATCCACCAGGAGGCCCACAGTTTCTGATCTCTAGGCTCTCTCGCCTCCTTAACTGCTCAGATTGGCTTCCTTGTGTTTCAGCTCTTTCACTTCAGCAGTTTCTTTAGAGTCTTAATCCTCCTCTCCCCCTTCCTTCTGGACTCGACGTTTCTGTTCAAATTACTCCAGCTCCAGAGCTGTGGCAATGACCATATTTCATCACTATCAGCTCATTTCTTTTTTTCCTTTTTGTGCATAATTGAGCAGTCCCTTCCCCACCACCACCTTCCGCCCTTTTGAAGTCCTTTTTTTCTTTAGCCTCCCAAATCCTTCCATTAGCTTTACTAGAATTTCCATTTCCCTTATTAAAGTCAGCTGGATATTTTGTTAACATTTAATATGCACTTGACATAATGATTTCGGTGTAACAGTCACCCAAAGTAACAACGTCAGGAAAGAAGTGTGGACCATTCTACCATATATCACGCATGCACGGCTTTTTCTTTCATATAGCTATACATTCCCTTAAACAGGAAAAATGTGTAGCTCCTATTGGATTGAATTTAGCTGCTCTGCAAATAAAACTGTGGAATAGGAAGACAGTGTTCTACAGAGAAACAGAAAATATGGGACATGGATATACAACATTCTAAGGGAATTTAGAAAAACAAAATAGGAAAAGATACAATATTAAAATTACTTTTAGGAATTCCTTTGTGTTGCAGCAGATTAAGGATCAGGCAGTGTCACTGCCGTGTGGGGGTTCAGTCCCTGGCCTGGGAATTTCCACATGCCACAGGCACAGCCAGAAAAAAATATGTGTGTGTGTGTGTGTGTGTGTGTGTGTGTGTGTGTGTATTAGAAGATGCTCAACATCACTAATTACTAGAGAAACGCAAATCACAGCTACAATGAGGTATCACCACATAGACTGTCCATCATCAAAAAGTCTACAAACAATAAATGCTGGAAAAGGTATGGAGAAAATGAAACCCTCCTACACTGTTGGTAAGAATGTAAGTTGGCTCAACCATTACGGAGAAGAGTATAGAGGTTCCTTATAAAACTAAATATAGAACTGTGATATGATCCAACAATTCCATTTGTAGGCATATATCCAGAGAAACTTGTAATTCAAAAAGATACATGCACCTCAAATGTTCACTGAAGCACTATTTACAAAAGCCAAGACATGGAACCTACCTAAATATCCACTGACAAAGGGTTGGAGAAAGAAGATATGGTACATATAGACAACGGAATATCACTCAGCCATAAAAAAGAATGAAATAATGCCATTTGCAGCAACATGGATGGACCCAGAGATTATCATACTAAGTTAGACATAGAAAGACAAACATTATTTACTAATATGTGGAATCTAATAAAAAGTGATACAAAAGAATTTACAAAACAGAAACAGACTCAAAGATTTCAAAA
Source organism: Catagonus wagneri (assembly GCA_004024745.2). Classification (NCBI taxonomy): domain Eukaryota; kingdom Metazoa; phylum Chordata; class Mammalia; order Artiodactyla; family Tayassuidae; genus Catagonus; species Catagonus wagneri. The sequence goes on along the minus strand of PVHT021183523.1, from coordinate 5,746,027 downwards.
CCAAACTTACATTTACCAAAGGGGAAACGTTGTGGGGGAGGGATAAATTGGGAGGCTGGAACTGGCATATTCACACTACTATATACAAAATTGAGGAGCTCCCGTCGTGGCTCAGCAGAAATGAATCTGACTAGCAACCGTGAGGATGCAGGTTCAGTCCCTGGCCTCGTTCAGTGGGTTAAGGATCCAGCGTTGTTGCTGCAGACATGGCTCAGATCCCAAGTTGCTGTGGCTGTGGCGTAGGTCAGCAGCTTTGGTTCCAGTTTGACCCCTGGCCTGGGAACTTCCATATGCCACAGGTGCAACCCTAAAAAGAGAAAATAATAATAAGTAACAAGGACTTACTATATGGCACAGGGAAATCTACTCAGTGTTCTATGACAGCCTATATGAGAAAAGAATCCGGAAAAGAATCTGAAAACTAATGAAGATAGATTGATGACTGACAGATCTATATATGTATATATAACCGATTCACTTTGTTGTACACCTGAAATGAACACATTGCAAATCAACTATACTTTAATAAAACATTAAATTAAAAAAAATTTTTTAAGATAAACTTTAAGATTTAAAAATGCAGCAATTCCTGCTGTGGCGCTGCCAGTTAAGGATCCAGCATTATCTCTGCAGTGTCCTGGGTCGCTGCTGCGGCATGAGTTCCATTCCCAGCCCGGAGCAATGGGTTAAGGATCCAGCATTGCTGTGGCTGTGGTATGGGTTGCAACTGTGGCTCAAATTTGGTCCCTGGCTCAGGAACTTCCACATGCCACAGTCAGGGCCAAACAAAAAAACCCTGTCTCATCAATCTATTCTTTAATCACAATGCTTCCTCAGACCTTAGCCCTGCCAAATGCACAGCTCCGTAGACTACATAATAAGAGTTCAGCTCAAATCTTTCCAGTAAGAGTTTAATACAGTCCTTCCATCTTACTGACACATCAGTAAATCTCACCTCTCTGAAAGCAAACTCTGCCCCCCAGAATCGCCAGGTATATATTAGGTCAGGTGACCTAAGGCTATTCTTAGGTAGAAATTCTTATTGAGCACTGTAAGTCCACATAACTCTAAAATCCATGAAGTTACTTCCAAAACGCAGACATTGCCTTGTAACGTGCTCCATCATGATTCTATTCCCTTTCTTTCTTTTTTTTTTAATTTTTTATAACCTATTGAATTTTATTTCAATTATAGGTATACAAAAAAATCATCACAAGTCAATTTGACAGATTTTGTGTTCTATTCCCTTTTTTAAAAGTTGTTTTCTTGGAGTTCCCTTCGTGGCTCAGTGGTTAACGAATCCGACTAAGAACCATGAGGTTGCGGGTTCTATCCCTGGCCTTGCTCAGTGGGTTAAGGATCCGGCGTGGCCGGAGCTGTGGTGTAGGTTGCAGACGCGGCTCAGATCCCGCGTTGCTGTGGCTGTGGTGAAGGCCGGCAGCTGCAGCTCCTGTTAGACCCCTAGCCTGGGAACCTCCATATGCCACAGGTGCAGCTCTACATAAAGGCAAAAAGACAAAAAAAAAATTGTTTTCTAAATGGAAAGATACCAACATTTTATTTATTTACTTATTTTGTTATACTTCTAGAAAACTCTAAATAAGATATGCATATCTTCTACTGGCTTAATAGCAAAAAGAAAAAATATATTAGAATAGATTTAGAATGGATTGCTTCTTTAATCACAGTTACTGTCAGAGTGAAAATTAATAGACAATTTGTTTTTCTATTTTATTTCAAAATCCTTACAAAATTGTATAAGTAGCCTTTATTTTTTATATTCTTAATGTCAAGGAGCAAACTGCCAAATTGGGCCAGACTTCAATGTCATTAAGTCTATTGCTGAAACAATGCTTTTTGGAAATACAATGTCAGATATATTTTCTGACTTTTATTGGATATTCTGTGAATTTAGGCTTTACTACCAGAAGTTATATTATTTGTTAGGCTCTCCTGCTTAATGCCATTTTCCTGGTTGATATTTTATTTCTCCTTGAAAGAGATTATTTTATACTACACTGCCATCGTCTCATACTACTCCTCAGAAAAAACACCTAAAAGTAATTAGAAGAACCAAGCAGAACTTTTTTGCTATCAGAATTTTTAGAAGCCTATTTGCTGGTTTCTAATTCTTGCAAAACTATTTAATCAGCTCTTCATCTGCAAACCCTTCAGGAATGACTCCAATTATTTTTAGCCTTGTTTTTATAAAACAATCCTTCATTCTCTCAAAAGTAGAGAATTATCATTTCATTGCATTAATTTAAGATGTTATTTCCCCAACTATCAAAGCTAAACATACACTAAACCTATGACTCAGCACTCCTAGATAGATGCATAGGAAAAGTGAATGTGTATATCCACCAAAACACATGAATTTTAATAGCAGTATTGTTCATAATAGTAAAAATCTAGAAAGAACCCAAATGTCAGTCAGTAGTGGTACTTTAGTAAAACAGAAATACTACAGAGCACTTAAAAATACTACTTGCATATGCAACAAGGATGAATACCACAAATGTAATGAAAAGCTAAAGAAACCAGACACAAAATCCTCTATCCTGTATAATTCCATTACTATGAAGTTCCAGAAGAGGAGAAATTAATTTAAGGAGATAGCACTCAGAATAGTAATTTTCTCTGGAGGATGCAACTGTTATCAACTGTGAAGAGGCAAAAGAAAAATTCCTGAGGTCTTGCAAATTTATTTTAATCTGTACTGATGATGAATGGATATATGAAATATATTAATATATTTTAATATAACTATGAAATACATAAAAAATCACTGAGTTGCATACTTAAGAATTTGAATATTCTGTTATACTTATTCTCCTACAATTTCTTTTAAATAATGCCAGATTATTTTGAAATCTGCACACATTTGTCCCTCAGGTCCATATTTTATTATGGGATCACAAAATATACTGATGTGTTTATACCCCAGTTTATTATTGCTATATGCTCAACTACCTGATGGAGAAATCAGCCAAGAGTAGTACAAAAGTGTTTATTGCTTTTATTGGCATTACTGACTTTTACCTCTCTGAGAAGAAGCCAGCTACGGATCAAATATCTTATCTTAGTGCAGACGCCTAAGTACAGAGCTTGTAGAAAATATGTATTTTTATTACAACTGCACAAACTTAAATAAGTATTTGAGTCAGCTTAAATACAGAATAATAAGCTTAAATGATGTTAATTATGATGGGCTTTGACCTATCTCTTTAAAAGCGTATCTGATTTTATACTTGATAAATTTTTAGAAATAATTAGTAAATACTGCCACATTAGTAGATACAAAGTCTATTAGCAACAAAGAAAATTTAATTGTTTAAAAGTATCATTTACTGGAGTTCCTTTCGTGGCTCAGCAGTTAATGAATCCGACTAGTATCCATGAGGATGCCGATTCCATCCCTGGCCTTGCTCAGTGGGTTAAGGATCCGGCGTTTCCGTGAGCTGTGGTGGAGATTGCAGAAGCGGCTCGGATCCCACGTTACTGTAGCTGTGGTGTAGGCTGACAGCTGCAGCTCCGATTCGACCCTAGCCTGGGAACTTCCATATGCTGCAGGTGCAGCCCTAAAAAACAAAACAAAACAAAACAAAAAACAAACAGACAAAAAACCCCGCAAAAAACAAGATCTCCAAGTGGTTGACATACTTTAATTCTAGAGAAGCCCTGGTCTAGGCAAACGAGAATAAATGGCTCAGTAGAGTGGAGTAACCAAAACAGAAAAAGTCAGAAAATCTAAAAAGAAAAAAGAAAATTATAAACATAATCCACATGAGCCAGAAGAAGATGCAGGTCTGATCAGATGCCACAAAAATATGTGTATCACCAAGTTCTTCCTATAATTTGAACTGGAGCTATGACCTTTACCTAACAGGCGCAGAGGAGGGGTTTCAGGGCTCCCCTCCACTGCCCGGAGCCCGTGACACAGAGGGACAGACAGACGTCCACTGGATCACCACCTGCATGGTTCTGGTTAACAGAAATGTGTTGGGAATCTGGGATCATCCCAGTCCTCAGCAACCTGGGTTATTTCTCAGATCAGCAGAGAATCCTTCTGGGGATGTATCCGCACAACAGCTCCCTGGGGCACTCCAGGCAAATAAAGTATCAACTAACGATTATAACTTTTGCATGCCTGGTCTCCTTTTGAATGAGACGACCTCTTCTATATGATGGGTGACATATGCCCCATTCCTGTGTAAGTGCCAGGTTCTATCCTGAGACTTCTTAGTCACTTTAGAGCAGACGACTTTCTTGACTATCTTCTCTGCTACTAAAATTGAATATATGAAATCTAAATCCAATCGGCGGAAACCATTTTTACTAGAAGGTGAAGGATGTAATAAGAAGCTGCAAATACCTACTATCAGGAGGAAAGTTGTCAAGCAGACTATTAATAAAGCACTGATGTTTTATGTGTAATTTATTTACTTATTTTTAGTCACAGATCTTTCAATAATTGCTAGTGTTTCATGCAGAATACAGGGACAATTTGTTCTTTACACTTTAAGATTTATGAAGCACAGCCTTTTATAAAAATGTAAAATTGAAAATTGCCAATGAAATTATCTACAAATAAGGCGTTCCCATCATGGCTCAGCAATTAACAAACCCAACTAGTATCCATGAGGACATGGGTTTGATCCCTAACCTCACTCGTGGGTCAGGGATCCGGTGTTTCCGTGAGCTGTGGTGTAGGTCACAGATGCGGCTCAGATCTGACGTTGCTGTGGCTGTGGTGTAGGCCAGTGGCTACATCTCTGATTTGCCCCTAGCCTGTGAACCTCCATATGCTGCAGGTGTGGCCCTAAAAAAAAAATAAAAAATAAAATAAAATAAAAGCATTTTCTGGATGAATCTAATCATATGTATTTAAAGTTATACAGCATATAAACAGGAACTGACCTCAGGCTGTTTTCATCTGAGAGTCATCAGTTAGTTGATTTACAGATATTTTTCCTGAAACTCAGTTATCTTCATATTCTTGTAATCATTATTATGTTTAATCCAAATACAGTTTGTTAAGCATTTTAAGCAAAAATAATTTAAATGATATAATGAAGTTAGAGAATAACAGGGAAAACGATACTTTAATATATCCTTAGAGTTTATACAGCAAAACTTAAGTGGAAGAAGTCTTTAAGCATTTACACAAAGCTGAAAAGAGAGCTTTTACATAAGAATAAGTAAGAAAAGAGAGGCTACCTAAGGCATTTGCACAGTGTAGAACTGCTGTGTTACCAACTGTGAGTACAAATGCAATCTGATGTGGAAAACCAGAAACGTGTCTAGGGAAGCTTCTAGAATTTTACAGTTCGAGGTAACTCAGGATGATGGCTAGTACAGGCCAGTACAACCATGACATTTATTTATTGCTCACCCCCATTCTGATTAGACCATGCCTGAGAGGTACTGGTTGGGGTAAAGACTATAATACCTTCCAGAGTTAACCACAGTCCACCCTCATTATTCACAAATTTCTGTTTACAAATTTGCTTACTCACTAAAACTAATTTGTCACACCAAATTTAATACTTATGATGCTTTCTGGGTCATTTATGGACATGCAAAGGGGGAGAAAATTTTTGGGTCCCCTATTTCACCCGCGGCAAGGTTCAGCTCTGGAGCTACTGGGACGAGGGTTTGACTCTGTACCCTGGAACTTGTTTGTGAAGTGGCCTCAAGTAGTAAATCTCAACATTATCTCCCCCCCCCTTTTTTTTCTTTGGCTTTTTAGGGCTGCACCCTCAGCATATAGAAGTTTCCAGGCTAGGGGTCCAATCGGAACTGTGACCGCCGGCCTACACCACAGCCACGGCAACGCCAGATCCAAGCCGCGTCTGAGACCTACACCACAGCTCACGGCAGATCCTAAACCCACTGAGCGAGGCCAGGGGTCTAATCCGCATCCTCATGGACACTAGTCGGGTTCATTAACCACTGAGCCATGATGGGAACTCCAATCTCAACATTTCTTAAGCTCGGTTTCCCTTTTGCAAAACAGAATAGAAGAAAATTCTAGGAATTAGAAAAGGAAAATAGAATGTACCAGGATGAGCTGTTCCTGGGATTTAAGACTGTAATCTACCTAAGTTCTATGTGTGCTTTTACCTACACCTCTATGTGTCTATCATCTGCCTGTAGAGAGAGAGATACCTGTCTCTCTACTTACCCATCTATTCCCCCTGGGAGCAATGGATCAGTATTTGCTAGTTCAGTGTTGGTGGAAATTTTCTGGAACATAACTGCCAAAAATAATGTGAATCGACTGTATACAAATACATATAATATATATGTTATTACATATGGTCATCTCACATTGATTTTGTTTATATTACATATAGTAATGTTTATATGTTATACAGTATATATTATTACCCTTATTATTTATAAATTGTTCATAGAGACTATGCATAAAACTGGATAAAATGTGTAAAACTTTACCCTACATAAAATTATTCTCCAAAATAATGCCAAGTCATTTTTAAACAGTATTCTTTCAAAGTAAAAATCAAGAAAAAAGAATTTTTTGCTAATAATAATTTTCATAAGTTCAACAATTTCATCTTCCTCTTTTCCTCCTTCCAAAATATTAGAGGTGCACATACTAGTTTAACTTCTAAAGAAAACATCTTCTCAAAATTGTGCTTCTCCAGTTCTTTTTAAGAATTTTTCTCTGTAACACTTCATAATACTCTTTTCTAAAACTTAAGTCACAGAAGTATTTTAAAGTTGTTTATAACCAACTTCTAAAAACATTGAATGCCAATTGCACTATACTTAGAAAAGAAGCTATTTGTCACTATAGATTTCTTCTCAGATTTTGTTTGTTACAAAGGAAAGGCCTTTTATTTTACATGAAAAATGACTTCTAATTTGATTTAACGGCAATTTTTAATTTAACTTTTCCAGTTTCGTTTTCTTTTTCCTCTTAACCATATAAAAATGTTCCAATACTGCAAAGGGCAACTTTTTGTTAATATAAACAAAAGCAGGCTCAGTTTCCTTCGTGGCTCAGTGGTTAACGAATCCGACTAAGAACCATGAGGTTGCGGGTTCGATCCCTGGCCTTGCTCAGCGGGTTAAGGATCCGGCGTTGCCGTGAGCTGTGGTGTAGGTTGCAGATGCAGCTCGGATCCCGCGTTGCTGTGGCTGTGGTGAAGACCGGCAGATGCAGCTGCAATTAGTTAGACCCATAGCCTGGGAACCTCCATATGCCGCGGGTGCGGCCCTAGATAAGGCAAAAAGACAAAAAAAAAAAGATTAATGGAGGAAAAAAAAACTGGAATCAAGAACATGAGGACTTGAAAACATCATTTTTCAAAACACTGCCAAAATCCCTTTTTTTTTGTTCCAGCTATTAAAATTGGATTCCAAGGAACTGGAGCACTAGAACTGATATTTGTTTAAAAGAGAGGTAGATCCTTGTGTACTTCCCATTCATTGGTTTACAATGCTACAACCGGTATATAAAACAAAATGGTGTCACCCCAGCAAGAAAAGGTGAGGAGAGAGGAGAGGCTGTGAAAAGTTGCTGTGCCTGCCCTTGCATTGCTGGTGGTAAAGATCATATGAAGATGACCTTGCTCTTGGTCCCTGCTTGCCTCCAGGGCCACTCAACCCAATATTCACTTAGCCTCGCCATGAACTCACTGCCTATGTTAGTTATCTGTTGCTGTGCAACATATCACCACGACTTAGCCTTAAATCAACACACATTTATTATCCCCGTTTCTATGGTCAGGAATCTGGACACCACTCAGCTATGTCTTCTGCTTCAGCATCTCTTACAAGGCTGCAACTGCAGTGTCCACCAGGGCTGGCAGCTCATCTGGGGCTCTACCGCTCCCAAGTTTACATGCATTTTAGTAGGATTCAGGTCCTTGGAGGCTGTCAAACTGAGAACCTCAGATTCTTGCTGGCTCTTGGTTTCTTGCCACGTGGGCCTCTTCATAAGGCAGCTTACTTTATCTGCGCCAGCAAGGGAGAGAGCCAAACGGAGAGAGAAGGACAGCAAAACCAAAAGCAAAATCTCATGGAACATAATCATGGAGTGACATCTGACCACCTTTGCTGTATCCCACGGTTAGAAACAAGTCACAAGAGAGTCCCCGTGGTGGCGCAGTGGAAACGAATCCCTCACTCAGTGGGTTAAGGATCTGGCATTGCTGTGAACTGTAGTGTAGGTCACAGACACGACTTGGATCCTGCACTGCTGTGGCTGTGGTGAAGGCCGGCAGCTGTAGCTCCAATTTGACCCCTAGCCTGGGAACCTCCATATGCCGCGGGTGCAGTCCTAAAAAGAAAAAGAAAAAAAGGAAAAGGAAGAAAGAAACAAGTCACAGGTTCCTACCACCTACATATAAAGGAAGAGAATCATACCAGGACGTGAACACCTGGAGGCAGAGGCTCGGGTCTCTTCCAGCCTACCTGCCACAATTCTGCTTCTAGATCAGTCATCTCTTATCTCAAGCCTTGAATCAGATGAGATGCCTGGAACCTCATTTTTGATACACCAATTTATTCTCTACTTTTCTGAAATCCTGGTTCCTTGAGCATTATATTCCAGGCTAACTCTTGATACTGAATACTTGCCTGGTATTTTGGCCCCTTATTTCCTATTCACACACTTCCTTAATCCCTCCTAAGCACTTTTTGACTCTCAGACTGAATGACAGTGTCCTCAATACGAACGTTCCTTGTGTATACTTACTGACTTCCTGACACTAAATTTTCCCATTTAGCCTTTAAAATTGGTTAGATGGCTACTCTGGAATTTCAACTTGATTTGTATCTTTGGCTAACAGTACTTGTACCACATCTGCATTTACCCCATAAACTAATAACTGCTTTTGAGGAGTTCCTGTTGTGGCTCAGCAGTAATAAACCCGACTAGTATCCATGAGGATGCGGGTTCAATCCCCGGCCTTGCTCAGTAGGTAGGGGAACCGGCATTGCCTTGAGCCGTGGTGTAGGTCACAGACGCAGCTCAGATCCTGCGTTGCTGTGGCTGTGGTTTAGGCTGGCAGCTGCAGCTCCAATTTGGCCCCTAGCCTGGGAACTTCCATTTGCCATGGGTGTGGCCATCAAAAGCAAAAATAAATAACATAACTGCTTTTCAGACCTAATGTCTGGAATCTCTCTCTTTTTCTTCTTAAATTGAGGCAGAGCTGATGTTAGAACATAACTCTTCGCACTGACTTCCTGAATAAGCCACCCGAAGTCTTACTCCAATACTGTAACATCTGTCATTCTCCTGACCCTTCTTGGTCTTCCTGACTTCCTGGATGTAACCCATATTATACGGCTCATCCTGAAAAATGCCTGAGCCTCATTCTGATAGGTGTTTACTTGCCAGTAAAAACTTAAAAAAAAAATAATTTACCTCTCATAAATTCTTTCCCAGTGGAAGTTCCGTATTTAAACATAAACAGTTACAAGGATTTAAGAAAACACAAGTATTCGTTGAAGCACAACCCTATAACTATGAAAAAAAGAAGATTTTTAACCCAAAGAAACATGGCTTCATCATAGTCAATATTTAAAATGGTCAAACCACCTACTCTGGAGGCTTCATTTTATTAAACATATAGGTCAAGTGGAAAAGAGAAAATTTCTTTACAGAATCAATTTACTCCTCAAAATATACATCATTTTTAAAATCACGTTTTTGCTTTTTCTTCCGCAATAGCCTCAGATATCATTCATTCTTATACATCAAAATCCTGTCTATAGGAGTTCCCATCATGGCTCAGTGGTTAACAAATCCGACTAGGAACCATGAGATTGCAGGTTCAATCCCTGGCATCGCTAAGTGGGTTAAGGATCCAGCGTTGCCATGAGCTGTGGTGTAGGTCGCAGACGTGGCTCGGATCCCGCGTTGCTGTGGCTGTGGCGAAGGCCGGCAGCTACAGCTCGTGTTAGACCCCTAGCCTGGGAACCTCCATATGCCACAGGTGCAGCCCTAGAAAAGGCAAAAAGACAAAAAAAAAAAAAAAAACCACCCAAACATGGAGTTCCTGTCGTGGCTCAGTGGAAATGAATCTGACTAGTATCCATGTGGACGCAGGTTCAAGCTCTGACCTTGCTCGGTGGGTTAAGGATATGGTGTTGCTGTAAGCTGTGGTGTAGGTTGCAGACATGGCTTGGATCTGGCGTTGCTGTTGCTGTGGCGTAGGCCGGCATCTGCAGCTCCGATTTGACCCCTAGCCTGGGAACCTCCATATGACTCGAGTGCAGCCCTAAAAAGACCTTAGATTCAGAATCTTAACTACTTACTTCTCTCTATAAGCAGTGTAGACTGAAGCTTCCCTATAGGACACTGTAGGAAACTGGTAGTCACTGGGATTCCTCAGCTGTATTTCCATTTCAAGAACCTATTTCCCCAGTGGCTGGAAGTTCTATTGGAAGATGGCCCTTGGCTGTCAAGTCTCGCTGGGGATGGTTTCAGTTGAAGAACACTGCTTTACTCAAGTCACAGCTCCATGCAAGGCAGCCCACATCTAATGACTGACCCACAGGGGTGGGTTACAAAGGACCTGCCTGCTCACTACCTGGAGCAACTCTGAAAGTCCATCCCGGTGTCATAGCTCTCGGACTTTGGCTAACTCCTTCGCTGGGACTTCAGCTCAGCTCAACTTCTTCCCATGAAGAATTTATAACTTTCTCATCTCTAATCAAATTCCCTACATAGGAGCACATTCTAATTACAGCCGTCTGCTCCTAGCAGGGTATTCATCCCAGACCAGAGTGTTTGAAGCATTCTAACTCATTTTAAGCATGTAATTTGTCTCTGCAATCAAATTCTCGGCAAAGAGCGGCTGGACGTCACTGGAGACACTTCTTACACATGAGGGCAAGAAAAGTTAAAACAGGAATTCACTCAGTGGAAAGCGAAGAATTCTCTCTAATTAGGAAATATTAATCTTGGACAGGCAGTAGGCAAAATGAATGACCATTTGTTCACATTGTACTTATAAAAAGAGCTGACCCTAGGAAAACTACTACCGTCTTATTTAGTACACAGGCTGTAAGCCCTCCTTTCTTAAGACCCAAGGACATAATGCATTCACCCACACATCCAATCACTTATTTACTTACACGACAAATACCAACTACTTTTGAGCAAAGCACTATGCTTTGTGCTGAAGAAACTATAAGAGACATACACCAAGTTTGTTTTCAAAAGCTCACAGACAGTGTAAAATAATTTTTAGAACTTTTTAAGGTCATTTCTTCTTTATGTCTTGGGGGGAAAAAAGAATAATCTTTTTTTTTTCCCTATCCTAAATATGGAGATGAAATATATGTAGTATGTTATTCCTTCCACAGTTTGTATATTATTACTTAATTATAAGAATTCAGAAATCTCAGATACTGAGATAGAAGAACGATACATTCTATGACAGATTTGTTTGTTTTTTGTATTTAAAGGCAAGAATAAAAGAGCTCAGAGTAGACACAGGGACCATAAAAGGAGAAAAAAAAGGCACTGTTCAAATTTTCATAACTGGATATGGCTTTAAAGAAAAATATAAGATATTAATGCAAATGTTAACGAATAATCCCTAGACAACACACACACACACACACACACACACACACAATGTCAGAAGCTACCTTCTGTTAGGGTCTATATTTCTATTCCATTTTGTAACTTCTACATCAAGTTACAATCATGCAAAATTCTTTGAACAGCTGTTTTTCAGCCTTTTATTGCTAATAGTCCTTGGTGACATCGCCCTTGTCTCTTCTACACCTTTGCTTCATTTCCACTTTCCCAAATTTCTCTGATGGGGTGAAAGAGCACACTGAGAAAGCAGAAAAAAAAAAAAAAAAAACCCTACAAAAGACAAAGAAATGCATTCCACTGACCCAGAGCAGATTATTTCTAAAAAAGTACTGCCACTGGCAAACACGCACACACACACACACACACACACACACACACACACACACATACACACACAGAGCCTTTCATACTGAGATGAGCCCTAACAGATTCAGATTTCAAAATGAATGAGGCAAGGTACCCATAGTTACCTATACATACACAAATACATTTTACAGAATTTATTTGTTTCAGCAGAGAATGAGAACAAAATACTAACCAAAAAGACATCCTGTGCTTTTACAATTATCCTTTGTTAAGGGCAGAATCAAGATAAAGCTCTGGTGGCCAAGAAAAAATTCTAGACCCAGAATAAGAGCAGCTGGTAGCCTTAGGTAAACTCACTGAAGTGCCTCAGGAGAGCCTCGGGTATAGACTGCTAAGCAGGAACATTCGTTTGGATACAGAAATGTTCTCTCTGGTCCTCAAATAGGCCTACACCACCAATTTCAAATGCGGGTTTGTCCTGGAAACAAGTTTGTCTGCAAAACTGCATCAGTAACATAAACAACACTCACAGTAAGAGTGGATGACCAGCAGCAAACATGCTGTTCCTAAACATACCAACATCGAGGCTTATCACTGATAATTGCTTAAGTAATATCTTTGTGAGTCTTATTTCATCCTTTCCATTACAAGAGCACCTATTAAAAGATTTAGCCTATAAACAGTTGACTCTGAGCTCATTTTAAATCAACAAGGCATAGGAGAAAGATTTAAATAATGCATGTGGTGATGCTGCAAAATAGTCTGAGCGCATGCAAAATGAATGACCATATTACATATGGTTTACCAAAGGTTCATTTACGTTTGTACACAACTGGGTGGCTGCTAAGCATAGACATCTGTATAAATATTAATCAAGACTAGGCTTTCAACAGATCATACTAATTAAGATTATGTAAAATAATCTCGAACCAGAAGATTGCTCTATGCATTGCAGATAGGGCATGTGTGTATTGCAGTGTCTTCAATGCAGCATAAACAGCACGTGTCTAGAACTAATACAGACCAAATATTTTCAGTGCCTACAGCCATTAAAAAATCTCTTTAAATAAGATCTTTTAGGAGTCCCGTCGTGGCTCAGTGGTTAACGAACCCAACTAGGAACCATGAGGATGCAGGTTTGCTCCCTGGCCTGTCTCAGTGAGTTAAGGATTCAGCATTGCCATGAGCTGTGGTATAGATTGCAGATGTGGCTCAGATCTGATGTTGCTGTGGCTGTGGTGTAGGCTAGCAGCTGTAGCTCCGATTCGACACCCAGCCTGGGAACCTCTATATGCTGTGAGTGCGGCCATAAAAAATAAAAAAATAAAAATAAAAATAAACACAAAAAGGCAAAAAAAAAATAAGATCTTTTAATTACCTTAATGGGAATGGAGCATTTATACTTCTGAAAACCCAGTAAGATATTTTAACATATTTCTTCACACCAAAGTTATTATTTTTGTTGTTGTCGAAGGAAGTAAATTGGAAAAAGAAATAAAGAACATAGAGGTAGGAGTTCCCATTGTGGTAAAGTGGAAACGAATATGACTAGTATCCATGAGGATATGGGTTCAATCCCCGGCCTTGCTCAACGGTTTAAGGATCCAGCATTGCCACGAGCTATGGTGTAGGCCAGCAGCTGTAGCAAACTTACATATGCCACAGGTAAGGCCCTAAAAAGGAGAAAGAAAAAAAAAAAACCCACAACAGTAATAAATGTATTTATCAAGATTCACAAATAAGCTATAAAGAAAAAACTCTATGCTTAGGCCTAGTGGTTTTGTTTTTTGTTTTTGTGGGGTTTTTTGTCTTTTTAGGGCAGCGCCCACGGCATATGGAAGTTCTCAGCTAGGAGTCAAATCAAAGCTGTAGCCACCAGCCTACGCCACAGCCACAGCAAAGCCAGATGCAAGCTGAGTGTGTGAACTACACCACTGCTTTCAGCTCCTTAACCCACTGACCAAGGCTAGGGATCAAACTTGTGTCCTCATGGGTCCTAGTCAGATTCGTTTCCACTGAGCCACGACAGGAACTCCTTGTTTTTGTTTTAATCAGCTCCACTTTAAGCTTCTATAAAGCTTATTAAATTAATTTCAAAGGTTGTTGTATCTGGCAGAGTTAGGCACTACTGAAAAGGGTGCGCTCATAGCAGGTAGGTCTGGCTATACGCCTTTACATCTCAATGGCACCCTTCTTTTTGCCATCTCCATCATGGGTACATGATAATACTGATCAGCTACATAGCAAAAGGGCTGGAGCCTTTAACATAAGGAAGGCTTTCTGTATATTCCCATACTGAAGCCAGATAATTAAAGAAGTATCTCATGAGATAATGTAGATTTGTTAAAGCAAGAAAATAATACTTAAATAATTTAAAAACCAAATTGGTTTCCTAGAAACTCTGCCTTTGGCAGATACCTTTTAATTTAGCAAAGCAAAACAATGAATTTTTTATCCCTTTTCACTGAAACCCTTGGTTTTCACTGCACCATGGAAAAAATAAATCTCTTCCATTACGAATTCTTTCCATTAATAATAACTGTTATTATTAGACCTTCATTCTAATCATCACTCACTTACTTGCTTAGCTTGATTCTTTCCTCTGTAGAATACCCGAAGAAGCATAGTCACAAGTCCAGTTATATCAAGCTACTCCTATTAGTTATGAATAAAATATGTATGATCTCTTATTAGATAAACTGAACTATGTTAGGCAAAGGGGAACTTTTTTAAAACCTGGTGGGGGTAAAAAATCTCTCCCCACAAATATCCTCCTAACTGATCAAAAAAAAAAAAAAGTCATGAAACAATTAACGAACAAAGCAGCATACGGAAATGTGCTCTACTACAGTTTTTTGGTACTAAAACCAGAACTTGAGTTCGGCCTAGTAGGTTTCATAAAAGATGAACAGGCAGAAAGAGGAAGTGGACTTGACATAGGCTCAGACACAAATGTGTGAGGAGTTTCCGTTGTGGCTCGTGGGTAACAAACCCAACTAGTATCCATGAGGATGCAGGTTTGATCCCTGGCCTCACTCAGTGGGTTATGTACGGATCAGGTATTGCCATGAGCTGTGGTGTAGGTAGCAGACCAGCACAGATCCTGTGTTGCTGTGGCTATGAATTAGGCCGGCAGTTGCAGCTCTGATTTAATTCCTAACCTGAGAACTTTCATATGCCACAAGTGCGGCCCTAAAAAGTGAAAACAAATATACAAACACAAAGTTGTGAAAGATATGGTTTGTTACCATATGATCCAGAAATCCCACTCCTGGGCATCTATCTGGACAAAACTGTAAATCAAAAGGATTCATGTACTCTAATGTTCAATGCAACACTACTGACAACAGCCAACCCAAATGCCCATCATCAGAGGAGTGGATAAAGAAGATGTAGTACAAATATACAAAGGACTATTCCTCAGGCATAAAAAAGAACATAACAGTGCCATCTGCAGCGACATGGACAGATCTAGAAATTATCTTACTAAGTGAAGTGTTCATATATCATATAATATCACATATGTGGAAATCTTTAAAAAATGATACAAAAGAACTTATTTACAAAACAGAAACAAACTCACAGATTTTGAAATCAAACTTATGGTTAGCAAAGAGCAACATGGTAGAGAGAGATAAATCAGGAAGTTGAGATTAACATATACCACTACTACATATAAAACAGATAATAAGGATCTGCTGTATAGCATAGGAAATCTACTTAATATTCTATAATAACCTAAAGGGAAAAGAATCTGAAAAAAGAATTTATATATATATACACATATACATATGTATGTGTATATATACATATATATATGTATATATATCTGGATCACTCTGCTATATACCTAAAGATAAAACAACACTATAAGTCATCTATACACTAATAAATTTTTTTAAAAGAATATGGTTTATAATGCAGAAAAGTGTACTCTATTTGGAAATATAATACACACATATCTAAATACTTCAAGTTGAGGAGTTCCCTCGTGGCTCAGCAGCTTAAGGATCTGGCATTGTCACTACTGTGGTTCAGTCACACCTGTGGCATGGGTTCGATCCCTGCCTAAGGAACTGGGATCCACAGGCTTGGACAAAAACAAAAAACTTCACGTTGTTTCAGTAGGTTGGAGACAGGACTTTGCTTAAAGTAGATAGCAATATTCATATGGTCTGGTCTTCAACATCTTTTTTTTTTTAGGCCTGCACATGCAGCATATGGAAGTTCCCAGGCTAGGGGCTGAATCGGAGCTACAGCCGAGAGCTTACACCACAGCCACAGCATGGCAGAATCCCAGCTGCGTCTTCAGTCTACATCATACACAGCTCATAGCAACGCCATTTACTTCACCCCTGAGGGAGGCCAGGAACCAAACCCGCATCCTCATGGATATTAGTCGGGTTCTTATTGCTGAGCCACAACAGGAACTTCCTGGCCATTTACATCTTAAGAGTCATCCAAATATTTCAATATTTGATTACACATTGATAGCATTTTTTATGGCCACACCCATGGCATATGGAAGTTCCCAGGCAAGGGAGTGAATCCAGCTGCAACCTACACCACAGCTGCAGCAATGCCAGATCCTTTAACACACTGCACTGGGCTGGGGATGGAACCTGTACCTCCATGGCAACCTGAGCCGCTGCAGTCAGATTCTTGCTGTGCCACAGCGGGAACTCCTGATTACACACTCATAGCACTTAAAAAGAAAGGAAAAGAACACAAATTGATTCCTTGGGGTAGCAGTTATCACGTTCACCTCACAAACTGATTCCTACTGAAAGCAACCATTACATTATTTTACTCTTTGAGAATAACTTTTTCGCAAATTGTTATTATAATTTTTGGTCCATCCTACGCAAGGTATGATTAATGATATCGTTAAATATACAAATGGCAGAGGATTTTATAGTCAAAAGTACAAATGAATTAGACATTGTGACCAACCACTTCTTTAATTAAATATCATTTAGGACAAATTCCATAAGAGCAAGAATCATGTCCGTGTTCCACCCCTCCCACACCTCCACCCCTGTCCAAACCTCGGCCTGTAATAAGTACTAGACTTATTTAGTACCCTATAACTGTTCAATGAGCAAATAAATGAATTAATTATAGAAACAGCCTGAGAGAATAAGGAAACAAAAACTACTGCATATTCATTACCTGAAAATGATATGTCAAAATAAAAGTGTTTTGAGTATGATATGCTCCCATTCGTGGAGGCTGCATGAAAACATATGGGAGAGGGGAAGACTGCGGTAATAAAAGGAAAATTCTGTTTGCTTGTCATTAATGTTAAAAATTAAAGTTGCTTCTCTGAAACTCAGATGATTAATGATTAGAAACTTTCTATAACTTTGGGATTTAGGGTTTGAATTTTAGTCTATGAATCCAAAAGTCAAAATTTAGAAAGCACTGACCTCTCTCTACTTGCTTAAGTATAAGAAATTTCCAAAGTTCTCCAAATTTGGTCCTACCTTAGAAGAGCTAATTTCATTTACCACTTGATTAATAGTGTTTAATTAAGCACTTACTGTGTACAGAATTCAGTTAGACATTGCATAATATTCATATAAACGTTATTGATATGCAGTACTTATCTTGGAAGGATCACACAGAGACAGGATAGGGAAATATAAAAAGTTAATTAACATGATGGCATAAGATGTATAAATACCATATAAGTCAATGAAAGAGTATGGTAGGACTTCAGGGAAGTATGATTCACTACAGTTGGCGTAATCTTAGATGATTACATGGAGAAAAAGAATTGGACCTTCAAAAGTGGACAGGATTTAGCATGATAAAGAAGAGATTAGAGTACATTTCAGGAATGCATCCAGAGCGTGAGGAAAATCACCAAGTCTGGAATGGGCCTGACATGCTTAGAGGAAAATATTAGCCTTGCTAAGGAGGACTGGGCCTGTGGAGGTGGGGAGGTGATAGGAAAATTATAGTTTTGTTCAGCATGTTGAGAGCCTTAAATGACAGTCTAGGCTTTTAAGACAATTCTATAAACTGTGGTTGATGACAGGATGAAAAGAGTCATTTTAAGATCATTTATCTGGTGTGCATTTTAGTGTGGAGGACAAATGTGAGGTGGAATATACTGGAAGCAAAATGCGTTAGGAAGCTCTTGAAAGAGCCACGGCTACAGGGGCGGCACAGGACTGGAAAAGAAAGGATGGAGAGGAGTGACAATTCAAAAGAGAAATCAATGACACTTTATGACGGATTGGCCTTGAAAGGAGGATTTAAAGGTCATTTTTAAACTAAAACAACTGCAGCGTTCCCTGTGTGGCTCAGTGGTTAACGAACCCGACCAGTATCCATGAGGACGCAGGTTCGACCCCTGGCCTTGCTCAGTGGGTTAAGGATCCGGCGTTGCCGTGAGCTGTGGTATAGGTCGCAGACGCGGCTCGGATCCCGCGTTGCTGTGGCTGTGGCGAAGGCCGGCAGCTACAGCTCCTGTTAAACCCGTAGCCTGGGAGCCTCCATATGCCACAGGTGCAGTCCTAAAAAGTTTAAATAAATAAATAAATAAATAAATAAATAAATAAATAAATAAATAAATAAAAATAAACTAAAACAACTGCAAAAATGATCACAGAGGTAAAGGAATTTCATGTTCCACTTAAAGCAGTGGACCAGATGACCCCCAGGACTTCATCCACACTAAATTCCTCCTTGTGCCTGGACAAATTGTTTCCTTCTCTTTCCCCTCTGCCCATCCAACTATATTCATCTACTAAGATCCAGCGCAAGTCTTAGCACTCCTTGGGTAACCTTAATGACTACACCATACTTTGCATGGGGTCTTTTTCTTTGTGTTCCTGATGCATTCACTTCTCTTCCTAATAAATCAGGTATTTAATTGCATCCTCCTGCGTGTTACAATGCTTTTTTGTATGAATCTTTCCTCCCTTACTAGTTTTCCCCCTTTCTTAGATCGCAAAAGCTAACAATGAATGAAATATTAGCTGGTATAAAACAGAAACCTATAGATTGAAGTATTAAATTTAAATAAATGCATCTCTTTTCATAGGTCACTGAAAATTTTAATACCCAAAGGGTAACAGGGAAGCCTAGTGGTACTGCATCTTCAAAAACATAAATAATGTCTTCTGAAATTCAGAGCTGCAAGTGTTGGTAGATACTCAAGTATTATCTATGGAAATAAAGCAAGAAGCACTGGAAAATGTGCCAAATACCCTCCACTGCTGCTTAAACAATTAGAAAGCCTGGTCTAAGAGCTGTTTAGCTTTACACAATGAAGCTAGATATTTCTTACACTCTACAAAGAGAAACAATTCAATGATGTCTTTGTGCTACTCAGAAAATCACCACAAAGTCACTTTCTGCTTTTTGGTTTGCTCTTTGGCCCTATGCAAAAAGTTGCCACAGAAATTGCTTTGTGCTCAGCAGAAACCCAACCTGTTAATTCCAGCGACTAGAATCACTGAAGGTCAAAAGGTAAAAAACACCTGCTGTGTCACATTTTCACAATTCAGAGATTTCCTCCATACTCAGCATTTACGTGTTGGTTTCTTTTCGTGAAACATTTATTTCATTTTTGAAACTCCTACTCTTGACCAACCTGTACTTGGTAAACAATCATTTTTTTGAAAGTCACTTGGGTTCTGAGGACAATATTTAGAAATTTGGAAAAGAGATGGTATAAAATAATTAAACACAGAGAAATCAACTTCAAACCTGAACAGCAACAAATATAGTAACCTTGACATTGTATTTTATAAATACGTTTTAAAAAAAACTATATTGCATGGAGAAAAAGAGAAATGATTTGTAAAACATAATTTATGATTAAACAAACTACAACATTATAAAATATCATTATATAGGCGTTAATCTAAATACAGAAATATAATCGACATTGAGAAAAGGTCAAAAGGAAAATAAAAATGTGAAGATTCATGAGACATTTTAATAATTTTTATTTATTATATTTTTTTGTCTTTTTGGGGCCGCACGCGCGGCATATGGAGGTTCCCAGGCTGGGATCAAATCGGAGCTGTAGCCGCCGGCCTATGCCACAGCCACTGCAACGCCACATCCGAGCCGGGTCTGTGACCTACACCACAGCTCACAGCAATGCCGGATCGTTAACTCACTGAGCAAGGCCAGGGATCGAACCCGCACCACATGGTCCCTAGTCGGATTCATTAACCACTGCGCCACAAGGAGAACTCCTACCATATATATTTTTAATATTTCACATATAAGTTAAATATAGTTTATTTGTAAATGTTTTTTAATTGAAAGAAAGAAGTATTGTGGGATGCCAAAGTTATTTTATTTCAATATCAAATTCTCCTTTTTTTTTCTCCTGTCTTTATTTGAACTGCAGATACATACAGCAGATTTATTTTTAATCAAAAATGTAAATGAGTTTCTTTTTGCCTCACTAAATGTTAGCAGCAAATTGTTAGCTTAAGAGTTAATGTTTTGACTCATCCAATGTAAATTAGAAATACATAGGGTTTGGAGTTCTCGTTGTGGTTCAGCAGGTTACAAACCCAACTAGTATCCATGAGAATGTGGGTTCAATCTCTGACCTTGCTCAATGGGTTAAGGATCCAGCATTGCCATGAGCTGGGGCATAGGTCACAGAAAAAAGGGCCTCAGATCTGGCTTTACTGTGGTTGTATGTAGGCCAGCAGCTGCAGCTTCGATTTGACTCCTAGCCTGGGAACTTCCATATGCCGCAGGTGAGGCCCTAAAAAGCAAAAATAAATAAATAATAAACAACAAATATTAAAGAAATATACAGGGCTTGATTTTTTTCTAAGTCTGGAGAGACAACACTGTCTTTTGAAAGGCCATTTAGATTTAAGTCAGAGGAGATCAAGAAGTGAAGGAGGGCTAGGAAACAAACTTCAGTAGACTGTGAGACCCTTTTAATTTGCAATACGGAAAAGGCTAAGATTTCAGGGGAAAGCATTAAGTTTGACATCTTTCCTTTGAAGAATTTCTAGGTCTGCCTTGGAGGGCAAAATGGGCTGTGGTATTTCAGAACAATTCTTCTTGATGAGAATGGGAGTCCCCAGCATTAAGCACTAGCCCATTCTTATGTACACTGGATGTTTATGAAGAATCAGTCTCGGGAGAGACAGGTCATACAGTGTTATTTCATTTTTCCCTTTTATGGCCAAACATTTGGCACCTGAGGCCACAGCCACAGCAACGCTAGATCCGAGTTGCATCTGCAGCCTCCACCAGTTTGCAGCAATACCTGATCTTTAACCCACTGAGTGAGGCCAGGGATCGCACCTGCGTCTTCATGGACTCTATGTTGTGTTTCTTAACCCACTGAGCCATAGCAGGAACTCCTGACATAGTTTTAAATGCCCTAAAGAAAGTGACTTTAAAAAAAAAAAACCTATAATGAACTCACTTAGAAAATGAACACTCACCTCCCCTAATGTGTACCTGTATATGACAGAATTTTTATATAAAGCAAACTCTCAGAGGCTATCTATCACTTGAAAGGAAAAGAAAACAGTTTTATGGAATCAAGACCTCTAGAAAAAAAAGTGCATAGCCAGTATGAAAAATTGCCCTAGTTGGGAGTTCCCTTCGCTGTTCAGTGGTTAACGAATCAGACTAAGAACCATGAGGTTGCGGGTTTGATCCCTGGCCTTGCTCAGTGGGTTAAGGATCTGGCGTTGCCGTGAGCTGTGGTGTAGGTTGCAGATGCGGCTCGGATCCCGCGTTGCTGTGGCTGTGGCGAAGGCCGGTGGCTACAGCTCCTGTTAGACCCCTAGCCTGGGAACCTCCATATGCCGCGGGTGCGGCTCTACATAAAGGCAAAAAGACAAAAAAAAAAAAAAAAGAAAAATTACCCTAGTAAAATTTCTTCAAAAAGACCAGCTACGCCACTTTGTAACATCCCCGAGAGATTAAGCTTTTAGAGGATTTCCTAAAGAATCATGAACCCACTTCATCCAGGATATAAATAGCTTAACATTTAGACACACCTTTATTAGTAACTCATAATTTATTAGTAACTCATAATTTATTAGTAACTCATAATTTATCAGTAACTCATAATTTATTAGTAACTCATAATTCTAATTCTTTTACTGTTTATGCATAGCACAACTTGATAAACAAAGAAATTGAATGTATCTGCCCTGGGGTCACAAATATCAGTAAACAAATGAGCACTTTTACTCTCTTATAGGGTTATTAACCCCAGTCAGTGGCTCTGTACTCCAGGTGTGAGCCTCTGAGGAACAGTTCTTCATGTCGGTCTGGCAGGAGCCCAAGGTGCTTTTAGAATTCAACATAATTAACTATTTTGATACCAAAACTGATTTTTGAAGTTGAGATACAATTTACACACCATAAATTTCACCCTTTTATACTTTCCTCTTTTGTAGTATATTTGCAAAATGGTGCCACTGAAACTGACAGCATTAATGGCCTGAGCCCAGCCAGGGCCCAGACTGGGACTTGAACCCAAGTGTCAGGACCTGAACCCATCCTAAACCCAAATCGGGACTCGAATCCACATGTCAGGACTTAAACCCAGCCAAAACCCAGATTGGGACTTGAACCCACAGTTTTAAATTAGAATCACTCACCCAGTGTCTGGACTTACTGAGGTTCAGGTTCTTTATGCCTCTGCGCAAAAGGAATTCAGCGAGAGACAAAGCGATAGGGAAGAAAGAGATTTACTGAGACAGGACACTTGTGAGAGATGCAAGCGGGTAGGCAAGGAGGCCCTGCCCCAAGGATTAGACGGGCTAGTTTTTTTCACCCAAAGGGAGTGGGGGTGGGAAAAGCCCACCTCTTTCTCTTTCTTTGAGCAGTAGCTCCTACTTGGTATCCAGTCAAGGTACTTACTCAAATCAGCATAAGGGAGGTCCTCAAACTCCTGCCCTCGGTCAGAATCTGAATGCAGGCCTCACCTCAGCCCCCCTCCCCATGACCTGAGGCAAATCTAGCACTTCCACTAATCCAGCAAGCCTGCCTTGTTTTGATGGCTTTCTTGAGCAGTTATTAACTTACAGTGATCTCCCAAAGTTCCCTAGGTTTCGCTCTCTATCTCTAGTCCCTTACTGGGACCTCTGCATCTACCTGTGCCTCCTCCAACCCTATCACCGCAATTATCATTTTCCAACTCTAGAATATTTCCATTACCTCAAAAAGAAAACTTATACTCCTGTTGTGGCTAAGCAGGTTAAGAACCCAACATAGTGTCCGTGAGGATGTGGGTTCGATCCCTGGCCTCACTCAGTGGATTAAGGATCCGGCATTGCTGCAAGCTGTGGTGTAGGCCACAGATGCGGCTCAGATCCTGTGCTGACACGGCTGTGGCACAGGCCACAGTTGCAACTCTCATTCAGCCCCTAGCTCAGGAACTTCCATATGCCACAGATATGGCGGAAGGAAGGAAGGAAGGAAGGGGAAAAGAGAAAAGAAAAAAGAAAAACAGAAACCGTTACTCAATAGCAGTCACTGCCCACCCTGCCTCTCTCAGTCCCTGACTACCACTGATCAATTTTCTGTTTCTATGGATTTGCCTATTCTGGACACCAAAACTAAATTTGAGAGAAATATTTCATTGATTTCCTGGGATACCTGGCACTCCTCTATCCTTATTTGACTTTAAAAAAAAAAGAAAAGAATCCAGAAGATAAGGAAAACAAAACTTTGAAGACTTTTGTCAACTATCATTCAGTATAAGAATTATTTTCTTAAGATGTTCAACATCGCTCCTCATTAGAGAAATGCAAATCAAAACCACTCTGAGGTACCACCTTACACCAGCCAGTATGGCCATCATCAAAAAGACTACAAACAGTAAGTGCTGGAGAGGGTGTGGAAAAAAAGGAACCCTATTACACTGTTGGTGGGAATGCAAATTGGTGCAGCCACTGTGGAAAACAGTATGGAGATTCCTCAGAAAACTCAAAATAGAATTACCATTTGACCCAGCAATCCCACTCCTGGGCATCTATCCAGAGGAAACCATGACTCGAAAAGACACGTGTACTCCAGTGTTCACTGCAGCACTCTATGCAATAGCCAGGACATGGAAACAACCTAAATGCCTATCGACAGAGGAGTGGATAGGGAAGATATGGCACAGACACACAATGGAACATTACTCAGCCATTAAAAGAAATGAATTACCAACATTTATAGCAACATGGATGGACCTAGAAATTATCATGCGAAGTGAAACCAGTCAGACAATTAGACAGCAACACCCAATGCTACGGCTTACATGTGGAAACTAAAAAGACACAATGAACTTACTTGCAGAACAGAGAATGACTCACAGACTTTGGAAAACTTTCGTTTTTCAAATAAGACAATCTGGGGGGTGGGGGGAGGCACTGTGGGTTTGAGATACAAAAATCTATAAAATTGACTTGTGATGATTTATGTACACCTATAACTGAAATAAAATCCATTAAAGAAAGGAAAAAAAAGAATTATTTTCTTAGGAAACATGAAAAGAAATTTCACTTCCTGGGCTCAGTTTCCTGGAATTCATTATTTCAATTATTCATGCTGCCAAAGAAACCTTCTTGAAAGAACTATATTATTTTTCTCATGGGAAGCACATTAAACTAATTATGTTTTATAGTTAAAACAAATAGCACTAAACATAGCTTAAACATGAATAATTTGTTTACTTATAAATTGAATGAAATAGTTCTCTGGAAAACATTGAAATATTAAATATATTTGCATAATTGCTTGATTTTGTGAAAAAGAATTAAACGCAAATTTGTTCTTAGTAATACGAAGAATAGAAATGCAAAGTGTCCTAAACTGTCTATATTTAAAAGAAATTTACTGTCTTTGTGATAAAAAATAATGTTGTATTAAAATAAAGGCATTCTCAATAGTAAATGTTTTGCTGACTAATTTTGTTGATAAACCTATGATTTGAACATCTGGATTCATTCTAGCAGCAGTGCTTAGAGTTTTAACAGTAAGACACAGCAACAATAGGAGACTGTCGTCCTATAGTCTTACTGAAAATGTAAGGGTCTGATTTAAGACAGTAAGAAAAGACAAAGGGAAATAGGAGATTTCAATGAGGCAGAACCAAACAAATTTAGAAACTAACTGAACATAAGGGATAAGAAAATTCTAGGATGGCTCCATAATTTCTTGCCCGAATGACAGGCTATTTAAGACAAAATTTAACAATGTAGGAGATGGGGGAGAAGTTAAGAGGCTATGGAGAAACAGTAATGAAATTTGGACATTGTTGCTTTGTAGGATATTGAACTGTCAATCAAGCATCTGGATATATGAGTTTATTGCTCAGAGGAAAAGTAGAGGCTAAAGAGATACTCGGAAATGATCAGTATAAAAATAGTGGATAGTAAAAATTCTGGTTGATACTACCCAAAATATTTAAAGGAAAAAGAAAGTAATTGAGGACAAAACTGATGGGGAAGCCAGGAGGAGGGGTCAAAAGAAGACCTGAAATCTACTAAGCAAAACAATTAGAGAAGGAGAAAATGAAAAGGGTGACATAACAAATACCAAACAACTCAACTTTTAAACCAGTAGGTCAAGGGAAATATGTGCAGCATAAAGATCCTGTAAGAGGAGATATGAGAAAATACTGGAATTGCCTATTTGCGCATTATTTAGTGTATTAGAAGAAAGGTTTCAGCACTGATGGACCTGTCAGGTAGTAGTTAAATACTTGAGTCTGAAGTTTGTGAGAAACGTCCGGTCTAGAATGTGTGTTTGGAAGTGATTAGCACATAGGTGGAATATAAAGCCATTGAGATGGTGTAAGATCCATTAGGAAGTGAGTGCAGGTAAAGACAAGATGCCCTAAAACTGAGCCCTTGGGTCTAGGCAACCATAAGAAGGGACAGATCAGAGAAGGAACCAGGAATGAAAACTGAGAAGAGGAGGTCAGGGAAGCAGGAGAAACATCTAAAGACAGTGAGTGAGGTCCTGATAAATTTTATTAACTTGAATCAAGAAGGATAAGTGATCAGTTGTGCCAAATGGTACTGACAGATGAGATGGAAAACTGACCATCAGAATTAACGCTGTGGATATTACTGTTCAAGCTAAGAATTGTTTCAGTAAAATGGCAGGGAAAACACCTAAAAGGAGTGCATTTAAGAATGATGACAAAGTCAACAAAGATAAAGGAAGCCTGAAGAATGGTTCCAGATTGAAGGTAACTAACCAGGCATGACAATTAAATGTAATGCATGATCCTGAATTGTACTGAGACAACTGATAAAATTTGAATGTACACTGTATATGGGATAACAGTATTGTACCAATGTTTAATTTTCTGATTTTGGTAACTTTGCTGTGGTGATGAAGGAGAATGCACTTGTTCTTAGGAAATACATATAGCGTCCCAACTCTTTCTCAAATGACTCGGGAAAAACAAAGAATGAGAGTGTGTCTGTGTGGATGAATAGTAGTAGACAGATGATAGATACATAGATAGATAGATAGATAGATAGACAGATAGATAGATAGATAGATAAAGAGAATATGGCAACTGGAGCAAAAATATAAACAAACGGAGAGCCCAGGTATAAGATATATAGGAGTTTTTCATGCTACTCATTTAACTTTTATATATATGGTAGATCACAATTAAAAGTTTCCAAAAGAAAAAGTGAAAAGTGAGAAAGAATGGGAGAGAAGTTAGAAAATGTGTACAGCCACTCTTGTTACTACTTTCACTATAAACAAGGATAAAGGTTGTAGCTGGTGAGAGAAGTAGGGTCAAGACAAGGTTGTTCTTCCTCCTTGATTAAAAAAATATGCAGCAGGGTGACATCCTGATGAGCATGTTTCGATAGCAAGATGAAAAATGTTGAATATGACAGTAAGAGGTAATTGCTGGTGTAACGTCTATTCATGTCAGGGAGGAATGGCGTTTGTGTGCATGTGGGGGAACTGACTTTCTGTGGGAGTAGGGGGTATTTTTCTACAATATCAGGGAGAAAAACAAAGTATGTGAGTGCAATTGCTGGAAGGTGGAAAACAGAAATGAAAGCTGTGGCCCTAAAGGACTTAAAAAACCAGTCTTCATTTAGAGAGCTTCAGGGGAAGCAGTATTTTCGAGGGATAATGGTCTCTAGGTAACAGGAATTATCTTAAGAAGGACAAAGCTCTTTGATAAGAAGATAAGGATGGATGCAGCTATGGTCTGTTTACATAGGCTTAATTTTTCTTCTAAAGTAGGAAGCAGTGTCACCAGAGAGAAAAGTGGGAGTGGAGAGAGAGGGAGGATTTTTGACATCTTGAGGGAAAATCAAGAGAGTCTGGATAAAGGGGAACATAAAATGTTGCAGAACACGGAAGGATAGAGTACAGAGCTGAGGGGCCACCCAACAGGCCCTGGATCTGTTGAAACAGACTCTTCAAAATACGCTAAAATTGATCCTTGCTATTGTGGCCGTGCCCAGGGCACATGGAAGTTTCAGGGCCAGGAACAGAACCTGCGCTCCCGCAGCAACCTCCACTGCTGGATCCCTAACCCACTGAGCCATATGGGAACTCCAGAACTGGACCCTTTTAAATGAAAGCGTGGTCACCAGAAGGACAGGACAGGATGGACTGGAGAGCAAAATGGATAAAGTGGGTCATCTTTATGGTGACTGATGAAAGCTAAACTTTTGGTGGTGAGCACACTGTAGTGTGTACAGAAGTAAAAATGTAATACTGTACACTTGACACTTATAAACCAATGTTAGCTCAATATAAAATTATTTTTTTAAAAAAACTGGTCCCTCTTAAAAGCAAAACTGGCCAGCTTTGGAAACCACAGTACTGCACTGCATTATGAGAATTAACCCAAAGAGCTCTGAGGAAGTCATCCAATACACGGTTCAACCAATGGGAATAGAGAAAGGAAGAAGAATCTGTGAAAAAATAAAAACCAAGCTGTAGCCTCAGATTACAGTGTGACCTTTGGTGAGGTCATTAACTTTCTTCAGTTTAAGAATTAAGGAAAAAACATGTTTTACTATTTGGCATGTCATATAACTCATGACAATACAGTTTAAGATATTTAACAATCCCAGATCTTGAATTCAAAATTTTTAATTTTGGGAGTTCCCGTTGTGGTGCAAGGGAAACAAATCCAACTAGTATCCATGAGGATGCAGGTTGGACCCCTGTCCGCGCTCAGTGGATCGGGGAAGCAGAGGTTGCCGTGAGCTGTGGAGTAGGTCTCAGATACTGCTCAGAACCCAGCATTGCTGTGGCTGTGGGGTAGGCTGGCAGTTGTAGCTCCACTTGGACCCCTAGCCTGGGAACTTCCATACACTTCAGGTGTGGCCATAAATAGCAATAAATAAATAAATAACTTTGATTGAAAAAAAAAGTTAAAATACTCATACGATTTTTTCAGCATTGTTTTACATTTTACAGGACACATTTGTATCTGAACCAGCAAATATTTCTATTCTTTTGTCCTCAAGATTCTTTACATTGCTATGGTTTTATTTTATTCTTTCCTAACAAAACAAAGCATTTCTCAGAAAACATCCAGATAAAATATCATACACTTGAAGAAAGAAACTGTAAATTGCAGATTAGAAACTATGCCATAATAAGCATAAGAGATGGTGGAAAGAGTATACTTTATAATGTTACAATATAATATCACAAAGAATGTCCACAGGATGGAATGTGGATTGGAATTTGTGGAGACATTTTCTTCAATTTATAGAAAAGAATGTCATCTTATTCAGTGAGATTTAATCAAGCTACTTGAGAGTGAGATATAAGTTTAGAGCTGATCTTAACTTTTTTTCCATATACTTTGAATGTAAAATACTTAGGAAATTTTATGTTCAATCTATGTAATAAAGACATCCTATTTTTCAATATTTCTTTTTAAAGTGAAATAAATACTATTCTAATAAAATGACCTTTGAAATGCAAATAAAACTTTAGAGACATAAAATATTATTCCTGTGAAACAGAAAACTGTCACTGAAAAGTGAAGTTTAAGCTGTATTAAATTCTAGTGAAAAAAATAATGAAAATACCAGTCAAACAATTAAGAAGTGTTAAGTATATGGGTCCTATGTTCTTTAATATATCTTGTTCTCAAGACATTATACTCCGTTAAATGATAATTCTATAATCTATTTTAAATTAAAATTTAAGTGCTAGAATTCAATATATTATTTTGTTATTTGTTAATTTCTATCCTCTTATGAAGAGAGCCACTCTCTACTACTAAAAAATATATGGAGGTTTCAATAGCTATTTTAATCTAAGACAGCATCTGCAAGAAATAAAAAGAGCTGCTGTTGTGAATTTCTTATATATAAAATGATACAACGGTATAATTTTATTGGAAGGCAGAGTGTTTAAAGCTAAAGCTATCTTGTAAACCTTAGAGCAACCACTTAAAAAAAAATAGAAGTAAAACTAATAAGTTAAAAGCGGATATAAAACAAAATACTAAAAGACAATCGAAACTAAAGCAGAAAATAAAGGGAAAGAGAAAGCAATGAGAATATGGCACATACCGGAAACAAATAGCAGGACAGTGGACTTACACTCAACTATGCAAAAAATTAAAATAAATGTAAATGACCTAATATTTCAACTAAAAGTAAGAGACTGACTGCCAGTTTCCAATGCAGCACATAAAGAGCCTGAAAGACATTGCCCTTTCCTAGCAAGTAAAAAGATGAAAAAAATTGAAAGATGAATAACTCATCTTAGATCGCTCAGGGAATTGAATTCACAGGGCAAACTGCTGCCCTGGAAATTGGAGAGACAGCCTAGTGGATACAGAAAATTACCACTTACCAGAGCTGAAACTGCCACAGGAAAAAGTCCTGGGGCAAGAAAACCTACACTGAAACTTACAAATCCCTGGAGACTCAGTTTGGATAAGAAGGAGAGTTAAAAATTCCTTGGGGGCCTGATATTAGGGGTGTACCTCCTGACTTGTATTTTACCTCAGGAACAATATCATGTTTTCATAGTGAAGACTGGAGGTGGAAAGAAAAAAAAAAACAAACCTGCTTTTGGCAGCATGAGGGGGGATACAGTTATTCCAAAAGCTGCCCGGACCACCCTCTTCTTAAAAAGGCCTTCCCTAAAGAGAAACTATCTTACCAGAACCTAGTCTCCTGGGGTTTTATCAGAACTTAACTAACCTAGGGAAAGGAAAACACTCAACTTGCGCTTCTTCTAGACATTTTGCCCCATCATTGGAGCAGCATTAAGAATCCTTTGAGAAGATCATAGCCCGGGAACACAGGCTCACTCAAAGCCGTAAACAGAATCATAAGACTATAGGATGCTTCCCATTTCCCCACAACTATCATCCTATCATTAATGACCTACTCACTGCAATTTCTTTTTCCTTTTTTTTTAGGGCCACACCCATGGCATATGGAGGTTCCCAAGCTAGGGGTCTAATCGGAGCTGTAGCTGCTGGCCTAGCCACAGCCACAGCCACAGCAACAGCCACAGCAACATCAGATCCGAGCCATGACTGCAACCTACACCACAGCTCACGTCAATGCCAGATCCTTAACCCACTGAGCGAGGACAGAGATCAAACCTGCGTCCTAATGGATACTACTCAGATTCGTTTCCACTGAGCCATGACAGGAACTCCTGCAATTTCTTCTATCCAGTGCATTATGTCTGGCTTTCAACAATTTTTTTATTTATTTTTTGTCAATAAAAAATTACACTGCATACTAACAGGCAAAAAGATAGTTTGAAGAGACAAAGAAAACATTAGAATCAGACTCAGACATGACAGGGATGTTGGAAAGTAAGAGACTGTCAGGTAAAACCCAAATTCCAACTATACATTGTCTATAATAATTCATTTCAATATAATGATACAGGCAGGTTCAAAACAAAAGGATGGTTATGGAGTTTCTGTCATGGCTCAGCGGTAACGAATCCAACTAGTATCCATGAGAATGTGGGTTTGATTCCTGGCCTTGCTCAGTGAGTTAAGGATCTGGTGCTGCTGTGAACTGCAGCATAGGTCGAAGACACAGCTCAGATCTGGCATTGCTGTGGCTGTGGTATAGGCCAACAACTACAGCTTCAATTTGACCTCTAGCCTGGGAACTTTCATACACCATGGGTGTGGCCCTAGAAAGACAAAATAAATAAATGAATAAATATTTTTTTAAAGGATGGTTAGGAGTTCCCATCGTGGCTCAGTGGTTAATGAATCTGACTAGGAACCATGAGGTTGCAGGTTTGATCCCTGGCATCGCTCAGTGGGTTAAGGATCCAGCGTTGCCATGAGCTGTGGTGTAGGTCACAGATATGGCTTGGATCCCGTGTTGCTGTGGCTGTGGTGTAGGCCAGCAGCTGTAGCTCCAATTAGACCCCTAGCCTGGGAACCTCAATACGCTGTGGGTACAGACCTAGAAAAGACCAAAAAAAAAAAAAAAAAGGAGTTCCTGTCGTGGCGCAGTGGAAACGAATCCAACTAGGAACCATGAGGTTGCGGGTTCAGTCCCTGGCCTCGCTCAGTGGGTTAAAGATCTGGCGTTACCGTGAGCTGTAGTGTAGGCTGCAAACGCGGCTCGGATCCCGCGTTGCTGTGGCTGTGGCATAGATCGGCAGCTGTAGCTCCGATTGGACCCCTAGCCTGGGAACCTCCATATGCCGTGAGTGTGGCCCTAAAAAAAAAGGATGGTTAAAGATATACCATGCAAACTATAATCAAAAGAGCCAGAATAGCTATATTAACATCTATAATCAAAAGAGCCAGAATAGCTATATTAACATCTGACAGGGTAGATTTCAAGACAAGAATTATTACTAGAGTTGAAGAGGAACATTTCACAATAACAAGTTGATTCATCAATAAGATGTAACAATCCCAAATGTATATACATCCGAAAACCATCTCAAAATACATGAACAAGACAGAACTGAGGAGTTCCTGTTGTGGCTCAGTGGTTAACGAATCTGACCAGCATCCATGAGGACGTAGGTTCAAACCCTGGCCTCACTCAGTGGGTTAAGGATCCGGCATTGCTGTTAGCTGTGGTGTAGGTCGCAGATGCGGCTCAGATCCCACGTTGCTGTGGCTGTGGCATAGGCCAAAGGCTTCGGCTTCTACTGGACCCTTAGCCAGGGAGCCTCCATATGCCGCGGATATAGCCCTAACACACACACACACACACACACACAGAGACAGAACTGAAAGGAAAAATAAACAGAAATCCATTACTATTGTTGGATATTTTAACACTGCTCCCTCAGCAACTAATAGAAGTAATGAGAAAATCAGTAGGAATATAGAGGATATAAGCACAATTCTATCAATCAATACAACCTGATTGATATTTAAAGAATATAGCACAGAGCAACAGCATATTACACATTACTTTCAAAGGCAAATGAAATATTCACAAAGACAGACTGTATGCTGGTTCATGAAATAAAGCTTGAGACGTTTAAACGAACTGAAATCACGACAGTACTCATGATTCTCTAAGCACAAATGAATTAAATTAGAAATTAATGACGATGGAGTTCCCACTGTGGCTCAGCAGATGATGAACCCAACTAGTATCCTTGAGGATGTGGATTTGATCCCCAGCCTCACTCTGTGGGTTAAGGATCTGGTGTTGCCACAGGCTGTGGTGTAGGGTGAAGATGAAGCTTGGATCCCACATTAAAAAATAATAATAAGAGCCCAACTAAAATACATCACTGAGAAATCTTGAATTTACAAACAAAACATTGTTGTAAAACAAAAACAAAAACAAAAAAACCCAGCAATGTGTTGTCACTTTCAGGAATGGTTTTGAACCAGATGTAAAGTGATTAAATCCATATTGATGAACATCAGTCCATCAGGTCAAGGTTTCTCAATGTAAATCAATACCTGAGAGAGTCCATATTATTGAATTACTGGTACCATTAAAACACGATATAAAATGCTTCAATTTAAACAGAATGCAACTTTGGTGGAAATTATAAAGCAGTTTTATTTTTCCTAATTCACAATTAAGTTATAGTAGCAGCAAGTAGTAGTCAGAGCTGTTAAAATTACTCAGTTGCAGAGCCAGAGGATTTGATGAGGTATACAATTTTTCCCCCAAGGCTAAAAATGTAATTAGGAAAACATACTGAACTCAAAAACAGTATTGTCAGCTGCTTCCAGGAAAGATAAAAGATCATTTAAAGGTAAAGAGATTATGGATAAAAGAGATACAAAACCACCAGTGTAAAGAGAGCGAGTTACAAACAAGAACTAAACATTAACACATTATATCATAATAACAAAATAGGGTTTTCATTTTTTCGATTTTTATTTTATTTTGTTTATTTTTTTGTTTTTTCGCCTTATCTAGGCCGGCACCCGTGGCACATGGAGGTTCCCAGGCCAGGGGTCTAATCGGAGCTGTAGCCGCCGGCCTTCGCCACAGCCACAGCAACACAAGATCCGAGCCGCGTCTGCGACCTACACCACAGCTCACGGCAACGCCGGATCCTTAACCCACTGGGCAAGGCCAGGGATCGAACCCGCAACCTCATGGTTCCTAGTCGGATTCGTTAACTGCTGAGCCACGATGGGAACTCCTTCATTTTTTCCTAGAAGAACAGCACTGAATTATTCCATTACTACCTCTGGTTAGTTCCAAAAGGTGTTTGAAGATGAGTAGAAATAGGATGATTATTCAACTTTCCGTTGTACTAAAGAGATAATGTGACTCAGTTTCTTATCCTACACTCACTAACCAAGTGAATCCTCTTCATAAGTTTACATGAACTGCAAGGAGTACTTAATCAATTTTTTCATCTCTTATCCCCAAACTTTAAATCTTCTCTGCAAAATAAAGATATTCATAGGACTGCTGGGAAGATCAAATACGAGAAAATGAATATTACATGTGAAAGAACTTTGCACAACGCAGAGCCCTACACAGAAGACATTACAAAGTAATATTTGTAAAGCCCTTCTCAAAGCATTCCCCACTCAGTTCAATTTACAATCACTAACTGAGCCCAATCGCCTAGCAGGCACTCTCCAAGATGCCAGAGACGTGAGACACAAAATCTCCACCCTTGGGGAGCTCACAGTATAGACTCCGGAGGAAAAGACAAACATATCACCAGATAATCTTGTCTGGACCTGAGAAAAATGCTGTAGATGCATAGAGAAGAGGCATCTGTTACAAAGGAATTGCTATTTAAGGTAGAGAAATGAAGAGAAAGGGACTCTGGATTTCTGCATCCTTCCCTAAATACTATGAATTAACTTGAAACAACCTCAATCGACGTTGCTATCAATCCTCTGAGGGTAAAGAGGAAAGATATATTTTAATTTTTACACAAGGAAAGTGAAACTTAGAAAAGATTAGCAACTTTGTCCTGATTAAATGATCTGCCCTTGAGCCTATAGTTTAAAGCTGGTCTTCAGACACAAGAGTGCTCACCATTACGTGGTACAGTTTTGTTTGCTTTTTAGAGCCGCACCCGCGGCATGTGGAGGTTCCCAGGCGAGGGGTCTAACGGGAGCTGTAGCCGCCGGCCTTCGCCACAGCCACAGCAACGCGGGATCCGAGCCGTGTCTGCAACCTACACCACAGCTCACGGCAACACCGGATCCTTAACCCACTGAGCGAGGCCAGGGATCGAACCCGCAACCTCATGGCTCCTAGTCGGATTCGTTAACCACTGAGCCACAACAGGAACTGCCAAAAGGGAGGAATTTTTATGGCCCTCTCTCCAACCACACAACACATACACACACGCACATAATACAGCAATAACAACAGCAACAACAACCTGCACCATGAAAGACTGCAGCAACCATTGCCCTGCTTTTCAAGAAGAATTTTCTTGAGTATTTCTGAAGGCTCTTTCAGAGCTGATTTAGCGAGTCTACTCCGTCAGCAGATAGAGGTCATGGAACTCCGCAGCATCGTGGGAGTCTGACGAAGGTAAGTGTACCACTTGCGGAGAACAAGAGATGTGGGAGCAGGATGCCCATCAAACACTAACTAAATTCCAGGAGTGGCCTGGCAGTTAAGGACCTGGCAGCTGTCCTTCAACTGTGGGGCAGATTTAATCCCTGGCCTGGGAATTTATGCATGCCAGGGCATGGCCAAAATAAACAAACAAACAAAATCCCAGCAAGTAATCTTAGTGCTTGTTTGTTTGTTTGTTTGTTTGTTTATTTATCCATTGTCCTTTTAGGGCTGCACCCACGGCATATGGAGGTTCCCAGGCTAGGGGGCAAATCAGAGCTGCAGCTGCCGGTCTATGCCTCAGACCAGATCTGAGCCGCGTCTGCAGCCTACATCACAGGTCATGGCGATGCTGGATCCTTAACCCACTGAGTGAGGCCAAGGATCGAACCTGTGTCCTCAAGGATGCTAGTCTGATTTGTTTCCACTGAGCCACAAAGAGAACTCCCCAATAATACATACTTCAAATCAACTGTGTTCATTTATAATAATATCAAATATCATGTAGCCCTTAAAAATCATACTCTAACGAATATTTTCTGGATCAATACTCAGTATACAATGGGAAATGTTAACAAACACGCTACAAAATTAATGATGATTTACTAAAGTATACACTTATTAGGTATGTTCATATACCATGTTATTTCATATATTTATATAAGATATAATTATGGAATAAATTTAAATATTAAACACTTAAATTGGTACTAAATATATGTGCAGGGGAAAAGGACTCAAAAAAAGCACACTTGGGTTTACCATCAGTTTTTAAATATATTTCAGCATTTAGTACAGATGACTATTTCTGTTATATCAATAATAAACATTTGGAATGAAAGTATATTTCCTGGTTAAAGATGAGAGATTAGAAATACGTGTGCACCTCTGCTTCCTCTTAAGTGTGCACAAAAAAAAATATTAAAAATTTTTATTTAAAAGAACAAAAAGAAAAGAAAAAAAACGGGGGTTCCCATTGTGGCTCAGTGGGTTAAGAATCCTACATAGTGTCCATGAGGATGGGGATTCAATCCCTGGGCTCACACAGCGAGTTAAAGATCAGGCATTGCTGCAAGCTGTGGTGTAGGTCGCAGACGTGGCTCAGATCCTGTGTTGCTGTGCCTGCAGCATAAGTTGGCAGCTGCAACTCCAATTCGACCCCTAGCCTGGGAAATGACATATGCTGCAGATGTGGCCATAAAATATATATATATATATATGTGTGTGTGTGTGTGTGTGTGTGTGTGTGTATAAATTATATAAATATATATATAAATTAAATAAAGGGTTTGTTCTCTTTTAAGACATAAACCCCTAAGAGCAAAAATAACAAAATACTGGAAGTAGAAAGCAAAATGAATGAGTCATAACAGAGTAAGAGACCTATAAAAGCTCAAATCAAGACTGGAAATGAGGAGAGCAAGGAAACAACATGATTTATAGCAAAAACCCACAAAGCTCCAGAAATTGGTGGTAATGGAATAAAAATCTGTTTAAGAAGCAGGCAGAAACTCCCCTCTGACAGTCCTCGCTTCCACACCATCCAACCAGCCAGGCAGCCAACCGCTCTCTTGGAGAAGACAGGAGTTTATTTTCCGGCACAGGAGAAACAGAGAATCTCTGCATAGGATACACCAGGAAGAGGTGGGCAACATCTTGGAGAAAAGAGGTGTAAAAGTTTACAAAGTGAATACTGATAGTGTTCAGCCCTCCCTCCTTTGGCTCCTAAACTGCTTACAGTCAACTAATGTCTTCCCATGCAGGAAACAGAGTTATTTTGGGGAGATACAGAAAAACCAAGAAAAAGGACATAAAAATACTGGCACTAGGAAATCTCCAAAGAAACAGCCTACCCTATTTTAATTTGTATTTTTAGGGCCACACCCATGGCATATGAAGGTTCACAGGCTAGGGGTCAAATCAGAGCTGTAGCTGCTGGCCTACAGTCACAGCAGCTCAGGATCCGAGCCATGTCTGCAACCTACACCAAAGCTCACGGCAATGCTGGATCCTTAACCCACTGAGCAAGGCCAGAGATTGAACCTATGTCCTCATGGATGCTAGCCAGATTCGTTACCCACTAAGCCACGACAGGACCTCCAGCCTACCCTATTTTAAACTAGAGTGCAGCCCAAGTTGATACGATGCTTGTGTCAATAGTTTCTAATCAATCTTTGGAGTCCCCGTTGTGGCTCAGTGGTTAACGAATCCGACTAGGAACCATCAGGTTGCGGGTTCGGTCCCTGGCCTTGCTCAGTGGGTTAAGGATCTGGCGTTGCCGTGAGCTGTGGTGTAGGTCGCAGACACGGCTCGGATCCTGCATTGCAGTGGCTGTGGTAAAGGCCGGTGGCTACAGCTCCTGTTAGACCCCTAGCCTGGGAACCTCCATATGCCGCGAGTGCGGCCCTAGAAAAGGCAAAAAGACAAAAAATAAATAAATAAAATAAAATTTCTAACCAATCTTTTAGGGTTCTACTCTTCAATAAAAGCATAGAGCTATGGATCACCACATTTTCTTCAGGATTAAGCATGGGTAAATAATGGAAACATTCTGAAATGTAAACAGCTTTCTGAATCAGAGTGTGTGGAGTATAACACAAGACCCAAATTAAACCTTGTAGAAATTACATAGGCAAGGCAGTCAGTGGAGCTGACAGCTCTGGCACTGGCGCCGCCAAGGACAGAATGGATATAAAAACTGTTTTAAGTTTAAGAATAAAGAGGAAGGAGGTTCCAAAAATACCAGGTAAGAACAAGGCTGGTCATAAGATTACGGCCAAAGATGTTTTATCAACTAGGAATTGGTTCAGTGGAACACAAGAGAAAGCACAATGTCAAGTGTCAGTACTACTTTTGTTTTCTCATATAACAGGCTACTTCAAATGGATCGTGATGCTTTCAAGAACCCACATTTTTCCCTCTTCCTGTTGAATTAGAGTTATCATGTAGCTTTTGTCCTCATGATTTTTCTACCCCACTGTTAGAAGATGGTTGTTTACCACCAAGTTATGGACAGAAGCGGAAGGGCAAAGGGGAAAAAGTACGTGCCAGTCAAAGTATTAAGAGTTCACCCAAAATCCTACGCAGTGACTTCTGCTCATAGGTTATTAGTCAGAATTGCAGCACACGGTCACTTACAGCAGGAGTTTTGCTTTGTTAACTTTAAGCTAAACTTGTTACCACTTTGAAAAATATTAAGTTCTGGTCATAAGGAAGGAGAGAATGCACACCGGGTAGGGAACCACCAACGCACAGCACAGATGATTTTTTAAAGTTGAAATGTTTCAACAATAGGTTTAAAAATTCAATTCCAGTTGACAATAAATTAAATATATGTACATGGTAAAAGAGACCAAAAATTTAATCATTATTCTGGGTTGTTTTGTGGATGTGCAATAATGGCCTGTAAAGAATGGACCCAACCCAAGTAAATTACGAGGAAACATAAAAACGGAAAATGAGCAGTTACCTTGCTTCACCTTTCAGGTAACTGCTTTCAGATGCTCCAGAATTTTTTTAAAGAAAAGTTGCCTTATGCTATCAATATCGTAGTTTGTGACAGTAAGTCAAAACATATTTATTTTTACTTGGTAAATCTAAGAAAATATACAGAAACCTGACAATAAGCTATCCCAGAATCAATAAAAACTAAAAGTTAAATATAAAAATTGCCTTTCCATTGCATAAAAATGTAATTTTACCAGTCCAATGTATATATCACTTGAAAAAAATGTAGTTGCAAAATACAATCTCTTTTATGCTTTATATCATTGATTTTTACAATTCAAAGTCAAGAGGGAGAGGCATATATAAACTGGTTCCTTCATTTATTTCTGAAGAAGTCAATATTTCTTTTTCATTGCCATCTGCTCTGATTACTATTCTGATTTTTACCCCAAAAGGTGAATCTAACAGTGTAAACATAGTATAATTAACAAAATTTTTCTTTTATTGTATTTCTCACAGAAAGCTGGAAGCACAAAAGGTAATTGCAATTGCAGATATGTTTCAAAACAAAGACCTTATTAGGAATAATAAGTCTTAAATGTAAGTTTTGTAGATTGACTAGATTGAACTGAGTACAATTTTCAGATAAATTATTAGGATGAAACTTGTGTCTGCACTTATTAAAAGGGAAGAACTGGAATTCCCGTTGTGGTGCAGTGGAAACAAATCCGACTAGAAAACATGAGGTTTCGGGTTCAATCCCTAGCCTCGCTCAGTGGGTTAAGGATCCAGCGTTGCCGTGAGCTGTGGTGTAGGTCGCAGACGCGGCTCGGATCCCGCGTTGCTGTGGCTGTGGCGAAGGCTGGCAGCTAGAGCTCCTGTTAGACCCTAGCCTGGGAACCTCCATGTGCTGCGGGTGCAGCTCTACATAAAAAAAGGCAAAAAGACAAAAAAAAAAGAAATGTACATCAAAAACATAGGTGTTCCTGCTGTAGCCCAACAGGATTGACAGTGCCTCTGCAAGGACACAGCAGGGACACAGGTTTGGTCCCTTTCCCAGTGCTGTGGTTTAAGGTTCTGGTGTTGCTGCAGCTGAGGCAGAGGTCACAGCTCCAGCTCAGATTTGATCCCTGTCCTGGGAACTCCATATGCTGTGGTGGCCAAAAGAGAAAAAAAAAAGTACCAAACAATACATAATTCATGAGAGTTCCCTGGTGGCCTAGAAGTTAAGGATCTGGCACTGTCATTGCTATGGCTCGGCTCACTGCTGTGGCACAGGTTCAGCACCTGGCCTGGGAACTTCCCTATGCCGTTAGCACAGCCAGATATACAGTATACATGGTGTATGTGTATGTATGGATATGTATACTTATATGGATATGGTATATATATGGAAGATCCCTGACCTGGGACCTTCCACACGCCACGGGGGGTGGCTGGGAAAAAAAAAAAGAGAATATTAAATGCTGATAAGCATGTGGGACAGTTGGAATATCTACATATTTCTTGTGAGAGAGGAAAACCATAATCACTCTGGAAAACTCCGGCTGTATCTACCCAAGCTGATCTGCATGCTCTACAATGTAACACTTTCACCCTCAGGTGAGTCAATAGAACTGTATACTTTTGTGCACCATAAGATAGGCACCAGAATGTTCACAGCAGCACTCTTTGTATTATTAAAAAATCATATACAATAAAAATGTCTATTGATAGCAAAATGGATTTTTTAGAACTGGGGTTTATTTATACAATGGAATAATATAAGTAATTCAATTGAATGGAACTGATCCACAAAAAGATACAGATAAGTAGATGCAAACTATTGCCTTTGGAATGAATAAGCAATGAGAGTCTGCTGTTTAGCTCAAAGAACTATATATGATCACTTGTGTTACAACATGATGAAGGATAATGTGAAAATAAGAATGTAGACATATGTATAACTGGGTTGCTTTGCTGTAGAGCAGAAACTGACAGAACACTGTAAATCAAATATAATAAAAAATTTTAAATATACAGAAAAATATCACAAGTATAATTATGGATGAAAGATGCCAGATACAAAAATTATATGTGATATAATCTCCTTGAAATATTTGTATATGATTTATATACATAAAGGTCATAAGAGGGAGAAGTTAACCTATGGAGTCGCAAGTCAGAAAGTCGCTACTGTGGGGAAAGAGGATGAGTGGGGTTTCTGCAAGTCTTCTGGTGGCTATAATATTTTGTGCCTTGGAGCAGATCTTGTAACCCATATGCCTTTTCATTTTTCCGTATACTATATTTGAATAAAAACATTTATTTAATAGCATGGTGGTAAGTGCTAAGAAGAAAAGCAAAGCAGGAAAAGGAGTTAGAGAGGGAGGAGCTGGCACAGGAGATATGATGTTATATAAAACAGGGATCAGCGGGAGTTCCTACTGTGGCTCAGCACTAATGAACCGAAATAGTATCCACGAGGACGCGGGTTTGATCCTTGGCCCAGCTCAGTGGGTTAAGTATCTGTTGTTGCCACGAGCTGCGGTGGAGGTCACAGACTCGGCTCAGATCTCGAGTTGCTGAGGCTGTGGTGTAGGCCGGCAGCTGCAGCTCAGATTCAACCCCTAGCCTGGGAACTTCCATATGCCACAAGTGCTGCCCTAAGACAAAAAACAAAACAAAAACAAAAACAGGGGTCAAGCAAACATTTTCTGTAAAGGGCCAGATAATACAATATTAGGCTTTGCAGCCATATGGTCTGTGTCAGCTCTGCCATTATAGCACAAAAGTGGCCATGGACAGTAAGTAAATGAATGAGTGTTATTATGTTCCAATAAATATTTATGAATACTAAAATTTGAATTTCATATAATTTTCAAACCATTATTTTTATTTTTTCCAACCATTTAAAAATATCATAACAGGAGTTCCCACCATGGCTCAGTGGTAACGAACCCAACTAGAATCCATGAGGACTCAGGTTCGATCCCTGGCCTCGTTCAGTGGGTTAAGGATCCGGTGTTGCCATGAGCTGTGGTGTAGGTCACAGACGTGGCTCAGATCTGGCGCTGCTGTGGCTGTGGTGTAGGCCAGCAGTTACAACACCAATTCAATCTCTAGCCTGGAAACTTCCATGTGCCTCAGTTGCTGCCCTAAAAAGATAAAATAAAATTAAAATTAATTAAAATAAAATAAAAACATCACACCATTCTTAGCTCACAGTCCATGCAAAAAGAGGCCAAGAGCAAATCTGGCCTGCGGCCCAGTATTTACAACCCCCGATGAACAGGGTGGTCACAAAAGGCCGCTCTAATGGAGTAACTTTGCACAGACCCCTAAAAAAATTGAGATACCAAGACACATGTTTATCTGGGGGCAGAGTCTTCTCTGGAGTGGGAAGAGTGAGTAACAGGGCCCTGCAGTGGTAGCTCGCTTGGTGTGTTCCAGAAGCTCCTGTACGGCCAGAACAGAGCAAGCAAAGGGGTGGACAGCAGGAGATGATATCAGAGCAGTAACAACACACAAGCACATAGAGCCACACAGAGAAAGGGTTTTTAGAAAAATAAATCTGGCAGTCATGAGGAGCATAATTGAAAAGAAGACGAGTTCCCATTGTGGCTCAGCGGAAACGAATCTGACTAGCATCCATGAGGACGGAGGTTCGATCCCTGGCCTCGCTCAGTGGGTCAAGGATCTGGCGTTGCTGTGAGCTGTGGTGTACATCACAGATGAGGCTCGGATCCCGTGTTGCTGTGGCTCTGGTGCAGGTCGGCGGCTACAGCTCTGATTCAACCCCTAGCCTGGCAACCTCCATATGCCTGCCGCGGGTGAGGCCCTAAAAAGACAAAAAAAAAAAAAAAAAAGAAGAAGAAGAAATGTTGGAGGCAAGAATGCAAGCCAGAAGTTCTAAGAATTTTTTCCAAAGGGAAAAAGACTGCACCAGCACATGGGTGAAATGGAGAGAGTGAACTAGGGAAGGATTCAAAACTTTATAACTGTTCAAATCCACCACTGTAAGGACACATACTGAGTTTATTTAAAGCTTCATAAAATGAGACTATAATAAAGGTCTGTCCTTCCTTCCTTTTTCTTCTCTGTGTCTTCACTGTTTCTTTGTTTTACCAGAAACTTCAAACCAAACTAGGTTACAATAATGATGTTCTTCTAGATA
This sequence comes from Catagonus wagneri, assembly GCA_004024745.2. NCBI lineage: Eukaryota > Metazoa > Chordata > Mammalia > Artiodactyla > Tayassuidae > Catagonus > Catagonus wagneri. The sequence continues at coordinate 5,703,552 of PVHT021183523.1, read as the reverse complement.
AACGCAGAATTTCCAGGTAAAGGAGAATGGCAACCAAAAGTAACAGTCATTTTTTTTAGGGCCACACCTGCAGCATATGGAAGTTTCCAGGCTAGGGGTCAAATCGGAGATGCAGCTGCCTGCCTACACCACAGCCACAGCAAGATGGGACCTATACCCATGTCTATAACTTCAGGCAACACTGGATCCTTTAACCCACTGAGCGAGGCCAGTGATCAAACCCTGCATACTAGTGGGATTCTTAACCCACTGAGACAGTGGGAACTCCAAAAGTGATAGTCATCTTTTTTTTTCTTTTTTTTGCCACCCTGAGGCATATGGAGTTCCTAGGCCAGGGATCAGAACCAATGCGCAACCGCGACCAAAGCAGCTGCAACAACACTGGATTCTTAATCCACTGTACCAGGCTGGGGATCAAACCTGCATCCCAGAGCTCCCAAGACGCTGCCGATCCCATTGGACCACAGCAGGAACTCCACGATAGTCATTTTTCAAATGTGACCCATCTTCAGGCTGACTGATGTCCCTGCTCCTGGTGGAATGACTGCTTTAAAATCTCAACCTGAAATGAGGTCATGATGCCTGGCATTTATAGTTGAAAAAATGACTTGCCTATTTGGATTTTTAACTTAGCAAAAACAACTTTTCATCAAACTTTAGCAATCTAATGTTAGTTCTCTTACCTCTGTTACCTCTTTTACAACATCAATTAGATATTAACAACTCAAAGGCATAGAAATAGGTATCTATTGGAGTTCCCATCATGGCGCAGCAAAAACGAATCTGACTAGGAATGATGAGGTTGCGGGAGCGATCCCTGGCCTCGCTCAGTGGGTTAAGGATCCAGTATTGCCCTGAGCTGTGGTCTAGCTTGCTGACGCGGCTCGGATCCAGCATTGCTGTGCCTGTGGTGTAGGCTGGCAGCTGTAGCTCCGATTCAACCCCTAGCCTGCGAATCTCCATATGCCACAGGTGCCCCTAAAAAGACAAAAGCCAAAAAAAAAAAAAGAGAAATAGATATCTATTGAGTATAATGGGGTGAAAAGTAAGGTGACAAGAAAAAAGATTACTGACAGCTTTCATAAAATGTCCTGTTATCGTTTCATCTCTTTTATGTAGAAGATACCTCTTGGGTAATTGGCTATCTCTTTCAATCTACAGACTAGAAACATAAGAATTTTTTTTTTTTTTTTGTCTTTTTCCCTTGTTGAAAGCCGCTCCCGCAGCATATGGAGGTTCCCAGGCTAGGGGTCTAACAGGAGCTGTAGCCGCCGGCCTACACCACAGCCACAGCAACGCGGGATCCGAGCCGCGTCTGCAACCTACACCACAGCTCACGGCAACGCCGGATCCTTAACCCACTGAGCAAGGCCAGGGATCGAACCTGCAACCTCATCGTTCTTAGTCGGATTTGTTAACCACTGAGCCACGACGGGAACTCCATAGAAACATAAGAATTTTAATAGCACAGACAATGGTGTGCAGGTATATTAAATATGATCTTACCCAATTTATTGTATAGCTTTCCCTTACAGGTTGGTGAAAGGGAAAACATATTTAGAGTAATCACAAGATAAGTCAGATGCAAATTAGAAATAGATAAACTCAGGTAAACAAAATTACTGAAACTCTTAACTCAATTAGTATTTATAGGAAGTGCCTGCCACGTGTCAAACACTGCCTATATTCTAAATTTAGTGGATAAATAAGAGTTTATATCTTACAATAACTCATTATATTTTATGAAAGATTTAAAAATAAATGTTTGCAAGAGTTTGAAGTGCAGTGATTAAATCTATTACACGTTGTTTTGTTTTTTCATTTTTCTTTTTATGGCTGTACCTATAACATATGGAAGATCCTGGGCTAGGGATCGCATCAGAGCTACAGCTGCTGCCCTACGCTACAGCCACAGCCACACCAGATGCGAGCAGCATCTGAAACCTACACCGCAGCTTGTGGCAATGCCGGATTCTTAACCTGCTAGGTGAGGCCACAGATTGAACCCCCATCCTAATGGGCACTATATTGGCTTCTTAACACACTGAGCCACATTAACTGACTCCTATTAACAAGCATTGACATGCCAATTTGGACATAAATAAACCAAAGCTCCAAAAGGTTAGTTCACATTTGCAATGTTATATAGCTGACAAGTGACAGATTGAAACCTGGATGCAATGCTTTTTCCCTATGTAAAAATTTAATTTTTTTTCCATCCTCTTTATACAGTCAGCAAATATTTATGTAGCAACTACCATGAGCAAGGCATTATGAAGGCTAAAGAAACAGTATTAGCATATTTTATTTAGTCGTCACTTGGAGTAGGAATAGTTTAGTGCTTAAGTCGATTGGCAGTCTAATTTCAGATTTCAGTATCTCATCTCTATCCATATCTATATACATAATGTCATATATAGGGACCCAGGACAAAGTTAATTTAACGTTTCTGTTGACATTAAATAAAACATAGGATGACCAAAAAACACATGAAAAGATGTTCAACACCACTAGATATTAGAGAAATGCAAATCAAAACCACTATGAGGTACCACCCTACGCCAGCCAGAATGGCCATCATCAAAGTCTACAAACAATAAGTACTGGAGGGGGTGTGGAGAAAAAGGATCCCTATTACACTGTTGGTGGGAATGCAAATTGGTGCAACCACTGTGGAAAACAGTATGGAGATTCCTCAGAAAACTAAAAACAGAATGACCATTTGATCCAGCAATCGCACTCCTGGGCAGCTATCCAGAGGAAACCATGACTAGAAAAGACACATGTACTCCAGTGTTCATTGCAGCACTCTATACAATAGCCAAGTCACAGAAACAACCTAAATGCCCATTGACAGAGGAGTGGATAGGGCGGATGTGGTACATACACATAACAGAATATTACGCAGCCATTAAAAGGAACGAAATAACAACATTTAGAGCAACATGGATGGACCTAGAAATCATCACGCGAAGTGAAACCAGTCAGTTTGACACCAACATCAAATGCTATCGCTTACGTGTGGAAACTAAAAAAAAGACACAATGAACTTCTTTGCAGAACAGATAATGACTCACAGACTTTGGAAAACCAATGGTTTCCAAATGAGACAAGCTGGGGGGTGGGGGGATGCACTGAGGGTTTGGGATGGAAATGCTATCAAATTGAGTTGTGATGATTTTTGTACACCTATAATTGTAATAAAATTAATTAAAGAATGGGAAAAAAGAAAATAAAAAAATAAAACATACGAATTCCTGTCAGGTTAAAAGAAGTAAATGAAATCACATAGTGCTCAATACATGTTAACAATAACCATTGTTATAAAACTGCGTTATACTTGTATACAGGATCTGGCATTTGGGTATGATTATGTTAACTACACTTGTAGAAGTAAGACTCATCAAAATGTATGGCAGGGAGTTCCCTTCGTGGCTCAGTGGTTAACGAATCTTACTAGGAACCATGAGGTTGCGGGTTTGATCCCTGGCCTTGCTCAGTGGGTTAAGGATCCGGCGTTGCCATGAGCTGTGGTGTAGGTTGCAGATGCAGCTCAGATCCCGCGTTGCTGTGGCTGTGGCGAAGGCCGGCGGCTACAGCTCCTGTTAGACCCCTAGCCTGGGAACCCCCATATGCCGCGGGTGTGGCTCTACATAAAAGGCAAAAAGACAAAAAAAAAAATGTATGGCAAATTAAGGACTAGGTACTCCCAGCATCTCCTGGTGATAATATAAGTGACTAGCCAGAAAATGGTTATCACCCCCCCAAAGATACTCTACAATGTTGGTAAATAAGTGTCAACAGTAAGAGGAATTCCTAAAATCTAGTCGAGTTGCATATCACCTGATTCCATGAATACCAGTCCTATTGGAATTCTAATTGATTTTTTTTTTAAAGACCTTGACCCAAGAATGGTTGACATCAGGGAGTTCCATGGTGGCACAGCAGAAATGAATCTGACTAGAAACGATGAGGTTGTGGGTTCAATCCTTGGCCTCACTCAGTGGGTTAAGGATCTGGTGCTGCTATGAGCTGTGGTGTAGGTAAAAGACGTGACCTGGATCTGGCATTGCTGTGGCTGTGCTGTAGGCTGGAAGCTACAACTCTGAATCGACCCCTAGCTTGGGAACCTCCATATGACGTAGGTGCAGCCTTAAAAAGACAAAAATAAAGAATGGTTGACATCATGCTTTTGACAAAAGCTTTTAAAAGGATTACTAAAACTAGAACAATTGCAATTTATTCTTATGATTAAGACTGAAAAGGAAAGGGAAGAAAAAGGCACAAAATAGCAATAAATACGATCTACTTCCATATTGTTTATACTACTGAATCGCTTTGTTAAGCTTACATAACGGTTTTCTATACTAACCTGTTTTCACTTACTCTTAAAAGATTGATTTTTAACTTCACTGAGTTAAAAAAAATGATTGCTTTTTGAAGCTGACATTTCTTGTCCCTGATTTGTAAAAAAAGGTTAATATATATTGAAATGTAGAGACAATTTACACATTTGCTCCTAGAATTAAATCCAGATAAAAAAGAAATAAGTTCAAGTTTCACCCCAGCATTTGGAAATAAATTATAGGTAGCCACAGGCAAATCATATTGTCAAATAAATATTTTCAGATAATGTAAATGTTGGAAAGGCTAAATGTTTCCAGCATAAATTTTTAAATCTATTTAGAACATAATTGGTTAGACACTGATCAGACTGAAAAACTTACTCAGCAGTAGAGGAAAGAGTCTATGCTACTAAAAGGTAAGGAATATTTTGAATTGAGAAATCAAAAATCTTCTAGAGTAGAGTTTCTTAGTAAACTTACTCCTGTTGAATGTAAATAGGATGAAAGTCATTTTAGTTGTATAAGCAAGCTATGGACCAAAATTGGAAGATTAAATATCTGCGGGAGTTCCCTTCGTGGCTCAGCAGTTAACAAACCCAACAGGATCCATGCGGATATGGGTTCGATCCCTGGCCTCCCTCAGTGGGTTAAGGATCTGGCATTGCCGTGAGCTGTGGTGTAGGTCAAAGAAGTGGGCTTGGATCCCACATTGCTGTATCTGTGGTGGAGGCCCACAGCTGTAGCTCCTATTTGACCCCTAACCTGGAAGCCTCCATATGCCTCAGGTTGCATCCCTAAAAAGCAGATAGATAGATAGTTGATAGATAGATAGATAATTGATAGATAGATAGATATCTGAAACTGAAATACTAAATGTTTATTTTACTTTTTTAAGTAAAAATACAAGCTGATATTTAAACAAATACAATTCCTCATGCAGCAATGTCAGAATGTCCATGAAAATCTTAACTCAACTTTCACACATTTTAGTATAAAATTTCTATTAGTTTAGAAAATGCTTATGTTTATAAAATATACTATGCTCTACTTTTCTCATTTAAATTGTCTTGTTTTCTTATTGAGCCTGGGTTTGTGTGTGTGTGTTTATAGTGGGTAGAACACAGCCAGAAGTGGTAAACTATTTTTAGAGAACTCATTTTTAATTTAAATGTGGGCTTTACAGACAAGAATAAGAAGCCCTGATTGCAGTTAATTTCAGCAAATTAAAAAGTGCCCATGGGGAAAACTGACTAGTAACGAAGAAATGCAGTCAAGTGTGCAACAATATTGATCTTCAAACACAAAGCTGAATGGATAATAAAATACAGTTTCAAAAACCCATTCATTTTCGTTATGAGAATAGAGCAGATGCTGGTTTAAGCACCAGAATAAAACAAAAAGCCCATTGATTATTACAGCTGATATGGACAACATTGGATATACATAACTCTCCATAGTTTGTAATTGTTCGTGTCCTCAGGCAAAGCACTAACCCAAAGTTGGCACTGGGCCACTCTTATCTGAACAGACTCTCACACATTAAATATTTAGGTTTAGTGAATGAGGAAAAGGGAAGGAAATCAGATAGATTCAGGGGATGCGTGCAGAAGCATCTGTCAGACTATAAAGACAGCGTTTCAAAGCCCCTCTTCTCCTCCCCTTAAAACTTCTCTCGTCTTTGTTTGATCAACAAAAGTCTCCTGAGCAAGGAGTTTATAAATGAGGCCAAAACAGTGACTTGGACACAAACGCTGTCTTAATTCAGAAACACAAATACTATGTTTTGGATTAGTTCTTACAGCAGAACCGTGGCTTGCTCAATACAAAAGGATGTTGTCAGTTCGCTCGCTAGATCCTCGTGGTATTAGAAGCAGGACTAGCTCATTCAGACAGAGGAAGCATAAAGGGTTCTAGAATGGTTGAGAATAGGGTGATGATTTCAAGACAAAAGTACTGAACGTTATTGCCCTGAGAGCCTGCCTTTCTTCCATTCTTCTTCTCCTTCTTCCTTCCCTCACTCATTCAATCATCAAAATCAAGACAGTATAACCAGACTCTAATCTGAAAGCTTAAATCTGGTAGGGTCTAGGTCACTGTTGGTGAGGGACAGCTCTTCTATGTTCTTGACCTACTTCTGGTTTTATTTTTTCATGGCTTCTCTTACAAACTTTCATCAGTCTTGAACATGATTCCAGAATAATACCCCATAAGTGCGCTGAATAGGTACACCTTTTGGAAAATGTGCCCAACCCAACCTCTCCCCCATCTAATTATATTTCCCAAGGCTAGCTGTTATGGGACTACCATTCTGTCAGAGAGAAACAGAGAGTTGATAACTAGTTTAATTTTTTTTTAAGTGAGGCAAGTATTTATTTAGAGAGATAAGAGAGAAGATAGGTGCAGAGCAAGCACAGGCGGGGCAGTCTGGGGGCGGGGATGCAGAGGGAAAGGGAAAGACAGAGACAGAGAGAAAGAGCAAGAGAGGGAGAGTGACAACTAGTTTTTAAAACTAGATGATTTCAGAAACTGAAACTTGCAAAACCAATAAAAGGCAACGCGATAGGAGTGAGTTTGGCATAGAGCGCTAAGTTGTCATGAAAGCACTCTGCGATGAGCAGATTGCCTTAGCCAAGATCTGAGTGAATAGCTTTCTACATAGAAAAAGCAGCAAGCGCAAAGGCCCTGAGGCCAGAACAAGTTTGGTATATTCAAGGAATAAAAACAAAACCAGTGTGGCTGGAAAGAATCAAGTTATTAGAGAGTGGAAGGGTTGATATGATATTAGGTTGAAGATGGAGAAAAGTACTAGGAAGGGAAAACTTACAAGGCTTAGCAAGGAGCTTAGAATACGCTTAGTTTCATGAGAACACATAGAAAGCCAGGGATACTTAAATAATTAGTTGGGAATTATTTGTTTATTTATTTTTCTTTTTAGAGCTGTACCTGCAGCAAATGGAAGTCCCCAGGCTTAGGAGACGAATCAGAGCTGCAGCTGTCAACCCAACAACTGCCAGAGCAACACAGGATCCAAGCCACATCTTCCATCTATACCACAGCTTGAAGCAATTTTATTTTTTATTTTTTTTCCCACAGTTTTATTTTATTTTTATTTTTTTTATTTTTTTTCTCTTTTTATTTTCTCTTAATGGATTTTATTTCAATTATAGGTGTGCATAAATCATCACAAGTCAATTTTACAGATTTTGTATCCCAAACCCCTAGTGCATCCCCCCACCCCTCCAGATTGTCTTATTTGAAAAACCAAGGTTTTCCAAAGTCTGTGAGTCATTGTCTGTTCTGTAAGAAGGTTCATTGTGTCTTTTAAGTTTCCACATGTAATCGGTAGCATTGGGTGTTGCTGTCTAATTGTCTGACTGGTTTCACTTTGCATGATAATTTCTAAGTCCATCCATGTTACTATAAATGTTGGTAATTCGTTCCTTTTAATGGCTGAGTAACATTCCATTGTGTGTATGTACCATATCTTCCCTATCCACTCCTCTGTCGATGGGCATTTAGGTTGTTTCCATGACCTGGCTATTGCATAGAGAGCTGCAATGAACACTGGAGTACAGGTGTCTTTTCTAGTCATGGTGTCTGCTGGATAGATGCCCAGGAGTGGGATTGCTGGATCAAATGGTAATTCTATTTTGAGTTTTCTGAGGAATCTCCATACTGTTTTCCACAGTGGCTGCACCAATTTGCATTCCCACCAACAGTGTAATAGGGTTCCTTTTTCTCCACACCCTCTCCAGCACTTATTGTTTGTAGTCTTTTTTATGATGGCCATTCTGGCTGGTGTAAGGTGGTACCTCATAGTGGTTTTGATTTGCATTTCTCTAATGAGGAGTGATGTTGAGCGTCTTTTCATGTGTTTATTTGCCATCTGCATGTCTTCTCTGGAGAACTGTCTG
>PVHT021183523.1:5679229-5694292 GCA_004024745.2 Catagonus wagneri | reverse complement strand
CAGGCGTGGGGTTTTGACATGAGGCTCTGAACTCTCAGCCCTGTAGCTGAGTCTCTGTGATGCAGTTACTTTCCAGTCTGTGGGGCTTCCCACCCGGGAGGTATGGGGTTGCTTCTATCGCGTAATCGCCCCTCCTACCTCTTGATGTGGTCTCCGCTGTGTCTTCTGGAGCAGAGTATCTTTTTTGGAAGTTTACAGTACATTTGGTTGAAGGTTGCTCGGCATTTGGTTGTATTTTTGCTGTTATTTGGGAGAGAAGTTGAGCTCCAGTCCTTCTATTCCGCCATCTTAATCCAATCTCTCGGGAATTTTTAAAATGACCATATTGTACCCAAAGCTTGTGAAGCAAGGAGCCGTATCTTTTATAAACACCGTTCTTTTTTTTTGGCCCCCAACATATGGAAGTTCTTGGGCCAGGGATCCAATATGAGCTGCAGCTGCAACCTGCTCAACAACTGCAGCAATGCCAGATCCTTAACACACTGCTCCAGGCAGGAGATCAAACCTGTGCCACAGCAGATTCAACACCATGTCCTTAGTCCACTGTGCCACAGTGGGAACTCATTTTTTTTATATAAATAAACAAATGCTCTAATGTATTCTTTCAAAATGGAAATAGCTCTAGTTTTTACTTTCATGTGAAAACAGCAGAGATATTTTGGCCTCTAATCCTCCAAAAGTACACGTTTTTATAACACTCTAATTTTCTTTACCACATCAGTTATAGTTACAGTTGTAGAAAATCAGAAATTTTAATAATTAGGTTTTTTTTGCCTCGTGTGCAAACTGAGTGGTTGAACCCTTAGCACATCCAGAAAATATTTAATTGAATATTTAATTGAATAAATTAGTATAATCATATAACCTTTATTCATTTAACATAATATGAATATTTGCTAGATCATTAAAATTACTCTGCTCTATACTTTTTGTGTATCCTATTGTTAACTAATTAAGGAGTTCCAAGTTTCAAGAACATACTTTAACTCTATACAAAAATCTTCCTATTTGCTTAAATCTTTAATTTACATGGACCTGGTTCAGTCCCTGGGCTCTGTCCTGTCTCAATATGTAAATAATATCAAAATTGAGTTTTTACAGTATTGCCCCTCATCTGCTATGGGTGTGAACTATGTCCCTTAAAAGGATATGTTGAAGTCCCAGCTCCCACTACCTCAGAATGTGACCTTTTTTGGAAATACGATCATTGCGTATATAATTAGTTGTGATGAGGTCATATGGGAGGAGGGTGGGCCCCTCATCTGATATAACTGGTGTCCTTTAGAAAGAAAGCATATGTGAGGAGGAAATCTAAAAATAGAACTACCACTTGATCCAGCAATGCTACTCCTCGGCATCTATCCAGAGAAAAACATGACTTGAAAAGATACACGTAGCCCAATGTTCACTGCAGCACTGTGTACACTAGCCAAGACATGGAAACAACCTAAATGCCCATCGATAGACGAGTGGATAAAGAAGATGTGGTTCATATATATAATGGAATATTACTCAGCCATAAAAAAGGGATGAAATAATGGCATTTGTAGCAACATGGATGGATCTAGAAATTATCATCCTAAGTGAGGTTAGTCAGACAGTGAGACACAAACATCATATGTCATATGCTATCCCTTACATGTGGAATCTAAGAAAAGGATACAATGAACTCCTTTGCTGAACAGAAACTGACTCACAGACTTTGAAGCACTTCTGGTTACCCAAGGAGACAGGTTGTGGGGGGAGGAGGGATGGGTTAGGGGTTGGGATAATGGCTGTACAACTATAAATATAATAAAATTCATTGGATTTTTAAAAAAAATTTTCAAAGAAAAGAAAGCATAAGTGAAAAGACAGATATGCACACAGAGACAACTCCTTGTGAAGACAGGAGCTGTGCTACCTCAAGCCAAGGAAATATCAGAATCTAGGAAAGTCACAGAACAGATGCTTCTCTAACACCCTCCGAGGAAGCATGGCCCTGCAGACACCTAGATCTTGAACTTCTGGCCTCCAGAATTGAGATAATAAATTTCTGTTGTCCTAAGTCACCCTGTTGGTGATACTTCGTTACAGCTGCCCCAAGAAATTAATATACAGAGTTTTCAAAGCTAAATTATCCTTAAGACGATCTAAAGAGAAAATGCCTCAGTGAGTCCCAATCATAACCCAAAGACATTACCATGATGCCCAGCATGTCAGAACTCAAGTCACAGAGAAGGAAGACGCAGGTTCAGGAGTTCCGTTTAAATTTGAATTTCAGGTAATCATATAATATTTGAAACCTATTTGTCATGTATTTGAACTTCAAATTTACCCAGGAAACCTGTTTTCATCTGCTAGGTCTGGCAGGCCTAGGAATGGGACCACCAGGAAAAAAACATTGCCCTGAGCGGCACGAGGAGGGGAAGATGTTTGCACTTTCTTCTCAGGCTTGTCCTGATGGTCGATGCTTAACAAGAGTTGGTCAAATGAAATGCAAGAAATAAACAGCCACCCTCGGCCAAGTTCAGTGATGTGGGTTTGGAAAGTCAAACAAAACAAAAGGGACAACTGAGAATCAGAGGAGCAAAAGGATTGCTAGAAGATGATGGCAAACGTGCAGCTAAATACGCCTCTTGGAAACAGAATACGAAGGAAAATAAATTCTCCTTTGATACCGCATGCCCTCGGTGACGTGGTTTATTAACCCAGTGCAAATATTACTTTAAAGCACCAGGGATTATAACCAAGAAAGTAGAAAAAGAGTGATTAAAAAAAAAAGATTATGTAGTTTCCATTTATTAGTGGAAGCAGCTCATGAAAGTTCTGAGGTGTGACACAGATATGAAAAATTAATTTTGAGAGTGCTAAACAAGTTACAGCAAAACTTCCTGGCATTAATTTTAGAGCAGATGAATATGTCTGCTCTCATCTGATGTTTGTGATAGAAAGAAGGATGATGGAAGGGCTCAAATTTAGATAAATTCATGCAGAAGACTGCAAAAGAACTCGCAAAAATGGATCTGGCAGACAGAAAACCCAGAAGCCCCAAGATAAAATAGTCTCAGGAAAATTAATAGATGTAAATTATGCACAAAAAAGGTGAGACAGGAAAATAGAGTTTTCAGTAGGAAAAGGGCCAACAACAGGCAAGACAGGAAAGCAGCTAAGTTTCATAATGATGTTGAAAAGGTCTGAACAGGATTTTGACTCAAGTAGAATTATTTTCCTGAATTGCAGGATTCAGTATCGAGGAGTCAATTAATAGTGGAAGTTAGATCTAAAATTTGGTTGGGGAATTCCCATCGTGGCTCCGTGGTTAACGAACCCGACTAGTATCCAGGAGGATAGGGGTTCGATTCCTGGCCTCCCTCAGTGGGTTAAGGATCTGGTGTTGTTGTGAGCTGTGGTGCAGGTCACAGACGTGACTCGGATGCTGAGTTGCTGTGGCTGTGGTGTAGGCCAATGGCTACAGCTCCAATTCGACCCCTAGCCTGGGAACCTCTACATGTTGAGGGTGAGGCCCTAAAAAAAAGAGAGGGGGGCGGGCTGTTTACAGCTTTGGTCACCCAGCCTTCTGAGTGTGGAGGGTGGGAGGAGCAGAGGAGGAATTTCTAAGGGGAAGCTGAGAAAGCTCAGATAGCTGCCCATCAGCCAGCACCTCTCTCCGTGCCCCAAACCAGCTGGTTCCCAGCCAGCTCCAATGCCAGTCACAGGCCACCACTAAGCAGAGCTTCCTGCCCTGCAGGTGCAACGGAGCAAAGAGTGATACGAGAAACCCCCCTCCGTACTCTCTCGTCTGCGATGCCAACCCCCTTCTATTGGAAGCCACCGCTTACAAGAGCCAAGCCACCTTATTTTGCCCGGTGGGGTCTCCATGACTGTCCCGTGAGCCTGACACCCTAATCCCCCTCCCTGAGTTTTCTGGAGCATGTCTAGGACTGAGATGGGAGAGAAGCAAGTGCATGTTAGTGGTCTCGCCTGTCAGTGAGCCAAGCCCCCTGCATCATCGTTAACTCCTACCCGATGCGACCACTTTGAAGATTAGGGCTATATGCAGAGAGGCAAACAGGAGATGTTCAAGAAAATGATTATTTTTATATGTTTATTTTCAAGATCATAGAGCTAATCAATGGCAGCATCAGGGCTGTGACATGACACCTCAGCTCCATATTTAAGAGGATCCGCTCCCACGTTGAACTTTCGGTATGCATTAGACATACTCCAAAATGATTACTGAAGAGGATATTTTAATCCTACTTTAGTGTAATAATTTTATTACAGAAAGAGAGTAAGGAGGTATCACTGGGGCATCCTTGGCCATTTTTTTTTAATAGTTCATGTTTCACTCTAGCATATTTCCTTTGTGAGCATATTCTACGTTTAATAAAATGAAGTGCTTGGTCTACAGTGCTGCTTTCTATTTTTTCATTTCATATGAGTTCACTTTTTTTGCAAGGATGATAAACTATCTTCAGGTTTCTAGATAAGATTACAACTATAACTTTTTAAAACCTAAATTTTTGTTGAGTCCAAGCCATGAAAATACATCCGAAGAATGGAGAACCCAGCCTTTTAATCACCCAGATTATCAGCACTTCTATAAAAAGCTCTTCAATGGCAAGAAGATAAAATGTTTTAAGTGTGGATGGTAATTACTTGCCTTTATCTCTTGTGCCAGGTTTCAAACCTCACCATATGGGTGTTTGTGCAAGATTAAATAGCTATTCAAGTGTGTAATGGGGTACAGAGACTAAACTGAACCAAAAGATATAGGACGGAATAGGTCAGAGGAGATCAATTCTGCAGAAACGGAACAGGAAAAAGCTGATAGATCTTCACCATTCCAGTCACGTATGTATTTTGAGAGCCATTTAACAAAATAAAGAAAAGCCTACTTTCTCGATTATTTTTTATAGGTAACAAAGTACACTGGAGTAGGAAAGAAATTGGGACCAAAAAGAAAAAGACGTGCCATCTGAAAATACTCTCTAGAACTGGGATGCCTGAATAACTTGATTTGCTCAGGACAGCTCAGTTTAGGCATTCATAATTAATATTCCCCCTGGACTCCACTTTTTACTCTAAAAAAACAGCCCAGCTCGGTTGATAAATTATGTGGTCATCTTATCTGGAGTGGTTTTTGATAGCTGTTGTCAGAGTCACCTCAAAAGAATTTCTAAAGGTGGAGGCCAGAAAAGATATTTGAGGAGAGAGAGGGTTATCCGGCTGATATTTTAACCTCACACTCTGAGAACAAAGGTTTAGACAATCCGAGCTCTGCTCTGGGGGACGCGATGGCATGTATGTGCATGTGTATCAGAGACGGAGACTGAGCAAAGCCACGAGGCAGAATCAGCTGCCCCTTCACGAGAGTCCTCAAAATACATTGAACAGGGAGTTCCCATTGTGGCGCAGTGGAAACGAATCCGACTAGGAACCATGGGGTTGCAGGTTTGATCCCTGGCCTCGCTCAGTGGATTAACGATCTGGCATTGCAGTGAGCTGTGGTGTAGGCCACAGATGTGGCTCGATTCGACCCCCTAGCCTGGGAACCTTCAAATGCTCGTGAGTGCGGCCCTAAAAGGAAAAAAAAAATGTCACAGTAAGTATATCAAGTCTAATGTTCAAGTGGGACAAAATCCATTTTTTTGCTTTTCCCTTTTTTTTTTCTTTTTGCTTTTTAGGGCCACACTTGTGGCATATGGAAGATCCGAGGCTAGGGATCTAATCGGAGCTATAGCTGCCAGCCTACACCACAGCCACAGCAATGCAGGATCCGAGCCGCGTCTGCTACCTATACCACAGCTCACGACAAGGCTGGATCCTTAACCCACTGAGCGAGACCAGGGATCGAACCTGCACCCTCATGGTTCCTAGTCGTATTCGTTTCCTCTGTGCCACAATGGGAACGCCATTTTTTTTTTTGACTTTTGTCATTTTAGGGCGGCACCCGTGGCATATGGAGGTTCCCAGGCTAGGGGTCTAACAGGAACTGTAGCTGCCAGCCTACACCACAGCCACAGCAACGAAGGATCCCAGCTGCGTCTGTAACCTACACCACAGCTCACAGCAACACCAGATCCTTAACCCACTGAGCAAGGCCAGGGATTGAACCCACCACCTCATGGTTCCTAGTCGGATTCATTAACCGCCGTGCCATGATGGGAACTCCGCCAATTTTTTTTCTGAGTAAAATTTGTGTTTTTCAGGAAACGGGAGATGAATGATTTAACTTGTAAATATTCCCAAGATACATTGTTAACTGGCAAAGCATGCAAGAAAACATACAGTGTGCTTCTATTTTGGAGAGGCGTATTAAATATTTGGACATGTTTTGGAAAAAGTGTCTGAGGAACTTTATTACCAAGCCATTAACAATGGTGTTGCAAATTAATTTATTGCTCCTAACTGCTTTAAATGCGATTGTATGCTCTGTGCTCCCTGTGTGACTCCCCACCGCCCCCTTCTCTCTCCCTCAGTCATAACTGAAACTTCTGCAGTCTGAATCCTGAAACAGAAAGACACGCAGAGCCCAGCAGGACCTCAACTACTCAGCAGCTCTCAAGCGATGTCAACAAGAAACCAATGGGAAGTCTCTGCTAAGACACAGGGTGACGAGTACAAGTAGTACACGTGAAGGGTAGGCTTAAGAAAAAGTTTTTTCTGGAGTTCCCATCGTGGCGCAGGGAAACAAATCTGACTAACATCCATGAGGATTCAGGTTCAATCCCTGGCCTCGCTCAGTGGGTTGGGGATCCAGCACTGCCATGAGCTGTGGTGTAGGTCACAGCCGTGGCTCGGATCTGGTGTTGCTGTGGCTGTGACGCAGGTCAGCAGCTGCAGCTCCAATTCGACCCCAGCCTGGGAACTTCCATATGCTGAGGGTTCAGCCCTAAAAATAAATAAAAGTTAAAAAAATGTTTTTTCTTTTTCTTTTCATAATGAGAGACTTTCTTATAACAGCTATTTCTGTATTAAAAAATAATAATAGAGCTCTATAACAACACAGAATACAAGCTTTTCGGGAGTTCCCTGGTGGTCTAGTGGTTAGAACTCGGCGCTTTCACCACCGCAGCCTGGGTTTGATCCCTAGTCTGGGAACTGAGATCCCACATCAAGAGGCACTACACAATCAAGAAGAAAAGAAAAAAAAATAGGTTTTCATTTATTCGTCTTTCACACTCTCATCTTCAGCCACAACAGAGCACTAACACCAAACCACCAAGACATAAACAACACCAAATGATTTTCCGGGGTTTCTTTCATCTCTGAGTTGACTGTTACTGCAAAAAATAGACATATACTATTATACATGTGACTTTGGGTTTGTGTTTTAGATAGAAACAGGTGGTATGTGTGTTATTCTGCATTAGCATCTCAAGTTCTTTAAATCTGAGCAAGTCAAAAATGACTTTTCAGACCAAATCAGCAGGTTTTAGTCCATCCTAAGTTCACAATGAAAAAAACATAACTACGTCTTAATGCAATCAAGTCATTCAATATAAATCACTACATAATTAATTCAGTTGCAATTCACTTGAAAGATAAACTAGTCATGACAACCAAGCCAACGGGCGCTTCTAAGGTACAGTTCAAAGAAATAAGAATGTGATTTTTTTATGACTCTTGGACTATCATTACTTTGTAGAGTTAATGAAATGTGTACCCCTCTTTCTTCCTAGTCTTTACTCCTCATATGACCTCATTCAATGCCATGATTTTATATACTTTAGGAGCTCCCCTTCTGGATCAGCAGTAACAAAGCCAACTAGCATCCAGGAGGACACGGGTTTGATCCCTGGCCTCACTCAGTGGGTTAAAGGATCTGGCATTGCTGTGAGCTGTGGTGTATGTCACAGATGCAGCTCGGATCTAGTGTTTTTGAGGCTGTGGCATGGGCTGCCAGCTGTAGCTCCAATTAGACCCCTAGCCTGGGAACTTCCATATGCTGTAGTTGTGGCCCTAAAAAGCTAAATAAATAAATACTTACATACTTTAAATCAGCTGCTGATGATGATCACATTATAAATCTGGCCCTGAAACACACTTCCAAAACCCAGTTTTTTTTTTCTTATTTTTTGCTTTTTTCTCCTCGGCAAATGGAGGTTCCCAGGTTAGGGGTCAAGTCAGAGCCACAGCTGCCGGTCTACACCACAGCCACAGCAACACTGGATCTGAGCCACGTCTGCAACCTACACCACAGCTCACAGCAATGCCAGATCCTTAATCCACCAAGCAAGGCCAGGGATTGAACTAGTTATGGATACTCTTAATCTGCTGAGTCACAACAGGAACTCCAAACAATCCAGACTTCTTGAAATCCAACTACTTACTTTTTTGAACTATCTCATAGGCATCTTGAGTCAATCATATCCAGAACTCCTGAATTTCTGACATTCCGTACTTCAGTAAATAGGTTTCATTTTAAACAGCCTCCCAAATTTGATAACATACATGAAAGTTAAAAAAAAAAAAAGACTTTAAAATGAAATGGGAAAAAGATAAACCAGCTATAATGGAAAAAAACATAAATAATTTAAATAAATAAATAGAAAAAAACATTTATACATCTTAGGACCCCATCAGGTTCAAATTTCTATAACTTGTATTCTATCTAGACAACCTCCTTACACTGAGTGATAAATCTTCCTTTGTGAGACATCTTTCCACATGAGAAAGATTAAGAACTATATCAAGAGAATTAAGAGAATAAAAGCCAAGGTGTCAATATTTTGTATTAAAAATACCTATATAGGCACTTTAATTTTAACGTTTAAGATCATCTGACCAATTATAATGACAGTCTATTCAACCCAATCTATAATGTATAAATGAATAATTGATTTAGATTCATGGCTTTAAAAATCACCTACACGCCAACAATTCACAAATGCATGTCTCCAGATAAATTTTTTTAATGGCACATGGAAGTTCCCGGGCCAGGGACTGAATCCAAGCTGCAGCTGCAGCAACGCTGGATCCTTTAACCCACTGTGCCGGGCTGGGAACTGAACCCACACTTCCTCAGCCACCCGAGAGGCTGCAGTCAGATTCTTAACCCACTTTGCCACAGCCAGGAACCCCTTCAGATATAATTTTATCCAAAGTTTTATAAATTCAACTCCTTACTTATCATTTCCATTAGGATATCTAAAAGAAATCTCAACTATAAAGTGTCCAAAATATAGTTCCTGATTTTCCCCAAAACCTGCCCCCATCTTCAGCTTCCCCATTTTAGCTGATGACCTCCATTCCTCTCAGCTGCTCAGACTGAAAAATGTTGGAGTTATCCATGACTTTTCTGTTTCTCTCACTCCTCACATCCAAGCCATCCGGGAGTCCTGTCTGACTCGGATTCAATGTGGATTTTTCACACCTGCCTCCATCTACGCTCTGCCACCATTCCTTCTGCCTCCATTACCGCGTCTTTCCTTACTCCCCTACAGCCTATTCTCAACAAAGCAGTAAATCCGGTTAAGACTTAAGCAGGAGTTCCCATTGTGGCTCACTGGGTTAAGAACCTGACTTAGTGTTGGTGAGGATGCAGGTTTGATCCCTGGCTTCATTCAGTAGGTTAAGGATCCAGCGTTGCCACAAGCCATGGTGTAGGTCATAGATTCGGCTCTGATCTGCTGTGGCTGTGACTGTGACAGTAGCGGGCAGCTACAGCTCCCATTTGACCCCTAGCCCAGGAACTTCAATATGCCACAGGTGTAGCCCTAAGGGGAAAAAAAAGAAGAAGAAGACAATCAGATGCTTTACTTCACTGGGAGTAAAAGCCAAAGTTTACACAAAACCTTCCAAATTCTCCCTCCCACATTATCCATTTGACTTAATTTCCTATTATTCTGCCTCTCAATAGTCAGTTTATACTTTTGTTTTGTTTTGTTTTTGTTTTTGCTATTTAGGGCCACATCTGTGGCATATGGAGGTTCCCAGACTAGGGATCTAATCAGAGTCGTTGCTGCACCTCAAGTCATTCCTGTGGCGAGGGTTGGAACCTCGGCCCAGGAACTTCCACATGCCACAGATATAGCCCAAATAAAACAAAACCGGAGTTCCCATCCCGGCTCAGCAGAAACAAATCTGACTAGAATCCATGAGGACACGGGTCGGATCCCTGGCCTCGCTCAGTGGGTTAAGGATCTGGTGTTGCCGTAAGTTATAGTGTAGGTTGCAGACACGGCTCAGATCCAGCATAGCTGTGGCTGTGGTGTAGGCGGCCAACTGTAGCTCCGATTTGACCCTAGCCTGGGAACCTCCATATGCTGTGCGTATGGCCCTAAAAAGACAAAAAAAAAAAAAAATGAAAAATTCCTGTTACTGGTAATAGATTGCACCTTGACAGATTATATATTTCAATCAAAGTGAATATTCTATTGTAAGCTTAGAGGTCACATTTAGGTTAAGGAACAGGGTGTTTACATCTCCAATCTGCGTTCCCCACTGCAGTTAATGGAGAATTTTAAAAGAAACCTCTTAACAGTCATAAACTTTTGAAAGCTTAAAACCTATCTTGGCTTCTTCCTGCTTCAGGATGAAGCCAGCACTCCTTAAAATGGCTAACCAAGCCCTCACAAGCACACTTTGCCTGTTACCTGTTACGTAGGCTCCTCCTTTCACACAGTTCCCTCTCACTAGACACTTAGGCTATATCCAGTTGGGGTTAAGGATAGGGCGTTGTGACTCTGGTGGCTCAGGTCATTATTGTGGTGCGGGTTCAGTCCCTGGCTTGGAACTTCCACATACTGAAAGCGCAGCCACGAAAAGAAGAAAAGAACCAGGCAAGGGTTCCCGGCATTCTCACATGCCTCATGGTCACCCCATCCTAGCACCATGCCCTGTGGCTAACCCACCTAACCTCCTTATCTAACCTAGTGCTGGGACACAGTAAACACTAAACAAGCATTTACTGAATAAATAAATGAATTCCGCAAAAAAGAAGGCAGTGAATCTGACCTATAATCCATCTCTCTTCCACACTTCTTTTTGTTGTGCCATTTGGGCTAAAATGCCACTGTGTGAGCATGACGTTTAAAGATCCTTCTGTGCCCATAACAGAATAATTCTCAAAATACACAAACCCTTGGTACATATATACAATGGAATATTAGCCATAAAAAAGACAAACTAATGCCATTTGCAGTAACAAGGATAGAACTAGAGATTCTCATACTAAATAACCCAGAAAGAAAAAGATGAATAACATGATATCGCTTATTTTTAGAACCTAAAATATGGAACAGATGATCCTATCTAAAACAAACAGATCGTGCCCAAGGAGAGCAGATTTGGGGTTCCCAGGGGCGGAAGGGGGAGGGAGTGGGATGGATGGACTTATGTTTGCATCCAAATATGTTTGGATGCAAACATATTTGGCACGGATGGGCAGTGGCGTCCTACTGTACAGCACAGGGAAATGTGTGTGGGTCACTTTGCTGTATAACAGAACTTGAAGAAATATTGTAAATCAACCATACTTTATTAATAATAAAAAAATAGTGGGACATAAAAAAGCACTCATGAATACAACATTGGGGTCATCTTTAGAATTAGAAAGCTTCCTTCAATTCTGATATTTAAAATTAAACATATTAAAAGTATTGATTTTTGTTGTTACCAGAGTTTTCTATAGTATAACTGTAATTGAAAGGCAGTGGCTACAGCTCCGATTCGACCCCTACCCTGGACACTTCCATATGCCGCAGGTACGGCCCTAAAAAAAAAATTTTTTTTCAACAAATCTTCAACTCAGAGGTGATTTTGATTCTATGTAATGGATTTTCTGATTCGTTATATACCACATTTTATCTTTTAATGAGCTTACTTTGCTTATCTTTAGTCCTCAAGTTCAATGGCCAAGATAAGATAGCAACATGAGCACCGACTATGACCTCTGCTCAGAAGAATTCCATTTCCACACCATGTATCTATAGGACTTGGTGAAGGATGAAACAGCTCAATTCCTTCCCCTTACCTATCAACTAACAAAGTAATTCCCGATGCTTTATTATTATTTTTTCCTGAATGGCTTTTTCTTTAATTTCCATTTATGCTTTCTGATCTAATTAGAATAATTAGCCTTGGACACACAATAAATTAGAATAATTAGCCTTGGACACACAATAAACAAAAGCAACAAACCAAAAAGTCCACAAAATTCCACTTCAACACTCTGCCTTTCACAGACTTTGTGGATCTAAGTTTTCCGCCATCGTCATAGCTCATAACCTTTCATCCTAACATCAATCTAAGCATTCTATGCAATTACGGCTGCCGTCTATTGAGAAGTAGCAAAGGTTTTGGAAAGTCTGTGGAACACAGAAGTTGCCCATTCATTTTCATTAGTCAACTCAAGAGACACAGGTTTCGCTAAAATCACGAAGAGTGCTCCCGCTGAGTCTGGATGATTTATTATTAGACATCATATTTCTTTTCAAAATACGGTTAAAATAACTCAAGAAAATCATGTAATGGTTTTACCTGAAATATTCTGTAATTTTATCACCTGTGCATTAAGTTACTGACTAGAATATTGATAGAATAACCCAAAAGGCTTTGCATGGCTGCAAGGAAAGGAAACAAATAACAAGACCCATACGTCACAAAGAGTGTAACATGGTTAGTTCCTATGAAGATGACAAGACAGGAGAAAGTGTACATTTTAAAAGGACAATTTGCCATTCTTAAAAAAAGAAAAAAAAAAGGAAAAACCGTTGTTACTAAAAACCAAGTGGTGGGAGATCCCATCGTGGCTCAGTGGTTAACAAATCCGACTGGGAACCATGAGGTTGCGGGTTTGATCCCTGGCCTTGCTCAGTGGGTTAAGGATCCGGCGTTGCCATGAGCTGTGGTGTAGGTTGCAGACACGGCTCGGATCCCGCGTGGCTGTGGCTGTGGCGAAGGCCGGTGGCTACAGCTCCTGTTAGACCCCTAGCCTGGGAACCTCCATATGCCGCAGGTGCGGCCCTAGAAAAGACAAAAAGACAAAAAACAAAAAAACAAAAAAACACCAATTGGTAAAACGTTAAGGTAACATACCAGCACTAAAGGGCAAATATTATAATTTATAAAAGTAATTAACAAAATCGTTTGGCTGTGGCACTAGGCTAAATGGCCCATGCCTGCCCTTGAGGAGCCTTGAGGAGCTAATTTCCTAGGAACAATATTCCAAACCCTCCACGCCTGGGCCAGCTTACCTTTCACAGCTTGTAACCCACAGCGACAGCCCAGGCAGCCCTGCCAGGGCTCGACCCACACTTGAGGAGCAAGGTGTCAGCTAGGCATGCCCACTCCCAACTGCACTTGAGGATCCCCTGGAGAGCTCTGAAAACTTGGGCCCAGGACCCAGCCCCAGACTGATGAAACCAGAATCTCTAGGTGTAGAGCTTTCCAGGAGATTCTAACACATACAGCCTGTGCCGAGACCCACTGCCTCTGCCCGCACTCATCTATGCATGCACCTTTCCCCACCAAAGAATCGTTTCTCTCCTTTGCTCATTAATCTGCTTTTTATCACATTTCTACTTTGCCTCTCCAGGTTTAACTCAAAATGCCACTTTCTTAAGCCGCCCTTGTATTCTCCCAGCTTTTTCTAAAAATCCACTCTTAGGATTAAGTTAGATCAGCTGAGTCCTAGGAATCTAAACTCTGCTTTATGAGCCTTTTGATGAATTATCTGTAACATGTCACCATCAGCCTACACTTTTTTTTTTTTTTTTTGTCTTTTAGCCTTATCTAGGGCCGCACCCGCGGCATATGGAGGTTCCCAGGCTAGGGGTCTAACAGGAGCTGTAGCTGCCGGCCTTCACCACAGCCACAGCAACGCGGGATCCGAGCTACGTCTGCGACCTACACCACAGCTCACGGCAACGCAGGATCCTTAACCCACTGAGCAAGGCCAGGGATCAAACCCGCAACCTCATGGTTCTTAGTCGGATTCGTTAACCACTGAGCCACGACGGGAACTCCCCTTTTTTTTTTTTTTTTTAAATAACCCTGTCAGACTGTTTGGATAGCTATTTCATTGACTTTGAGGATGTTTTCAAGGATGCAGAACATATATCACGATTTCTTCCTCATAGTAAACCTCCAGGAACAATTTCTTCTAATTCATGATCATAAAAGGAGTAAACAGTAGGGATTCTTCGTGTCTCGTGGGCACTAGAAAGTATAAAACTGACACATTTTCCATGTGCAAGTTTGCTTCTAAAAAGCTTAAAGCCAGAGTTCGCTTGTGGCACAGCAGGTTAACTCTGGCATTGTCACTGCAGCAGGTCAGGTGGCTGCTATCGCGAGGGTTCAGTTCCTAGCCTGGGAACATCCACAGGCAGCAGGTGTGGCTGAAAAAATTAAAAAAAATAAAAATAAAAATAAATTTTTAAATTAATTAAGTTTAAAGCCAGGAGTTCCTGTTGGCTCAGCAGAAACGAATCTGACTAGCATCCATGAGGATGCAGGTTTGATACCTGGCCTTGTTCAGTAGGTTAAGGATTCAGCGTTGCTGTGAGCTATGGTGTGGGTCATAGACATGGCTTGGATCCCATGTTGCTGTAGCTGCAGTGAAGGTTGGCAGCTGCAGCTCCGATTTGACCCCTAGCCTGGGAACTTCCATGTGCCGTGGGTGCGGCCCTAGAAAGACCAAAAAAAAAAAAAAAGGAAGAAGAAGAAAAAGGAGAAAGAATATCTAAATAGCTTTAAGAAGAAAGAAGGAAGGAGGAGGGGAAGGAAAGAAAGAAGAACAAGAAGAGAGGGAGAAAGGAAGAATTAAAGAAAAGAAAAAAGAATATAATTATTTTTAAATAACCCCCTTTCACTGAATGTTGTATATTTAATTCCTCATAGTTCCTTTTCCTTCAGATAAGAATTTTTCTCAATAATTTATATTTCCTTTGTTTTCAGATGATGCATATACCATCCTAGCACATCTGCTTTTTGTTTTTATGGGATTTATTCACATTAAGAAAAAGCAGAGGAGTCCCTGTC
The DNA here is from genome assembly GCA_004024745.2 of Catagonus wagneri. Classification (NCBI taxonomy): domain Eukaryota; kingdom Metazoa; phylum Chordata; class Mammalia; order Artiodactyla; family Tayassuidae; genus Catagonus; species Catagonus wagneri. The sequence goes on along the minus strand of PVHT021183523.1, from coordinate 5,679,322 downwards.
GTGGTGCAGTGGTTAATGAATCCGACTAGGGACCATGAGGTTGCGGGTTCGATCCCTGGCCTTGCTCAGTGGGTTAAGGATCCGGCGTTGCCA
>PVHT021183523.1:5613210-5672727 GCA_004024745.2 Catagonus wagneri | reverse complement strand
CGCTGGCCTTCAATGCCAGATGCTCCAGGGGCTCTTTCTCCCTGTGCCCGATCCCCAGACGTGGGGTTTTGACGTGGCTCAGAACTCTCAGTCCTGTAGCTAAGTCTCTGTGATGCAGTTACTTTCCAGTCTGTGGGGCTTCCCACCCGGGAGGTATGGGGTTGCTTCTATCGCGTAATCGCCCCTCCTACCTCTTGATGTGGTCTCCGCTGTGTCTTCTGGAGTAGAATATCTTTTTTGAAAGTTTACAGTCCATTTGGTTGAAGGCTGCTTGGCATTTGTTTGTAGTTTTGCTGTTTTTCGGGAGAGAAGTTTAGCTCCAGTCCTTCTATTCCACCATCTTAATCCAGTCTTACAGGGATTTTTAACAAGAGGAAAAACCTGATTTTCCATATAAACATTAATCATAACAAAGTAGAGTAGCTATACTAATATCAGACAGAATAGACTTCAGAGCAAGTAATATTACCAGGGGTAAAAAGGAACATTATTACATCATTATAAAAGGGTCAATTCATCAAAACTAGGTAACAAGTCTAAATGTGTGCCAACTAATTATAGTGCTTCAAAATACATAAAGCAAAAGCTGATAGAAATAAAAGGAGAAATAGACAAATGCACAGTTATTATTAGAGACTTCAACATTCATCTCAGTAATTGAGAGAGCAGACAAAAAAAATCAGAAGCATTGAACGACAGTGGCTACTGACTAACTTGGCTTTTATGGATGACTCCATCCAACATCAAAATACACATTCTTTTCAAGTTCACATGAAGCACTCCCCAGACAGACCCACAGATCCTCTCCAACTTAGGTATTTAACTTAAAAATGTAAATACCGATATCAATGCAAAAAATATTAGTTCATTAGACAACTGTCAGAATCTGGTCATGAAAATTGCTGGATTCCAGCTAGTTCTATTCATCTTGCCCTTTACTACCAAGTTTCCAAGTGGTGGACTAAAAAAAAGCAAAGTCTGGAAGTTCCCACTGTGGTACAGTGGATTAAGAATCTGACTGCAGCAGCTCAAGTCCCATGGAGGCACAGGTTCAATCCCCAGCCCAGGGCAGTGGTTCAAAGGATCCAGCTTTGCCACAGCTGCAACATAGGCTGCAGCCAAAGCTCAGATTCAGTCCCTAGCCTCATAATGAATTTCCATATGCCCCAGGTGCAGCTATTAACAAAAAAAAAGTCCCAGACTTCATTCTATCAATCCTACATGTATCTGACAGCAAGTAGGCAGAAAAATAGCCATACAACCCAGTCTCTGGGTGCTGTGACAAAAGGACTGAATAAAAGATTCACTAGAAGCAGATGCAGTATTTTGCTGATAGGATCAGATTCCACAGTAATTACCTGTGAGGGTGGGATCACAGGATTAAATGTCAGACCTAAGGAACTACTCTGACAAGATTAGGAAGTAGGAATCCATTAGATATCCTACTTCCTTTATTCAAGGAAAAGCTGATAAATCTTGCCTACCACATACCTTTTTTTTATTTTTCTTTTTGGCCACTGTGGCACGTGAAAGTTCCCCAGCCAGGAATTAAACCTACACCACAGCTGTAACCAGAGCCATGGCAGCACAGTGACAATGCTGGATCCTTAACCCCTGAGCCACTTGGGAACTCTGCCTACCACAAATCTTGAACACTGCCCATTTCACCAGTTAAATAATTTTCCCTATGTTCCTTGCGCTAACATCACTACAGTTTAGATTTGGATATCAATTTTTTGGTTTTTTTGCTTCTTTGGGCTACACTCAGAGCATACGGAAGTGCACAGGCTAGGGGTTGAATCATAGCTACGGCTGCCGGCCTACACCACAGCCACTGCAATGCAGGATCAGAGCCTCATCTGCAACCTACACTGCAGCTCATGGCAATGCTGGATCTCTGACCCACTGAGTGAGGCAAGGGATCGAATCCGCATCCTCACGGATACTAGTCAGATTCGTTTCGCTGCACCAAGAGGAGAACTCAACGTTTTATTTCAATCATGGAAGTTACATCGTTAAATAGTGTTAGTTTGACTGAGTCACTGAAGAACCATTTACCTCCCACATTCCAATTTTAGTATCTATTCTTTGTTCTTCATTTCTATATGCCAAGTTATGCAACTACCACAGAGATTTATCTATTTAGAATGCTTGTCAAAACTCTTCCAAGGATTTCCTCTAGTGGTAGAGAAAAATTTGCTTCCTAGGGCTTATGTTTTCTTTGAAGGCTTCTATTTTACCTTAAAAATCCATATGAATTTTGTGTTTAAATACACATCATGCCAATGTTAATTTTTACGTGTGTTAATATTTAAAACTCTAATTGCTTAAATCACAAGTATCATGTAGCTTCACAAAATTCTTCCAGTTTCTCTATGTGAACCCAGTCAACTGGAATCAGAAATTTGTGAACACAGCTGAAAACAAATTCAGAGATCATTATGAAGAGTGAGAAATGTCTCAGGAACCTATTTTTTTCACAGTAGCCTGAGGCACTATATATAGGGAGAAAAATCTGGAGTTAGCAAGTTCATGAAGTACATTTTCCCTAATTCTATTTCAGAATGCCCATCTCAATAAGAAAAGCGATTTTAGAAGTGAATATCTGCTGCATCAATACAGGCAGGATTGTTGCTATAGAGAAGAAACTACTGCTCTCATGTGTCTTTGGAGTTTCCTTTGACTCCTGAAAAACCAGATTACAGGGTTCATCTCCCAGATTTACACCTGGGAAGCCATGAAAACTGTCTCTGGATTAAATACCAACTGTGAAAAGTAACCATTTAGTGCAGCTCATTGTTATACAGAGAGGATAAACTAAAAAAGCCACAGAAGACAATGTAACACAAGGTATTTGGGGATGAGACAGGGTGGGTAGAGGTTAGGAGTGGGAAAGACACTTCCTTTTCTGGTTCTTATTTCCTCTTACTGTTTGTACGGTGCACATGGATTGCCTCTTTTAAGAAAAAAAAAACCGCATAGTAATTTTTAATAAATAAATCCAAGACATCAGAAAGGAAGCAGCAAGTGGCCTCTGTCTCATTTATCATAATTTTAGCCTTGGGGAATCTCACCCAGGCAGCTCTGGAGAAGCTCAGAGTCACATTAAATCAAGCGTTCCTGTCTGACACTGCTTCACAAGTGAGTGGTTACACAGGCAGTCCCTGGTTTTGAGACAACAGAGAAGGTATGCAAACGTGAAGGGTTTGCTAAAGACACCAACAAATTGCATATGCTCCCCTTTATTTTCAAAAGGGAGGAAAACAAATATATAGACATACTTACTCATTTATGCTTAAACAATCTTTTGAAACTACAGATGCCTAAGCCCTGCATTGAACCATGTTACATACACTGCATTGAACTGTATCTAATAAGTGGAAATCAACTATAATTTTTTTCTATTTATTTACTTTTAATGAAAAAAAATTTTTTTGGCGTTCCCGTTGTGGCGCAGTGGTTAACGAATCCAACTAGGAACCATGAGGTTGCGGGTTCAATCCCTGGCCTCGCTCAGTAAGTTAATGATCCGGCGTTGCCGTGAGCTGTGGTGTAGGTTACAGATGCGGCTCGGATCTGGTGTTGCTGTGGCTGTGGTGTAGGCCGGCAGCTGTAGCTCCGATTCGACCCCTAGCCTGGGAACCTCCATACGCCACAGGTAGGGCCCTAAAAAAAGCAAAAAAAAAATTTTTTTAATGGCCACACTCACAGCATATGGAACTTCCCAGACAAGGGACTGAATCCAAGCCACGGCTGGGACCTACCTACACGGCAGCTGCGGTGATACCAGGTCCTTAACCCACTTTACCAGCCAGGGATTGAACCCCCACCTCCACATCAACTTGAGGCACTGCCGTCAGATTCTTAATCCACTGTGCCACAGCGGGAACTACTAAAAACCTTTTTTAAATTTTTTATTGAAGTATAATTGATTTACAATGTTTCAGGTATACAGCAAAGCGATTCAGTTATATATATATATATATATATATTCTTTTTCAGATTATTTTCCATTATAGGTCACTACAAGACATTGAGTATAGTTCCCCGTGCTACACGGTAGGTCCTTGTTGTTTGTCTGTTTTATATATAGTAGTCTATATCTGTTAATCCCAAATTCCAAATTTATCTCCCCCTCCTTTCCCCTTTGGCAACTATAAGCTTGTTTTCTGAGTCCACTTCTGTTTTGCAAATAAGTTCATTTGTATCATTTTTAGATTTCATATATAAGAGGTATCATATTTGTGCTTTTCAATTTACTTACATTATAGCATTTTTCATATTGATAAAAGTACATTCAATACTAAATGAACTAATTAAATATTTCTATTAACACACCCCCCGAGGCAGAGGTGACCTGTGCTGAGATGACAGCTAGGGAAGGTGGCACCTCTCTACTCTCCCAGCCTTCCCCCCTCACATCCAGAACGCGAACCAATGAAGACAGTGAAAAGCCTCCAAGAGAAGTGGACTCTTGGAAGTTGCTCTCCTGACTTGTAATTCTCCATTTTTGAATCAACACCATCAGGATTCACTCACTGCAGTCACTGGGAGGGAAGAGGGTGCTGAGCAGTAAAGAAAACCTTTACTAAGTGCAAAGAATTATAATGGGACCTGTGTCAGGCAGGTTGTTAAAACTGGAGGAATAATAGAGATGGAATGTGAAACTCATTTCTCCAAACTCTGCTTCAGAAAAATCTTTGACATGCAAAGAGTGATTATTTCTTCTTGGTCAGTCTCAGATATTTAGAGTGGAGGACATTATTCATTTTTTATTTCATAGCCATTTAAGTCCATTGCTGCCAAGGAATGGAGGCATTGGCTAAATGACTGCTAATTAAAAATATAGGAAAACTTAAAATGACTTCATAAAGATGTCATGGCAATATAGAGCATTAGTAAATCACCTTAACTCCCCAGATCTAAGCAAATAAGCACAGAGCTATTCCTTTTTGAATTCTTATTTCAGGGTATGAATCTGCTGCCCACTCCAAAGGTCTGTGTGAACACAATTTCAGTTCTTTCCCAAATAACATCTGTAAAACAGTTTATGTTCTTCCTCACCAAGGGAAAAGCAAATCCCTTTTAATATATAAATATATATAGAATCTATTCAACAGCCCTAATTCCATGCAGCCCCACACACACAGGCAAACTTCTTTATCCATTTCTCCAAGCTTTTCCCTTCCTTCTGTCTCCTTGGTGGCCAAGGTTGACCTAGTTCACAGAGCCAAACCTATCACCTTCTGACTCACCCTCTCCCCAAAGGTACTAAAAAGCCTTGAGGACATTCATAAGCCACCATTAGGCACTGGGTTAAAACTCTCGACCAAAAAAAAAAAAAAATGTGTTTCATTATATTCAAGTCAGAAAATAGACTTGTCCTCCATTCTCTATGCAATGCCAAACACCTGTGCTATCTTAAACTGGTCACTAGACTTCATGACGTGTGTGTTCATCAAAGTTGCTTATTTTGACCATGAGGTGAAAATGAATAACTCTCAAGCCTCCTCTGCATAACTTGCTCCCTTTACTCGCTCTTCAAACCCCCCACCCCCTGCTTCGGTCTCCGCCCTCAGTGATCCAGAGTGAGGACTAAAAGTTTTCATTCCTGACAAGCTGTCAGGTGATGTCAGTGCTGCTGATCTGAAATCACACATTGGCTTAAAATGTCCTATTTTAACACTTTAAATAGTTTTGGGGTTCTAAATACAGACTCTGGAAGATAAGTTGGACTTATTTATTATTCCTGCCAAATAAATGCCAGAGTTAGTCAGAGAGTATTTTTTGAATACCTATTTCAAAGTTCCTCGTAAAATACTTTCATCCTAGCTTGAGAGATTCTTTCTTTCTCTTTCTTTCCTTCCTTCCTTCCTTTTCTCTCTTTCTCTTCCTCTCTCTCTTTCTTTTTTGGCCTCACCCACGGTATACGGAGGTTCCCAGGCTAGGGGCTGAATCAGAGCTGCAGCTGCCAGCCACAGCCACGCCAGGTCCAAGCTGCATATGCAACCTACACCACAACTCACACCAATGCTGGATCTTTAACCCACTGAGCAAGGCCAGGGATCGAACCCCAAACCTTATGGTTACCAATCAAATTCGATTCCGCTGCGGGAACTCCAGGAGATACTTTTTAAAGTATTTGCCATCTCAAAATCCAAGAGACTTGAGCCCAAGCCTTTCAAAGGCTGTCAGACACCTACCCATCATTAATACTGTTCCTTTCTTCTTATCTCCTTATTACCAAGTTATATTAATACAGGATTTATAATTCAATACTTTGCAGATGGAGCTCAGGACCATAGAGGCTTTCCCATTCTCACAATGTGCTTATTCATTCATTCAGTGAATATTTATTGATCACATAGTATGTGCCAGGCACCGTGGCTACTGATAACCACAGAACACAGACAAGCAATGTTTGTTTCTACAGTTATAGAGCTCACATTCCGCAAGGGTAGGAGATGGACAATAAAAACACAAATATATAAATAATTCCAGATAGTCATAAGTAAATGACTGATATAAAACTATATTATATAGGAGAGAGGGTAACTGGGACGCACTTCTTCAGAAAGGATAATTTAGAAAAGCCTTTCTGTGCTGATCTCATTAGAGGTGAGATGCAAGTGATGAAGAAGAGTAAGCCATGGAACGGTCTGAAAGGAGAACATTCTAATGATATAATTTCCATGATTTATTCTGTGGACTGTGTTCCTCCAAGTAGTATCTGTGTACACAATACTCTGTGGGTCTCACCGGTTGTATCTGAAAAGGCTGTTTTACAGACCCAGTTGGTGTTCAATTACATCTCCTCTCTGGATTTTTTTTTTGTCTTTTTGCCTTATCTAGGGCCGCACCCGCTGCATATGGAGGTTCCCAGGCTAGGGGTCTAACAGGAGCTGTAGCCGCCGGCCTACACCACAGCCACAGCATCGCGGGATCCGAGCCGCGTCTGCAACCTACACCACAGCTCACGGCAACGCCGGATCCTTAACCCACTGAGCAAGGCCAGGGATCGAACCCGCAACCTCATGGTTCCTAGTCGGATTCGTTAACCACTGAGCCATGACGGGAACTCCTGGCCTGGATTTTTACATCTCTGTGGACTGTGTGCACGAGGATAGACCAGTCAAGGATAAAGGGAGACACGCTGGTACAGATCCAAGAGCAAACTGCACATAGAAAGTTTAAGCCCATCACACATTCCTAAAAGGAAGGAAAAGTTCTCTTGAGAATTAAAGCCTTTTGTTTAAATAGTAGAATAATATGTGGGTACACAGAAATGAATATGATGTGGCATTCCCGTTGTGGCTCAGGGTAATGAACCTGATTAGTATCCATGAGAATACAGGTTCGATCCCTGGCTTCACTTAAGGATCCGGCGTTGCTGTGAGCTGGGGCGAGGTCACAGATGTGGCTTGGATCTGGCATTGCCATGGGTGCGGTGTAGACCAGCAGCTGCAGCTCTGATTTAACCCCTAGTCTGTGAAGTCCATATCCCGCAAATGCAGCCCTTTAAAAAAAAAAGGGGGGGGGGAGAAATGAACATGATATGGATCCTGTAATCAAGGAGCTTACACATAAACTATAAAGTAAAATAGAAATATTGAGAGAGGTTCCTTGGTGGCCTAGAGGTTAAGGATTTGGCATTGTCACTGAAGTTCAATCAATGGCTCCAGGAACTTCCACATGCCAAAGGTGTGGCCAAAAAAAAAAAAAAAACAAATTGAGAAACTAGAAGTACAAAGTGATGGGAATAATCACTTTGAAGAAAGAGTGATTAATTTCTGCTATGAAAATCTGCAAATGTTCAAGAGAGAAGTAAGGTACCTCTTTTTTTTTCTTTTTAGGGCCACACTTGCGGCATATGTCAAATCAGAGCTGCAGCTGCCAGCCTACATCACAGCAACATGGCATCCCAGCCTCATCTGCGACCTAGCGTAGCTCACAGCAACACTAGGTCCTCAACCCAATGAGCAAGGCTAGGGATCAAACCCACATCCTTGTGGATACTAGTCGGGCTCATCACTGCTGAGTCACAATGGGAACTTCCAAGAAGTTGGATACTTGATCTAAGCCTTGAAATATGAAACATGAGGTGCTAGATCAATAGACAGTATTAAGGACTATGAAAACTACTAGAAGAAAGCAGTTAGGGAATAAATACAAGGGAGAAAAAAGGCCCAAGGACTGAGCCTCTTGCACAAAGATGTTAATGACCTTGAAGGTGAGGAGACACAGTAAGTGGAGATTCCAGCCATGTCAAATGATGCATAGATCGAGCAGGATAAGCAGTGAAAACTGACCTTTGTGTTTCTGTTTGTTTTTCGTTCTGTTTTGGTCACACCCTTGGCATGCAGAAGTTCCTGAGCCAATGATCAAACCTGAGCCACAGCAGCAACCCGAGACACAGAGGTGACAATACTGGATCCTTAACCCACTGAGCCACCAGGGGACTTCTGAAAACTGACCTCCGGATTTAGTAACTCGGAAGTAACTGAAAAGAGCTGTCTCAATAGAAAGTAGAAAGGAATAATTTATCGAAGTGGATTCAAGACAAAAAACAAGGAGAAGAATTGAAAATTAGCATTACAGTGTCATGGTGAATCTGGAGATCCTGCCAAAAAGCAGTTTCTAATTTAATAGGTCTAAGGACCTGGGAGTCTGCATTCCCATCAAGCTCCTAGGTGACGCTGATGTTCTCGGTGGGTCTAAAATTTAGTAGCCAAAAGAGAGTTTTCTATAAAAGGGAGCAAAGCAAAGAGGGGGCTGTGAGGTCAAGAGAATTATTTCTAGGGTTCTCATTACCACAGCATGTGTGCTTCAATGCCAACAGGAATAATCCAGAGTCAGGAGAAAAGAATCGAAGTTGAGGGGGTGGGGGTACTGAACAATTTCCTTAGGTAGTCAAGAGAAAGTGGCATCCCGTGAAAAATGAAAAGGATGATCTGGATGGAAGCACAAACAGTTCACCTACTTTACAAAAGGGGATGCAAAGTTCCTGGGGACAGACGCAGTTGAGTTGGATAGTGGAGTGCATAGAGGGTTTCTTTAAAATATTTTTAGTTCTCAGTGCAATAATATAACTGATGGAGAGTTCCCCTCTTGACTCAGTGGTTAAAGAACCCGACTAGTATCAAGGAGGATACAGGTTTGATCCCTGGCCTCGCTCAGTGAGTTAAGGATCCAGTGTTGCTGTGAGCTGTGGTGTAGATCACAAACACAGCTCGGATACCGAGTTGCTGTGGCTGTGGCGTAGGCCAGCAGCTGTAGCTCTGATTAGACCCCTAGCCTGGGAACCTCCATATGCCCGGTGGGGAGGGGGGAGTGTGGCCGGTGGGGAGGGGGGAGTGTAAATATAAATAATCGTGAGAAGGTAAACTGTGATTGGGACAGTTATTCTCAACCCTATCGGACCTAATGATCTCTTTTATATCCACATTTTTCACCTATTTGCTACTACTGTAAGAATAATTAAACTACCTGCACATAGCTTTAAAACAGTACAATGTCGTCACCACACTATAAAGAATTAAAAGTTATTCATATAAAATAACAAGTATTTTCATATGTAAATGCTTAGCCTTGAGCATCTTAGGAAACTAAAAACATGTCCAAAAATACTCATGCTTCTAAGGGGCGACACCACCCGCGGTGAGAATCATCATGCTGCTGGACATGACAAAGGGCCCAGCCCCTGAGGGGCTGTAATTCCAGGAGAGACCCATTAGGGTGCATTCTGCTCAGCTGCCTGGATGCAGGCGAGCTCAGAGATGGCCTGGCTACATCTAACCTGGATGGCAACTTTACTGAAGAAGAAAACAGACTGAGACTAAAACCAGAAAGTTATGGTCCAGATCCACATCCCTTTCTGCAATTCCGTAATCCGAAAAGAGCACGGAAAAGGGAAAGTTTTTTGTTTTGTTTTGTTTTTGATAAAGTCGCTCACAACTCACTTAGCTGAAAAATTCATCCTGAAACGACACAAAGCTATTTAGACCCTTGTTGATCTGCTTTTTCAGGAATAATCATCGGCTTCACTACAGATACCACATAACAAGGAACAGGAACCATACAATCATTCTAAATTATTTTTAATCTGGATTTGGAAATAGATCAAACCTCAGGGGTTTAGGATAATGGTACCTAGGTAGTTAGTCAAATAATGGGCCCTGTACTCTAAGGCGGACCAGACAGGAAGAGAGGACAAGAGTAGTTAAAGGGCCGTGAAAAGATGGAGAGTAAAAAGATGGCGGACTGTTGGATTAGACACATAGAAAGTGATCCAGGCAGGTGGGAGTGATGGTCACAGAGTGTGAGGTGTGTAATTGAGAACATGAAGCCCAGCGCAGTAACAGATAAGGAGAAGTCTGGACCACCAGGGGGCTGAGGTAAAGGAGAATCATCCGCGTGGATGCTGAAATCACCAGGATCCGTACTGGGGTACTTGGATTTGACCTCATCAAAGCATGGCGGTGGTTAACACAGACTGATTATCCTAAGCTTCAGCCAAAGCTGGTAGTGTGAAGTATGAGAAAAGAGAACGGTCTGGAGGAAGCAATGAGAGCAAGGTGAACACTTACCCATGGTGTGGGGTAACAGGTGTGAAGAGAAAACAGAAAACCGGAATGACTGGCTCAGTCCAAAGGACACACAAACACCAGCAGAACTTTGTAGATGAACCAGCTCTATTTAGCTAAAATGGAATAGTTCAGGGGTCAGTAAGCTTTTTCTATAGAGGCTCAGACAGTAACCATTTTGTTTTGTGTTACAGTTACTCAGCTCTGCTATTATAATGCAAAAAGCAGCTATATCCAATAAATAAATAAATGGACATGATTCTGTTCCCTTTCTTTTTTTTTTTGGCCGCACTGGAGGCATATGAAAGTTCCCAGGCTAGGGGTCAAATCAGAGCCGCATCTGCGACCTACATCACAGCTCATGGCAACGCTGGATTCTTAATTCAGTGAGCAAGGCCAGGGATCAAATCTGCATCCTCATGGATACTAGTCAGGTTCGGTAACAGTGAGCCACGAGAACTCCCTGAATATATAATTTTACTATTTCTCTGAACATACTGTAGAAAGAAAGTATCAAATGAACAACAACAAAAATCAATTCAATATTCCGAAATGAAACTGAAAGGAATTACAGGCAGAGGAAACACATGCAAGGCACAGAGACTGGGGGAAGAAAAAAAAAAAAGGAATATTTAGTAATATTAAGGAGATTTAACCCAAAGGACTCAGACAGTAAAAACATGATGCTAGTAAATAAATAAAGGATGAAATAAGAAAGAAGAAATATGGGAGTTCCCATGGGTGTGGCCCTAAAAAAACAAAGCACAAGAAATAAAAAAAAAAATTTTTTTAAAGAAATATGGAGAAGAGTTCAGAAAAAGGGGATCCAAGAATATGGTGCAAGCTGGTACTTGAGCTAAAACTATTTTCTCTTGGAACTTGAGAATTCTTTTTAAGACAATTTCTTTGTAAAAAAACTTATCTAGAATTTTATGACTGACTGTTCTGGGTGAAACCCTAGGGGCAGGGAAAAGAGAATTCCCATACTAGAAGCTCTAAGAGATTTTTATCCAGTAAGGCATGTCTGAGAATTCCCAAAGAATTCCTGGACTGCGTCAGCAAGAAACACCTCTCGTACACTACCATGGCAGTGCCTTCCTGGCTCCCTCTGTAGAAAAGAGAATATACACCCAGAAACCGCTGCCATGAGCCTCTGTATTCATCCAAGCAAAGATCCCAGCAGAACTGCAGGATACTCTGCAGAAAATCCACTCACCTTTTATTTTGCCCTGCTATTTAGATTGTCTTTTTTTTCTTTCTTTCTTTTTTTGCTTTTTAGAGCCACATCTGCAATATATGGAAATTCCCAGGCTAGGGGTCAAATCAGAGCTGCAGCTGCTGGCCTATGCCACAGCTCACTGCAATGCTGGATCCTTAACCCACTGAGCAAGGCCAGGGGTTGAACCTGCAAACTCATGGTTCCTAGTCGGATTCGTTAACCACTGAGCCACGACAGGAACTCCCACAACTACTTTTTTAATACATTTTTCTTTGCCCAAATAGGAAAGAACTAGTATTACTTACAGGCTGATATTCATCATTATACTTACCACTTCAAAAATGATGCAAAGCAGCAACCAAATTGTTCTATCATTTTCCTAGTTAGAGTATATAGACCTTAAAAAGTCTAGAGCATCCAAAGTGCCACAATGATTTTTTCCTGTGTGGATGTACATTTTATTGGTTTTCTATTTACCACATTACACGTACCAAAAAACCTCTAAAGGTGGGAGTTCCCTTTCTGTCTCAGTTGAAAGGAACCCACCTAGTATCCATGAGGATGAGGGTTTGATCCCTGACCTTGTTCAGCGGGTTAAGGATCCAGTGTTGCCGTGAGTTGTGGTGTAGGTCACAGATGCGGCTTGGATCTGGAGTTGCTGTGGCGTAGGCCTGCAACTGCAGCTCTGATTTGCCCCCTAGTCTGGGAACCATATGTCACAGGTGTGGCCCTAAAAAAGAAAAGAAAAAAACCTCTGAAAGTAATGTTAAATCACTCAGGATATCCTGTAGAGTATATTCCTAAAAGGCAAAGTAATTCTTTTATTTTTTTTTGTTAGTTTTATAGCCACACTCGAGGCACATGGAAGTTTCCAGGCCAAGGACTGAATCCAAGCCACAACTGCAACCTACACAGCAGCTGTGGCAATGCCAGAGGGAACCCACATCTCCTCAGCCACCCAAGCTGCTGCAGTCAGATTCTTAACCAACAGCGCCACAGCAGGAACTCTGAGCCCAGGTAATTCTGTACAAGGGAGATAGCACTGAATTTCCAAGACAGAAGTTTCTTGGGAGGTGGTTATTCTTTTTTCATAATTTTTTTTTTTTTGGGGGGCTGTGCCCAGGAAGTTCCTGGGCCAGGGATCAAACTTATGCCACAGCAGTAACCAGAGCCACAGCAGTGACAACAGCGGGTACCCACCCTGATGAGCCCCGGAGGAACTCCAACAGGTACCAGTTCTTAATTCTGAGTCTCAGAGAGGTATAAGCTTGGAATTTGTGGGAGGGGTGATGTTAGAGAGGATATTCGAAGACAAAATTTCATTGTCTAGGCTAGAACTGGAGTTAGATTGTGGAGCTCATGTCTGTACATTAACTGTTCTAAATGCAAAATGGCATCTGGATTAGATCCTAGAACAGATTTTGTAAAAGGCGACTACTGGAAAAACTAGTAAAGTCCAAATAAAATGTAGACTTTAGTTGACAGTATTGTACTAATGTTGATTTCTTCATTTTACTAAATGTACATTGGTCATGTAAAATGTTAACTTTTTTTTTGTCTTTTTTATTTTTAGGACTGCATCCATGGCATATGCAAGCTCCCAGGCTAGGGGTTGAATCAGGGCTGCAACTGTCAGCCTACACCACAGCCACAGCAACAAGGGATCCGAGCCACATCTGTGACCTATTCCACAGCTCATGACAGTGTCAGATCTCCCACCCAATGAGCGAGGCCAGGAATCGAACCTTCATCCTCATGGATTGTAGTCAGATTTGTTTTCCCCTTAGCCATGACAGGAATTCCTTAAATGTTAACAATAAGGGAGGCTGGGTAAAGAGATAAATGAGAACTCTGTGTATTATTTTTGCAACTCTTCCATAACCCCAAAATACCTCAAAATAAAAAAGGTTTTTTAAAATCCTATCTGAGGCAGTTCCCATTGTGGCATGGCAGAAGGATATCTGACTATGAACCATGAAGTTGTGGGTTCAACCCCTGGCCTCGCTCGGCAGGTTAAGGATCCAGTGTTGTCATGAGCTATGGTGTAGGTTGCGGACATGGCTTGGATCTGACATTGCTGTGGCTGTGGTAAAACGGTACAAATTTCTAGTTACAAAACAAATAAATCCTGGAGATAAAATTCAACTATAGTTAATAATACTGTATGTATATTTGAAAGTTGCTAAAAGAATAATCTTAAAAGTTCTCATCACAAGAAGAAAAAATTTGTAACTTTGTGTGTTGACGGATATTAGACTTATTATGGTGATCGTTTTGCAATATATACACATATATATCAAATAATTATGTTGTATACCTGCAACTATGCTAATTACATCTCAATTTTTTGAATATGTAGAGTCAAGATGTGCCCATGTATGCCCTCATAAAAATACTCTATTAAGATACCAAATTCCAAGGTAGCTGCTGGCCTACACCACAGCCACAGCAGTGCCAGATCTGAGCCGCATCTGTGACCTACACCACAGCTCACAGCAACACCCAATCTTTAACCCACTGAGTGAGGCCAGGGATTGAACCTGCATCCTCATGGATGCTAGTCCGATTTATTTCCACTGAGCCAAAAGGGAACTCCCTGAAACATATGTTATTTACTGGCTTTTTTTTAGAATGGAAACCTTAAAAATACATTTCAAAAACTCTTTAAGCAATTGACTGAATTTGGAAAATTACCTTTAAACTTGTGTCAAGACAGTAACACTTAGATTCTAAACTCTGGTCCTAGACTAATACCTCTGTGGCTTTGAATAAGGCATTTGTCATTACTGACTTCCCATTTCCCTATCCACAGAATGGGTAATAACAATTCGTAAGCTTTCTATCAAGAGCAAAGAAGTATGAAAAAAGTATTATAAATTACAGAAAATAATAATGCAGTAGACTTTTCAGGAAAGCTATAACCATGGAGTTTGTAAAATAACCATAATACAATATAAAATGCTGTACCTCAAAGAATTAAGCACACTCAAGTGCCAAGTTCAGTTACTCACCACTGTGTAAACTTTCCTTGTGAGTCAGAATTATCATTTTAAAATGCAAATAAAATGATAATAATAGTAATCATTTTATAAAATTGGTTTTAAGATAAAAAGACAATGCATGTAAAATATTTAATTCACAAAGCTCCAACAATGAAACAGTCTTACAAGTTTAAGCTTTCTATGCATTGACTATATATGACACAAGTTTTCTTGAAATATTCCAATGCCATTGCTCTTGGAACAAAGATCTAACTTCTTACTATGACCTACGAGGCCTAAGAGTCTTTTGCTCTCTTTCTCTTCCTAGTATTCCATCCACTGTTAGGGAAAGCTGTATTCTCAGCTGACTACCCTCAGATTGCACACAGCAGCTTTAGGGAAATCTTCCTGAAACTGCTGATTCTGTCAGTCTCCTATTAGGGCTCTCATAATACCCAACACCTTCCCTTCACTGTACTAATCATAGCCACATAGCAACATTTACAGGGCGTGATTATTTTGTTGTCTTTATTTAAGTTTTTGATATCTTGTTCATTATGAATATCTGCACTCATTTTTTAAATATTGCATTAAAATATGATTAGCCTTAATTTAACTACTGATTTTGGGGGCACCCTTAAATATTTTGCAGAAAACTGTTAACTTACTTGCCTCACCCTAGCCCTGGCCCTGCATCTTCAGCCCTTGAATTCCAGGAGGCCAGGGATACAAACCCTCAGGGTTTGGGTGGGGGGGATTTAAATATGTGTGGCAAGAATTAGAGCATATTGTAGTTTTTGAATTCTAAGCTTTTTAAGGAACATATTAGTTGGTAATACAGAAATAAATTGTCGAACTAAATTAAAAAAATAAAACAGCCAAAATGTTATTCGTAGAAGAATTACTATGACTAAAATTCTACCAATCCAAAAAAAAAAAAAAAAACAAACCCATTTGTTTCTATTCACCACTCTCTTTGCATCAGTTTCAAAAGGCAGCCCATTTTTGTTTCAGGGCTTAATTGGTTCCCTAGCTCATTTTGGAGAAATTCAGTTTCCCCTGAGGTGAGTTCGTAAGACAACAGATGAGTTGCCTTCTTTTCGATTTACTTTTTAGGGCCATGATAAAGAAAGCTAGGACAAAACGGTAGCAAAAATGATTTATATAAGAGATGTAGTGTTGTAGTGTGAACTGTAAATTTAGATTTTCTAAACATGAAGACTCCACTGTCCAGCACAGTGACACCAACACAAACCAAGTGACCAGACTGAACCGGCAGTGGGGGATTATAAATTAATCCAGCTGATTGTATGCACTGTTCCAAGGGTTAAAGGAGTGATAACAAAAAGGTGTGGTCTGGTGAGTAAGACGAAGAGCTAGAAAAAAAGAATCTTTAACTGGGAGTGATGTGCATCTCTTTGTATGTGTCATCCTATAATACACATATAGTGATAGCATTTATTTATATTTTGCTTATACATGATTTATGTGATGATATAAATCACATAAATATAGCATTATATATTTATATTGATGATAGCATTCTATATAAATAGAGGAAGAGAGAGAAACACCCTAGTGAGCAAAGATTCTTCCAACTGCCATTGAAAGGCTAGGAAAGAACGCTTCCCCAGCATACTGTCTCTTTGAAGTTTTCTTACTGAAACCCAAAACATTAACATTGTTATCACACACACACACACAAAGACGCACACGTCTGGTTCAAACCTGCTCTGAGAACTTGCCTGTGCATTTTCTAGAGACCACAGCGGAGCACCACGGAGAACAGGAGGGAAGTTTCTCGCAGTTCCTGCCTTCAGAAGTTCACCCGCAAATAAACATGGTTTAAGGTGAGGAGCTAGGTAGCTTTACATAACTTCGATATCGGATGAGCAGGGACCTGCTGTGCCTACTGGGGGAGATCAGGGAACAATACGTTACAAAATAGTTCAATATTTCCCCCATCGGAAATGATCTTTTATTTTTCTCACTGGCGCTTATTCTAAAACAGACAAAAAAGAAAAAAAAGGGACTCGAGAACTGCTCCCAATATATACGTCAATTGAAGACAAGCATCAGGCGAATATTTAAGAGGCCTTTAAACATTGATTTGGTTTTTGTTTTAATGGTCTGTGTACTTAAACGAACTATTAAACTTCACTAGGCCATAGCCAATGGTAAGCGTTGATTGACCGCTGCTTTCAAGGTGGTGTTACCTTTAGAGATATGAATAATCACATTAATGGGTGAAAAAGAAAAAGCAGTAATAGGAATTCTGCGACTGGGGGTAGGGTGGGTGAGATGGGCCTGAAGTCTGGGGGAAGATAAGAGAAAGCACAAGGGAAGGCGTGGTGTGCATTCCAGAGGGTAAAATCTGCCTCCACCAAAACTGATTTCCTTTCACTGATATGTAACTGCTTAAACTTGTTATACTTAACGTTCATTTCTCCAACAGACATTTACCGAGTGCCTGCTTCCAACTAAAACTGGGTGATGGGGATTCAAAGGTTTTCCCACGTGGCTGAGGCCCAGTTACTGCGGCCCGGAGAAGGGGGGGGGGGGGGGAGTGGAAGGTGACCTGCAGGGGGCGGGGCTTGCCCCTTGCCACGCCCACCGCTACCTGAGCCCGCGACCTTCACTGGGACGCGAGAGCCTTGCCTTGGAAATTCAACTAATCAATGCAGAGTTGAAATGTAGGTGTAGCCTGATGACAAGGTGTCCGTCAAAAAGGAGGGTGGGCCCAACCGGCGAGTTGGGTTCATTTCAGCAGCTGTCCAGTGCACTAGAAGCAGTTTCTTCTAGGTCTTACCTTGGAAAGGTGTTGGATTAGGGAATAGAGTGCATCGCGCTAGCATGGGTAAGTCTTGATCAGTGGGGCGGCTTCTCTCAGCGACTGGAGAAGGGGGTGTATTGAGTTCAGTACTAAGGATGTATTTTTAGCCGTGGATCGAGGTCAATTAGCTTTTGAAAACCACGGATGGGAACCGTATTATCCTAGAACCAGCTGGAAAGTGGACCTCGGCCAGTAGGCTTCTAGTGCATAAACTGCGTTAATCCACAGCGGTCTTGGGACCGCTGGCCTCAAACTTTCAAAACATAAAGGCGGAAAGTAAATACCATTTCATGAAAGCACGTGCCTGGTTGAAATTTCCTTCAAGTTGAATTTTACTATTTTGTTTAAAAAAATTGTATTTCATTGCAAGATCTGGCTAGCTCTCTTATATTAAAATGTTTAAACTGTTTATTATAAAGAGTAAACTTTCCCTTTCTTAGCTCTTCAAATATCTCTGCAAATGGGACTATCATCTGCTCAACTACTTGAAAAAAAAAAAGAAAGAAAGAAACTAGAGCCCCTCACTCATTCCTGACTTACTTCTCTGACCCTCTCTACCCAGCCCGACAGCCTGCGAGCAGGTGTGGAAGGGTCTCTCCATTTTCCCTCTCCACCTCATCGCCGCCACCGCGTGCTCCACACCGACTTTCTCCTCCTAGATTACTGAGTAGCCTAAAGGATTTTTTGTTTTGTTTTGTCTGCTTTCATTCTTGCCTCCCTAAATCCATTCTTCACAAATCTGCCTGAGTAGCCTAAGTCTGAGCACGCTAATTCCCCGGTCTGAAAGAAACCCTTAACGGTTCCCATCGGTTGGGGAAGGAAATGCAAATGGCTCCCTCCGCCGCCCCGACCTGGTCTCGGAGCCGGCGGCCCTGCCGCCATTTTGTGCAGCAAGCGTGGCTTCTCGGCCGCCCCGCCCGCTCGTGGCTTTGTGCCCTCTGATCCGGCTCAAAAGAACACTCTTCTTCCACCTCTTTCAACTAATACTTCCCCCCCACCCCAGGTCTAATGCCTCCTTGGAGGCCTTCCCGTACATTCTTTAAGACAGCTTTTCCCACTCGTCCTCTTAACTGGTTTCATTTCACAGCATTTTTTCTCAATCTGAAACTATTTTGTTTATTTATATTTCTATCTCAGACAAAAATGTCCCTGAAAACCAGGGCTAAGGGTCAGCACTGAGGATAATGCTTAGTATTAAATATTTGTCGAGTGATCAAATAAAGTACACGATGCAACCCTGGAAGCACTTCTGTCTCAATTTGAGAAAGTCTCATGCCATTAAGTAATTCATGTTACCCCCAGATTTTGTCTTTATACCATGTTTAACCAGTACGTTTTCTGTGTAGTTATTTCCGCCGATGGGAGAAGGCACTTACATCAAGAGAAGTGTTCTCATAATTAGTAAATTGCCATTTCTGTTTTATACATTGTTCTCAGAAGTTTGCGCGATGTGTGAGAAATGGCATAACGGTCAGATCTGATAAATGAGACTCTAGCTGTACTTGGACGCTGGTAAATTCATAAAGAAAATACCTTTCAACCCCGCTCTCACAGGGAATGTCTAGGTAACACCTTGGCATCTTTGAAGGCAACTTTTTGAAACTTCTACATCAAGTGTATCTAACATCCCAGATAATTTTCTAGT
This sequence comes from Catagonus wagneri, assembly GCA_004024745.2. NCBI lineage: Eukaryota > Metazoa > Chordata > Mammalia > Artiodactyla > Tayassuidae > Catagonus > Catagonus wagneri. The sequence goes on along the minus strand of PVHT021183523.1, from coordinate 5,653,466 downwards.
AAATTAATTTTATAGGATTGCTAAATCAGATACCGCCAAAATGATAACTAAATACATATTCATCTATTTATTTCGTTACAGATGTAGTAGTTGCCGGGGCTGTGAATCGACGCGAGAGGCCCTTGCTCTCCTAGAGCTTACAGTCTAATAGGTAAGACAGACCTTGAATAACTAGAACCAAGAGGCTCTGGTCATTGTAAAACAGGGAGCTGACTGAGACCGAGGATCGGGAAGCTTGCCTGAGAAAGTGACATTCAAGCAGAGGATGTGAAGTGTTGACGCGAAGTAAACCTCTGCCTGTGGGCACGCGCCTAGGCTGAGGTGGATGGGGAATGGGTCGTTTTCGGTCTTTAATTCTATGATCTGACATTATTCTTTTTTGCTGTTTTACTTTTTTTAGGGCCACACGCGTGGCATATGGTAGTTCCCAGGCCATGGGGTCAAATAGGAACTACTACTGCCAGCCCACACCACAGCTCACAGCGCCGGATCCTTAACCCACTGAGCTAACCCACGGAGCAAGGCCAGGGATCAAACCCACAACCTCATGGATACTAGTCGGATTCATTACCACTGCGCCACAACAGGAACTCATGCCATTTATTTTTGGCAAAAGAAAAAAATACATAGAACAAGAAGAAAGCATGCACTTCAGTTGGTAAGGGAAGAGTTTTAAACTTCTCAAACATGTATATGTATATATTACTATATAGAAGTATTTATATGACATATGCAAATATTTAAGAAGACATTTTAAAACTCTTCCCTGGGTGATTTATATATAAATATTGTATTTATACTTGTTTGAATTTATTCATAAAATATAAAATTATGTATTTATATATAATATGTATATATAAATGCTTTAGAAGACAAAAATCTTCCCTTAGCAAGTTATATATCATACATTTACATATTTTATAAACATAAATAATAATTTACTTATGAATGTATGTATTTGTGTATGTGTATACCTAGAGAGTGTGGGGGGCTTTTTTGTATTTATTTTGCTTATTTTTATTTTTTGTCTTGTCTTTTTAGGGCTGCACCCATGGCATCTGGAGGTTCCCAGGCTAGGGGTCGAATTTTGGAGCTGTATCTACCAGCCTGCACCACTGCCCCAGCAATGCCAGATCCGAGCCGCGTCTGCACTGACCTCACGGCAACACAGGATCCTTAACCCACTGAGCAAGGCCAGGGAACAAACCCTCAACTTCATGGTTCCTAGTTGGATTCGTTTACCCTGAGCCACTACGGAAACTCCCATTTATTTTGATTTTTAGGGCCACACTGGTGGCATGGAAGTTTCCAGGTTAGGGACTGAATCAGAACTGCAGCTGCCAACCTATGCCACAGCTCACAGCCATGCCGGATCCTTAATCCACTGAGTAGGGCCAGGGATTGAACCCACATGCTCATGGATACCTGTTGGGTTCATAACCACTGAGCCACAATGGGAACTCCTCATTCCATATGTTTACCAAAAGTAACTATTTAAAAGTATTTTCAAGTTGCTAATTTTTATCCCACTACTTTCTTTAAAGAATTTAACTTTTGACTTTTGTTCCTACAGGGCATTAGGACACCTTTTTTTTTTCTTTTTAGGGCTACACTGGCAGCATATGCAAATTCCCAGGCTAGGAGTTGAATCAGAGCTGCAACTGCTGGCCTACACCACAGCCACAGCAACTCGGGATCTGAACTAAATCTGCGATCTACACCACAGCTCATGGAAACGCCGGATCCCCAACCCACTGAGCGAGGCCAGGGATGGAACTCACATCTTCATAGATACCAGTCAGATTTGCTTCCACTGCGCCACAACGGAAACTCCCAAGGCACTAATATTAAGAGATCTTGTATAAAACATAGAATTGTAACATTAAGCAAAAGGACTCTTAGAATATAGTATATTCATGCTGTAACTTTTATAATGCTACTTTGGGGGGGGGCACTGCACTCAAGTGGCATGTGGAAGTTCCCAGGCTAGAGGCTGAATCGAAGCTACAGCTGCCTGCCTATACCACAGCCACAGCAGATCCAAGTTCATAGCAACACTGGATCCTTAACCCACTGAGCAAGATCGAATCTGAGTCCTCATGGATTCTAGTCGGGTTCGTTAGCAGTGAGCCAAGATGGGAACTACTTCTGGATTTTTAAGAGAAAGATCAAAATCCATTTAGGGCCAAATTCACCTGTGCCTTTATTTTGACTTGCATTCATAAGAGATGGAAATGTGTGGACTTTCCATGGTTTATTCGTTAGGTTCCATCTTCTAGAACAAGAATGGGCAAACTACATCCCTTGCCCAAATCAGCCTCTGCTGTGTATTACCCTCCTCTGTGTACTGTTGGCTGCTGCCTCTGTATTACAGTGACAGCTGAAAAACTGACATGGACCTGGGGGGCCCACAAAGCTTAAAGAGCTGTTCTGGCTGTTCCCAGAAAAAATCGCCACCCTTGGTCTAGAATAGTACCTGGCACTTAAACAGCATTCAACATCTTTCCTTAGAGGATGAATACAAAGGGTAGTGCACACGAGTGATCAAGATTTGCTCTACGCCATGAACTGTGCTCAGCAGTTTCTATGCATTTAATTTGAATTTTACAAGAAATTGTGACATAAGATATAAGCTTATCTTGCTCCCTCACCTCCTTTAGGTTTTTAGTCAACTGCCACTACCTCAGTCAGCGTTTGCCAGAAGCTTCCTTCCTATTTAAAATTGCAGACAAAAAAAAAAAAAAAGGAGTTCCCATGTGGTGCTTTGGTTAATGAATCTGACTAGGAGCCATGAGGTTGCGGGTTCGATCCCTGGCCTTGCTCAGGGGGTTAAGGATCCGGCGTTGCCGTGCGCTGTGGTGTAGGTCGCAGATGCGGCTCAGATCCTGTGTTGCTCTGGCTCCGGTGTAGGTCGGCAGCTACAGCTCCGATTAGACCCCTAGCCTGGGAATCTCCACATGCTGCAGGTGTGGCCCTAAAATGACAAAAAAATTAAAAAATTAAAAAATAAAATAAAATTGCAAACTCCTGCTTTCTGCCAGTCCCTGGGCTTTTTTTCTGGCAGCACTCACAGCATTTAGTAGAAGTTCCCGGGCCAGGGGCTGAACCTGTGCAGCTACAGTGACAACGCTGGATCCTTAACACAATGGACCACAAGAGAACTAGTTGATATTCCAATATAAAATGTTGTGTTAGCACCTGATAACATAAAATGTACATTACCTGTATGCTCACTGAGGCACAGGTTTTTTGATATGTCTGCTCCCTGATGTATCTCAGCTCCTGAATAGCCTGGAGTAGGGCTAGCACACAGTGAGCACCCAGTGAAAGCCAGGTGATCAGTCAGAGGTCGGGTAACTTGGCGGAATATCCAGGAAAGAAATGGTTATGACCCATGTCTTACATACATCACACCTAATCCTCTTACTCTCCTGCAAAGTTTGTTAAAGATAGAAATGCAGCCATTCTGTTACTGAAAAGCCAGTTCTAGGCCCTTTTTTAGGTCATTTTCTGACGATGGCTCTAATGTTGGAATGTATTTTACCTGAGCAGGTGCTTTGCTGAAGACCACTCGCCTAGATCCCTCCTACCTGGAAGTGGCTGATCTATTCTGTGCAAACCTTCAACGAGGGAGCTCGCAGGGCGACATGGAGCAGCAACTGAAGAGAAAGGCAAAGAGGCATGGCCAGAAAGGCCCGGGTAGAAGAGCTGTCAGCGGGGACCAGTCACAGGCAGCCCAGCAGGAACCTCCTGACCAGGCGTGGACCTTAAGCAACGAAGACGTGTGCTATGAGACCAGCTTCCGGGTTGTGGAGGATTCCTTCTCCGACTGTTACATAGAATGCATAATAAGAGGGGAGTTTTCTGAACCCCTCGTGGAAGAGGACTCACTTCTTAAGTCTCTTGACTGCCTGAAAGAAGGATCAGAACGAGAGCTCTCTCAACAGGTACTCACAGCAAGCTCGCTTCTAGAATGTTCCTTGGAATACGTGAAAAGGGGTGCTAAACAGGAACTTCCTCAGCCAAGTGTGGGAGAGAACTCACTGCTTGAGTTTTCTGAGTACGTGCCAGGCAAGAAGCTTCCTCCTGGAAAAATACCCAGCACTGACGTTTCAGATGCTCAGCCCCTCCCAGAATGTGCTACGACGAAGCCAAGTAAAAGTAACGGTGCTCCAGAGAAAATTGTCTGTCCCCACAGTGGATGCACAAGAGAGTTCAGCAGCAGAGCTTCTCTGAGAAAGCATCTCTCAGTTCACAGTCCCCGGGATCACGTGTGTGCAGAATGCGGGAAGGCCTTCAAGGAGAGCGCAAAACTGAAACGGCACTTTCTGGTTCATACCGGAGAGAAGCCATTTCCGTGCACTTTCGAAGGATGCGGGAAACGCTTTTCGCTGTCCTTCAATTTGCGTACACACGTGCGCATCCACACCGGGGAGAAACCTTTCGTGTGTCCCTTTGAAGGCTGTCGCAAGAAGTTTATTCAGTCAAATAACATGAAATCTCACCTCTTAACTCATGCGAAGGACAGTACAAATGAGTGAAAGGAGAGTGAAAATAATCCTCTCACACGATAAGCATATTAACGAGAGTAACTGGGGACAGATAGGCTTCATTGATTATTGTTTCGGGAAACAATTTTTAAATCAAGGTATTTTTTTTTTTAATGTTACAAAAATGCTCCTATAGTCTGTGGTATTATTTTATAATTTGGCATATAGAATCATGATGTGCTTCCAATACTAAGGTCACTGATGAACTTATTTCAAAAGCATAATCCTTAATATATTACAAATTGCATTTTGGATATGGGACTTCATATCACATACTATAAATATGAAATTAACTTTGTCTTTTTAAGTTGGTAGTTTCCAGTTTAGCTTTTTCCTTTTATGAATTTAATACATGAGATAATTCTAGAGAATAAACTTCGTAGTAGATTGTCATTAAATGAGTAGTTAAGCTTTTTGAACATATTGTTTAATCATTTTACTTTTTATCATTGTATCCAACTATATTGAAATCATAGCATAGATGTAAATGGTTATTTGAAAGTGTCAATCCATTTGAATCCACTTGAGAAATTTTAAAATAAAAGGAAATAAAACCCCAGAAATATACTGTATTAAAAAAACAAGGAAGTGTGCATTAAAAGGAGATACCCCCTGGAGTTCCAGATGTGGTTCAGCAGGTTAAAAACCCAACATCCATGAGGACTCAGGTTTGATCCCAGTAGTTGGGGATCTGGCATTGCCGTGAGCTGTGGTGTGGGTCGCAGACGTGGCTCGGATCTGGTGTTGCTGTGGCTGTGATGCAGGTCAGCAGCTGTAGCCCCTATTAGACACCCCTAGTCTGGGAACCGCCATACGCTATGGGTGCAGCCCTAAAAAGACAAAAAATAAAATTAAATAAAGGATCCTGCGCTGCTGCAAGCTGTGGCATAGGTCGCAGATGCAGCTCGGACCCAGCTTGGCTGTGGCATAGGCTGGAGGCTTCATCTCCTATTGGACCCCTACCCTAGAAACCTCCATATGCCTCAGGTGTGGCCCTAAAAAGACCAAGAAGAAAAACATATATATATACACCGTTTATATCTTCAAAATTAGCAAAACACGGTGAGGACTGATGGTTGAGTACTGGTGAAGGGGGGAGTGGCGGGGGGGGGTTATTTGCTACACGGTTGGATAAGGTACAAACTGTCCTGGCCATTTGGCGAGGGGTGTGCTAGACCAGTTTTCTAGGACTGCCGTAACAGTACCCCCAACCAAGTGGCTTAAACAATAGAAATGTATTGTCTCATAGTTCTGGAGGCTAGAGTCCAAAATCAAGTTATTGGCAGGACTGGCTCCTGAGGGCTGTGGACAAAGCCTCAGTTCCAAATGTCCTGGCTTATAGATAACTGTCTTCATGTTTACAGAGCATTTTCCTGTATCTTCATATCTTCCCTTTGGGCATATCTGGCACCAAACATATTGGCTTAGAGCCCACCCCGATGCCCTCATTTTAACTATAATGATGCCCCTCTCTTTTAAAGGTGACAGTCCAAGGTCCTGGAGCTTAGGATTTCAACACGGTTTTGGCGGGCACACAGTGCATTCTTTTAGACCCAATAATTTCATTTCTAGAATTCCATTCTACAGAATATGTGCACTATTGTACAAAGATAATTTGTTCAAGGATGTTGACTAAAGACTTTTAACAGTAATTTGATTCATAACTTAAATGTCCATCAAAAAGGAACAAGTTGCAGAAATCTTGATACCTCTATTTATTTATTTGTTTAGCTTTTTAGGGTTGCACCCACATCACATGCAGGTCCTCAGGCTAGGGGTTGAATCGGAGCGACAGCTGCCAGCCTACGCCACAGCCACAGCAACGCAGGATCCAAGCCACGTCTGCGACCTACACCACAGCTCATGGCAAGGCCGGATCCTTAACTCACAAGGCCAGGGATCGAACCCGCAACCTCGTGGTTCCTAGTTGGATTCGTAAACCGCTGTGCAACGATGGGGACTCCATTGATAGCTCTATTTAACAGGAAATGTTCAAATACCCTAAAGAGAGCTTTGCTGTAAAGGGAAGAAAAGAGGTCCACAGCCAGAGGGAAGCCATAGTGTAGGAAGAAGTTTGATATTTAAGACTCTGTTGGAGGTAATGGTGATATGTTAACATAAACAGCTATTCAGGAAAAAAAGAACAAGTCAACATGATATAAACCAAATCTAAGGTTAATCTTAATTTTAGAAATGGCAAAATGTGATAAGAAGAAAATCCAGACCTTACATTTTTACTTAAAGAATGAGCTAATTACTACCATGGATTATTACAGAAATTTAATTTTTATAATATATTTAGTATGGGATTTTTGTCATTTCCACAGAAATGTGGATCCTAAGTTACAAGGGACATAGGCTATTCATAAATTTGGAACTTCTGAATCAAACATGTGAGAATAGAATTTAGGATGAGAACTTGGTATCTGATCAAGCTAATGGATCGCATGTTTGTCTGGCTTGTGCTCTGACAGCAGTATGTTTAATTTGACCCTCTGGATTTCTACTTCAGAGCTGAATTAGAGTTGCTATTAGAACATCTTTGGAGTTCCCGTTGTGGCTCAGCGGTTAACGAATCCGACTAGGAACCATGAGGTTGTGGGTTCGATTCCTGGCCTTGCTCAGTGGGTTAAGGATCTGGCGTTGCCGTGAGCTGTGGTGTAGGTCGCAGATGCGGCTCGGATCCCGCGTTGCTGTGGCGAAGGCCGGCGGCTACAGCTCCTGTTAGACCGCTAGCCTGGGAACCTCCATATGCCGCGGGTGCGGCCCTAGATAGGGCAAACAGACCAAAAAAAAAAGAGCATCTTTGAAGACTAGGAAAAAGAGTAGTTAAGACTAGATGGAGGACTCAGTGGCAGGGTTTAGGCTGCAAACTCTTGAGGCCTGAGACTCGAGGTCTTGAGAAAGATCAAGACTGGCTTCCTCTATATGTAGATGTCAGTCTGCTTGTGTAGAATACACTTTTTTGGAGCTGAAAGGGCTAGAGTCTCAGTATTTACAACCCTAACACTTAAATGTACAACAACATCAATCTGAGAAAGTGTTTGTGTATCTGAATTCCAAGGCTTAGTTAAATTCTGACTTAGGAATAGGATGTTAATTGGCTGGCCTCCAAACTATTGTTTTGTTTTGTTTTTTGTTTTCAAAGAGGAACCCTGAACTGCTAAGAATGCTAGAAGACGAAAGCATGTGGATATAATGAAAAAAGAAAATACAGGAAAAGATACTAGCTAACAAAGGTATGTCATCTGAAATCTTTGTTAGTGTTTGAGAAAAGAAATGTACATACACTTTCCTCATTTGTGCTTTAAGTGAGAAAAATGAACATGGGATCTGTAAATATATACCAGAGAAAACTGCAGAAGGAAATCAATCCGTCTGGATTTTTACCTCTCCAGATACTGGCATTTTAGAAACCCCAAATCCTGATGAATAAATATTTTCGTCTTCATGCTGGTATTGAGATTCACAGCCTGTATCTTTTTTCTTTTTTTAAAATGGCCAAACATTTAACTGTTAAAAGGTAACTCTTCAGGCAGAGCCCATCAGTCTTGATACCATTGTAACATAGACAGCATAGTTAGTTGGCACTTAATAAGTTATGGGCTGAATAAATGTATAAAAATATAAATTAAAATAAATTAATATGCTATTTAAAAATCAACTATAAGATTATCAAAACTATATGTAATTCAAAAATAGGTAATAAAATATTACTTGTTTACTTTAAAACTGGTTACTGGGGAGTTGCTGTGATGTAGCTCCAACTGGACCCCTGGCCTGGAAACCTCCATATGCCGTGGGTGTGCCCCTGAAAAGAAAAAAAAAAAACAAAACTGGTTACTGAAGAGTTCCCATTGTGCCACAGTAGAAACAAATCTGACTGGTATCCATGATCCATGATCCCTGCCCTCACTCAGTGGGTTAAAGATCCGGTTGCATTGAGCTTAGGTGTAGGTCGCAGACATGGCTCAGATCCCACATTGCTGTGACTGTGGTGTAGGCCGGCAGCTACAGCTCCGATTCAACCCTTAGCCTGTGCAAAAGCAGACTTGTCAGATTCTTACATTACTTTCCTGCCAAATATGCATGTGCAGAAATCCGTGTGTGCTTATGTTTTAATTACCTAAGGCACAGCTCTGACTGAATAAATTGCATGATTACATCCTACATTGGACACAGAACAGTGCAAGTTATATTAAAAAGCCATTATATTTGCAACTCTGAGCAAGAGACTATAATTAAAAGGCAATTGGATGAAATTAGCTTTGAGAGTACAAGAGTTTAAGTAGGATTTGGTAAATGAACATCAACGGTTAACATGTGCTTTTTTATTAGATCTTTTGCTTCTCTCTATGACCCCCAGGGTGGAATTCTTTTGATGTCAGTGGATCAGACATGTGAAAACACCTGTACAAAGCTAGGTTTTACTAGTTATGTTCATAAAAGAAGCCAACATAACTTTTGTAACTTTAGTAAATCAAAGCTATTAGGTAGCTAGATTGATACCCTGGGCATTAATAAACTATTTTTAGTACTCCTAAGACCTGAGGTATGTGTCATAAAAAGCATACTACATGAGTTCTGCAACTCAAAATGTGGATCATAAAATACACATGTACAAACCAAGAAGTAATAAAACTTTAGAGAATTATGATTACTGTGGCCACTAAATATTTTAAAAGTTGTTCAGGTTATACACAATACATGTAATAGCACTTCATATTTAAGGCGACCAATACATTTGCAAATTACTGAGGCCTTAGCATGATACCGATCCTCTGGGGGAGGCGAGGAAGGTGGTAGAAATCTTTGTGCCTATCAGATACGTATGCTCAAAAGATCTTAAACTTGTGGCAGATTAAGGATGACTGCAAATTCTTCGCTACCCTTCCAGTTGAGAGTTGGTGTCTCTGTCCCTTCCCCCGAGTCTCTGACAGCCTGTAAATGTTTTGATCAATAGGATATGGTGCAAATGATGCTATAATAGCTACACCAATTCCAGGCCTCACTTTTAAGAGGCCTGGCAGCTACTGCCTCACTCTTTCAGAAACCAGCTGCTATTGTAAGTATTACTACCCTAAGACCACCTCCTGGGAAAACAGCAGCTGTTGCAACAGGAGCTGATGCCAGCCACCCACTTAGGCCCTGGAGGACAAGGCATGGAGAGAGCAAGGCCGGGGAGCAGTGAGCTGTCAGACATGTGAGTCAAAGAGCCATCCTAGAAGGGTCATCAGCCCGTCACCCCAGGTGACACTAAATGAATTACAGGGCCTAGATGGTCCTTTTCCAAATTCCTGACCAAAAAATGAGCAAAGTAAAAGAGTTTTTACATAGTAACCACATTGATAATTTGTACAACTCATATTTGTGAAGAACAGAACTTGAATGTTCTTACCATGTATGTATGCGGTATATACAAATTCCTCAAAATGTACATTTGACATATCACTGTCAATTGCACCTCAATAAAGCTAAAAAAATAAAATGGTCGTTTTAAGCTACTTGAATTTTGGGGTTAGATCATTATGCAACAACAGATAACAAACTCCACTTGGAATATGTAATTTGAATATTACAGTCTATGCTTTACATTTGTGTGTTGTATATATATGTATATATAGATAGATTTTACTATAGAGTTAGTTTATATACCTAAATTCGAAAGGAATTCTTTTTTCTTGTATCTCTTTTTAGGTCTGAACCTGCAGCATATGGAATTTCGCAGGCTAGGGTTAGAAACGGAGCTGCAGTTGCCGGCCTACACCGTAGCCTCAGCAACACCAGATCTAAGATGCATCTGCAACCTGCATCGCAGCTCAAGGCAACTCAGGATCCTTTAACCCTCTGAGCAAGGTGAGAGATCTAGCCTGCATCCTCATGGGTACCAGTTAGATTCTTAACCTGCTGAGCCACAACAGGAACTCCTTCAAAAGGAATTTTTAATTTTATTTTCAAATTTATATACTAGATCTCTATTCAATAAGCCATAACAGTGAGGTAGTTATCCTTCCTGAGCCAACAGAGACTGATATATTTGGGGGACTATCTAAGGAGTAAGTTTTCAACTAGACAAAGCTAAAAGAATTTCCAAGCAGTAGTAAAATTTTAAAAAGTGACAGATGAGTTCCCTTGTGGCATAGTGGGTTAAGATTCTGACAATGTCACTGCAGCAGCTAGAGTCTCTGCCATGACACAGGTCTGATCCCTGGCCCAGGAACTTCCGCATGCCATGAGCATGGCCAAAAAAATAAAAGGACAGATGAACTGAACTTAACCTCATGAACAGACAACAATCCAAAGACAAAAGTTCCAATTAAAAATAAGCATAGAACTTGAATAGACATTTCTCCAAAGAAGAGAAATAAATGGCCAACGAGCCCATCAAAAGATGATAAGCAGTGTAAGTCATTACAGAAATGCAAATCAAAACCACAAAAATCATGGAGTTACCATTTTGGCTCAGCAGAAAGAAACCCGACTAGGATCCATGAGGATGTGGGTTTGATCCCTGGCCTTGTTCAGTGGTTTAAGGATCCGGTGTTGCCATGAGCTGAGGCGTAGGTCTCGGATGTGGCTCAGATCTGGAGTTGCTGTGGCTGTGGCACAGGCCGGTGGCTACAGCTTCCATTCACCCCTCCCGGCCTGGGAACTTCCACATGCCACGGGTGCAGCCCCCCAAAAAGAGAAAGAAAGAAAGTGGAGAAAATTGAATCTTCCATCACTACTACTGAGAATGTAAATTGGTGCTGTCACTTTGGAAAAAAATTTAGTAGTTCCTTAAAATGTTAAGCACAGTTATCATAGGACTAAGAAACTTTACTCCCAAATGTCCTCTAACTGATGAATAGATAAACAAACTTGATATATCCATACAAGGAATATGTTAGCCACACAAAGGAATGAAGGAATGAAGCACTAACACATGTTACAACACCATGAACCTTGAAGACATGCTAAGTTAAGGCCACCAGACACAAAACTCCCATCATATTTGTCCAGAATAGACGAACTCATAGAAACTGAAGTATATTAGTATTTGCCAGGCTCAAGGGCACGAAGAGAATAGGCAGTGACCAGAAAGGGCTTCTCTTCTGGGTGATAAAAAATGTCCTAAAATTAGATAGTGTTGACAGTTGCAGAATTCTGTGCATGTACGAAAACCCACTAAATTGTTACTTTAAAGGGGTGAATTTTATGGTATGTGAATTATATCTCATTAAATCAGTTATTTTAAAAATCACTTACGCCAACTACTATAGTCTTATTAACTATTTTACAGTCACTTTCATCAAAAGTAATAACACAATACATCAAACACCCAGGAGGTTAAATAACTGGGATTAAGAATATAGATTTAGGGAGTTCCTATTGCGGCTCAGGGGGTCAAGAACCAACTAGCACCAGTGAGGATACGGGTTTGATCCCTGGCCTTGCTCAGTGGGTTAAGGATCCAGCATGGTCACAACCTGCAGCACAGGTGGCAGATGCGGCTTGGATCTGGCATTGCTGGGGTACAGGCCTGGGCTTGGGAACTTCCATATGCCATGGTGCAGCCCTAAAAAGGGGAAAAAAAAAAAAAAAACAAGGGCGAGGATTTAGAGTTAGGATGCCTGAAATGAATATTAGCTATTATTTTCTGTCTTATTAATATTATCTTTTGCAGGGATACTGTGTCAAGACATGGTCCTTGGAGTTGCCTCATGGCTCAGAGGGTTAAGGATCTGGCGTTGCCACTATAGTGGCTCCAGTAGTTGCTGTAATGTGGGTTCAATCCCTGGTCTGGGAACTTCTGCATGCGACGGGAGTGCCCAAAAAGAAAGAAAAAAGACCATAGCCCTGGCCTTTGAGTTTCCTAAAATCTTATAGAACATTATAGGGAGTTGATATAAATTATCATGTTTATGTCTTAAACATATATATCAACTGTTGAGAAGTGTTTCGAAGATGAAAATAAAATCAGGATTTATTTTTTTCATCTTTTTAGGGCCACACCCACAGCATATGTAAGTTCCCAGATGAGAGGTCAAATCAGAGCTGTAGTTGCCGTCCTACACCACAGCCAAAGCAATACCAGATCCGAGCCGCGTCTCTGCCTACACCACAGCTCACAGCAATGCCAGATCCTTAACCCACTGAGCGAGGGCAGGGATCAAACCTGCATCCTCATGAATATTAGTCAGGTCACTACCGCTGAGTCATGATGGGAACTTCTAAAGTCAGTATCTTACGGTTTCATTTGTTTGCTAAAATTAAAACATATATATTGGAGTGTTCACACAGAGAGAGAGAGAGAGAGAGAGAACCCCTGTGGCTTCAGCTCTTGAAGATTTTGCCAAGGATAGCTTTAAGATAGGTAGGTCTGATATTTACAAAGCTCAGGTCACCTTCTCTCTTTACACCAGCCAGCCTTCGTATTGTTAAATGAACAATGAAATTCCGGGCTCTTTCTCTCAGGAGCACAGCTCCCCACTCCAGGACTCGCAGGCAGAGCTTCAGCAGTGTCCTAGGATTCCATCATCAAAAAGAACCAACGGCATCTCTTGAGGTCACTCTCCCCCAACGTAAAGTTTTCTTTGCAAGTGTTAACTCTCTTATGGCCAGATTTTTTTGGATAAAATAAAAATAACATACAAAGAATATTCATAATTTTAATTTTTTAAACCACTTTTTCTTTCTGTTTTCCTTTTTCAGGCCACACCTGGGACATATGGAAGTTCCCAGGCTAGGGGTCAAATCGGAGCGGCAGCTGTGACCTACAACACAACCACAGCAATTCAGGATCAGAGGTACCTCTGTAACCTGTGTTGCAGCTTGTGGCAGCACTGGATCCCTAACCTACCGAGCAAGGACAGGGACTGAACTTGCATCCTCATGAATACAGCTGGGTTCTTAACCTGCTGAGCCACAATGGGAACTCCTGACCACCATCTTGAATTTTAGTTCCTTTCTAAGACAGTGAGGGTGGGAATCGGTGAGCACTTCACTTGTCCTGATCTCATTAGTGTAGACTTGCAAGATGGCCCTTCTGCTTGGTCTATAAATACAATTCAGATCCAACAGTAGGTGTTTTCTAGTTTTAGGAAGATGTTTTGTCTCTTTGAGAACCTTTAGACTAGGTGGTAATTTAGGCCACTTAGACTCATCCACTATGAGTGAGAACTGAGACACGTGAAATATGCTGGTACTACGATGTGCAGCATCTTGAACCACAAGACAGCAAGATAAAGAGTTCCATTCCTTGGCTGGCCAACAGGGACCAAACGATTAGCACAGGGAACCCTACCCAATAATCTGTGATAATCTATATGGGAAAAGAATCTGAAAAATAATGGATGGATGTATAACTGAATCACTTTGTTGTACAGCAGAAATTATCACAACATAGTAAATCAACTATAATTAAACTTTCAAAAATAAAATTAAAAAAGTAGATCACTCACACACACACACACGAGTCCCAGTCCCAGAACATAATGCTAAGGCCCTCTTTAGATCTGAAGGTCTACTGTAATTTAGTAGTGTTGACAGATGATAAATGGATCATTTTAAGTTGATAAAACAAAAGGTAAGAGAGAGGTAAATTCTTGTTTTATTGTCACCATCGCTATTATTATTATTACTATTACTAATGATTTGGGGATATTGTTGCTAAAACTATGGTGTTGACTTTTAAGGGAATAACAAGTGGTTATTTTAGCTTTGGTTTAGGTAATAAAGGCATACATTCACATCTGCAGTGATTTGAAAACCAGAAGTGCCGTGGAAGTATAAAACGGCATGTTAGAAATGGAAAGTGTCTGGTCAAAATTTGTATGTTGAAGCCTGAACCCCCCGTGCACCAGAGGCGAATGAGTTAAGATGAGTGTAGGATGGGCCCTAATCCAACCTGACTGATGTCTTCATAAGAAGAGGAAATTGGACACACAGAAGAGATTCCAGGGATACATGGCCTCAGAGGAAAGGCCATGTGAGAACCTAGGAAGAAGCTGTGAGACAAACCAAACCTGCCAACACCTTGATCTTGGACTTCAAGCTCCCAGACTGTAAGAAAATATATTTCTGCTGTCTAAGCCACCCCATGGTATTTTGTTACAGCAGCAGAGCAGAATAGACAAGGCACTTTGTGAAAGATTTCCAGCCAGAGGAGATAGTAAGAGGAAAGGCATAGGGGCATGAAACAGCACTGAATAGTCGGGGAATAAAATGTTATTATAAAATATAAAAGTTCTTGCAGGAACTTGTACATGCAGGGGTCTTGTACTAAAAGGATTTTTACCCTATGCATAGGAAATTTAATTTCTCCTGTATAGAACCTAAAGCCATTGAAGGGAGAGTTCTGGGGGTTTTTTTGGTTTGTTTGTTTTAATTGCGTATTGTTATAAGAACTGAGCTCACGTTTAAGAACTGTGGCAAAATATAAATCATATAAAAACGATAAACACTAAAAAAAGATAAATACACTAAAGATGTCACCATCTAGAAGGAATAATTTGAGATCTATATGTATACATACATACATACATACGTTTTTTTTTTCTTTGCTTTTTTTTTGTCTTTTTGCCTTTTATGTAGAGCCGCACCCGTGGCATATGGAGGTTCCCAGGCTAGGGGTCTAACAGGAGCTGTAGCCGCCGGCCTTCGCCACAGCCACAGCAACGCGGGATCCGAGCCGCATCTGCAACCTACACCATGGCTCACGGCAACGCCAGATCCTTAACCCGCTGAGCAAGGCCAGGGATCGAACCCGCAACCTCATTGTTCCGAGTAAGATTCGTTAACCACTGAGCCACGAAGGGAACTCCTTCTTTGCTTTTTTTTAAGGCTGCACCTACCCTAAAATAAGGTTCCCAGGCTAGGGATCGAATCAGAGCTACAGCTGCCAGCTTAAGCCACAGCCACCACAACGCGGGATCCGAGCCGTGTCTGTGACCTGCACCACAGCTCACAGCAATGCCAGATCCTTAACCCACTGAGCGAGGCCAGGGATCGAACTGCACCGAATTGCAACCTCATGGTTCCTAGTCGGATTCATTTCCACTGTGCCACGATGGGAACAGGAAAAAATATCTTCTTAAAAAAAAAAAAAATACACACACACACACACACACACACACACATATATTTTTTTTTTCACGATGGGAACTCCCAAATATTATGTTCTTAAAAAACATTTTCTTGGCGTTCCCGCTGTGGTACAGTGGAAATGAATCCGACTAGGAACCATGAGGTTGAGGGTTCGATCCCTGTCCTCGCTCAGTGGATTAAGGATTCAGTGTTGCCATGAGCTGTGGTGTAGGTCACAGATGCAGCTCTGATCCTGAGTTGTTGTGGCTATGGCATAGGTCAGCAGCTGCCACTCCGATTTGACCCCTTAGCCTATTAATCTCCATATGCCGTAGGTGCAGTCCTAAAAAGCAAAAAAAAAAAAAGTATTCTTGAAAATCATTTTGATAAATTCTTAAAGCTGAAGAGCAATACATTCAGATTTGCATGCTATATTGAACACCGTTTTGTGAGATACAGTTGTGAATGTATGGGAAGCAAGGGAGAAGAAAGAACTGGAGAAAACATGTCAGTTTTCTCCAGTAAGAAATACTGAAAGCCCCCACAAGGCAGCAATTGTAAAGCTAAGGAGGAGAGAGGAATATGGACATGTTTCCGTACAGCTTTCAGGGGGCCGGGATGCAGGCGAGGAGGAAGAAACGTCTAAGTTTGGTGGAGTGGATGGATTGATGCCATTAAGGCAGAAGGAAACTGGGGATGCAGAAAAGGAAGGAAGGAGAGACTTCATGATAAGTTCAGTCTAAGATGAAGTGGCATTTGTGCGTGTTGGGGGGAAAAATCACCGTGAAAAGTGAACCTAATTAAATTTGAATGTGGCAGTGGCAGTTAAAGAGCTCTGCAGAATTCACATCCCCAAATTTTACTGGCTTCTTAAGATAATTTAACTCTGTGCTGCAAAATAAGTAAACAATACAGAGAGGATAAATAGTATTTTAACAGGTTAAAAGTAAAACGCTTTCATTACATTTTCAACTCTCCGAAATGACTGCTAAATCTATGACAAATTTGGAATATGTAAAATCAAAACAGATCAAAACTATTTTCTCTCTAGCTATCAAATATTTATTTGCACAGAAGACAGATTTGATCACGAATGTCCAGTCAAATCTTTAAAATAATTAAGAATTCAAAAGCCTGCTATCTAGAAATTTCTCTAGTCAAGGAAATAACCATAGTTGTAAAATAGCCGACAAGTCATTTATTAAAACGGCAGTCGACTAATGCTTCTCCTTGTTTCAAGGTTACATTATAAATCAACCTGGAGGGGCAAAAACCTTGTAGGAGACCTGTAGGAGGATGAGCAGAACAATTTAAACCACAAAAAAGTCCTGAAGTGCATATATTACCCACAAAAAGAATGAGGTTTAAAAGGATGGTAATTAACAGATATTAACACAGCTGGCATCCAGCAAGTTTCAATTGCAAAGATCATATAAATTGATTTATAATGTTCCCATGTGACTAATGAAAGTAGATTGGTGACCATATTGTTCTAAATGAGTGCACTGGAGAATGTTACTACTTTAGAGAAGCTCACGTTAATAATAAAAATCGTTATCTACATAGACTAAACAAAAAAAAATCATTTTCAGAATCAACATTTTAGTTTTTAGCATTCATATTTTACTGTTTTTAACTATCTTTCAAAGTGATTAAAAGGAAAACTCTTAAGACGCCTCAGTTCCCACTCTTCATTTTATTTTCCCCTTGGAAGAAGGAGTCAAAACCTTCCTGATGTCAGCACTTAGAAAGGTTAATCATTCATACAGAAGAACGAAGAGGAAGCACTAGATTTAATTGGACACAAGCTTCTCACATTTAAAGATAGGGGAGTAGATAATGATGTCCCTTTTGTGTCCTTCCAAAAGAAATATAAGGAATTGATGATGTCTCAAGTGAGTCTTAAAGGATGAAAATGTAGAGCATGCATTTCTGTAAATCCCTCATTCATTATGGACAAAGTTCTGATGAAATGTGGTGTCTACAAAATGTTAGCCTTTTAAGATGCTTAAAGGTGGTCACCGGAGTTCCTGCCGCAGTGCAGTCGGTTCAGGAAGAACCTACTGCAGCAGCTCGGGTCACTGCGGAGACAGGGGTTCCATCCCGGCCCCACAGGGTGGGTTAGAGAATCCAGCATTTCCACAGCTGCGAGGTAGGTCATAGCTGTGGCTTCGATTCAGTCCCTGGCCTAGGAACCTCCATATGGTGGGTGCAGCCACTAAAAAAGAAAAAAAGAAAAAAAGGTAGTCACATTCCAATATCTTATCTTAGATACTAATAAATTTGACCAGTAAATCTGTCTGGAGACTAGGAGAAATTTTATATAAATTTATACTGGATATAGGGACT
Source organism: Catagonus wagneri (assembly GCA_004024745.2). Classification (NCBI taxonomy): domain Eukaryota; kingdom Metazoa; phylum Chordata; class Mammalia; order Artiodactyla; family Tayassuidae; genus Catagonus; species Catagonus wagneri. The sequence continues at coordinate 5,635,500 of PVHT021183523.1, read as the reverse complement.
TCCTTGTCAAGGATACAGGTGAAAGAAACGAAAAAGAGTTGGGTCACAGAGCATTCCATCAATGAATTCTGGCCCAGGCTTGTATAGAAATGGTGACGGTAATATTCTTCTGCTCAAAGCATATAAACTACACTATAAACTACATAAAGAGAGAGAAATTATATCTTTTTACTTACTTCAATATCCTCTGTGCCCAGTGTAGTGTCTGGCACATAAGAGGTAGGTATGTTTAAAGAATGAAATTTGAAAAGTCAGTTCTAGGACATGTATTGAGACAAGGAGAAAAGGTATACTTAGAGTAAGAACTTACTCATTCATTCATCAAATTATTTTTGAATGCAAATCCTTTACTGAAGTATTAGGTACCAAAAATCTGTATAAATCATAAAGGCGCCCAAAGCCCACTTCCTCCTTCCAGACATTATCCACCCTCCCTCAAAAGGCACCCACCCTGCTGACCTCTACTGTTGATGGCATCTGGGAACTTTCCAGTTTGGGGCTATTATGAATAGTGCTGCTATGAATATTACGTCTTTTGGATAAAAATGTGCTCATTTCTTCTGTATAAAGTTAGAAGTATAACTGTTCATTCACTGAAGATACATATATATGTGTGTGTGTGTGTCTATATATATATATAGACACACAAACACACACACGCACATATATGTTGAACTTTAAGAGATATTCTCAGTTTTCCCTAGCCTAGGACCTTCCATATGCTGCACTGCAGGTACAGCCCTACAAAGCAAGAAAAAAAGAGATATTTTCAGTTTTTTGAAGGCACCCACCCTACTGATCTCTATTGTTGATGGCATCTGGGAACTTTCCAGTTTGGGGCTATTATGAATAGTGCTGCCATGAATATTATGTCTTTTGGATAAAAATGCCAGATCTGAGTCACATCTGCAACCTACATCATAGCTCACGGCAACACCGGATCCTTAACCCACCAAGCGAGGCCAGGGATCAAACCCGCAACCTCATGGTTCCTAGTCAGATTCATTTCTGCTGCTCCACAACAGGAACTCTAAAACATATTTTTGATAAAGGAATTGATCCAGAATGCATAAAGAACTTTTACAACGGCAATCATCACAACCCAAATTTATAGCATTTTCATCCCAAACCCTCAGTGATGATTGTTGTACACCTATAAATATAATAAAATTCATTAAGTAATTAAAAAAAACTTTTACAACAATAATAAAATCACATTCAACCTAATTAAAAGCTGGTCAAAATATCTGAATAGGTAAGTCATCAATGAATATATATGAAAGGCAAATAAACACATAAAAACATACACAACATCTTTAGTTATTGGAAAAATGTAAATTAAAATCAAGATCATACACTACTATGAATTTTTAAAAACTGAAAATAGAAAACAAGATTGTGAAACAACTGGAATGTTCAAAAATCGTTGATGAAAATACAAAATGATGCAACTACTTTGAAAATTAGGCAGTTTCTTTTTTATTCTTCTTTTTTTCCTTTTTTTTGTCTTTTGTCTTTTTAGGGCCACACTCACAGCTTATGGAAGTTCCCAGGCTAGGAGTTGAAAGAGCTACAGCTGCCGGCCTATACCACAGCCACAGAAATGTGGGATCTGAGCCACGTCTGCAATTTACTCCATAGCTCACGGCAACACCGGACCCCCAACATACAGAGCAAGGCCAGGGATCAAACCCGCATCCTCATGGATCCTAGTTGGATTCATTTCCGATGTGCCACAGTGGGAACTCCTGAAAACTAGGCAGTTTCTTATACATTTTAGCACGCACTTATATATAAAAAACCAGGCAAACTTATTCCAGGTATTTAACCAACTGAAATAAAAAACATATTTACACATAGGGAGTTCCCTGGTAGTCTAGTGGTTAGGTCTCAGTGCTTTCAGCACTGCGGTCTGGGGTTCAGTCCTTTGTCTGGGAACTGAGATCCCACATCAAGCTGCAGCACGCCATGGCCAAAAGAAACAAATGTGGACACACAAAGACTTGCACAGAAAAACTCATAGCAACTTTATTCAAAATTCCCCAAAACTGGAAACAACCCAAACGTCCAGCAACTGGTGAATGGATCAACAAACTGTGGTATATTTACACAATGGAATATTTCTGAGCAATCAAAAGGAATGGGTTATTGAAACATATAGCAACAGAAACGAATCTCAAAACATTTGCTAAGTGGAAAAAGGCATACACAAAAGCCATACACACTGTATGATTTTGTTTGCATATAACAGATTCTAGAAAAGGCCAATCTATAGTGATAGAAAGCAGATCAGGGCTGACAGACATTTGCCAGGAGGTGATGATGGCAGTATAAGAGAATTAATTGAAAGGGATATTAGGGAATCTGGGGTTAAGTAACTTTTACATTGTGATTCATGTTGTTACATAACCATTAAATTGACTGAATCATAATAATCAGGCAAGCTTTGATGGAGGATGGGCCAGCATGGTAGTGGAGGGAATCGTGTGAGATGTGATCAGATTTTTCTTTTCCTTTTTACGAACGCACCTGTGGCATATAAAGTTCCCAGGCTAAAGGCTGAATATGAGCTGCTGCTCCAACACCAGATCCGAGCTGCATCCAAGACCTATGCCCTAACTTGATGCAACGCTGCATCCTTAACCCACTGAGGCCAGAGATGGAACCTGCATCCTCAAGGACACTATTGCGGGTTCTTAACCCACTGAGCCACAATGCGAACTCCCTCAGATTCTTTATTTACTTTGAAGATAGAGCTACGAGGTTTTTTAATAGCTTGGATATAAAATAAAAAAGAAAGAAAGAAGTGGAAAATGGGGGGTTCCTTCATGGCTCAGTGGCTAACGAGGATGGACTAGGATCCATGAGGATACAGGTTCAACCTCCAGCTTTGCGCAGTGGGTTAAGGATCTGGCATTGTTGTGAGCCTGTGGTGTAGGTCACAGACGCAGCTCGGATCCTGTGTTGCTGTGGCTGTGGCACACACAGACCAGCAGCTGTAGCTCCAATTCAAACCCTAGCCTGGGAACTTCCATATGCCACAGGTACAGCCCTAAAAAAAAAAAAAAAAAAGGAAGAAGTGGGAAATGAAGCTCCAATGACATAAGACACTCCTCTCAACTCGAGCTGGAGATGACACTTTCACTAGGAAAACCTACTTGGCAACAATACAGCACGGGAGCCCAAAGGCCAGACCTAGAGTTAGATACAGCTTTGTCTTGTAGAAGGTCCTACAAGTCACTTAACTCTCTCAGTCTTTTTTCTCATCTGTAAAATGGGTTAATCCAACACCTACCTCAGAGGGCTACTGGGATTGTGAAATGAGCTGACATCTATGAAACTGTTTTAGAACAGGGCTTTGTACACAGTAAGCCCTCCATCAATGTCAACTCTTCTTTCACAAATCTGTTCAGGAAACACTGACTTAAAGAAGCTCTTTTTTTCCCCATGAGGAAAGGAATGGGTTACTGAAACATAGAAACAGAACAGAATCTCAAAACATTTGCTAAGTGAAAAAAGCCATACACAAAAGCCATACATACTGTATGTTTCCTTTAAATATAACAGAGTCTAGAAAAGGCCAAAAGGAACATTTAGTCTGTCTAAGGCTCTTTATCTCAGGTAGGGAGCGCTCTCTGTGTCTGACCAACTAACTACCGCACCTCCCCATCGTAAGCAGCACTCTGCAAGTACTGACTGCTCCTTATCTAGGTCTGCCTGCCTTCACCTGCCGCACAGCCATGGCACACAGAGGTGCCAGCCTAACCGTGTTCTTTTCCTATCTACCATTAGCTGAAATCGTCCCTAATTACCATCAGCACACCCAGCTCTGGTAGAAATTATTCTACCAGAAGAAATTATTTTTAGAGCAGTTTTAGATTTGCAGAAAAAGTGAAAAAATAGTAGAAAGCTCCACACACAGTTACCCCTATTATTAACGCTTTACATTAGTATGGAACATTTGTTACCATTAATGAACCAATATAGCTGTATAATTTATCCAGATCTCCCTGGCTTTTACCTAATGCCCTTTCTCTATTCTTAGAACCGATCCAAGATACCACATTACATTTAGTTCCCAGGTTCTCCTTTTGCTGCCTCCTTAGGTCCTTCTTAGTTATAAAAGGGCCTCAGACTTTATTTTATGGCTGTAGCTGTGACATGGGAAAGTTTCTAGGACAGGGATTGAACACATGCCACAGGTGCAACCAGAGCCACAGTAGTTAACTATGCTGGATTCTTAACCTGCTGAGCCACCAGGGAACTTCTCCCACACTTTATTATTTTTTCTTTTTTTCATGGCTGCACCTGCTGCATACGAAAGTTCCCAGGCTAGGGGTTGATTCGGAGCTGCAGCTGAGGCCTACTCCACAGCCAAAGCAACACCAGATATGAGCCACATCTGCAACCTATGCTGCAGCTCCCTTAACCCACTGAGCAAGGCCAGGGATGGAACCCACATCCTCACCGAGACAAAGTCAGGTCCTTAACCTGCTGAGCCACAAAGGAACTCCAATTCACACCTTATTTTTGATGACTTTGGACTTTGACAATTTTTCAGAGTGCTGATCTTATATTGTCTACCAGAAGCTGTCTGCTGTTTTTCTCATAATTAAGCTGGGGCAATACGTTTCTGAGGGGAAGATCACTGAGGGAAATTGTCATCCTCATCACTTTATATCAAGAGTACATACTATGACTGACACAGTTGATGTTGGCCTTGGTCAGTTAGCTGAGGGGATATTTGTCAAGTTTCTTCACCGTTAAGTGATCTTTTTCCATATTGCACTTTTTGGAGGGAAGTCACTACATGCTGCTCACATTGAAGAAATGCGAGTTGTGCTCCATCTTTATCCTCGGTAACTTTAAAACTGGAAATTCTTGGTGTTTGAAAGCAACTAAATATTCTGCTAGTTCCTCTTGAAGTTAGATGATGTTATAAATTCACAGTTCCAGCCCAGAAATTCTGATTCAATAAATTGTGGGTGGAGCCCAGGAGCTGACAAATGCCCCTAGATGATTCAGATGCAAATAGTTCATCAGCCCACTTTAAAAAGCTCTACTCTAATCACTTACTAATGATAATGATTCTGAACTAAAGACCTCTTCACTAGCTGGAGCTATTTTTCCCTTGGTTAAAGGTTTTGTCATTAGTTCCCTGTCAGAGTTGGGGGAACACCTCTCTGCCTTGTTTGCTTGCTTAACATTCAAACTGGTTGCACTAATTCGGCGACTACATAATTACTATTCATTGTCCATAAAAAAATTCAAATATAGCACACAACTGTGTCCCTACTCCTCCCCACCAAAAAAAAAAGGCCCCAATGCATACAAATAAGTGTATACACTATTAAGAACATAGTTACAATTAGTTTCACAATTTTTTTTTTAAATCTTTTTTAGGGCCACACCAGTGGCATATGGAAGTTCTCAGGCTAGGGGTTAAATCAGAGCTGAAGCTGCCAGCCTGCACCACAGACACAGCAATGCAGATCTGAGCCGTGTCTGTGACCTTCACGACAGCTCATGGCAACACCGGATCCCCGACCCACTGAGAGAGACCAGGCACTGAACCCGCAACCTCATGGATACTTGTCGGTTCATTATCTCTGCACCGCAATGGGAACTCTGAGTTCTACAACTTTTACACAGAGCCAACTCTAAGATTTCTCTAAAGGGAGTTCCCATCGTGGCTGAGCAGTAACAAAATCTGACTAGTATCCATGAGGACGCAGGTTTGTTCCCTGGCCTTGCTCACTGGGTTAAGGATCCGGTGTTGCCCTGGGCTGTGGTGTAGGCCAGCGGCTTCAGCTCCCATTAGACCCCTAGCCTTGGAACCTCCATATGCCTTGGGCAGGGTCCTAAAAAAAAAAAAAATAAGAAAGATTCCTCTAAAAATATGCCTTAAAAAATAAAAAGAAAAGAAACAACATAAGATGTTCTACAAGGCCAGTAGTTTCTTAGGAGGAGAATAACAAGGACCCCGAGGCTCAGAATTCAGAGAACTCAGTTCCTAATGGGCTTTTCCCTCTAACTGGCTGTGTGACCTTGGACAACACACAAGTTTTGTACTTTAATTTCCTCATCTGTAAAATACAAACAGTAACACCTGTCTTATTTTCTTGTGTTAGACTTTAGGAAAAAATGGGATGCTGTGTGAGGATCTGAGAATTAAAGTTGATACATAATGGGAAGCTTTTATTTTCCTGGGAACTAGAGTTATCATGTATAAAATTCTTTAAAACAGATCTACATGTGTCCGTTATTTTTTATCAGTTTAAGAGGATTAAGAATCTATGGAAACCAGAGGTTAATCTTTAAACCATAAAAAATAACCTAAAAATATCTGCAGGAGTTTGTTTCTATGTAACAAAAAGTATTTGAATTTAATCAAAATGGCAAATTTAAAGGAAAAATGCCAATCTTCAAGTCTCTTAGGTTCAGTACCAGATAGAAAATGGATATTTGATAGAAAGAGAATTAATTACCAAAGGATAGTGAATGACCCCAATTACTTTTGTTTATTAATTACAGGAGAGTCTGAACCATGAAATGAGATTTTCCTATAATGAAAAATTTAAGCAACTGATGACACCATTTTACATTTTCATTTAATTGACACAAAAGGCCTTGCTCTCAAATAGTCATAATACACTATCCCATTGACTAATATTTAAAACTGCAAGTCAGTTATCAAAATCTACATTTTTAAAGATTAAGTTAAAATTCTGACTCCTTGACAAAGATTCCTGACTACCAGTGGAAAAGTTAATTCTTTCTTTTCAAAAACTGTTCAGATGAAGATGGGGTTTTAGAATTCCAGTGACCGTAAGCTTTATTATAATCCTCAGCATAGCGTCATCTGCCATCTACAACAATGGATCTTTCTTGCCGTGTCTACTTTTTTTACATCCACACTCCACCAAGCACAGAGGGAAAAAGTGGTCTGTCCCCAGGCATATACGTAGATGCCGATATTTGACCAAAACCCAAATACCCTGACACTATTTCAAATATGCCTTTCTTCACACTTTTCTCTCATTTATATGCCATGGCTGTTCTGAAATTCCATGGTTTGGTTGAAAATCCAAAGAAAAACAAATTATCATAATAATAATAATAAAAAAGAGGACATTTTTTCATTTGATCAAACCTTGTGCACATGATTACCTAGTCATGATACAAATCAGGTAATAATATCCTCCATTTTCAATATTAAAACTTATTTTACAATATAAGTGAATTTTAAACTGATGATTCATTACAAAATTAAGTATTTTGTTCTACCATGGTTACTACATCATCTTTCTCAAAGAAAATATGACAAAACAACTGAATGAGTGTACAGATTTAAGCCTCCAACTCAGTCTCCTCTAGGAGGGACAGGAGAACTGCTTTGACTCGAAAAATAAACAGCAGGAGGCCCTGTATATGGCTTGGTAGTAACAAACCCAACTGGTTCAAGTCCTGGCCTGTTCAGTGGGCTAAGGTTCTGATGTTGCTGTGAGCTGTTGTGTACACTGCAAACGCAGCTCAGATCCAGTGTTGCTGCGGCTGTGGTGTAGGCCTGCAGCTGCAGCTCTGATTCAAACCCTAGCCTGGGAACCTCCATATGCCCCAAGTGCACCCTAAAAAGCAAAAAAAAGGAAAGGAGAGAAAGAAAAGAAAGAAAGGAAAGAAAGAAGGAAAGGAAAAGAAAGGGCCTAGTAGGTGAGCTACTATGTCATAAAAGAAATCTGAAACTTGTTCCCTTTCAAACTCTTCTAGATAATAAGCAAATAGAGAGAAATGGTAAAAACAGTATCTGTGAAAAGGTTAATGAAGTGCTGGAAGGCAAATTTATCTGTGATAAACAATATGGCAGAAACCTAGATGTGACAATGATATAAAAGCAACGAAAATGAGTGCTCTAAAAATAATGGGCAGTTTCTAAAGTATTATTTTAAAAATACTTACTAAGATACTATGAAATTATGTTTGTTTCTGTCTGCCTTCATCTTTCATTCCTTTAAAGGCTCAGTAACAATCATTTTTTATTTAAAGGATCACCTGCTGACTAAAGAAAAAAAAAACTGAATTTGAGTAACTTTCTGAAATGTGCCCTATTTTTGTTTTTCCTTGTATATATGTTTTGGTAAAGTTTCTAATTTTTTAATGTGTTACAAAATAATTTACTCGCATAGTTCAAAAAGTAGAAAAATAATCTTTTTAATGATTTTTATTTTTCTTTATAGCTTTTTTTCCTTCCCCCCCCCCAAGGTCCACGCACGTGGCATATGAAAGTTCCCAGGACAGCAGTCAACTGGAGCCACAGCTGCCGGCCTACAAAGGACCTGAGCCGCGTCTGTGACCTACAACCGGATCCTTAACCCACACCCTCGTGGATACTAGCTGGGTTCCTGCCTGCTAAGCCACAAGAAGCACTCCCTCATTTTTTATGCAAATTGAGCATGTTATATACTTCTTCTTCTGCACCTTGCTTTTTCACCCAACCGTGTGTCTAAGTGTCCCTCCCTATTAGTATCTTGAGAGCAACTCATTCTTGGAGCAGCCCGGGTGTGCACACATAAAGGTATTTTAGCTTCCCACACACTAAGGGCTGTAGTAATTTTTTTGTAGAAATGTGTTTATATACACATATCTTTATATAAGGATAGCTATACAAATTGATACTTTTTTAAAAAATCCCATTAATTTACATAAAATACAAAACTTTTTTTCTATGGTCTGAACACTGGATCCTTAACCCACTGAGCAAGGCCAGGGATTGAACCGAATCCTCACGGAGACTAGTTGGGTTTTTAACCCACTGAACCACAATGGAAACTCCAAGGAGAACTTTAAATGCAATCGTAATACCATCATCACATCCAATAAAATTATAATTGGCCCCAAATGAGCTTTCCTACATATATTTTTGAACCATTGCAGATTGTTCTCTTTATTTTTTTATTTTTTTGTCTTTTTGCCTTTTCTAGGGCCGCACTTGCAGCATATGGAGGTTCCCAGGCTAGGGGTCGAATCGGAGCTGTAGCTGCCGGACTATGCCAGAGCCACAGCAACGCAGGATCTGAGCCGCATCTGCAACCTACACCACAGCTCATGGCAACGCCGGATCCTTAACCCACTGAGCAAGGCCAGGGATCGAACCCACAACCTCACGGTTCCTAGTCGGATTCATTAACCACTGAGCCACAACGGGAACTCCAGACTGTTTTTTTCTTTGTAGCACACTCATGTATTCCTTGTAAGAGAACCAACTGGTGACTTTCCTGGAGATGAAAACTGATAAATCAGGCAAGTGGGGAGAGAAAAGCATTTTTTTCTGCTCCAGCCCTCAGTGCTTTTAACTGGTAGCATTCTCGGTCCCTGCAATACAGCTTGGCTCTTAACTGTGAATTGTCTTTTAATACTTCATGTGGGTGGATTTGTTTTCCAGTTATGCAGTAAACTCAATGAGGCTAGGATTATTTGTTATGCCTTACTTTACATGATGCTAGGTTCAAGCTCTCAACCTGTTACCTCTTTCCAAAAATTCTTTGAAATTTCATCTTCTTTATTCATCTCTCTGTTTTCAGTAGTATTTCAGCACACACATAAAATATTACAAGGTAAAATCAAATCTCCATTTTTAACATGATTTCTGTTTATTTTTATAAGCAGGGAAAAAATAAAGCTTTTACACTGGAAGGAAAAGCTTAATGTTTGTTTTTCAGTCTGAGTCAAAATGAAAGTATAAAAACTGCAACATCAAAACCCCTGCACCAAAATGTCAAGTACCCACTGCAGGATACTAAAGGAGGGAACTACTGAGAGATGGGTGGTTGCATTTCTCTTATTCTCGTGGAAGTAAAGAACAAGGGCAACAAAAAAAATTTAGATTTCTTTTTCCTTGAAAAACAAACAGAAAATCCTCCTAAATAAATATAACAGAGGTCCTTTGTAAGCATCTTTTTTATTCAGAAATCACCATTCACATATGTCTAATTAGTAGAATGCCTTATTTGCATATTTGAATACAAAGTCCAAGAATGGTTCTGCATAATGGATCAAAATAGAAGCCATATAATTAAGGATGATTGTAGCAAGACTACACTGGAGAGAAGGGGCTTACAAATATTGCCCATAATTACAGATAGTAAAGAACTGTTTTAGCTGAAGCTGGTAAATAAAAACATGATTCCAGGTATGGCAGTGCACCAGGAAAATTGGCCCTTGGAGAACAGATGTTCTTAAGAATTATTCAAATTCTAAATACATTATTTGGTATTGCCTGTATTCTTATTAATTAGAGCTTTCCTTATGGCCTATCATCCTTCTTTTTGGCCCTTTTTTATGACCAGTGTCATATGGAGTTCCCAGGCCAGGGATCAGATGCAAGCTACAGTCTCCACCTAAGGCACAGCTGTGGCAACACAGGATCCTTAACCCACTGAGCTGGGGTTGGGGATCGAACCTGCGTTGCAGCGCTCCCAAGACGCCACCAATCCCAGTGCACCACACTGGGAACTCCTGGCCTGTTATCCTTACTGCCACCATCCCTCGAATTGGCTACCGATGCTCTCAACTCCAGTGTCAGGCCTCTCTTCCTAATTTCCAAACCCGACTTCCTCACCCGGTGTTGATCCAAGTAGGAGGTGTGGATAAAATTAGCTTGAATCAAGCAATGTTTCAGAAACAACATAGTCCATGGTGAATGTTCAGACAGTGATACTTTACTGGGAATAAAGACTCATATTTATTTATTTACTTCCTTATATATTTATGTACTTATGTATTTATGTAATTTATTTTAGGGCCACACGTGTGGCATATGGGGGTTCCCAGGCTAGGCGCTGAATTAGAGCTGCATCTACTGGCTCACACCACAGCCACAGCAACGAGGGACCCAAGCCACATTTGCAACCTACGCTGCAGCTTACTGCAATGCCAGATCCTTAACTCCCTGAGCAAGGTCAGGGATCAAACTGCATCCTCACGGACACTGTGTCAGGGTTTTAACCTAATGAGCCACAACAGGAACTCTAATAATAGCCATTCTAACAGGTGTGAGGTGATCTCTCATTGTAGTTTTAATTTTTTAATTTTTTTTTTTGTCTTTTCTAGGGCCGCACCCGCGGCATATGGAGGTTCCCAGGCTAGGGGTCGAATCGGATCTGTAGCCGCCGGCCTTCGCCACAGCCACAGCCACGCGGGATCCAAGCCACGTCTGCGACCTACACCACAGCTCTCGGCAATGCCAGATCCTTAACCCACTGAGCAAGACCAGGGAACGAACCCACAACTTCATGGCTCCTGGTCGGATTATTTAACCACTGCGCCATGATGTGAACTCCTGTAGTTTTAATTTAGATAATGTTATTTTTTTGTTCTTATTTTGGGTCCTCCCCCCCTTTTTTTTAGGGCTGCACTCACGGCATATGGAAGTTCCCAGACTAGGGGTCGAATCGGAGCTGTAGCTGCCGGCCTACACCATAGCCATCACAATGCAGGATCCGAGCCACTTCTGCAACCCACAAGACAGTTCATGGCAATGCCGGATCCTTAACCCACTAAGCAAGGCCAGGGATCAAACCAGCAACCTCGTGGTTACTAGTCGGATTCATTTCTGCTGTGCCACAACAGGAACTCCTTTGGTTTTTGTTTTTTTACAGTTTTTAAAAATGGAAAACAAACATGTAACTTGGAATGGATTTGGTACAAATTTTGCCATAGGCAGATTTCCCTCAAGTGGCTAAACAGTTTAAAAAGCAAGTAACAGTAAAAGAAAATGTTTCTGGAATAGGACCTCCTCCATGAAAAAATAGTGTTTGAGAACCTGGGTTTATACCCATTTTGTAACAAACAGTGCAACTTGAAAGCCTCTACTGTGTTGACTGTCCATAGTCAGATACAACTCCGCTCTTCAATAACAATACTTTAAGAGAGGTTAGACTGCAGGCTCTATTTACATTTAAAACAAGAACAGTATTCCCCACCAGCCACTAACCTGTCCCCAAAAGCCTCTTTTCTGGCCATCTGGTCTCCCACCGAACTCAGACTAGTGATTTTCACAGTCTGATGATTACCCATGTTACCTATTTTCCTATCATTGAACAATTGTGTATGTGTATGAGCTGGGTGGGAAGTGCTTTTACTCTTAAGAAACCCTTTTCCGTGGAAAAAATGGATCTGGCTGTTTTTCCCCAGAGATAAAAATATGTTTTTACTGACCCCAATCTAGAGGACAAATGATTCTGACCTTGAAAGCATCAGAGTTGGTCACTATCATTTGAACAAGAAAATGCTGTGATTTTTCTTCCTCTGAACAGTAAAGCTGCCTCGTCCTGCAAAATAAAGATCTTTCCAAAGAAAGGAAAGGGTGCAGTGGGTAGGCACCCTTCAGCTGAGTTCAGAACAGCTCTGCCAGGCCACCTAATCCCATCACACGGACGTGATGCACAAACAGGCAGCCCCCAGGATTGCCTAGACGGTGTCCACTTGCGGAGATCACACTATGGCATCCATCCAGATGCTCTCCAACTGACACAAAGGAAGAATCAGACAAAGGCTGAAAATGGGGCTTCAACAGAGACCTAGGAGGCCATGTGTGGCTAGTTAATACATGAGAGCATTACTGCTTTCCCCCAACTGCAGCTTGTCAAGCAACTCAATTATCAGAGGAGTGCCCTCTATCATTGGTTAGCTGAGGTCGTGGTTAACTCCTGGCACGACAAGGACGGTTAGTCGGAGAGGTGAGACATGCCTCAACTGCATAATGAGTAACTGCAACACCTGGCACCCGCCCACCACCCGCCGCAGACACTACCCTCTCGCCCTCGCCCCAAAGGCCTATTCAGACCACAGAGACATATCCTGGGGAGGACAGGCAGGAGAGGACCAGCTTATGCTGAGAGTACTGGGCTACTCCAGGTATCTCTTGGTGATAGTGGACATGTTTTCTGGATAGACAGAAGCACCTCCTGCTACAATTGAAACAGCAGCTGAGTGGTTAAGTCATTACTAAAAGAAAATACCCCCCAGGTTTGCGTTCCCAGGAGCCCTACAAAACAATAATGGTCCAGTATTTGTGTCTCAAGCAAATGGGATAACGACTGCCCTGGGCATAATAAACCTCGCACTCAGCCTGGAGATCCCAGTCGTCAGGGAAGGTAGAGAGCCAAGCAGACCTTGAAATGAGCTTTAGCCAAGCTATACCAGGCAACTCAAGAAAACTGGATTAAGTTGCTTCCCCAAGGGATGTTAAAAGTCAAGTGCATTTCATTTTCTTCATAGGGCCACACCTGTGGCATATGAGGTTCCCAGGCTAGGAGTCGAATGAGAGCTGCAGCTGTTAGCCTACATCACGGCCACAGAAATGCCAGATAAGCTGCATCTGAGACCTACACAACAGCTCGGGGCAACACTGGGTCCTTAACCCAATGAGCTAGGCCAGGGATCAAACCCACGTCCTCTTGGATACTAGTCAGGTTCTTTACCGCTGAGCCACAATGGGAACTCCCAAGTCCAGTGCATTTGAACTCCTGTATGGCAGATTCATTCTTCAAGCAGCAGAGATAGGATACCCTAGTTCCCTAGAAATGGAACAAGGCAAGGATGCCCTTCAGGAAGGAGAAACCATGAATGCCCTCAGGGAATGTGCGGACCAGGTGACTTAAGTCTGCACCCACTCACCTGGCCTTGTACCTCTTCCAGCCAGGAGGCCGGGGGCACCTAAAACCCTGGACAACTGGCAGCCTGAAAAACCAGCTCACTCTTAAGTGGCACAGACCCCGCTGGGTGACCCCCACCCACCTTCCCTTAAGTTGCAGGGATCGCTCCATGGGGACGGACATCACATTGGAGAGAAGACAGCGGGAAGCCCCAAACTCGCAAGAGACAACATTGGGCAAAGGCCCCCTTGACTAGTTCTGTGAACAACTCTCTGACCTGAAGCATCTCATTTGAAAACAGTGTGACCAGGGACATACAGGCCCCACACTGAGCCTCTGCATCAGGACACACTCACCTACAGACAGAAGACCAAGAGACCTTCATTTTTAGGAAGAAAACTTGACATAGGACCATTACTGTCTTTCTGATAGTTGGGCCCTAAATCTTAAGTTGTTGGTGCCTTTGGGGGTCGCTCGCTGGGGGAGAGGACTAGCCAGGGCTGAGGCCTGGTGACAACCAAAGACATGCAGAGGCAGCAGGGGGTTGGCCGGCTCCTCCCCAGTCCGCTCCAGGGGACGACGCCCGACACCCGACTAAGCAGGAAGCAGCTACAGAAGCCAGGCCCTCGGTGCCTTCCGAACAGGGAGCCGGGCAAAAGGCAGCGGAGCGGTTTCTCGCCGGCAGAGCCCATTAACAGCTCCCAGGGAATACAAAGAGAATCTGGATACCAAACCTGAAACTAACACGGCATTCTAAATCAACTATAAGTCACTCTAAAAAAAAAAATCTGGGAATAAAATAAAGTCTAACCTTTTCTTGGTCCTTGGTGCTTAGTCTAGTCTCACCTGGTCACAGGGGGCCACACGCAGAGGCCTTGCGGCCGGTGCTCCTGACCGGCGTCCCTGGTGCAACTGACCGCGTCCTAACGCTTACACTTCAGCCTGGGGAGGGGGAGGCGGGCCGAGGCGGCACGTGACGCCTCCGCTCAAGATGGCGGCCAGCGAGCGAGCGGGCCGTGTGCAGAGACGCTGCGCCCGGCACTGCGGCCAGGAGCAGGAGCAGCGCGGGCGGGAGCGGGAGGCGGACCCCGCGAGAACGGCCCCGCCCTGCTGCCCAAAACGTAGAAATCAGCCCCGCCCATGGCCTTTTGGAGAGAGCATGTCCTCTGCATTCTTCGATCAGAGAATACGTTTTATAGTATTTTTGTGTGTGTGTGTGTCTTTTTAGGGGCAACACCTGCACCATATGGAGGTTCCCAGCCTAGGGTTTGAATCGGAGCTGTAATTGCCAGTCTACACCACAGTGGGATCCGAGCCGGGTCTGCGACCTATACCACAACTCTCTGCAATGCCTGATCCTTAACCCACTGAGAGAGGCCAGGGATGGAACCCACAACTTCATGGTTCCTAGTCAGATTCGTTAACCACTGAGCCACAAGGGAACTCCAGCTACAGGGTATTTTTGGCAAGTACTTTTTGTTTGTTTGTTTTTTTAAGGGCCATACCCCAGGCATATGGAAGTTCCCATGCTAGGGGCTGAATCGGAGCCGCAGTTGCCAGCCACGTCCCCAGCAACTCGGGACTGAACCAAACCTGTGACCATTGCTGCAGCTTGCTGCAGCTTGCTGCAACGCCAGAACCTTAACCCACTGAGCCACCTAGGTATTGAACCCCAACCTCATGGATGCCACTTGGGTTTCTTACCACTAAGCCACAACGGGAACTCGAGCAAGTACATTTTATAAGTTGTACTATATATTGTATGACATTAGGAAGCATATAATATTTAGTTGCCCTACTATTAAATTGAGATGTAATTTCATCATCTGTATACAAACGGATGTTTTTTACCACATTCATAAAACTCATGTTTATTTTTTATTCAACTTGGTACTACTAGCTAATGATTATAAGTGAGATCTTACTGATTTTGGTAAATGTATTTAATAGTTTCTTAAAGAGTAGCCATTGTGACTTAGCGGTAACTAACTTGAGTGGTATCCATGAGGATGCAGGTTCGATCCCTGGCCTCCCTCAGTGGGTTAAGGCTCTGGCATTGCCGTGAGCTGTGGTGTAGGTCACAGACATGGCCTAGATCCCGAGTGGCTGTGGCTGTGGCTGGCGGCTGAGCTGAGATTTGACCCCTAGCCTGGGAACTTCCATATGCCATGGATGCATTCCTAAAAAGACCAAAAAAAAAAAAATTTTTTTTGAGATTACATCCTTAAACACCAGCAAATTCCAAATAAGAATGAAACAGCAAAGCATTGTAAAATTAGATTCTAAAGCACTGGCCTTTTCCATTTGCCCTATCAATTCTATGTCTAGAAATTGTCAAGTTCATAAATGTAATCTAGAAGGATATTCAAGACAGATATTTATAGTCACGAAAATGTAGAAACGGCCAAGGCTGGTTTATCAAAAGGGGACTTGATGAATTTAATATGGAACATTCCTAATATATATATAAACACTGTGTAATTTAAAGACAATTACATAGATCTCTGTGTATACATACAGAATGCGGGGCAAAATATACCTAGTGAGGAAGGCAAGTTTCAGAACCCTACATATAGCGCAATTTCATTTGTGTTTAAAAAGAAAATAGTAACTGACACATGATTACAGAGTATCTAGAAACAAACAACTTTCATGAGAAAACGTTAAGAGAATAATTCTGACAGTTAGACAAGGGTTTCTTTATTTAAAAGTAACCGTTGTGAATAAAGATTTATTCAGGTTAAGATCTACTTCTGACCCTGCATTTATCTGGATTACTTTAAGTACACATTGCATGAAGTCCCTATATCTAACACTCCTCAAATTTTTAAGAATAAGGGACAATCTTTTGCAAAGTTGAGTATTACTTTTATTTACCATAAGAAAGGGAAACAAAATGGCCTAAGTTGACATATAAGCATGCCAACTTTGATGCATTCCATGACTAACCTCTCTAACCACAAAAATGACTTCAGGAGTTTCCACTGTGGCTCAGCAAGTTAAGAATCCGATTAGTATCTATGAGGATTCAGGTTCAGTACCTGACCTTGCTCAGTGGGTTACGGATTGGATGTTGCCATGAGCTATGGTGTAGGTCACAGATGCAGCTCAGACCTGGTGTTGCTGTGGCTGTGGCGTACGCTGGAAGCTGTAGCTCCAATTCCACCCCTAGCCTGGGAACCTCCATATGCCGCGGGTACAACCCTAAAAAAAAACAACAAAAGTAAAAAAGAAAAAAAAAAACTTGGAAAAAAACAAAAAACTTGGGACTCACAAAGATAAATATCACAACAATAACAAGCAAACTAATGCTGGGAACAATTCTCATGTTACAGGGAGACTAAACAAGCTGACCACTTCAAGAAAACAAAATGCATTTCCTTAGAGGAGGAGTTCGTGTTGAGTAACTACCATCATTAACAACTACAAGATTAATTAGAAGCCTGTCTCTGGATAAATGTTCTGATTTCCCCAAAAAACATGATTTACATTGCATACATTTTTTTAAAAACTGGTTTATTCTATTTCAGAGATCCCCTAATTTAAGGCAAAGATGTATATACTGACGGACTGACTCTTCAATGTCAGAACACCCTTGCCAGGTAGTACGTTATGGTCACTTGCAGTAGTTTGTTCCCTTCTCTTTGGGAAACTGCCAAATACCCCTGGAAGTGAGAGGAAGACACCCAAGAGCCTCTGGTGTGCTGACAGAGTAGTTTCCACTGCTCCTGATGGCTTCTGGTTTTCATGTTGAAATTACTTCATCTTTTTTTTCCCCTTTTTACATCCACACCTGTAGCATAGGGAAGTTCCCAGGCTAGGGATTAAATCTACAGCCACAGCAATGCCAGCCAAAGTGCATCTGCCGTCTATACCACAGCTCACGGCAATGCTGGATCTTTAACCCACTGAGCCAGGCCAGGGATTGAACCCACATCCTCATGGATACTAGTCGAATTCTTAACTCATTGAGCCACAATAGGAAATCCCACTTCATGTTTGTTTAAAGAAAATGAGACATTGTTTGCTTCTGATTTTCGTCATAATCTTCAAATGAAGTTAAAGCTCTGTCTTGCAAACATAGGTAACATTAATTCAAATCAGGAACATTCGAGTAAGCTTTTTATATTTGCAGATACTCTCGAGATAAATGCAAAACCTGCACCCACATTCAAAGTTTTCTATTTAGTTTACACGGTTTAAAAAACTAAACAACTATATAATCTCTGGCCATCTTCAGATATGGCTAACACAGCCATCTTCCTTACTCATAGATACTGTGGACAAAGAATGTCTCCTGCCAGTTCGGTAAACAAAGAATGTGTGGCCATCAAGCCATGGGGCCCCTGCAGCCGCTCCCAAACTGCGCGGCAGAAGGGGATTCAGAATGGAGAAAAACAGGATATTGGCCCTAGATAGCTGACATGCATATCGAAGGAATAATTTCCCTAACTCCAGACTCTTGCATCTTCCCTTAATATAGAAAAGTTCTAAATTCATTAACTTGAGATGTCTTTTCTTTTTTTTTGTCTTTAGTCTTTCGAGGGCCGCACCTGAGGCATATGGAGGTTCCCAGGCTGGGGTTCGAATCAGAGCTGTAGCCGCTGGCCTGCGCCACAGCCACAGCAACACAGAATCTGGGCTGCATCTGTGACCTACACCATAGCTGATGGCAACGCTAGATCCTTAACCCACTGAGCAAGGCCAGGAAATGAACTAGTATCCTCATGGATACTAGTCTGGTTCGTTAATCACTGAGCCATGACAGGAACTCCTGTTCTTTTCTTTAAATATCAATAATCTTTTGCTGTTCAAGGACCTGGCTTCTTTTGTTTTGTTGACAAAACTCAAGTATGTCACGGCTCCTCCCTTACCTCTTTGGAACAGATCCTCAGGGCTTTCTGAGAGGCTGTATCCTGGGTTTAGGTTCTCAGTAAATCCACCAAGTAAAACGTAGTTTTCTCAACTTTAAGGCTGTGCATTTGTTCTTCAGCTGGCAATATAATTCTTTGAGTTAGCAGCAGACAAAAGCGGGCCCTCCTTTTACGTTATATTAGCTCAGCTGGGAGGCACCCAGTGCCCCCCAGCCTTCCAAGGACTGGTGATTCAAGGCCACTAATGATTCAAGCCACCTCACAGCGCTTCCTCTAAGTTTTGCTAGGCCCCTCTCCTCTCAGACTTCAGCATACAACTGGAAAGTCTCCTAACACACCTTCCCTTCACAGTCGTGAAACTTCTCCGTGGTTTAACAGAATTCACCTCCCTATCCAATCTCAATTATAACACAAAACCGAATACATTTCCACCGCGATTCAAAGGAGGATGATACGCCTATGCTCTGCTCATCTCAGCGGGCTGCTTCCCTGCATCCAATTGTAAAGGAACAAGTCTTTGGGGGGAATACACAGAAATTATAATGGAGCAGTTAGCCCGATAAAATAAGGAGGACTGTGATTCAGTCAGCTGAACAAGAACGACGGTCACCCAGTGCTGGTGTGTCGCGTGTGGAGCACTCAGCAGTCGCAAGCCCGCCTCCTCCACCGCACAGCACATTCACCTTCAGGTATTTTAACAGACTTAATTAACTGATCCGAAAGGAACGTATGAAAAGAGCATCCTAGGTCATTTCTATTTCGACCTCATAGAAATCTATCATTCTATTTGAATTTTTGTCTTCCCTTGCAGCTTACTATTAAACTTCTGAAAGAAAAAAAAAAAAAAAGCCTTCTAGCTCCAGGCCACTTTCAAACTTTGCCTTTCTAAACAGGATTACCCCCAAGGTCACAACTAGTGGCTGACTTTCCCTTTATTGGCCTGCCCTGCACTTCTCCCTGTGCAGTGACCTCGCTGAGTATGCTATCTTTTTTTTTTTCCTGGTGTTTTGTTTTTTAGGGCTGCACCTGCAGCATATGGAAGTCCCCAGGCTAGGGGTCAAATCGGAGCTACAGCTGCTGGCCTACGCCCCAGCCACAGCAATGCAGGATCTGAGCCACATCTGGGATCTACACCGCAGCTCACGGTAATGCTGGATCCTTTACCCACTGAGCGAGGCCAGGGATCGAACCTGCGTCCTCATGGATACTAGTCAGATTCGTTTCTGCTGAGTCACAACAGGAACTCCAAGTATGTTATCCTCATAAAACCCATGGCTCTCTTGGAGTTCCCGTCATGGTGCAGCGGAAACAAATCCAACTAGGAGCCATGAGGTTGCGGGGTTCGATTCCTGGCCTTGCTCAGTGGGTTAAGGATCCGGCGTTGCTGTGAGCTGTAGTGTAGGTCGCAGACGCAGCTCGGATCCCAAGTTGCTGTGGCTGGGGCGTAGGTCGGCAGCTGTAGCTCCTATGTGACCCCTAGCCCGGGAACCTCCATATGCCAAGGATGAGGCCTTAAAAAGCAAAAAAATATAAATAAATAAATAAAACCCATGGCTCTGGTTGCTTTGTCTCTCAACTCCTTTCCTCCTTCTTAATCCATTTACGGTTCCTTCTAGCTTCATGGCTCCTCTTACAGATTTTGTCCCAAGAGGTGCATCTTCTTTCTGCAAGCTTGAACTTGGGCCTCACGTAGGTACCTCGTGTGTGGGTAAAACTCTGAAAACTCAAATTTCAAATCCTGACCTGTCTGCTTCTCTCTAGTCCTGGATCCTCTTTCTCTGCTATTTTTTAAGTCTTGAGATCATCTGGAACTGAATGTATCTCTGAGTTCAACATTTTATTGTCCCTCGTCTCCTGGCACATCCTACCTCGACGTCAGGCTAGTAAAGGCTCCATCTTTACGATCATGATTGAGACCCTGCCCTTTAAACCTCCAAACCCAAATTCTGGACATTCTATGTGGGGCTCGATCTCTTTTTCTCCTCTTGCTTCGCCTATGCTGTCACCTTTGTTCATCCGAGGTTTGTAAAACCTGTTGGAAAAAACCGCAGTAAGAATCTCTGACATACCTTACCACATTTAAGACTTTTATTCTTAACCTTGTAAATCTAGAATCTAGCAAACTTTTATCTGATCCCTAGCTTTTTAACTTTAAGAATTGGCTTTCTAATTGTTAAATGCTTGCAGTGAAAAAAAAAAAGTTTTATTTACACGTGAAATTAATATAAAAGTAAGTATACATTTTAATGTTTGTATTTTATTATGAAAACTAAAACAGTTTTCAGTTTGAAAGAGCAGGGGCTAAAATAATTATTGCAGTATTCACATACAGAAATGAAATTTTTTAAGCTTTTCATTTCTTAAATTTTACACACCTTTTTTTTTGTAGTCTTTTTAGGACTGCACCAGAGGCATACAGAGGTTCCCAGGCTAGGGGTTGAATCAGAGCTGTAGACATTGGCCTATGACACAGCCACAGCCACACCAGATCCAAGGCGCGTATATGCGACCTACACCACAGCTCACGGCAATGCTTGATCCTTAACCCACTGAGCAAGGCCAGGGGTCAAACCTGCATCCTCATGGATACTAGTCTGATTCATTTCCACTGAGCCTCAGTGCAAACTCCTATTTCTTAACTTTTAATTAAATTAATTTGGCTGCCCCATGCAATGGCTTAATGTGGGATCTCAGTCCCCAGACCAGAAACTGAACCTGGGCTGCAGCAGTGAAAGTGCTAAATCCTAACCACTAAACCACCAGGGAACTAGCCAGAGAGGAAATTTTTGTAAATTACATTTATTTTAGCTACATTACACTAATTATATTTGTCCTATGTGCTTAAAAATTTTTATAACATATACCTGGACAATATCAACTCCATGAGAGCATGGCTTTACCTCCACCAATTATGAAACTACTCAGAATTTAGTAGGTGTTCAAAGAACATTTTCTGGCTCAAGGATTACAAAATTCAAGAGCAACAAGAAGTATGAAGTAAAAGTAATTTTCCTGTCTATCTTCCAGATACCCAGTTGCTATCTAGGGAGGCAATTACCATTTACTAATTTCTTTTGTATTTTTCTAGAGATATTATAAGCCTATCTAAGCACGTGTGCGTTTATGTGATAAGCAGGTGTGTGTGTGTGTGTGTGTGTGTGTGTAGACCCTATAATCATCCCTTCAAATATTAACAACTTATGCATATTTCCTATACCTTATCTTTTGAATCTATATATACATATTTTGGGGGTCATTTCACACTAACTTTTGGAAAACTCTCTCTTCTTCATAAAGATGGTAGAGTATTCCTTGAATGAGAATCTCCTCAAATGTATCTGACCAGTTATTGTGGGTACTTAAAGTACCAGGATTTTGTGATTTTTAAACAGTGATGCAGTAAATGCTCTTGAATGGCTATCGTCACTCATGTATGGGAGGATAATACCCTAGGAGCGGAATTGCTGGCTCAAAGGGTAAATGTATTGAAAGTTCTAATGAATATTGGCAAATTTCCTTGCAAAGACATTATATCAATTTATGCTTCCACCAACAATGGATAAGGGGGAGTTCCCGTCGTGGCGCAGTGGTTAACGAATCCGACTAGGAACCATGAGGTTGCGGGTTCGATCCCTGCCCTTGCTCAGTGGGTTAACGATCCGGCGTTGCCGTGAGCTGTGGTGTAGGTTGCAGACGCGGCTCGGATCCTGCGTTGCTGTGGCTGCGGCACAGGCCGGTGGCCACAGCTCCGATTAGACCCCTAG
>PVHT021183523.1:5584087-5612210 GCA_004024745.2 Catagonus wagneri | reverse complement strand
GGGAGTTCCCGTCGTGGCGCAGTGGTTAACGAATCCGACTAGGAACCATGAGGTTGCGGGTTCGATCCCTGCCCTTGCTCAGTGGGTTAACGATCCGGCGTTGCCGTGAGCTGTGGTGTAGGTTGCAGACGCGGCTCGGATCCTGCGTTGCTGTGGCTGCGGCACAGGCCGGTGGCCACAGCTCCGATTAGACCCCTAGCCTGGGAACCTCCACATGCCGTGGGTGCGGCCATAAACCCGCGGCCATAAAATGACAAAAGGCAAAAAAAAAAAAAAAAAAACAATGGATAAGGGCACCATTTTCCTTCATGCTGGCCAACATAATTGTCAGATTTTAAGATATTAGGAACTTAGAGTTGAAAATGATATCACATTGTAACTTTTATGTTCTTTAACTATGAATGAAATAAAATATATTGTTCATCATTCTGACATTTTAAAGACATTTGTATTTTCACTTCTATGAAGTGGCTGGCAGGAACTCAACATATCATCAACTCATTTTTACTATTTTCTACTCTACTGTAATTTCAGTCATTACATTTTCCTCACTTTCCTACCTCAGTGGCTTTGCATTAGCAATTCTCTCTTCCTGACATGACTTTTTCCAGTATTTCCTTAAATCTTAAGGAAATATTTACAATTCATATCCTCTGGAGTTCCTCTTGTGGCATAGTGGTTAATGAACCTGACTAGTACCCATGAGGACACGGGTTCGATCCCCGGCCTCACTCAGTGGGTTAAGGATCCGGCGTTGCCGTAAGCTGTATGCAGGTCACAGATACGGCTCAGATCCTGCATTGCTGTGGCTGTGGTGTAGGCCGGCAGCTGTAGCTCCAATTCAGCCCCTAGCCTGGGAACCTTCATGGCCCTAAAACAAAATAAAAAAAAATTCACATCCTTGACTTTTAAGATACAACTTAAGCTTAACTTTCAGTTGAAAGTAATTTAACTTGACTATTATTAACACTCATGAAAACTATATATGCATAATATATGCACAAAATGTATACATACGCATTTTTGTATTTAAAGTAGTTCTTCAGTAGTTTTTTTATCTTAATTGAGAATCTGTGTCTGATTATTTGAATTCTGCCAACATGCTGAGCACATTCCTTAATCAATGTAGGTACTCAAAAGCTGTTTAATTCATTTAGCAAACATTTATTGAGCTGCTGTTCTGGGAAAGTATCTTGGTAATCACTGGCAATAGAATTTACAGTCACAATCCTTGCCCTGAGAGATCCCAGATAATGATGAAGATAAACACAGAGATAAATAATTTTAATAGGTGCAATTGAGACATGCTAAGAAGAGAAATGATAAACATCCAGTGATTATCTCAGCATTTTCCAAAGACTGAGTCAAGTAGCACCTTCTCGTGATGACTGCTGTTGATCCCCAGCAACATTTTTTATTAGATAATGATTTATTGCAGAAAACATATTACAAAAACTAATAACTCTATGGATATTAATTTAGCATGAGGTTAGAGTAGACATTTAATTTTAAGAACTCGGTCACTGTAAAGAAAAGTATTAAGTAAATAAGACTTTAGACAGAACATAGCTATTGCGATAATAGTGAAGTAGAGATAAGGATGACTAAAGTCTGGCAATTGTTGGATCTGTCAGGTGCCAAGCAGGTACACACTGCAGTGGTAACTGTAATTAAATGTTAGAATAGCTTCCCCCCTTTTTTTGAGGGTTTTCTCTGTATCAAGCATTATGTTATGTACTTTATGGTACTCATCTAATAGTCCAAATATTCCAAAGAGCTGCGTGTAGGTCACAGGTGTGGCTCAGATCCTGCTTTGTAATATTTGTTCTGATACAGTAGACAATCAGTTGTCTGAAGATTAAATAATAAGATCCGTGTAATGTAAATGGTTGAGCCCAGAGTTCTTAATACATGATCAAGTTAAAAGTTTTTCTGGAAGTCGCTTTCATCACTCAAAATATATTTCAGGAATTTTTCTCCATTAGTCCATCCATCGGTCCATCCATCTCCATTTTGACAATCACATAATGTTTTATGTATTTTTTTTAGGGCTGCACCTGACGGATATGGAAGTTCCCACGCTAGAGGTCAAATCAAAGCTGCAGCTGCCGACCTATGCTACAGCCACAGCAATACCAGATCCGAGCCACATATGTGACCTACACAACAGCTTTCGGCAACACTGGATCCTTAACCCACTGAGCGAGGCCAGGGATCTAACTTGAATCCTCATAGATACTAGTTGCGTTCTTAACCCCCTGAAACACTGTGGGAACTCCATGTTTTACAATTTATTTAGACATCCCCCTACTGACATTTCCCTTCTTATAATGTTACAATGAGTGTCTTATAAGCCACATTTCAACACTTGTCCAGTTGTTTCCATGGGTTAAATCTTGGACTTGGACTTGCTGGATCAAAACTAATTCATTTAAGCAGACGTTTTCCAGGGTGCCCTGCAGAGACTGTACTCACAAACATCACCTCCAAACTATTATGAGAGGTTCTGTTTTCACATAACCTTGGCATAAAGGTGCTATAAATATTTGCATATAAATTAAAAAAATAATTCTCTTAATGCCTGACTTTGTATTTCACGCATTATCAGTGACAGTAAAAGCATATTTACTGTCTACTTTTATCTCTGCCGTTGTGAAATACCTTTTCGTGCTCTTTACTTATTTTTCTGTTGGACTCTGTCTTGTCTTTATCGATTTGTTGGAGCTCTCCATATTAAGACTATTAATACTTTGTCATGTACGTTGCAGAACGTTTTCCCTACTTCACCATTTGTCATTGACTTTATGTAGTTTTAAATATTTCAACCTTTATTTTATGGTCTCTAGGACTTATGGCATGCTTAGGAAAGCCTTTCCTATCCCAAAACTATATAAAGCTTATTTTTTTCTGTAGTCTCTTTTGAAAATTTTTATTTATTTACTTATTCATTTACTTACTTACTTACTTACTTATTGGCCACAGTCAGAGCAAGGTGAAGTTCCCAGGCCAAGGATCGAACCCACGCCACAGCAGTGACCTGAGCCTCTGCAGTGACAACACCAGCTCCTTAACCCGCTGAGCCCTAAGGGAACTTCTGGAGTCTCTTACACAGTGATGGGTTAATTTGTTTGCACTCACTAATCCATCTGGAATTTATTACTGAGGTTGAGGTATGAATATATTTTGTTTCTAAGTGCGGAGCCAACTGTCCCAAACAGTTTACTGAATAGTTTATTGTGTGTGTCTGGTTAGGAGTCCCCATCTCATTTTTTTCTTTTGGATACTTTTTATTGGCTCTTTTCACACATTTATCATTCCATATATACTTCAGAACCATTTGTTGTGTTCCAAGAAAACCCTAAAAGGACTACATTTGGAATCACTTTAGAAATTAGATGAGAATTGGCATTTGTATGATATAAAGTGTTCGGCTGAAAAGCACAGCATGCCTTCCTTCTTTTAAGGGCTTTAAATAAACTTTATTATTAACTTTTCCATAAGCCTTTCATATTTCTTGTTAATGCTCAGATATTTCATAATTTTGAGGGTTCTTTTCTTTCAATGAATGAGATTTTTTTTGCCATTCCATTATTTTTTTTTCATAAATGTATAACTTAAGCATCTTTTTTCTTTTTATGAAAGTATAGTTGAATTACAATGTCTCAATAAGTTCTATTGCATAACAAAGTGATCCATTAATTTTCTTAGTTATTGCTAATGTTACATCTACAAAATGCTACGGAGGAGTTACCATTGTGGCACAACAGAAACGAATCTGACTAGTATCCATGAGGACGCAGGTTCAATCCCTGGCCTCGTTCAGTGGGTTAGGGATCTGGCATTGCTGTGAGCTGTGGTGTAGGCCAGCAGCTACAACTCTGATTCGACCCCTAGCCTGGGAACCTCCATATGCCTTGGGTGTGGCCTTAAAAGACCTAAAAAAAAATAATGCTATGGATCTTTGTATGCATGCACATATACACATACATACATATCAGGCAACAAATAATAAAATTCAGAGGTGTGAAATATATATATAAAATTTTGGATACATTATTTGCACGTTTCAGAACTCTATGGCCCAGTAATTATACCTCTTAACACATACATAAGTGAAATTAATGCATGTGTCTTTGAAAAAAAATGTGTACAAGGACATTTATAGCAGTTTTAGTCACCATAGCTAAAAACTGGAAATAATGAAAATGTTTGCCAGCAGGAGAACAGATTTAGAAAACTGTGACTTGTTCCTACCATGACCCTCTACATAGCAATCCCAGCAACAGGAAAGATGGCTACTCACACAAGAAACAGCATGGAAGATCTCATGATCCATACCCTATCATTCCATGCATACGAAGTTCACGAACAGGCAAAACTAATCCTACAATAGAAGTCAAAATAGTGCTTACTTTTGGGGAGGTTGCTTTTCATCTAGGAAGCTGAACCTTGGAGTATGACAGACATCTGAACCTACAGCCAAGTGTTAGTATTCGCACTGGTACATACATGTGTAAAAGTTAAAGGAGCTTTACATTTATGATTTGTTTAGTTTATCACATAATTTTTTTTTTTTTTTTGTCTTTCTGTCTTTTAGGACCGCACCAGCGGCATATGGAGGTTCCCAGGCTAGGGGTGGAATCAGAGCTGTAGCCACCAGCCTACGCCACAGCCACAGCAACACGGGATCCGAGCCGCGTCTGCGACCTACACCACAGCTCACGGCAACACCAGATCCTTAACACACTGAGTGAGGCCAGGGATCGAATCCACGTCCTCATGGATGCTAGTCGGGTTCGCTGACCTCTGAGCCACACAGGGAACTTCACTCACCTAAATTTTAATTAAAAAAAAAAAAAGCCTTCCTAATAAAAAGTGCACATATCCAGAAGTTCCCATTGTGGCTCAGTGGTAATGAACCTGACTAGTATCCATGAGGAGGACACAGGTTTGATCCTTGGCCTCGATCAATGGGTTAAGGACCCCACATTGCCATGAGCTGTGGTGTAGGTTACAGACACAGCTTGGATCTGGTGTTGCTGTGGCTGTGGTGTAGGCTGGCAGCTACAGCTCCAATTCAACGAACCCCTAGCCTGGGAAATTCCATGTCTCAGGTGTGGCCTGAGACATATGGAATTTAAGACAAAAAAAAAAAAAAAAAAAAAAGGAATTGCACATATCCAGTCACTAAAATAAAGCCAAAATGAAAAAAAAACAAATCCCCCTAAACACATAACCATATCAACAAAAACAAACAAAAAGATTGTCCGACCTATCTCAAAGGTCTGCTCACAACTTAAAACACAGGACCATGCTTCACCAGGCTCTGTAACTGGAGAGCTCCCGGTATGCAGAACAGCACATTTCCAGAGGATCTTGTCTCTTGCACCTGCCGTTTCTTATGTGTGCTGTATTTCTCTTCATGACACTGCTGCCTCCCAGACTCCAAGTTAAAAGTTAGAGCATCCTGTTCACACCCTGTAATAACTGAGCACCATCTCACATCAATTCCCTTTTCCCTTTTCACTAACACCATCTATGAATGGATTACAAAAATAGTCTTCTGATAGGATCCTCCCCATCAATTCTCTGGTGCCAGAGTATTCTGAAAAATGCTCACAGTTTAATTTTTTAGAACAGTGCTTTCTGTAAAAATGGAAATATTCTATAACCACACCACTGTCCAAGCTAACAGCCACCAGCCATAAGTGTTAGGCACTGGACCTGGGGCCAGTTTGGCTGAAGAACTGATTTTTTTATTTCAGTTCATTTTAATTACTTTAAATTCAAATAGTCACATGTGGCTAGTGACTACTGTGTTGAACAAGGCAATTCTAGAAGCGTGGCTCTGAGCTCTGACTCTCTATAGATGGGATTAGATTTTACACAGTTTTTAAACCAATTATCAGATCAGTAGCTTCTCCTCGTCAAACCCAAACATGTTGCCTTACATGATGGACTTCTTCAAGCTAGATTTGTTCTTTCAACAGGAACCAAGTCTTTAAATAGAAACACTTTTTATTTTTTCCTTTGTTTTGGCTGCGCCCTTGTCACGTGAAAGTTCTTGGACCAGTGATCACACCCACATCACGGCAGTGACCTGAGCCACAGAGTGACAACTTTAGATCCTTAACTTGGTGTGCCACCAGGGAACTCCTAGAAACAGGTTTTTAAAAAATTAATTTTTGTTTTTTTAGGGCCATGTGCATATAGAACTTCTCAGGCTAGGGGTCACATCAGAGCTGTAGCTGCCACTCTATGCCACAGCCACAGCAACTAGGGATCCGAGCTGCACTACAACTCACAGCAATGCTGGATCCTTAATCCACTGAGCGAGGCCCGGGGTCAAACCCGTGTCCTCATGGATCCAAGCCGGGTTTGCTACCGTTGAGCCATGTGGAAACTCCCAGGTGTTTTTCTTTTTTGCCACACCCACGGCAAGTGGAAGTTCCTGGGCCAGGAATCAAACCCGTGCCACAGCAGTGATCTGAGCCACTGCAGTGGCAATGACAGAGCCTTAACCCATGGTGCCACCAGGGAACTCCACAGGTGATTTATTATTCTTAATCACTCTTCTGTGTAGATGTGTGTGCATGTGTATAAACGTGTGTGTGTGTGTGTGTGTGTGTGTGTGTGTGTGTGTGTGTGTGTGTGTTAAGCATGACCCATAAAGACCTTGCTGGTGACTATGAGAATGTCCTCTGCCAGTGACGGTGTCCACCCAACACGAATACCCATCTGTGGCCTCCAGTGTTTCCCCAGGAGGCCAGTGGGGCCTCAGCCTCTTCTGTGTCCTGAGGTTCCTAAGCCCAGCGGTCAGGTGCCCTGTTTGTAGAGGACATCAGAAAACTCAGTTACCATTTACATGCTTAAAAGGACACATGGTAGTAGAATCTATTTGTTAATAAAGGTTTATCTACTTGTAATATACGTATATATACACACAAGCATCTCCATATCTATGTATTTATATATTCATATATTATGTATGTGTATATGTACATAATGCTTTAAAAAACTTTGATTATACTAAGACAAATGGAAAGAAACAATTGAGAGTGAAAATATATGTGGGCTCCTGCTGTATAGAGCACAGGAAACTATATCTAGTCACGTGATGGAGCATGATGGAGAATAATGTGAAAAAAGGACATATACATTTACATATGACTGGGTCACTTTGCTGCACAGCAGAAATTGACAGAACATTGAAAATCAATTATAATAGAAAAAATAAAAATCTTATAAAATGTATGTTGATATTACTGTGGAGAATTATGACACATACAAACATTCCCTTTGTGTTTCAGCAGGTTAAGAACCCAACTAGTATCCATAAGGATGCGGGTTGGATCCTTGGCCTTGCTCAGTGGGTTAGAAGATCCAGTGTTGCCACAAGGTGTGGTGTAGGTTGGCAGCTATGGCTCTGATTCAACCGCTAGCTTGGGAACTTCCACATACTGAGGGTGAGATCCTGAAAAAGAAAAAAAATTCTAAGGCACACACTTTTTGATTTAGTATTTCTCCTTCTAGGAATTTCCTTCTAAAATATATAATTGCTCATGTATTACACGAAATTACATTATACAAGGCTATTTTTTCTTCCGTCTTCTTTAGGGCTACATCTTTAGCATGTGAAGGTTCCCAGGCCAGGGGTCAAATCAGAGCTGTAGCTGTTGGCCTACGCCACAGCCCCAGCAACACGGGATCCGAGCCTCTTCTGTGACCTACACCATACCTCATGCAACGCCAGATCATAACCCACTGAGCAAGGTCACGGATCAAACCTGCATCCTCATGGATATGAGTCAGATTCATTTCCACTGATACTAGTCAGATTCATTTCCGCTGAGCCACGATGGGAACTCCATGGGCTATTTATTTTAACATCATGTGTTACAGTGAAAATCTGAAAACAGATAAATAAAAAAGAATTCCATGGTGTATTTTTTCATGAAAAAATATATGGAAAAGAACTACAATTAGTTTGTTCAAAAGAAATCTGCATCTGCTTGTATATTTGCAGACTCACTGGAGAGGAATACTTGGACGGTGAGCAGGTACAGGAAAGTGCGTTATCTACTCCAAAAACAAATTTCAGGAGTCCCTGTGGCACAGTGGTTTAAGGATCCCACGTTTTCACTGTAGCGGCTTGGGTCACTGCGGTGGTATGGGTTCGATCCCTGGCCCAGGAATTTCCACATGCTGTGGGTGTGGCCAAAAGATAAAGTAATTTCAAAAGCAAATTGCCTTATAATCTGGTTATCAAAGCTAACGAGTGTATTTTATAATTATACATAGTATGGTTCCAGTCACACAAATTAAAATCTTACTAGAGAAAGGGGGATTGCAAGAAATATTCTGTATCAAATTAACTACTTGCATTTGTGTGATGGAGCTGGAGGGGGGTCGTTCATATTTCTCCATTTTCATGACAGCTCAGACTATTAACCAAACACAGATTCCCGTGTTTTCCATGAGCTATCACAAGGAGTTGTTACTGATAAAATTTGAAGGAAGATAATAGAATCAGACCCTTCTTTCTGTGTAAGAAAAACAGTTTCTCTCTCAGGCCATTCAACCAAGACCCATTTCCTTGTTTCCAGCATATTAGTCCATCAACAAATCAGCCCACCAGAACCACACAGTTCTGTCCCAAACCCTCTCTGAGAGCACACGATGGGTACAAACTTCCCTAGTGAACTGCTTTCTTTCTTGGAGGGAGGAGGCGTTACAACAGTTCTTTCACAGTCAACACTGGGCCCTAGGCTACTCTTAACCCTGCCTTCTAAGAATACCATGAAGACCTTGAAGGACGCCTGAATTACCTGATTTTGCCAAATCAGAATCAGAGCCTGACTTTATCTTTAATTTCAATTTCAAAAATTTTTTTGTCTTTTTAGGGCTGCACCCACGGCATAGCGGAGTTCCCAGGCTAGGGGTCAAACCAGAGCCGTAGCTGCTGGTCTACACCACAGCCACAGCAAGGCAGGATCTGAGAGAGCCTGCACCACAACCACAGCAACTTGGGATCTGAGTCATATCTGTGGCCTACATCACAGCTCAGAGCAAGGCTGGATCCCTGACCCCCTAAGCTAGGCCAGGGATCGAACTAGCATCCTCATGGATACTAGTCAGATTCACTTCCACTG
This sequence comes from Catagonus wagneri, assembly GCA_004024745.2. Classification (NCBI taxonomy): domain Eukaryota; kingdom Metazoa; phylum Chordata; class Mammalia; order Artiodactyla; family Tayassuidae; genus Catagonus; species Catagonus wagneri. The sequence goes on along the minus strand of PVHT021183523.1, from coordinate 5,603,058 downwards.
AGCCAAGACAGGAACTCCCAATGTAGTTTATTTATTTTTTTAATTTTCTTTGTCATTTTAGGGCCGCACTACAGCCACAGCAACGCCAGATCCTCCAAGCCACATGTGACCTACACCACAGCGCATGGCAATGCTGGATCCTTAACCCACTGAGCAAGGCCAGGGACGGAACCTGCGTCCTCATGGACACTAGTCAGGTTCTTAAGCTGCTGAGTCACAGTGGAACTCCTCCTCAAGTGCTTTTAGGATAGACGGAATTTGCAAACCTGCTGCTGAACGTGAAAAACTACTTTCCCACGAACGCACTGGCTGCGGGGTGCACTGTCGTCATCCCCCACCAGCCAGCACACCCCGCAAGAGTCCTGACTCCCTGTACCTCGGAACGCGACCTTATTGTGAAACGGAACCATTATTAAGTTAAATGAGGCCATACTATGGGATGGGCCCCCAATCCAATACGACTGATACCCTTATTTATTTTAAAAAGGCCATGTGTAGAGACAGACACACAGGGAGAACACCAAGTGCACAGAGGCAGAGAAGGGAGTGACACAGCAGTAAGACAAGAAACAAAGGTTCCCAGCGAACCAGAAGCTCAGAGAGGCATGGGATATCTTTCGTAGAGAGAACCAACCCTGCCAACACCTTGCTTTCTAGCCTTCACAGCTCTGAGACAACACATTTCCGTTGCTGAAGCCACCCAGCCTGCAGTACCTTGTTAGGGCTGTCCTAACAAACTAAGCCTCCATTTCACCCAGACTGATTTACTCAGCTTTTAGTTTTGACACGGGTGCACTGCCTTCCCAGGACTTTAGCCATAACCATCGCCCACCCAGTCCCATCATGTACCTCACTGCTTACTGCCTTTTTTTTTCTCACTTTCAACATGTATTTGAGAATTTATGTACAAAGGACTGTTCAACATAAGATGAAAGAACAGGAGTTCCCGTCGTGGCGCAGTGGTTAACGAATCCGACTAGGAACCATGAGGTTGCGGGTTCGATCCCTGCCCTTGCTCAGTGGGTTAACGATCCGGCGTTGCCGTGAGCTGTGGTGTAGGTTGCAGACGCGGCTCGGATCCTGCGTTGCTGTGGCTGCGGCGCAGACCAGTGGCCACAGCTCCGATTAGACCCCTAGCCCGGGAACCTCCACATGCCGCAGGTGCGGCCATAAAATGACAAAAGGCAAAAAAAAAAAAAAAAAAAAAAAGATGAAAGAACAAACAGAAACAGACACAGTCTATTCTCTATGGAATTTAGTCCAGTGGGAAAGGCAATCAAAGAATCGTCCAAGTAAATATAAAACCGCCACTGTGCCTTGCGTTTAAGAAGCCGTAACTCGCGCGACCGCGTCCTGGGATGCACCCTTGCTGAGAATGTCAGGGAAGGCCGCTCTGGGGAGCAGCGCTTAAGCTAAGATCTCAAGAAGGAGCCAGAATTAGCAAAAAAGGGGAGAGTGGTGACTGAAGTACAGGAAAGTACACGAGCAGAATCTTTAGAAGGCTACACTAGCCACCCATTTATTCAGAAGGTCAGTAAGCTGTGCCAAAATATTTTCAAAGCCTTAACCCACCGAGCCATGACAGGAATTCCTCAGTTTCTACATGGGAATAATGAAGATTAATTCACACTTATAGGCTGTTAAAAATATGAAGGGAGATAAAGAATGATAAACCTTTCACTAAAAGTCTCTTTAATATTTTGTTGTCTTTTCCTCATTTCGACCAAGGCTGCAGAAAAAAAATTTTCAGCGGATTATCAAACAGAGAAAGATGACGGCAGATACCAGACACTGTCGTAATATTACTTAACACGACGTTTTTCAAAGCAGTGAACTACCAGACTTCTTTTAAGAAATCTAATTTTCCTCGTAAGAAAAACGTAGCATACTTGAAATTATTTCAAAATATTCATATTTTATGCAACACCTCCTCCCCAGTGAGATAGAGTATCCAAGGGAGCAAAGTTTCCTCTATTTGGAGTGATGTTAGAAGTCCCGACAATGTCAGGAATCGGATGTCTCCACTGCGAACACATGTCACTTTCATGATATCCTCAAATCTAAAGTCTTGACTATACCCAATTCTGTTTTAATTTTTCAAAACTTTTACTGCAGTTTAGCTGGTTTACACCCAATTCTGTTTTCAGAAATCTCCAGAGTCCTTAACCTAGTCCTAAGGATCTCAGGATACATCTTCTCCAATTTCCCAATTTTAAGCTGAACAGGCAGTGGCTGTTCTAACGCGCATGGGGTCCAGCTTTACGTGACTCAGGGTACACGTAACCTCTTCCATAAAATGGGTGTTGAAAGCCACGTGAAGGCAGAGGCTCTGGGGTGCTGACCTGGGTTCTAAATCAATTGCTAAAAAATCTTTTACTGGATTCCTTCGTAAAATGAGGGACAGGATGTCATGCTGGCAACACTCTGGCCTCCTGTGGTCTTAGATTTCACTCCAAAGAAGGCTGAGGGCTTAGAGCACCGTGACGGGAAGATGCGTGAGGGAGGCAGATGCTCAGAGAGCCTGAGTGCACGCCTCCCCTGGAGAGGCAAAGAGAAAATACAGGCCTGAGAGGCCCGTGGAAGGTGAGATAGGCGAAACTGTAGATGAGAGATCGCCATGTCGCGTCATAGAAGGCGATGTGCCCAGACTCGCAGTCTAGGAAGACTCCAACCCTGTGCATCTGCTCTCTCGAGGAGACCCTCTGCAAGGGGGGAAAGGCCCACAAAGTAAAATCAGTTCCCATCAGGGATCCCGTGAGTAAGACTTTGTCTCCAGAAGCACGTCTGCCGGCGGAGCCTCTGCATAAGCCCAGCTGCCACTGGGCTGCCTCTGCCACATCCACCTCCCAGTAGTGCCTCCCTGAGGTGAAGCTCTCCACACCCAGCACGGTGGCACTGAAGTCCAGCCTCTCTGGGTGACTGGGCACCTCCTGCTGGACATTTCTGAGTCTTATACTTCTCAGATCCTCGGATACCATCAGACAGGGATGAGCTGTTTGGGTGTCCAAAGTGACAGGTCCTACAGGGAGAAAGATGTTTAGTTAGCCTGGGGCTTTGTCAATGATTCCTAACATCCAGAAGTTTCCTAATGAGTGGGCGTGAGTGGCCGGCAGAGATAGGGGAGAGGCAACCTCAGAGAATCCAGATAAAACAGCCTCTAAGCTCTGTTTCAGGACATGGACAGCAGGGAGTTCCCGTTGTGGTGCAGTAGAAACGAATCCGACTAATATCTGTGAGGATGCGGTTTCAATCCCGGGCATCACTCAGTGGGTTAAAGATCCAGCGTCGCCATAAACTGTGGCATAGGTCGCAGACGCAGATCGGATCTGGCGATGCTGTGGCGGTGGCTGGCAGCTAGCTGCAGCTCTAATTTGACCCCTAGACTGGGAATTTACAAAGGCTGCAAGCGCAGTCCTTAAAAAAAAAAAAAGAAAGAATAGGACATCTATGGCACAATGGGATCAGTGGTGTCTCTGGATGCAGGTTCAATCCCTGGCCCAGCACAGTAGGTTAAAGGATCTGGCACTGCTGTGGTTGTGATGTAGGTCGCAACTGAGGCTCAGATCTGATCCCTGGCCCCGGGAACTCCACATGCCTCAGGGAGTGGCATGAAAAAAAAGGAAGAGAAAAATGGACACCAAAAGAGGAACAAAGACAGTGATATAATGGAAGAAGCAATTTGTCTAAGGAAGAAGAACAAAGAAAAAAAACTGGATGGTGGAGTTCCCTGGTGGTTCAGTAAGTTAAGGATCTGGCTTTGTCACTGTGGTGGTACTGGTTCTGCATGCTGCATGTGGCCCCCCCAAAAAAATACTTCTCAAAATTAGAAAGGAATTTTGTCAGGCTGTAAAAATAGCCTGATATCCAGACTTAGCCCTCTGTCACCTGGGACCCAATTCCAGTCCCTAACGATCTTCTCCAAGGCTGGAACAGCCAGAAGCAGGGAGCCTCCTAATAGAGCAGCTGATTCATGGCTCTACCCTGTAACTGAATTGCCCTCTTCATCTTAAATATCACCAGGGTGTGACACGGATATCCAGAAACTGCTGCCAGCAGACCCTTAATTCTGAGTAAATCAAAACAGAATGTATTAGACGCCAGGAAACCTGTGAGAATCCTCCGGAAAAATCAAGCTTAGGTCAAGAAAGCTCATGATGATTTCTTTTTTAGGGCTGCACCTGGGGCATGTGGATGGAAGTTCCCAGATTAGGGTTCGAATCAGAGCTGCAGCTGCCGGCCTACACCAGTCACAGCAACTTGGGATTCTTAACTCACTGAGCGAGGCCAGGGATCCAACCCACATCCTCTGAACCTGCTGAGCCACGATGGGAACTCCTCATGATGATTTCTAATACATGAAAGAAAGCGATAAGTGCTTTTCATATCTCTGTTTCTTCTCGTCTCTTTCTGTTCAATCTCTAAATATTGTGATTTCTCAGGGATCAGTACTGGGTCTTCCTTTACTACTTGTATTCTTTCCCTAGGTGACTTCCTCTAGCCTCAGTTTTAAATATCTTTTATATATGATGAAGTTCCTGTTGTGGCTCAGCGGTAACGAACCGGACTAGTAATCACGAGGACAGGGGTTCAGTCCCTGGCCCTGCTCAGTGGGTTAAGGATCCGGCATTGCTGGGAGCTGTGGTGTAGGTTGCAGACGTGGCTCAGATACGGCATTGCTGTGGCTGGGGCCGGCAGCTGCAGCTCCAATTTGACACCTACCCTGGGAAATTCCATATGCTGTGGCTGGGGCCGGCAGCTGCAGCTCCAATTTGACACCTACCCTGGGAACTTCCATATGCTGCAAGTGTGGCCCTAAAAAAGACAAAAAAAAAATTTCTGTATGTTCACTCCGTAACAAGCCCCAGTTTTTGATAAACCAGCTGGACATGACACAGGCATTTCAAACATACTCGACCCAAAGTGGAACTCCAAACCCATCCCCTCTCAGTTTCTACTTTGCAGTTAATGGAATACTCATTGCTTTACGGTCGATCAAGCCGTAAACCTGGAAAAGTCCTTGATTTCTTTCTTGAACATCTAACCCAGCATCAAGTTTTACAGGCAAATGAACTTAAATCTCTGGATTTGAAGCTTAATTCACATCATCATTAAAGTGGTCTTAAAAGCCACAAGCCTTGAATTTTAAATTTCAACTTGTTCCAGACTCCCAGTATTTCCAAAAGATGAGGAGAAACAAATGCAAATTCTCTCCGGAGGAATGCACACCTTCATTCCTGGCCTCAAAAAACTTCTAAAAATAATATCTAGGGAAAAACAGAAAGCTTGCTAACAAAAAAATTCATTAACCATACACTCTATAAGTAAAAAAGCACTACTGAGTGAGACCAGCAGAAATAAATCTGAAGAACTTTAGATATTGGTATTACTAGCACATACTAAATGACATTTGCTTAATACATTTAAAGGAAAAAGAAAAACTTAAAAATATCTAAAAAATATAGTCAACTATTTTTAAAAAGTAAGATCAAAAACACAGGCACATAAAGAAAAAAAAAGGCCAAGTAGATTTGACAAAATAACTAGATTATCTAGAAATAAAAATTAAGTAAATACCATGAATCAGTGCCAATGAATGACTACAAGGAAAGAAAGCTACAGATGAACAGGCCTCACTAACATAAATGTGAAAATTCTTTAAGAATATTAGTACATTGGGGTCCCCATACGGCGAAGCGAGCTAAGGATCTGTTGTCATTACAGTAGCTCCAGTCACTGCTGTGGCGCAGGTTCAATCCCTGGCCTAGAAACTGCTGCATGCCACACATGCAGCCAAACAAACAAAAACAAAACAAAACCCAAAAAACTGGTACACTCAATCTGGCAATATATAAAAGGGATAAAACACATCACTACCAAGACTTTATCCTGGCAATGCAAGGCTGGTTCAACATATGAAGCAAATACAATTCACCATATCAATACATGAAGGAGAAAAAATGACTATTTTGGAAGGTACAGAAAAAACATCTAATAAAGTCAACATCTGTTTACAACACAAAGTTTTAGTGAACCAGGAATAGAGGGAGAACTTCCTCAACTTGACAAAAGGCACTATGAAACACTTGGAGCTAACATCAAATTTAACGATGAAAGACAAAGCTTTCTCCCTAAGGTCAAGAAGAAGGCAGATGATTTTCACCACTTCTATCCACCATCAGACTGGAGGCCTTTGTCAGGGAGATAAGGTAAGAAAAATACAGAAAAGACTTACAGACTGGAAAGAAGAAATAAAACTGTTTATACTTGACTATCTCTGTACAGAATCCCCACAAAATCTAAGAAAGTCACTAGACCTAATAAACCAGTTCAGTTGCAAGATACAATGTCAATCAATATATACAAACGAATAATTCTACATACCAGCAATAAACTAGAAATGAGGATGCCTGGCTTTGCTCAGTGGGTTAATAAGGATTTGGCGTTGCTGCAAGCTGTGGCGTAAGCCTGCCGCTATAGCTCCGATTTGACCCCTAGCCCAGGAAATTCCGTATGCCGCAGGTATGACTGTAATAAAGGGGAAAAAGAGAACAAATCTGGAGAACTCAGTTCCCCCATTTTAAGACTTTCTATAGCGTAATCAATCAAGCCACTGCAATATTAGTAAAAGCACAGATCAAGAGACCCACCAGACTCAACGCAGATCTGTTCATATGTAATGCTGAACAATTTGATACATACATATACAAAAACAGAAGGGAGTTGTGCCATATTTTGACTCATATCCAAATATTAACTCCAAATGGACAACAGGCCAGAGTGTCAAAACCAAAACTTTAAAACTTTTAAAAAGAAATATCTGCTGGGGTTAAAAAAAAGATTTCTTAGGACACAAAAAGCACAAACAATAAAAGATAAACTGAACTTCAAAAATCTAAAATGTTTGCTCTTCAAAAGACACCGTTAGGTAAATGAAAATATAAACCACAGGAGAAATACCTGCAAATACAGTCTTTTCAAATCCTTAAGCTATCTGGAATTTTCATTTATGGTACGATGGTCGTTTTGTCCTCCATACCTGTGATCAAGGATGTGTGTCAACTTACTTTGCAGCACTTCCAGCATTTTGCTCATTCCTGTCGGGCATAAACTCAGGTCTGCGATTCGTGCCGGCTCCAGACACTGAAGCAGTAGTGACTCGCTCCTATCAAAGAAAGGACAATCTGAGCTATCTGCGCCCATCCCAGGCTCCTCCATCCAGAACGTGAATCTCAGGACATGGCCTTGCCGTCCCCACCCCAACATCTCTACCCCTGTGTGCTCACACAGCAGACTGGGAATCTGACCCAAAGTTATTTCCAAAAGGAATAACTTACTTTGCCAAAGCATATCTCGCATTCTGTGGGGTGAAAAAAAGAGACACAATTACTCCTGGGTATTTGGGTACCCAAGCCTTTTGTGAACCGTGCTCATGAAAACATTTTCTCTTATAATGAAACTCGATTTCCAAGTAATCTCTTCAGCATCACAGTGCTAATTCTCAGATATCAAATTTCAACACTGCACAGTAATGTCAGAAAAATGCTTGAAATTACTGTTAAATCCCCAAGGGAAATAATCCTCTAGCCCTCACATTCAGAATGCTCATCATTCAAATTCTGCCCATCTCTTTGACTTCCATCCTGGGGTGGCAAGAACTGAGCCTGCAAAGCTGGGCATGCCATCTGGAACTAGGTCACTAGCAACTGAACGTAACTGGGTCCCACCTACCTGCACTGTCTGGAACTAGGTTAGGCTCTAGGACGGAACCAAAGGGCTCAGGTGCAGGGGGTTCTCTAAGAAGAACACTCCCATTGCAAATATGGGCCCAGCAAAGGGATGTGGATCGTCTTTTTCAGACAAAAGTCGACTTACTGAAATGGCGATGCAGGTTACTGCACAAAACTGAAAGCATACACTACTATATGATTAAGCTTCACCCTTGTTTCCCAAGGTTACTGCTGATTACAATGTTTGTGTTGATTTTGCCAGAGGCTGAATGAATGTTTTTTTTTTCTTTTTGCCTTTTATCTAGAGCCGCACCCGCGGCATATGGAGGTTCCCAGGCTAGGGGTCTAACAGGAGCTGTAGCCGCCGGCCTTCGCCACAGCCACAGCAACGCGGGATCCGAGCCGCGTCTGCAACCTACACCACAGCTCACGGCAACACCGGATCCTTAACCCACTGAGCAAGGCCAGGGATCAAACCCGCAACCTCATGGTTCTCAGTCGGATTCGTTAACCACTGAGCCACGAAGGGAACTCCTGAATGAATGTTAATGAGCACCTATATCTATACATACTCTACATACTCTCTAAATGGCAAAAAGTTTTTCTGCATGTTTTTTTTTTTTTCACTTAAGGAGATATCCTGTAGATAATCTTTCAATGTGCTTAGAGCTGCTTCATTATTATTATTATTATTATTATTATTATTATTTGCTTTTTAGGGCTGCCACCCATAGCATATGGAAGTTCCCAGGCTGGGGTCAAATTGGAGCTACTCTACAGCTGCCAGCCTACACCACAGCCACAGCAACACAGGATCCGAGCTGCATCTGCAACCTACACCACAGCTCACTTGGCAACTCTGGATCCTTAACCCACCGAGCAATGCCAGGGATCGAACCTGCATCCTCATAGATACTGGTTGGGTTCATCCGTGAGCCACAACGGGAACTCCTTTTTACCACCTTATAGGACATCTCAATTCACTACTGATCAGTGACGCAGCTCCATAAATAGAGTGATTTTATGATGAGTCATAATGCTTTGGGTAGCCTTCGTGTGTGACTGAAGATCACTGGATGCTGTGCTCTAGAACTGACCCCTAATGAGTACCATCCAATTCTCACTTCTCAAATTCCGTAGTGAAGGTTATTTCCAGAATCTCACCTGGAGTAACACTGAGGCCGACTGCCCACACTTCTTCTCTAGCTCTGCGGTCATCTTTTGGAGGCTGCAGATCTGCTCAGAGAGGCTGACTTGGCTCTCCTTCAGTTTATCCATGTTCTCTCTCCCCAGATCATTCAGCCTCTGCAGAAACGTTTTCTTATTACTATTCGACAACTAGCAATTACTTTATCCACGAGCTCAACCATCTCTTTAAAAACCTGCTCTCCTGCCTGCTACCCCAGAAACAGACATAACTAGATAACGGCTAGGCTATTCCTCTGTGTTAAGCAAGACACCTTAATAGAAACTTGATTCTCTGATAACAGCATATGTGTATTGACATGGATAGCACCCATGTAATCTACTTAACCAGTTCACAACCTGAACCTAAAACAAGTCATTTTTTTTTTTTTTGCTGTGCAGTTTTGTTCAGGGAGTTTCCTATCTCCTTCATTAAAATAAAACTAAGATATACTATAATTTAATTAAAAATAAATCCAATCAATAAAAACTATAAGTTAACCAAACCATTGATACCAGGTTCCTTCCTAACCTTGCAAAGATGTTTCGCCTAGGCACACAAGCAAATGTTCTTGTTATTTTTTTCTCAGTGAACACAACTGATGTCATATGACACTCTACTGTTGACTGACAACTTGCTTTCTTCTTCTTCCCCCCCTTTTTTTTTTCTTTTGCTTTTTGGGCCGCACCCATGTGGCAAACAGAGGTTCCTAGGCTAGGGGTTCAATCGGAGCTCTAGCCACTGGCTGGCCATAGCAATGACAGATCTGAGCCGCACCTAAGACCTACACCACAGCTCACCGCAATGCCAGATCCTTAAGCCGCTTAGCAAGGCCAGGAACCAAACCTGTGCCCTCATGGATACTAGTCAGATTGGTTTCCACCGAGCCGCAACGGGAACGCCTCCTGCTTTCTTCTTAACAAAGATAAATTTTCAGAAATAGAATCACTGGGTGGCGATATACATTCTTTCAATATATCCATGGCTGTCAAAGGATGTCTTCTGGAATCGATCTAAGGTTCCACTCTTTCTCATTTCCCCAGTACCGTGAGGAAGCCATTTTCCAAATCTCACCTGTAATATTTCCTGGAACTTCTCCTTTAGTTCTGCGGCAAACTCTATCAGTTGGTTCTGACTGACCTCTCTCAAGTTCAGGTTGAATATGTACCCTTGCAGGCTCTGGAAGTTCACCTCATTTTCTTCCATCATCAACCGGAACCTTAGCCTATATTCAGACTCAATCATCTCTTTCAAATTCTGTTCCTCTTCCTGCATCATAGATACAGATGTGATAGATTTCAGGGTTAACACAGATAAATATTCTACAACTCTAATACAAAGATAAGGAAGCAACGAGGGGGAGAAATAATAGGTGTAAATACAAAAGACAAAGAGAATTTCAGTGTCAGCATCATTCAAGATATCAATACAATATTAGCAGATGAGAAGAAACGTTAACTGACTTAGAAAACTGAGGAATCCACACAACTACAGTGACCAAAAAGGAGACCAGGAAAAATGCAAAGTAGCACCAATGGCTTTTGCTGATGCTCTGGATGCGGGTTGTGGGGAAAAGAGGAATCAACAGCTGACTCCAGGGTTTTCAGACAAAGGACACATTTGCCAAAAAAAAAAAAAAGAGAGAGAGAGAGAAACTATGGAAGGGATAGATTCCAGCTATGTATCCACAGCTCAGTTTGAGATATGCTGCTTCCTATTAGCCTGTCACTGAGCTACATCCCCGGAGCAGCAGACATCCAAGCAGAGATGCCAGGCATGAACTTGGACATGAAAGCCCACCGCTTGGCAGTCTGAGCCAGAGACATCCATTGGGAGTGGGAGAAGTCAGCGTAATGACCACATTCAGCCTCACCAGATCCTACCGTAGTCAAGATTTATCAAGAACCTGACAATTCTCACCGTTTACCACTAGCCCCCAGTTCGCCTGTCACACAGCCCCCCTCAAGTCCCCACTGTGCTCTCATCCTCCTAGTCTATTCTCCCTTCAGCAGCTGGGGTGTTCCTATGAAAACGGAAGTTAGATCCCATCATGCCTCTGTTCAAAGGTTCTACTGGCTTCTTTTCTTTCTTTTTTTTTTTTTTGCTTTTTAGGGCCACACTCAACAGTATATGGAGGTTCCCAGGCTAGGGGTCTAACAGGAGCCATAGCTGCCGGCCTTCGCCACAGCCACAGCAACACGGGATCCGAGCCGTGTCTGCAACCTACACCACAGCTCACAGCAACGCCGGATCCTTAACCCACCGAGCAAGGCCAGGGATCGAACCCGCAACCTCATGGTTCCTAGTCGGATTTGTTAACCGCTGAGCCACAACGGGAACTCCCTTATTTTTTTTTAAATAAAAAAAAAAAAAAGAAAATCAACTGCCCTATGTGATTTGCCTTTTTGATCTCATCATCTATTAGCTTCCCCTTCCTTCACAACCCCAACCAAGTCTACGTGTCTTGAGAACGTTGTACTTGCCTTTCCCACTGCCTAAAATATTCTTCCCAAGGCTGTGTGGTTCACTTCCTCACCTCCTTGAGTCTCCTCAAATGCCAATTTCTGAACGACGAGGTTTTGATCACTTTATTTAAAACCAAGTACCTCCCATCACTCTTTCCTACTTTAAAAAAAAAAAAAAATATATATATATATATATATAGGCATTCCTGGCGTTGCTCAGTGGAAACGAATCTGACCAGCATTCATGAGGATGCAGGTTTGATCCCTGGTCTCGCTCAGTGGGCTAAAGATCAAGTGTTGCTGTGAGCTGTGCTATAGCTCACAGATGTGGCTTGGATCTGGCGTTGCTGTGGCTGTGGTGTAGGCTGGCAGCTACAGCTCCGATTAGACCCCTAGCCTAGGAGACTCTATATGCCAAGGGTGTGGCCCTAAAAAGATAAAAAAACAAATGTATAGCACAATGTAACATACTGTCTGTTTTACTTGTTTTGTTTACCTCCACTAGAATGTTAATCACACAAGGGCAGATTGTTTTTGTTTTTTTCACAGCTGAATCCCTAGCACCTAGCAAACCTCCTGACAGTGAGACCCCAGTATGTGTGGAAGTTCCAGGGCCAGGGGTCAAACCCCAGTCACAGCAGCAACTTGAGCCACTGCAGTGACAACACCAGATCCTTAAGCCACTGCGCCCCACTGGAGCTCCTGTATCACCAATCTTTTCGATCCCTGCCAATAAGGAACGTAAATGCCATCCCACAAATTTAATACAGTTAATCTGCATTTCTCTCATCACGAGCAAAGTTCAGGATCTTCCTGTATGTTCAAAAGGTTATCTGCACTTCTCTGTGAACTCCGACGTCTTTTGATCATTTCTCTATTGAGTTTCCAGTCTTTTGCTTATTGACTTTTAAGAGCTTTTTATACCTAAAGAGATTTTTACACACCTATGGATTTCAGGTAGTTTTCCTTGCATTGTCATTTGTCTTTTGATAGTGTTTATGTTATTTGTGATCCAACATTATGGGTAATTTCCCCCAAAGAATAAAGATAAGCACTGACCTGCATCAACACCATTCTTTCTTGCTCATCAGCCAGTATGCTTTTAGCTACTTCGAGTTTCTCCTTCAATGAGTTCAATATCTCCTGGAACAACTTCTGCAGAAAAATATATATGACAGAATACCAGGTAAGGTAATTGCTTTAGAACAGTCAGACTCCTAATCTTATACACCTGAAAGGCCAATAGCTGAGTATATGTTTTCTTAGCCTTGAAGCTGAAGGTCTAAGGATGGTACTTGCCTAGTATTTGCTAAACATCAAAAAGGAATGGTCTTAGAGGATCGGAATATCTGTTCCCCAAATAAACAAGGCAATAAATAAGAGGAGGCAGCCAGAGTGACACAGTGCTTTTTGACTCGCATGAAGCTTACCCTGTAATTCTCAGCGGTCTCCTGTACTCTGTACGCCATGTGATCCCTATGCTCCTGGTACTGGAGGCACTTGTCACGACGCGTGATTTGATTATCATCGCAGAACAGCTGTGGTGGCTCCTGGGGTACCTCCCTGCAGGCCTCCTCTGGGCTTTCTTGCTCTAACTGAAAGCGGAGCCTTTTGGACATCCTGGCAGGTGGCCGCAGCTGAAGACTGCGCTGTTTGGGATGAGGGCTACTTCCCCGCACGCTGAACAGGAAAAGCGCAGCCGTGTTCTGGGGCAGATACACTGGTCACCCTTGGTCGAAGGCAAGCGTCTGAGCAGTTCCAGGCGCCCGGGACTCCTCGAGTGCGGCAAATCTTCGGCAGCCACGTGCTTGGGGAAGGAGACATAGGGAGTTAGTTACACCGGCGTTCAAGTTTTCCGAGAAGTTCAAGCAACGCGTTGAAACTTTTTTAAAAGGGACAACACCGCACACCACTTCCCAAAGAAAAATGGTGCTGAAAGGAAGGCATGCAATGCGGGAAAAGAGCCTGCGAACAACCCCCGAGAAGAAAGGGAGACCGAGACTCGCCTTAGGCACTCAGGTCGCACATTAAAGAAGCACTCACTCAATCCAGTGCTTGGACCAGCCCGATGGAACTCGATGGCCTCCTGCTTACAATGGAGGGAGGCGAGGCGGTAGGCAGCCAGTTTAGGACGGCGATGGCGTCCAGGCTTCCGGGTGCGCATGCCCGCCAGGCGCTCCCTTGCGGGCTCCACAGGTGCGCATGCGCCCGAGCGAGGCGTGGCAGGATTTGCGCCCGGAGCCCAGGAAAGGCGTGTCTCGTGGGAGACTTGAAACTTGTAATTGAAGCTTGTCCGTTAAAGGGCGTTTGTTTCAAATAAATAAATAAAAACAACCCCCAAATAAAACCTTTTCAAAAGTACTAAAGGGAAATGGTATATATGTATGCGTACATATATACACACATACACTTGTAAATATATACGTATGAACATATATACATACAGATTTTTAAGGAAGCAAAGGATCTATAATCTCCTGCAACCCCATTTGCAGACAATTCTGATTACCTTTGAATAACAGTTCTACCTTGTCTCTAGAAACATTTTAATTATATATACACTTTTTTGTGTGTGTTTTCTAGGGCCGCACCCGCGGCACATGGAGGTTCCCAGGCTAGGGGTCTAACAGGAGATGTAGCCGCCGGCCTTCACCACAGCCACAGCAACGCGGGATCCGAGCCGTGTCTGCAACCTACACCACAGCTCACGGCAACGCCGGATCCTTGAACCTGCAGCCTCATGGTTCCTAGTCGGATTCGTTTCCGCTGAGCCACGACGGGAACTCCATAAAGCATGAGTTTCAAAGTGTGATTTTCAAGATTTGACTTGCGTTTTCACTGTGTTGACATCTGCAGACAGTAAATAAAAGTGCTGGTGTTGTTCCTATTGTGGCTCGGCGGTAACAAACCCCACCGGTATCCATGAGGACTTGGGTTCCATCCTTGGCCCCATTCAGTGGGTTAAGGATCCGGCATTGCTGTGAGCTGCCATGTAGGTCTCAGACGTGGCTTAGATCTGGGTTGCCGTAGGCCGGCAGCTGCAGCTCTGATTCAACCCCTAGCCTGGGGACTTCCATATGCCGTAGGTGCAGCCCTAAAAACAAAACAAAACAAAAAAAACAACAAACAAAAAACCTGCCAGTGTCTTACCATTAATCAAGGAAATAGCACCAAACAGTACCATAGTCCTTTACTGTGTTTTTAAAATTTCTACCTACTTGTATACTCACAGGTTTTTTTTTAATGCCCATTTTTTCTTAAGAACTTTCTCATTTCTTAGTGAAGTAGTAAAATATGAAATATCAAACCTTGAATATAGAATTTAGCATTCTGATTGACAAGATGGAAAGTATTTGTAAACCATTTATACCACATGTGGAAAACCAATGGGGGAATTTCCCTTGAGGTGCAGTAGTTAAGGATCCAGCTTTGTCACTACAGTGGCTTGGATCACTGCTGTGGCGCAGGTTGGGTCCCTGGCCTAGGTACTTATACACGCTTATGGGCATGGTCAAAGAAACCCCAAAACAAAAAAAACAAAAACAAAAAAAAACCCAACAATGGTTGTCTCACGGAAAAGCATTTTCTGTGATTGAGTTGAAAGCCATATTAGCTGTGTTTTTCTCACAGGACATCTTTAGTAGAAAGAACAAATGAGACAAACTGTGGTCATTCAGATGTAGTGAAATTTACAAGGCATTTTCTCAAATACTGACAGAATCACCCTATTATTTCAAGGAAACCAACTGAGTATGTTAGTTTCCATTGGTAAAATGTGAGCTTTTAAGGAAAAAGAGTTTGGGAAAACTGGTATCTACTATTTTAAGCTTGACAGCTTCCTAATACTTAGTCTATCCTGATGAAATTGATGAGGATGTTATCAACTGTGATTTTTTGCTATTGTACCATGAAATGTGTCAACATCTGGAAAATCTGTAAACTCAGTGAACCAATTATTTTCCAAAGGACCAATGCTTGATTTTACAAGATTACTCAGGTAAGGCGGATTCAAAATATAAGACAGATCAGTGATTTTTAAAGTTACAGAGGACAAAATGTTCATTAATATGATTTTTGTTGTTGTCTTTTTTTAGGGCTGCACCTGAGGCCTATGGAGGTTCCCAGGCTAGGGGTTGAACTGGAGCTGTAACTGCCGGCCTATGCCACAGCCACAGCAACAAAAGATCCAAGCCACCTCTGTGACCTACACCACAGCTCACGGCAAAGCTGGATCTTTAACCCACTGAGCAAGGCCAGGGATGGAACCTGCATCCTCATGGATGCTAGTCAAATTTGTTTCCCCTGAGCCATGATAGGAACTCCCATTAATATGATTTTTTTTAAAAAACACAATTATCTTAAAAAAGTATTAGAATGATCTCCCCTTTTCCAATTACGTACTAGTGTGAGGACAGATTTTATTCATATACTTCAACTAAAATAACGTTGCAATAGATGGAATGCTGATGCAGACAGAAGAGTTATCTGATAAGCCTGAAATTAATTTGCAAAATTGTAAAACCAATGCTGCTTGTCTCAAGAATTGTTCAGAAAAGTTTCTTCCTAAAAATGTTATATTTTTAATAATTTTAAAAGTTTTAATTTCTAGTACAGTAACTATAGATATAAATGCACCTGTGATTTTGGTACATTTTGCCAGATTCTCAACCACAAAGATGATGTAAGTTTGCATTTCAAACAACTTGAGAAAGTGTCACACTTTCTGCCCACTTGGTAGGTGAGAAATGGTATCCTTAATTTTAGCTTGCATTTATTTTATTATGAATAAAATTATTATTTTCATATGCTTAGCCACTTTCATTACTTCTTCTGTGAACCATATGTTTAAGATTTTCAGCTGTCTTTTTCTACCAGGTTTTTGGTCTTTTGTCTTAATTTTTTTTTTTTGGCCAGCTCTTGGCATTTGGAGCTCCCAGGCCAGGGATCAGATCTGAGCCACAGCTATGAACCAAGCCAGATCCTTAAACTGTGCCAGGCTGGGTATCAAACCCAACTCCCAGCGCTGCCAATCCCTTTGAGCTAAGAGTGGAAGCTCCTTTTAATTGTAAGAGATACTTATACATTGAAAAGACTTATCCCCTTCGTATACAAATTGCAAATATTTTCTATTTGTTGTTTCTATTTGAATTTACTCCAATTTTTTCTTACTGGGTCCTTCAAACCCTTATAGCTTCTCTTGTCTCCCTGAACATGTCCTAGACTGAAAAAAAAAAAAAACCTGATCAGTCACAAAAATGAACAAGTCTAGAAATTCAACGGCTTTCTTTTACTTGCGCTCTCAACAGTCAGCATAGTTGGTCAGGACCCTTTTTTTGGAAAGGTTTCTTCTCTTGGCACTCAAGATCTTGTAAATGGCATCCATCCTAATCTATTGTCTGCTTCTCAGCATTCTTTTTTGGGCTTCGAATCCTCTTGAACCTCTCAAGTTTTCAGGTGTTTCCAGGGTCAGTTCCAGTCCCTTCCCTCACTCTAGTTCCAAGGTCTCCCAGGGTTGGTCACATTTGCCTCCAAAAAGTTAAGCACTGATCTCCAAATTCAACTTTCTACCCAGACCCTGAACTTTCAGCTCAGCTCATTTGCAATTAAATGTCTAATAAGCACTTCACATTAACATATCTATAACATTGTTCAAGATGTTAATCAATCACTTCCCCTAACTCACTTGAAAATTTCATACGGAAGGAGAGTTTAAACCTTCAGTTCATCATCTCAACTAGTTTATACTCAATCCGGCCCCACCCTCAACTCCCAAATCCTCTCAGCTCCACAACCAGACTATTTTAAACCTACAGCTGGCAATGCTTTTCTCTCAAGTTTTTGCCATTCTAGCTCCCTTTCCTCCCTACAGTTCTCAGCTCAAACAACCCTTCCTCAGAGAGCCTTTCTAGAACAACCCACATTCATAATCATCTCTTTTCTTTCAATTTTTTTATCTAATGCAAGATAAATATTTAGAAATATTTAAAATCAAATAAATGTAATGGGAAATGGAGAAGGACAGAGAATAGAGATTAAATGCTTCTACAGAAACCAAGACAAAGCAAGGAGAATAACTTGTCTCACTAATATGTTATCTATGTAAGTTCATACCTGTCCTTACCTTGTTTTTCTTAATTTTATTTATTTATTTTGCCCTGGCTTTCTCATATCTTTCTATACCATTGCATTGCATAGTTTTTTTTTTTTCTCCAAGATTCCGTAAACACTAAAATCAAATTCAGGTATTTAAAGAAAACTAGGATTGGAGTTCCCGCAGTGGCTCAGTGGTTAATGAACCCAACTGGTATCCATGAGGACTCGGGGTTCGATCCCTGGCCCTGCTCAGTGGGTTAAGGATCCGGCGTTGCCATGAGCTATGGTGTACGTGGCAGACTCAGCTCAGAGCCCGCAAGGCTGTGACTGTGGCTGTGGCTGTGGCGAAGGCTGGCAGCTACAGCTCCGATTCAACCCCTAGTCTGGGAACCTCCGTATGCCTCGGGTGTGGCTCCCAAAAGACAAAAAAAATAAAATAAACTTTGATTAAAGAAATGGTCTTCAGAGAAAAGCTTACCTTTCTTTGTAATCCGCAGTATTTCCTTTAGGGAAAATAGCTAGAACAGTGGGGACTGAAGAGGGTTTACCTGTTAAGCTGCTCCCTAGATCCCTCTCTCTCAGCAGGTGGGAAACCAGTAAAGTTTCAGATCCTATCCATATAATAAATCCAGGACAGTGGTAATCAAACTTCAGTGAGCGGTAGAATCAATTCTGCTTATGCAAACAGATTTCTGGGCCCCACCCTAAGGGTCTTTGTTAGGGTAGATCTGGGGTGGAGACTAAATTTACATTTTTTGTTTGTTTGTTTGCTTTTTAGGCCAGCGCCCTCAACACCTGGAGGTTCCCAGGCTAGGGGTCTAAATGGAGCTACAGCTGCTGGTTGCGCCACAGCCACAGCAATGCGGGATCTGAGCCGTGTCTGCAACCTACACCACAGCTCACGGCAACACTGGATCCTTAACCCACTGAGCGAAGCCAGGGATTGAACCCGCAACCTCACGGTTCCTAGTAGGATTCTTTTCCCTGCACCAGGACGGGAACTCGCTTAATTTAAATTTTAATAGGCTCCTAGAAAATACTGAATAGCCAGGAACCTTGTTCAGGAGTTTGACTGAAACTTTGTTTTGACTGAAAATTGTTCTTTGTTACATCCTCAAGGTTTTATAGAGTGCCAACCAGAGATTAGCCCCTTAGTAAGGTTTTTGTTGTTGTTGTTTTAAAAGAATATCCTGTATACACTGACAATTTCATGGGAAGAAATTCTTCTGCAAGCCTTTACCCTAGAATCTCATTGCGTTTTTTCCTTAGCCTTACCAGTTGACCTTAAGCCATTAAAGAGTTTCACCAGAAAATAATGCCCAGATGAAATTGTTTCCAGAAGGTCTGCTGAAAAAGTGATCACTGCGTTAGTCCTAGAAAAATCAAGAGTAGAAGTAACTGGAGCTCCCGCTGTGGAGGGAGCAGGTTCCACCCCCGGCCCGGCACAGTGGACCGGTCTTTGCTGCAGTTGCACCACCCCCGGCTCGGCACAGTGGACCG
>PVHT021183523.1:5565499-5583087 GCA_004024745.2 Catagonus wagneri | reverse complement strand
TTTTTTTTTTTAGCTTCTTTTTGTTATTGTTGTTTTTGCTTTTTAGGGCCGCACCTGTGGCACACGGAGGTTCCCAGGCTAGGGGTCAAATGAGAGCTGTAGCTGCTGTCTACACCACAGCCACAGCAATGCAGGATCCAAGCCACGTGTGTTACCTACACCACAGCTCACGGCAACGCCAGATCCTTAACCCACCGAGCGAGGCCAGGGATCAAACCTCATGGATACTAGTCAGATTCGTTTCCACTGAGCCACGATGGGAACTTTTTTTTTCTTCTTTTAAGCTTCTATGCAGCCAACTTCTTTGAAGATTTTGTCAATTACTTGGTCATTTATTCTTATTGTCCTTTCATAATTTATATGATTTCATTCCGACAGAAAAACATCATAATCTTTGAATCAAAGGGTAAAACATTAAGCCAAATTCTATCTTAGAGTCTCATAAAGTCCATCTTGGATTTTAAGTAAATAGTAAATTACTCGGAAAGACTATGATACACAGTGTGCTAAGCTCTTTTTATATCTATATATTCCCCACAATTCTCTGAGGTATGTGGTATTTGTAAATTTTACAGCCGATAAAAAGAATAAGGTTAAGTAGTTGACCCAGAGCACTCAGTACGGAAAATCACAGATCAGGGATTTGAATCCCAGCCAAGTTTCATAATACTTCCTTGCTTCTATGAAATGTTAACTAAAAATCTTGCCAATTTAAAAAAGGAAATGCCTCAATTTTACATTACAATATACCACAAGATAATTCATACAACTACAATAACAATGTACAGTCAATATCTCTTAATATTTAAATTGTTTGACTTAAAAAAATCTCACCTAAGCATTAACATTTTGTGATAAATTAAGCTTGTAAAAATAATCTGGAGCTTTCAAATATTGCAGCACTTTGTATACATTTGGATCCTCACTTAAAATCGCAAATCTTTGATCAGTGACTCAATTGTATATTCTTTTTATTTTATCTTTCTAGGGCCGAACCGCAGCATATGGAGGTTCCCAGGCTATAACCACCGGCCTACACCACAGCCACAGCAACGTGGGGTCTGAGCCGTGTCTGCGACCTACACCACAGCTCACGGCAACGCCGGATCCTTAACCCACTGAGTGAGGCCAGGGATCGAACCTACATCCTCCTGGATACTAGTCAGATTCATTTCTGCTGAGCCACGAGGGGAAGTCCTCAATCGTATATTCTAGATTGGAGTTACATGGTTACTACTATAAGCCACATACTCCTAAAGGTTAGTAATGACACTGAGTAGATTTATACATGTCCAATACCAAAATATTAAGGCTCTGGCTATGATATTTCTTTCGTTGGTTAAAAGGTATTAACCCACTAGGAACTAATAATCTTTCTGGCTGAGGTTGCATTTGGCTGGAAACCTCAGCTGGGTATGAGCACCGAGGCTGCACACGTCCAGGGTACCCACCCATCAAGCAAACTGACATCACACCATGATCCTGACTGGTCCCTTCCTCCACGATTATTTTGCAGTTCCTTTTCACCTTGCATAGAGGGGCACAATGACCAGATATGTCTGCCAGGATGCTCACTGGGATCTTGTGAGCACTAGCAGGACCCTGCCACTGCGTTAGCAGCTCTCCATAGCTCTTCTAGCTTCCCAGTCCTGAGACTGAAAACATGCCTCCCCTCTCAAGGACACACACTTGATAGGTTTCTGCATGACTTTTTGCCTTGACTCTTTTTTTTTCCCCATTTTAATTTTTATTTTATATTGGGGTATACTTGATTTACAATGTTTTGTTTGTTTCAGGTGTACAGCAAAGTGATTCCATTTTACGTACACACATATCCCTTCTTTTTCAGATTCTTTTTCCATATAGGTTATTACAGAATATTGAGTAGCATTCCCTGTGCTATAGACCTTGACTTGTAATGGACTTAACTGGCTTTCATTTAAATCTAGCTTGATCTTGATGGAACACTGCATTTTTTAATTAAGCATTTCTGGCCTTTGTGGTACATTTTCTTAAAAAAACAAGGCACCTCACATTCTGCCAAACTATGCACTAAACAGTGTTTTTACAAGGTTTGCAGCAGAATGCTCAATCACTCTACAGCTTGAACCAGATGCTTGTAACAATATTAACAGTCCTTAAAAAAAAAGCCTTGCCAAACCAGTCAGACAATTACACAACAACACCCAATGCTACCGCTTACATGTGGAAACTAAAAAGACAATGACTCACAGACTTTGGAAAACCTTTGGTTTTTCAAACAAGACAATCTGGGGGATGGGGGGATGCACTGAAGGTTTGGGATGCAATGCTATCAAATTGACTTGTGATGATTTTTGTACACCTATAATTGTAATAAAATTCATTAAGCCAAAAAAAAAAAAAAAAAGCCTTGCAGTACAATCAAAGACCACACCACAACAAAACCAGTTACCTGTTGAACCAGCTTCTTTCCTTATCTTTCCTTTTCTTTTCATTTTTTTCTTCCTTCCTTCCTTCCTTGGCCGAACCTGCAGCATACAGAAGTTCCCAGGCTAGAGGTCAAATCAGTGCTGTAGCTGCCGGCCTACACCACAACCACAGCAATGCCAGATTTGGGCCTCATCTGTGACCTACACCACAGCTCATGGCAACGCTGGATTCTTAACCCACTGAGCGAGGCCAGGGATAGAACCCGTGTCCTCATGGGTACATAGTCAGGTTTGTTAACCACCAAGCCACAACGAGAACTCCTGAAAATTCTGCTTTCCAAGAGGAGGAAGAAGCCAGGTAGTTTTGGTAAAAGGCAAGGTGAAAACTTGACCAAGGGACCAGCCTGCAGCTGCCGTGTAACCTCATTTTCTAGGGTAGTTTTGTTCATTGAAGTACTGGTTCTCAAACTTTCTTGTCTTGTACAGTGTTCTGGAGAGCTGCAAGAATTGCAATGCCTAAATCTGTGGCTTCCAAACTTCAGAGTACATCAGAATCACCAGGAGATCTTGCTAAAGCACACACTGCTGGAGTCCAGCCCGAAGGTTTGGATTCAGTGGGTCTGGGCTGGGGCTCAAGAATGTACATTTCTGTCAAGTTCCAGGTGATGCTGAGAAGTACGACCAATTCAGGCACTCTACCTGTCCACTTAGAACCTCTGCAGGTGGGTTACAGGCTTCAGGCATTAACTTATCAGGTGATCAACATATACAACCAAGTTTGAGAACTGCAACTCAAAGAGATCAAAAGGATTTAAAAAGAAGCATTTGGGGGCATTTAGAAGGTGGCAAGTGTGAAACCTGGATAAACCTCCTAGCCTAACTTGTGACCTTAAAACGTGCTTTGGGTCCCCAGCTGCTCTGCCAGCAAAGAGTTCAATCTTTTAGGGGTGCCCTTTCCAGAGCACTATCTTCTTAAAAATCCCTCCCCCAGTTTCAGTCATGATCACAGCGATATTGTCTGGCCCCTCATGTCACAGCTCCTTAAATAAGGCATTAGCACTTTGTTCTTATACTTGCAGCAGTTTTCTCCAAGCACACTCACACAACCCTTGATGATTGGCATGAGTTGCTGCATTCATGAATTCCCAGCTATGCCTAAGACCTTTCTTCCCTAGGTTTCTCTCCAGCTGTAATTGGCGCCCTAGCTCAACAGATAGTTTCTTAGATCTCTGCACCTCAAAATCCAAGAAAGGGCAAGGGTAGTGATGAAAGTGCCCATCTGTTTTTTTCTAGAGACTCTCTGGGCTCTTAAAAAGCTGTGTCACAAGCTTCTTCTCTCAAGACCTTAACCTCTGTGGCTGCAAACGATGAACATGAGAGGAGCGCCACCTGGCAGCACCTGGCACCAATTACCATTGGGTAACTGGAGGGGAGCCGCTGACCCCACGGGTCCTCAGGGCTGGATTTGACTGGATCCTTGAACAGTCAGCAAACCTGGGTGGTCACGGTTGTAAACTCCTAGAATTTAACGTTTGCGACTCACTTAATCCTGTGGAAATGGCAGTTTAACTCCGTAGGCAGTAGCAGGGACCATGATGTTAGGCGCCACCACTAAGATCTAGCGCAAGGTTCAGAACTTGGGTTTGTTTTCTCATCTGTAAGTGGGACTAGAAGATCTACCCCCCGGGCCATTGGGAGGATTAAGTAAATAAATATATAAGCGTGTTAAGAATGGTGCTTGGCACAGAAAATATATAAAAGTGTTAAGAATAGGGCTTGGCACAGAGCCGGAGTTCTATTTGTACTAGCTAGTCTCGTGTTTTTCCCCTAAAGACACTGTTTTATGGTGTGATTAATCTAATGAATAAATGTTAAGGTTTTTTTTTCCCTTTGGCCACGCCCACAGCACGTGGAAGTTCCTGGGCCAGGGATGGAACCCAGGCCACAGCAGTGACTTGAGCCACTGCAGTGACAACCCTGGATCCTTAACCCACTGCACCACAAGAGAATTCCTCTGCTCTGTTAAGGTATACATCTTTTAGTGCTTTGTAGCATTTTTTTTTTGTACACATATATCCTGCTCCCAAAGAAGATAAGTAATTTTTAGTCATATTTATGTCACTTTCAACACTGAGTTCATTGCCCTATATAAGTGAGGTTCATAACTGTTAGTTAATAAAAGCTGCATTGAAATCACTGTTATAAAAATTCTGCTTTATCACAGCTGAAACCAATCCCCTGAGATGATTTTACTCCTGGACATGAAGAAAACTGCTTCATTAACTGGTTTATTTGAAGCCACACCCTACTCCATCCACCAATATTTCTTTACTGGGAAAATGCTGAAGACACATTCAATGGTTCAAAAAAAATAAACTCTACTTTTATACAGAGAGTTAAATAATAAAGAAGTAAAAATGATTCCTTCCAATGCTCCAATTTCACCATCCCACACTCTACCAGTTTGATGTGTATCTTTCCATAATTTTTTGTTCTTTTCTTTTTAAATTTATCTTGTATAATTGACTTTCTGACCCTTGATTAGCAACTTCCCACCCTTCTTCCCCGTCCCAGCTCCTGACAACCACCCTTCTCTCTGATTCTGTGCGCTTCACTATTTCGGTTCTTCATATAAATAAAACATCAATTATTTGTCCTTTTGTGACTGGCTTATTTCATTTAGTATAGTGTCCTCAAGGCCCACCTATGTTGTCCTACACGGCAGGATTTCCTTCTTTTTATCTACTTTTATTTTTATGTTTTTAAATTTTTAATGTTTTTTTTTCTTTTCTTTTGCTATTTAGGGCCACACCCGAGGCATATGGAGGTTCCCAGGCTAGGGGTCAAATTGGACCTACACCTGCCGGCCTACACCACAGCCACAGCAATGCCAGATTTGAGCCACGCCTGCAACCTATACCAGAGCTCTCAGCAACTCCAGATCCTTAACTCACGGAGTAAGGCCAGGGATTGAACTCGCATCCTCATGGATACTAGTCGGGTTCGTTCCCCCCGAGCCACAATGGGAACTCTGAAAGGAATTTCCTTGGAAGAGGAAAGTGTCACGGAACAGATCGGTGTGGTGTGAACTTAGAATATGCCAGCCTCCCCAAGCCAAATTGGAATACAGGCTTTGTGATGCACCACAACTTGATCGTAGGCCTTATTCTACTGGTTCTGGTCCACGTTAAAGACTTTTTTTTCTTTTCTTTTTAGATCTATACTGGCTGCACATGGAAGCTCCCAGGCTAGGGGTCTAACAGGAGCTGGAGCCGCCGGCCTTCGCCACAGCCACAGCAACGCGGGATCCGAGCCGTGTCTGCGACCTACACCACAGCTCACGGCAACGCCGGATCCTTAACCCACGGAGCGAGGCCAGGGATCGAACCCGCAACCTCATGGTTCCTAGTCGGATTCGTTAACCACTGAGCCACAATGCGAACTCCTAAACTCCAGATATTATCAGAATTCATCATAATTTAAATCTCTGTACTGGTTTACACCAAATTACCCAACCCTCCAACCTAAAGCCAATATGTTTCAGTGGTTTCACGGTGCTACTTATATACAATAACCATCTTTTGAGATGAGAAACATTAGGGGCAAGTATCCTCAGTGTCCAGTATGTGGCTCACACAGTGAGATTCCTGAAAAGGTTGTAGTTGATGATGAGCCCAGTGCACAGAAGTTCCACATTAAGTCATAATCGGCTTTGTGTCAATTGCTGAAATCACTCACAGAGGAGAGTAAGAATTTCTTGTAATAACAACACAGCTACCGATTACCTACCTATTACTCAAAACAAAATCCTCAGGGAGGGTTTTCTAATTCCAGGACAGGGGTCCGAGCTGGCTCTGATGTCCTTTTTTGAAAAGATGTCTACAGCAGATTTGATGGAGAATCTCCGAGAAGAACTGACCTGTTTCATCTGCTTGGACTATTTCACCAGCCCCGTGACCACGGAGTGTGGGCACAGCTTTTGTCTGGTGTGTCTCCTGAGAAGCTGGGAGGAACATAACACCCCTTTATCTTGTCCTGAGTGTTGGAGGACCTTGGAGATCCCGCATTTCCAGCCCAATGAGCGTCTGGGGAGATTGGCCGGCATCGGCAAGCAGCTCAGGTGCCAGGTGCTGCAAAGTGAGGGTGCCCAAGGCGGCTATGAGAGGATGCTGGCTGCCACTAAGGTGCTGTCTGATGGTGAGCAGGGTGTCCACGATTTCTCACCTCAAGGTCATGGAGTAAACAGAGTGACTCTCTCCAGTGAGGCTGAGGAACACCACAAAGTAAGACTGGCTGCTCGATATAAATTCCAGAAAACACATCAGGTTCTATCACTTACCTCCCATAATGCATTTTTTTTCTTTTTTTGCCTTTTAGGGCCACACCCATGGCATGTGGAAGTTCCCAGGCTAGGGGTCGAATCAGAGCTGTAGCCGCCAGCCTTCGCCACAGCCACAGCAACGCCAGATCTGAGCCATGTCTGCGACCTACACCACAGCTCACGGCAACGCTGGATCCTTAACCCACTGAGTGAGGCCAGAGATGGAACCTTTGTCCTTACGTCTGCTAGTCGGATTCGTTCCCCGTTGAGCTATGACGGGAACTCCCCATAATATTTTCTGTGGGTGGCTGCCATGGGTGTTGATCTCCAGGCACCAGACCGCAAACTTGGTGTGGATCCAGCTTCCCCTTTGCTCTAGAGTCCCAGTCATCTTGATATAGGTCCCCAAGTCCCCTTCGTGACCTGGGGCTCTGCTCCTTTGCCACAGAGAGTTTGTTTCTATTGCAGGAGAAACTCCAGGAAATCCTAACTATTTTGCATAAAAAGAAAAAGGAAACTCAGGTTATACTAACCCATGAGAAGGAGAGAGTGATATTGTGTAAGGTCAGTATCTGTTTTACTTTTGCATCTTGTGTGTGATTCTGTGAGGGGGCTAAAGGGACACCCTGTGAAATACCAAAGAAAAAAGACAAAGTTTTCCAGTCCCGCTCCTATGATACGCGGTACCCTCGCTTTGGGCTGCCTGCCTCTGTTTGCCCATCTGGGCATCTCAAGCTCAAGTCCCTCACCCCCAGGTCAGCTTATTTTTCCAAACTTCTTGGTGCATCTGTACAACGGAGGGGCTACTTCTATTTTGGTTGTGATTCCAATGATTAAAAATACAAGTTGTATCTAGAGACATATAACAGAGGATGGAAATCAATACAAAATGAATCTCTAGGGGAAAAAAAAGAAATTAAGAGAAAGGGAAATAAAAGCAAAATAGGAGTGTGGACTAGTACACCTGAATAAATGCTCGAGGTTAGTCAGAGATTTGAATGTGAGCTGTCTAGCAAGGCACGGAACTAAATGTTTAATTATTTAAAAAATAAATGTGTATGTGATTCTCCCAAAAAACTTAACTTCTTAAGTGGGAGTATTTGTGATGCTCGTTTCTATTCCTAGTATGTGGCCCACTGCCTACAGTCATTAAATAAATGTTTGTTGAATAAATGAACATACACTTTTTTCACTAATTTTTGGCCTTATTTTATTTGCTTCATTTTTAAAAATAATGGTACTGACTGCCATCTATCATATTTTTGGTTTTTCCCAACAAAATGGCAGCCTCCTAGGAGTAGAAATTTTGGTTTTCTTTGCTGCTATAAATTACATAGCTATAGCGACCGCACACACACCTTCTAAAATACCGAACTAGGGAGTTCTCTTCGTGGCTCAGTGGTTAACGAATCCGACTAGGAACCATGAAGTTGCGGGTTCGATCCCTGGCCTTGTTCCACGGGTTAAGGATCCGGCGTTGCCGTGAGCTGTGGTGTAGGTCGCAGACGCGGCTCGGATCCTGCGTTGCTGTGGCTGTGGCGAAGGCCGGCGGCTACAGCTCCTGTTAGACCCCTAGCCTGTGTACCTCCATATGCCGCAGGTGCGGCCCTAGATAAAAAAGGCAAAAAGACAAAAATAAAATAAAATAAAATAAAATACCAAACTAGGAAGTTCCTGTGTGGCACAGCAGGTTAAGGATCCAGCATTGCTGCAGCTGCGGTGCAGGTGGCAAATGCAGTACAGGTTCAATCCCTGACCTGGGAACTTCCGCATGCTGAGGGGGGGTGCCCAAAAAAGGAAGAAAAAAAAAAAGAGAGAGAGAATGCTGTCTTAAAAAAATAAAGCAGTTTAAGCAGTCTTAAAAGAAATTATCATCCAGCTGGTCAATAGAATGTATGTGTTATGTGTCAGGTTTCAAGAATCGTCACAGTAGAACTCTAGCCCTTTGTAAGGATGAAAAACCTACAGAAGTGTTTCTGTCACTAACTTTTTATGGGGTGTGTGTGTGATGGCAGGAAGAGACAAAGACCTGTAGGCAGGTGGTCGTGTCGGAATACGCAAAAATGCACCAGTTCCTGAAGGAGGAGGAGCAGCTGCAGCTCCAGCTGCTGGAGATGGAGGAAAGGGAGAACCTGAAGAAACTGAGGGACAACGAGATCAAGCTGACCCAGCAAATGAGAAGCCTGAGCAAAGCGATTGGACAGATAGAGTCTACATGTCAGGACTCGACTGTAGAGACTTTTGAGGTGAGAATATAGGGGGAAATGATGGGGGGAAAACAGGTAGTCACCTATCATATTGCAGGTCATACAAAATAAACTGTCATTTACCTAAAATATTAAGCTCTGGTCCAAAAAAACATTTTCCTACGGACTGAACATTCTATAAAGTCTTGAAAAGGACGAGGGAAAATACAGAGGAATATTTACTCAAGACAAGTCAGATGATGACTCCAATCTCTTTTGCGCCTGTCAGGTTGCAACCTCAACTTTGCCATATATTCTTTTTTGTTGTTGTTGTTTTTCTCTCTTTTTAGGGCCACACCCACAGCATATTGTGGCTCCCAGGCTAGGGGTCCAATCAGAGTTACAGCTGCCGGCCTACACCACAGCCACAGCAACACCAGATCCGAGCCGCGTCTGTGACCTACACCACAGCTCACGGCAACGCCGGATCCTTAACCCACTGAGTGAGGCCAGGGATTGAACCTGCATCCTCATGGATGCCAGTCAGGTTCATTAACTGCTGAGCCACAAAGAGAACTCCCCATTTTTTTTTTTTGCAAATATTTTAAGTTTGATGAGCATTTACTACGTGTAGAGCACATTAAATTTCATCTTCGCATGTGGTATATATACACAATGGAATACTACTCAGCCATAAAAAAGAATAAAATAATGTCATTTTCAGCAACGTGGATGGAATTACAGACCCTCATTCTGAGTGAAGTAAAGTCAGGAGAAAGACAAATACCATATGATATCACTAATATCTGGAATCAAATATACCGTACAAATGAACCCTTCTACAGAAAAGTAAATTAAGGACTTGAAGAACAGACTTGTGGTTGCCAAGAGGGTGGGGGAGGTAGTGGGATGGTAGGGGGTCTGGTGTTAATAGTTGTAGACTGTTGCCTCTGGGCTGGAAAAGCAAGGAGACCCAACTGTATAGCACTGGGAACTATGTCTAACCACTTGTGATGGATCCATATATGTATGTGGAACCCTGTCACCACGCTGTACAGCTGGATATAATATAAAAATAAAAATTAAAAAAATATATAGATGAACCTTAAAAAAGTAAATAAATAAATTTAATCTTCGCAAAGGTCTGCTGAAGTTAAATACTATTATGATATTTCCTATAGGGGATTATCATTGTTATCTAATAAATGAATTAATAATAGCAGTGGTTTAATAATTCAGACCTATGGCAGGTAGGTGATTTGCCTGTCAAACAGCTAATAGGTGATAGAACCCAAGGATTCTGTGTCCTGAGCCCACGTTCCTCACCGTCTCTGTTCTACTGCCTTCAGAGGCTGCTGCTGCATTCTGCAGGAAACATTTTTTAGGGCCACTCCTATGGCATATGGAAGTTCCCAGGTTAGGTGTTGAATCAGAGCTGCAGCCACTGGGCTACGCCACTGTCACAGCAACTCAGGATCCTAGCCGCGTCTGCGACCTACACCACAGCTCAGGGCAATGCCGGATCCTTAACCCACTGAGCAAGGCGGGGGATCGAACCAGCATTCTCATGGATCCTAGTTGGGTTCCTTTCTGCTGAGCCACAATGGGAACTCCTGCCGGAAATTTCATAAACATAAGCTATGTAAGCCAACTCCAGCTTGGTCTCTTTCTTGGACTGGCTTCACAGAAGGCTATTTAATGTAGGGTCTTTCCAGCTGTACACAGACTCAATTTCAGCTCACACTGGGCTACACTAATTCCTTTGCTTATCTCTGACTTTTGGAGGCAATGGATAATGAGGCCAATAGTTTGGTTCCTTTGTCAGCCACAGATTCTCTTGACAAAAGGATGATACGAGAAGAGGAAATCTCTAGTCATTGTGAGAAACGTCTCAGGTTCACACCAAGGAACCCTTAGGAGAAGTCGGGGTTTTTTTGTTTTGTTTTGTTTTTTATTATATGCTCTCCCACTCAAGGCATTCTAGAGCTATGGGAAGTGGGTTCTGTGAAATCTGCAAAGGGCTGTATCCACAGCGGATTCAGTCTTCGCTAGTGACCCAAGTGCTCAGATACTAACCTTCTCTCTTTTATACCCTTAGGATGTGAGAGGAATCCTGGAAAGGTAGGTTTCTGCTCTGTGTTCAGCTGCGGAAGGCACGGAAATGCGGTGCCGATGCAGTAAGTCAGCAGAGCGGGGCTGCGTGTGGGAGCCGCTGGGGCAAAATGAGCTGGAGTCCCACACCGGAGCAGGTCATGCGATCGGCACGGAGGAGACTGAACGCCCATCTCTGTCCTCCTGCAGGAGTGAGCCGCTCTTGCTTCAGAGCCCAGAGGCCACTACCACTGAACTGACCCTGTGCCACATCACCGGCATGAGGGAGATGCTAAGAAAATTCAGCAGTAAGTCAGCCTGATGTGTCAAACCCAGGGGGTGGGCTGGGTTCTAGAGCTAACGGGGGCCACGTGCCGTCTCTGAGCTGGAGGGGACAGACGCTCTGAGACTCGGTTGATGTTTGATCTGGCTTTGTTTTCTGAGCCCTGCTCCTTCGTTTGTTTGTTTTCATTGTTCCATTTTGTCCATCCTGTCGCCTCGCGCCTGCGCACGTACCTCCTCTGGGGCTTCTGCTTCCCCACCTCTGCTTTTGTCAGGATAAAAGCTGGTGTCAGCTCTTAAATCTCGGTGAGGGATCATGCACAGAACTCTCCTTTTGGAATGATTCACATATTTAGGCTGGCTAAGACCTAGGGAGGTCAGCATTAGTTTTCAACTTTGTTTTCCTGCTGACAACATGACCTTCAGAGGAAGGTCTGATGGACTTGGGAGTCCACAGATATCTGAGAAGTGCCCATTATGGGCCGTAGCACGTACTCTGCTCTCAGGCACTGGGCGTTCTTTCAGTAATGAGTAAGACTTGCGTTTTGCTTTTGTAGAATTTTCAGTGAAACTGAGGAGACCGGTATCAATCACAGAGAGGGTCAGTGATGACTGGGATTGGATCTATACATAGAAGTGTAAAATGGTATGATGGGGGGCCTAATCTTGTCTGGACAGTCAGGAAAGTTCTTCCCAGGAGGCTGGGAGAGGAGGCCTCTCATTGGCTCACAACCCGGTTTTTTTTGCCTTTTTTTTTTTTTTTTTTTTTTTTTTTTTTTTTTTTTTTTTTTTTTTTTTTTGCTTTTTAGGGCCTCACCTGTATGGAAGTTCCCAGGCTAGGGGTCGAATTGGAGCTACAGCTGCCAGCCTTCGCCACAGCCACAGCAACGCAGGATCGGAACTGCGACTATGACCTACACCACAGCTCACGGCAAACGCCAGATCCTTAACCCACTGAGCAAGACCAGGGATTGAACCCAAAACCTCATGGTTCCTAGTTGGGTTTGTTAACCACTGCGCCACGATGGAAACTCCTCACAACGTGTTTTGTGAAACGGTTGCTGGTTGTTGCACTGACTCATATGAAGTTGCATGTAAGCATGGCACGGTGAAGAATGCTGATTAGGGCGTTCCTGTCATGACTCAGCAGAAACGAATCTGATCAGTTCTAAAACTGATTCTAAGCAGAACCACTTTTTTTTTTTTTAAAGGGCCGCACCCATAGCATATGGAGGCTCCCAGGCTAGGGGTCGAATGGGAGCCATAGGGGCTGTCCTGTGCCACAGCCACAGCAACGTCAGATCTGAGCCTTGTCTGTGACCTATACCACAGCTCACGGCAATGCCGGAATCTTAACCCACTGAACAAGGTCAGGGATCGAACCTGCGTCCTCATATATACTACCCGGGTTCGTTAACCACTGAGCCATGACGGCAACTCCTAAGCAGAACCATTTCTGTTCCATCATCAGAGATCCAGAATCACTCTCCACATGACTCTGGTTTCCTTTCAGAGGTTCTTTGATGTTTTATGAAACACTGAAAGAAGGGGCTCCGAGACAATGTTCAAATTGAAACAAAAATCTCACCACATTCACCTAAATCACGTTTTAAAAAAATAGAACTACAATGAGAGCCTGCTGTATTGCACAGGGAACCATATCTAATCACTTGTGATGGAACATGATGAAGAGTCACATGGAAAAAAAAAACGAATGTATATGAATTATAACTGGGTCCCTTTGCTGTACAGAAACTGACAGAACATTGTAAATCAACTATAATAAAAATATTTTTCAATAAACATAAAAAAATAAAACTAGATACTGGGAGCTTAATTTAAATTTCACATACCTAAGAGGGTTTTCTGGAACGCCAATGGGAACTCATTCCTTTTTTTCCCCCTCTTGCAGCAGATATAACTCTAGATCCAGCTACAGCCAATGCCTATCTCATCTTGTCTGAGGATCTGAAAAGTGTGAGA
Organism: Catagonus wagneri; assembly: GCA_004024745.2. Taxonomy (NCBI): domain Eukaryota; kingdom Metazoa; phylum Chordata; class Mammalia; order Artiodactyla; family Tayassuidae; genus Catagonus; species Catagonus wagneri. The sequence goes on along the minus strand of PVHT021183523.1, from coordinate 5,569,813 downwards.
CATGGAGGAATCCGACAGCAGTTACCTGACAACCCAGAAAGATTCGACCAGTCTGCCACCGTGCTGGGGGCTCAGATCTTCACCTGCGGGAGACACTACTGGGAGGTGGAAGTGGGCGACAAGACGGAGTGGGAGGTGGGCGTCTGCAAGGACTCAGTGAGCCGAAAGGGGAACCTCCCCAAGCCACCGGGGGACCTCTTCTCACTTATAGGCTTGAAAATTGGAGACGATTATAGCCTTTGGGTCTCATCACCTTTGAAAGGTCAGCATGTTCGAGAGCCAGTGCATAAGGTTGGTGTCTTTCTGGACTACGAGTCTGGACACATCGCATTCTACAACGTGACAGACGAGTCCCTCATTTACAGCTTCCCCCCAGCCTCCTTCCAAGAGGCTCTCAGGCCCATCTTCTCCCCTTGTCTCCCAAACGAAGGGACGAACACAGGCCCTCTTACCATCTGCTCACTGAATAACCATGTCTGAGGGAGACGCCCTCAGCCTTTTCTGAGAATGAGGTCTAAGGCCGACGGGTGACTATTAATTAGGATGATTAATGCGTTGACAGTGTTACCATCAACTGATCTGAAAGGAAAGCCCAACCCCCAACCCCCAAGAGTTTCCATTGACTTGATCCCCCAGGGAACAGCCAAAGTGGACAATTTCCAACACCAGTAGGAGAAAGCTGATCCTGTGTCTTTAACCACATTCATTAGGAAGAGTTCCCTCTGTAAATGCTGATTGCTGAAAATGTAGAGCTGGAACTAGCCCCTGTTATCCCCAGTTCCTCTGACATAGGGCAGTTTTATAAATACATGCCATTTTTTTCAAGTGTATTTATTTATTTGACTCAAGAACTCTGCTATGTGTGTGTATCTTTGCCTTGTGTGCCAAGCTCTGCATGCTGGGACAATCCTGCTTCCTCCAGCATGGTTCTCCTTTTCACTCCTGACTCAGCCTCCTCTGAAAAGTCACCTTTCTCCCCACTGGTAGAGCCTGGAGTGTCTGTACTGTGTTCTCAGAACACTGCAAAGAGTGTCATGTCACCACCCTCACAAGAGGATGGAACCTCCTGTCTGTCACTGTGTTCAGAGATGGCAGAGCCAAGTCTGCATGTGCTCTCCCACTCAAGGCATTCTAGAGCCACGGGAAGTGGGTTCTGTGGAATCTGCAAAGGGCAGTATCCACAGCGGATTCAGTCTTCGCTAGTGAGCCAAGTGCTTGGATCCTAACCTCTTTCTTTTATACCTTTAGGCCTTTACAAGGCCTTCCTACACTAATTTAACTCAAGAACGTGCCCGATCAACTTTTCCCGAGTCCAGATTTCTCCCTGTGCGTCCACCCTGAAGGAATGGGAACAAAATAATAATAGGCCCCAGTGGGAAACTAGAAGAATGCTGAAATGTACAAAGGGTGAAAACTTGATGAAATCTCACTACATGGAGATAACCAATGTTATGTTTTGATGACTTCCTTCCAATCTTTTTCCCTGCCTTTTTTTTTTTTTTCTTTGCTTTTTAGGCCCACACCCACAGCATATGGAGGTTCCCAGCTAGGGGTCCAATTGGAGTTACAACTGCTTTCCTATGCCACAGCCACAGCAATACCAGATCCTTAACCCACTGAGGGAGGCCAGGGATCCATCCCGCCACCTCGTGGTTCCTAGTCGGACTTGTTTCTGCTCTGCCACAACGGGAACTCCCTATATGCATATTTTTAAGCAGAATGAAAATAAATTACCTTAATACTATATTGTGAACTTCCTTCTTATCATCAGATATGTATTTTTTTTTTTGCCTTTTGTCATTTTATGGCTGCACCCGCGGCATGTGGAGGTTCCCAGGCTAGGGGTCTAATTGGAGCTGTGGCCACTGGCCTGCGCCGCAGCCACAGCAATGCAGGATCCGAGCCTCGTCTGCAACCTACACCACAGCTCACAGCAACGCCGGATCGTTAACCCACTGAGCAAGGGCAGGGATGGAACCCACAACCTCATGGTTCCTAGTCGGATTCGTTAACCACTGCGCCACGGCGGGAACTCCCAGATATTTCTTGAAGAATACAAATTTTTCCATTTTTAAATGTGTAAGCATGTATCTTCTAAGCATTAGCATATTTTGTTAAACTACATTTATATCAAAAATTTTACGATCAACAAATATTTAATGATATTATTTTATAAATAGTTATATTAAAAATTTCTTGCTCCTATAATGTTCTTTTATTTCTTCCGGCATCCAGAAATAATATAGGCTTGTATTAAAAGTAATTGTTTTTGACAAAGATGATTTTTAATGGGAGTAATATCTTACTATATGAGTAGCCCTAATTTATTTAATCATTTCCCTGCCGTAGGACATTTATTTAGAATGTTTTCCATTTGTGGCAGTTATGAATGGCACTGTGGCGAACAGGCATGGACATAAACCTTGGGGTCTATTTCTGGTCATCCGCAAGTATCTGTCCCTGGGCAGGAAATCTGCCTGTGGACCCTGCGGGCACGTGTTTGAAGGTCGTACATCCCCCTCCGAAAGTTCAGCGTGCACTGCAGGGTGTCCGCAATGTCTCACTCACAGGCATTTCCATACTCAAGATGCAGACCAGCTTTAAGACACGTGAAAGGACATATTTTCCTCTGCCCTACGGTCTTGCCAGAAGCACTGCATTTATGCCCAAAATATGTATCCTGGGAGGAACTGGGGAGCAGTGCTTAAGCTGTGAAATTGGACAGTCCTGGGTTGGAGCGCTTAACTTCACCACAAAGTAATGCTGCAACTTCCACTGTTTTTGCTTTTTTTTGGCTGGGCCTGGGGCATTCATATGTTCCTGGGCCAGGAATCAGACTGGTGCCGCAGCACCGACAACACAAGATCCTTAACTCCTAGCTACTGGGAACCTCTCCAAAGTGGTTCTTAATCTCAGAGCCTTACTTTCCTCTTCTCGAAAATGTGGTTAATACTACTTGCTGTGATAATTATATGAGGACACAGAAAAACAGCTAATCCATGGTGCCGGGCGAATTTCGTTAGCCTCAGCCATGACCCTTTAGAGACTCCATTTTTCAATTTGTCAGAAAGGGGACAGAAAAGCTATTGCATGCTCGTGTGGAATATGGAAAACACTGGCACCAAAATCTTTGAAATACTTCCAAGGTAAGTGTTCCTGTTTTGGGGTGGGGGGGGTAGTAAAATTCAGTTCACGAAAGTGCACAAAATTCAGTTGCAGAAAAAGAAAACCTGTATGGACAGTTTGCTTACCATTTATGGAAGTCTGTTTGCCCTTTATACTCGTGAGCATCTCATTACCTAATGAAAAGATAAATGAATATAATAAATAGATAAAATAAAAGCGAATAAATTAAAATCGATAGCTAATAACTAACACATATAACAATAAACGGTAGTGAGCTCACTCTCCTTTCTCCAGCCCTGACAGTCTCACACCGTTGCTCTGGGCTGCTGGGACGTGGCGGGAACGATCCGAACTGCACCCGGAGGGATGGGTCATGTGGCCTTATTCAGCCCCTGTGCCCACTCAGTGCTCAGATCACAGGTGCCTGGGCTCAGGCATTCAAAACGGAGCCAGGCGGCCACTGTGGATGTGGGTTCACACCCTTTCTTGCATCACTGAGAACTTGAATTTTCTACTCTGTATCAAAGGACACCGCTGCCAGCTGCCACTTGGTAGTTTTCAAAGCCGCCCCCACCCCCTACTCCCGCCACCCACCACCCTCGTGACAATGTAATCATTTCAAACCCTAGCCAGTCCTGCTAAAGGAACACCCCCACTTCTCTTGCCAGCTCTAATTCTAATTCTGACAAACAACTTGTGTCACCTTGTAGTTTTTGCTGCCGTTTACGCTCCCCCTCCATTTAAAAAAAATTTTTTTTTAATTTTTTGGCCACACCCACCCATGGCATAAGGACGTTCCCTGGCTAGGGAGTGAACCTGAGCCGCAGCTGTGACCTACGCTGCAGCTGTGGCGATGCTGGACCCTTTATCCTACTGCGCCGAGCCGGGGTCCAACCTTCGCCTCTTCAGCGCCCCTGGTCGGATTCTTAACCCACTGCCACAAGGCGGGACCGTGTAAGCTCCCCCCTTTTTGCAGTCTGGCAGAACACAGTTCACGTGCTTCTGTATCATTCCCCAAACAAACCTCTTTATTGTCTGAAATTCCGGTTAACAAACCTCTTCCTCCCTCGACTGCCTTAATAAGCATGTTAGATGTGTGTCCCAGCACGAGAAAGGCGGGAAAGCACTGCCTCCCCGCACCACAGGACACACGTACACACACACAGGAGACCGTCACTTACCCGGGGT
>PVHT021183523.1:5472124-5564499 GCA_004024745.2 Catagonus wagneri | reverse complement strand
AACGTTAAATCTAGGATCTTAGAGGGTCTCAGACAAATAGTAGTCTTGAAACTTAAGTTTAAACTAATTTCAGAGCTCCTCTGCCTCAGGGTTATAAGGCCAGATCTCCTGGGTTCAAGTCCTGGCTCCACCACTTTTGGCATCTACCTTAGCTGTACCCTTAGTTGCTGTACTCTGCTGGCTTACCACTCCCCCACTCCCCAACACACAGCATATGGAAGTTCTCTGGCCAAGGACTGAACTGGAGCTGCTGCAGAGACAATGCTGGATCCCTAACCCACTGTGCCACAGTGGGAATTCCTCTGCTAGCATTTTTGAATACTGCATTTTGTGGTTCTGTTTCCCATAGTTCAGACCATGAACTTCTGAGTTCAGAATATGCAGAGTTCCTATTGTGGCTCAGCAGGTTAAGAACCCAACATAGTCTCTGTGAGGGTGGCGGGTTTGATCCCTGGCCTTGCTCAGTAGTTTAAGGATCTGGTGTTGCTAGAAGCTGCAGGGTAGGTCCCAGATGCAGCTCAGATCCAGTCTCTGGCTTCGGTCAGTGGTTTAAGGATCCTGAGTTGCCATGAGCTGTGGGGTAGGTTGATCCTGCATTGCTGTGGCTGTGGTGTAGGCCGGCAGCTGCAGCTCTGATTTGACCCCTAGCCTGGGGACTTCCATATGCTACAGGTGCAGCCCTGAAAAGAAAAAAAAAATTAAAAAAAAAGAATATACTTTCTCCTACTCACAGTCCTGGTTTCTATGCTTGATGGAACCGCTACCTCTAGTTTGCCATGGCCTCAAAGCATGTTGCTTATCCTTTCGAATTCCTAAATCTAATCCTCGTTCTTCATCTATTAGGAAGATTTTTTTTTAAATCTTGAGTATTTTTTTTTTTTTTGGTCTTTTTCTAGGGCCACACTCATGACATATGGAGGTTCCCAGGCTAGGGGTTCAATTGTAGTTGTAGCCGCCGACCTACACCACAGCCACAGCAACGTGGGATCTGAGCCGCATCTGCTACCTACACCACAGCTCACGGCAATGCCAGATCCTTAATCCACTGAGCAAGGCCAGGGATCGAACCTGCAACCTCATGGTTCCTAGTCAGATTGGTTAACCACTGAGCTACAACGGGACCTCCAATCTTGAGTATTTTAAATATTACCTTTTATTTGACTCAATTCTTTTTCTTCCAGTTCAAGATTCAGGTAGCAAATTCTTATAACTTGCAGCATTCAAAACTGGTATTTTTTCTGGGTTGTGTTTTCACAACGATGATGGATCCATCACTCTTGGTTCAAAGGGCAAGTGTTCGTCCACCGGTTTAGTCTGATTTCGTCCTGGTAGGAGACGGCTTCTCTTCACACGGAGTCCGAGTCTCCAGCCCTCCATCCAGGTGGGAAACAAACACCCAGGGTGCTCGGCCGGGGCCAATTATCTACTAGGTGAGGATACAGCGTGGTATGTGTGATTAGCGTGTGAGTGGTGTCTGGTAGGTGTGTGTGTTTTGTGGGGGGCGGGGCATGGGGGGAGTGAGGTGTAGGAGGAAGCCTGGAAGGAGCTTAGTTTGTCTTCGGAGTCTCTTCTTGACCCTCCACCTGCTGCACGCCCCGTCAGGTAGCACTCTGCCTTCCTTGTCTTCCAATCACCTCGTTTCTCGGAAATGAAAAAGCAGGCTTCATCAACTGCTGAAGAAGAGAATCTCATCAGGGGTCTCTCGGACTCGGTTTTTGCCAGAGGGAAGTGTCCCCGCGGTAACATGAGAGGGAAGAGCCTGGAAAACAAGCAGAGCAGGACCCAACTGCTGCGCTGATACTGCCCCAACACAAACTGTCTTCCTATGGAAAAGCTGGGGGATGATGCTCTCAAGGCTAGTCTGGAAGGATTCGTGCCGATTTTATTTTTATTTTTGCCTTTTTAGCACCACACCCTTGGCCTAAGGAGGTTCCCAGGCTAGGGGTCGAACTGGAGGTGCAGCTGCCGGCTTATGCCACAGCTCACAGCAATGCCGGACCCTCAACCCACTGAGCGAGGCCAGGGATCAAACACTCGTCCTCAGGGATGCTAGTCGGGTTCATTAACCACTGAGCCACGATGGGAACTCCCGACAAGATATCATTTTAAATCATGTCAAAAATATTAAACTATTGAATCATACCAAGGAGATAAGGTATAGCTAGGACAGCAACCTCCCTATAATCACTGTTGGACCATTTAACCTAAGTTCCACCTCAAACATAAATATTTTCCCTACTATTTTAAGTGTGAAGATCCCAGCACGAATTTAATTTTTCAAAGTTGTGTTTTCTAATCAACCACGGAAACCATCACTCCTTTTACTTTCGATAGCAACGTGAAGGACACATCTGCAGTCTCCTAAACTGAAAACTGGAAAAAAAAATCACCCACTCGGAAGGGGGAAAGAGGCATTAGATTCTGAGGGCTGTAGACTTAGAATCACTACCCACAGTCGCTTTCACAAATTGATGGGAGTGTTCTCTTTGGCTGTCGCCCATTCACTTGCTGATCCTCTAATACTGGCAGCTATAGTAAGACTCCATCTCCCTACGGGAGGACATGCAACCATAAACTCACATAGACCTGGAAAATAGACCAAAACACTGGAACAGGAGATGACTTAGTCCATTTCATTCAGTTTGCAGAGAAAAGCTGAGGCCCAGCAGGTGCAGAGCTGCAGAGTTCGTTGATGCATCCTTACCGCTAATAAGCACAGGACCACGGAGCCAGGGGGACTGGACTGCTTAGAAAGGCGCAAGCCTGCCAAGGAGCGGGGAGAAAAATGAAATCCAAACAGCAGCAAATACGAAACACTACAAAGATTTTTAAAATGCTGTTTTGTGGCCACTGGAAGAAACCGAATTCTGCCTTCAATTCCATTTCTCTGTCCCTGAAGCGAATAAAGAAAAGTTCACGTTTCCTTTGAAAGTTATGCTATCTGCTCAATAAAGTCTCAATAGTAAGAAAATTAGGTTCTGCCCTGGCCTTGTCTTTATTTTTCAGCTGGGTATATATTCCCAAACTATGTCACACATCTGCAAGTAAATTAATCCAAGAGAAAAGAAAATGGTGTTTACTTAAAGTTCAAGGCATTTCTTAAGCATAAGCACTGGGTCCGATGGGTCACTGATTCCATTTTCAAAGCACTGATAGCAAAATCCATATACGTAAACATTAAGAAAATAATAATAAGGAAAACCTTTTACTTGTTTTTGCTTCTTCTCCATGACATTTCTTGAGGGTTCAGGCATTTGGCGCCTAATTTGGTTTTCACTTCACCGCTCTGACAGTAGAGCTGCGTAGCTTGGCATTAAAAAAAAAGTCAGTATGACTGGCTGAAATACACAATTTCCTTGCTTTGGGAAGGCACAAAATGTCTAGACACTTACTTCCCAGCCGTTTTTGTTGGTTTTATTGACACGAAGGGACATAGAGCTTTTTGACAAAGGCTGAATTGCGAAGAAGAGAAGGAATATGATGATCTGGTTTCGGGTCCAGTGGAGTGGAGAGGAACCGGGTAGCCGAGTCCTAACTCAGATCCCTGTCTTCTTCCCCACACCACGGCGGGAATGTCACCTGAGGCCCCTGATTTCATATTCCTGTCATTACTCAGCCAGGAAAGTTGTATTTCATTTCGTTTTTTGAGCATCGCCACTGTGTTTTCTGTAATCTTTAAAATCGTTTACTTCTAATCACCTCTCAATCCTGAAAATTCAGTCTTCAGCTTTACCAATAAGATCATCATCCTTATCATGATCTGCTTCTCTCAGGCTTTTCAGTCGCTTGCTGTCACCCTGGTAGCTTGGCTTCCTCAGGCCATTCTCAAGGCAATCCTCAGCTCAGTTCCAGCCTCACTGTAGACAACCTGCAGGTGAGATTTTTAGATTCCAAGGAATTTGGAGACTCCGTTCCTGCCTGCCTTTAGTTGTAGCCGTACTTGTTACTATTCACACAGGGAGACAGCAGCTTGCTAGGAAACCACTCGCTTCTTGGAACAGAGAATTGTATAGTCTCAAAATCCTTAATTAGGAGTTCCTGTCGTGGCTCAGGGGTAATGAGCCAGACTTGTATCCATGAGGATGAGAGTTCAATCCCTGGCCTTGCCCAGTGGATTAAGGATCCTGTGTTGCCAGGAGCTGTGGTGTAGGTCGCAGACGCGGCTCAGATCTCACGTTGCTATGGCTGTGCCATAGGCCGGCAGCTGCAGCTCTGATTTGACCTGTTGCCTGGGAACTTCCATATGCCACAGGTGTGGCATATGTAAAAAAGCAAAAAATAAAAATAAAATAAAGACTCTAAAGAGCTATGGAAGTGGTGGGGATTGGAGACTCCTACGCTGTGAATCTTTTTCTAACCAATCATATAAAAATAGACCAATTCCTCAGCATTATGGCACCTCCATTTCATCTGGGAAAAAGAGAATTAGAATAGACAATGCCTAAAGTCTTCTGAGACTCTTAATTAATATACTTTAAAGTCATACACAAATTCAGATTGAAAGAAGTCAGAGGAAGTTAAAGAGGGTATGATTGTGAAAAATGTACCTATTATTTTTAATAGTGGTATTTTTCTTTTAAAAACATTATTATGTTTATAAATGATAACTTTTTCTAATTTACAAATTTATTTTTGTGTCTAATCTCATTAGGAATATCATCAGAGATCCACAGGGGAGCTGCCATTAAACTGACTTTTAAGCATAAAACACTAAGACATAGAAAAGTTAATAGTACATTAAAAAATATAACGTATAAAATATAAGCCAAGTTTTCTAAGTCCTAGGACTATACTTATTCTTTTACCCAAGCTACTTCTCCAAAGGTGAAAGGGACATAAATAAATTTTTAAAGAACTACTGAAATACATCCCTAAAATACTAAGATTAATTCCAGTAAATTTAAGGGAGATAGTAGAAAACAGAGCAAAAACTGAGCTCCCAAAGGCTCAGAATATCACACATTCAAATCTCTCCTGTATGCAGGAGCAGGAATGAGAATGGGCTGTTAGTAATGTCTGTTATGAATATATGCTGTCGTAGCTTGGTTCCCTGGAGATGGACTCTAAACTGGAGATTTTTTTTGTGCTGAAAATTTACTGGGGATTGGTTTGGGGAAGTATACATGCAACAAAGTAAAAGCAGCAGGACTGAGCACATCGCTAGGCTGAACCGTGATGCAGTGGCCCCATAAACCTCAAATGATTCTTCAGGGAGTTCTAGAACTGAGATCCCTACAGAGCTGTTCCTTCTTGAGGCAAGGGAACCGTCCTTTATCTGCCCTCATTGGTCAACGCTGGAGGCAGGCTTTCCCTGGGATAGAGACGTAGCCTTGGACAAAGGGATTCCTTCTGCCAAGGGAGATTTTCACATAAGGACTCAGACATGTGATGTCAGCACCCATAGCCCCAAGTATTCCCTTCTCTCCATCCTGAAAGGGGGGGGGGTGTCTAGATGGCACACAAAAGCATCCACTACACATCCCATCTCTTGGTTAAGTGGACTCTCTTTACCTGGCCACTAGAAGTTCAATCTAAAAGAACTATTTGGAAAAAACTAAAGGGAAGAAAAAGAGACGTCTCCTCAAAGTCTATTATATTGGTGATTGGCCTTAAATTCTCTAATGAAATTCCTTTATGCATGCTGCATGCATCAGGTGATCATGCTGGTTGCAAAACACCAGGGACTGAACAGGAAATTTATTCATTCACTGCTCTACTCATAAAAATATTAGAGGAAAAAAAAGGAATCTGGAACATTGCTTTCTTTCTCTATGGGAGTTAGTGTGAAATTGTATAAAAGATGTACACTATGAAGGGAAATTTAATCTAATCCCATTAACCTCCCTGATCATGTTTATTTAACCTTTTCATCAAAAGCATTCTGTATATAAACCAGCTAGTTAACCAAGAAACATTTAGATAACCTGTGGTCTACAATATAGCACTAGTCCAGGCAATATGGGGGAAACAAAGAAATATAAGACCTAATCTTATCCTTGTCTTGTATAAAAGAATGAAGCACATGTCAACAGGTAGATGACACAAAGGAGTGATCACAACGCAGGAGTAGAGATACATAGAAATACCTTAAATAGGAATTACACGACATAAAGAATCATGAGCAGATCGGTAGTATTATAACAGAGAGACTCCATTGGGAATGGTGGGTAGAAAACAAAACAGATTTGATTAGATATAGCAAGATTGTAGATGGCCTTAAATGTTGAGCTAATAAGTGAGGACCATGGTGAATAGGTTTTGAGGAAGGGATATAAGCAAACTGGCCCTCTAAGAGGCATGTAAGAAGCATGCAAAATGGGTTGGATTAATGGGACAACTCAAGGGTCTGGAAATAATATTCAGCATTCAAGGGCAAGTTGCCTTTCTCGCCCATCAGCCTCACAGGTGTGGATGATCAGGTTTTTATGGAAACGGCATATGAGATAAAAATGAAAAAGACTAAAATGTCCCTAAACATTATTATCCCTGTATAATTACTACTGTATTATTATTATTTTTTGTCTTTTTTTTTTTTTGCTTTATCTAGGGCCGCACCCGCGGCATGTGGAGGTTCCCAGGCTAAGGGTCTAACAGGAGCTGTAGCCGCCGGCCTTCGCCACAGCCACAGCAAAGCAGGATCCGAGTTGAGTCTGCAACCTACACCACAGCTCACGGCAACGCCGGATCCTTAAACCACTGAGCGAGGCCAGGGATCGAACCCGCAACCTCGTGTTCCTAGTTGGATTCGTTAACCACTGAACCACGACGGGAACTCCTACTACTGTATTATTGATTCAAAAATTTTGTGATTTTTCTTAAAAATGGAGCACGTGTAACAGGGTCACCATGCTGTGCAGTTGGAAAATCGACAAAAATCTGTAAACCAGCTATAATGAAAAAAAAATAAAATGAAATAAAAATAGAAAAAAAACCCACTCGTTTTTTGGTCTAAGCTTGTAATATAGTGAGTTCTCTCATGGCATAGCAGATTAAGGACCCCGCATTGTCACTGCTACGGCTGCGGTCACTGTTATGGTGTGGCTGGATCCCTGGCCTGGGAACTTCCACATGGCCTCCCTCCCCCCAAAAAAGCCCACGATATACACTAATTTTCTCAAAAGCTAACCTTTTTTCTCTAGATTTCTGAATAACAGTAAAATACTTTGAAAGCATTTGTCTAGACTCTTTGAAAGGTTTCCTAATGTTTTCCAAGATAGGTTACCTTTGTGTCTCTATATGTTTAACTTGCATTCTCTGACAATCTCACATCTAGATGAAAACTATAAACATTTCTTTCCACTCAAAAAATATATTAAACTGCAAACATATGACATCCAGGGTTTGAACAAGACAAAACAAATCAGCCTTGAGATATTCATGAACTTCAAATGATTCAAAATCCAGAAATCTGTCTACATTAGGCTGCAGTAACTTTAACAATATGCATAACGTGACATGCTGTCTGCTTTACCTCCAGACAAAATAAATAAAAACGGTAATGGTTTTGTGGAAATCTTAATACACATGGACATTATAAGGTACATTAGGTAGGAGGTCTGTTATGCACATTAAAACAAGCATCTTATACATGACTTCACAATAAGGAACCTGACCCGAATATCTGGCAGGTAAACACGATCACATCTCTTTTATTTTCTCAGGCATCCACAGTTCAGACAGTTCCTGATAAAGAGAACACTGGATTGATTTCAGTTCAGTTTTCTTTCAGTCACAGCCCTTTGAATATACAGTCTATGCATGAGTCTCTCCCTCTGCTTACCTTGCAAAGATCGAAGGTTCTCACAACTAGGTTCTAAGCACTCTTTTCTTACTCATATACACTCGGTCCTTGTCGATGTGCATGGAAATACCAGGTCGAGACTGAAAAAATACTAATTCTGTCTTTAACCCCAAAGGCCCTCCTAGATCTAGGTTTTTATCCACTGGGTCATTTGAAATCTACACTGAATGCCGCTGGATGGTTCCAAATATGCTGCCTGATCTTCCCAGATATGCTCCTGGCATGGGTATCCGCATTTCGGGGAATGGTGCTGTCATTCATTCATTACCAGGCAAAAACCTGAAATTTGCTTTGACCTCACCCTTCTCTCATCCCTCCCATCCACCCACCGGTCTGTCCTGGTGTTTTCCTTCTACGTAGATCTTTTACTCACCTACGCTCCTCCACTTTCACTCATCACCCGGATTCAAACTACAATTATGTTTGCCTAGATTATTCATTCACTGCTCTCGCAATTTCTACGTTTACCCCTTTCAACCTTCTCAACCAGGAAGCCACAAAAGTAATTTTTTTTTTTTACTTTTTAGGGCTGTTTCTGTGGCATGTGGAAGCTCCCAGGCTAGGGACTGAATCAGAGCAACAGCTGCTGGCCTACACCACAGCCACAGTAACACAGGATCTGAGCCACATCTGCGACCTACACCACAGCTCACAGCAACACCGGATCCTTAACCCACTGAGAGAGGCCAGGGATCGAAGCCACATTCTCATGGATACTAGTCAGATTTGTTTCCACTGAGCCACAACAAGAACTCCCAAAAGTAATTTTTAAAAAACGTAAATCCTATCTCTTTTCTTGTCTTCTCATGTGACTAGATCTTCCTTACTCACTGAGTTTCAGTTTAAACCCCGCTTCCACAAAGGGCTCCCTTCTCCAAACCACCCTGAAGTAAGTTCTCTAGATATTTTCTCTAGTATAGAGACACAATTATTACATAAGGACCCAGGAACCCTATCTTGGTTCTTTGTAATTCCTTTCACAGTCTGGATTTCATTTATGTGATTACTTGCTTGTCTCCCCCCTAAGAGTGTGAGTTGGGAGTCAGGATCTGTACGAGTTAGGTTCCTGATACTAAACAGAGTGCCTGTCACATGGAAGAGAAGCCAAACATATTCTGGAGTGAATGGGTAAATGCATGGGTGAATGAAATTTGGAATTGGAATTTAAAATGTCAACAGTCCTAAAATTAAAAATTCCCTTCTAGAAATTATTTTCTGAGTACTTAGTAAGTAACTGTCCAACAGCCACCATCTTGGAACAAAGTTCTTTGCAAAGTTATACTACAGAAAAATATAGGGAGTGAAATATTTCCATGGGAAAAAATAGACTGTCTGTAATAAGGCTGCCACAAATTTCTGGCTGTTTCAAAAAGAACTGGCAGTCTACAGTTGAAGCCAAGCCAAGGACAGTAAATAGGGTGGGGTGATATATCTCGGAAATTGTGTACATTGGCAAAGTTGCGGGAAGGCAGTTTTTCAACTGCTGCTTCTACTATATTTGGGCACAAGCTATTATCATTAGTCTTTTTCTTCCTTTCAGGAATGGCACAATTTACAATTTTAAGAAAACTTTTTTTTTTAATTTCTAAAAACAAGCTCTAATTTCATAATCTTCACATTTAACAGGCTGTGAATTAATAGTCCCGGAAAACGATGTCATAATTTGGACACTTATTAAACACTTCAATTTTATTTAAATTTGCAACAAAAGCACCACTGTAATTAGAACGCTCAAGCTTGGCTGACCCTGGCATTGTAAAAGAGGACAAACTAGTAAGACACATTTTTAATGGAAAATTAAATGAATAATCTTCGGTAGCTCATTGAATATAGTTTTGGAAACAAGACTAGGTTTCTTCTCCAAGGGAGGAATTTCTTTCACTCTCACCTCTGACATCGATCGTCCCTATTCGCTGGGGTTTCAGCTTCGTTGCCAAAATTCCAATCCCCATTTATGACTTTGACAATGATGTATTTTGATTCCTGAGGCAGAGATAAAGTTATATGTCCATTAAACCTTCCTTTATTCTCCCCCAGGGACACGAGGAGACTATTTCCCAGTCTAGCTTAGAGCTAGGGTGGAGCCATACGAACAGTGTATGTAGAAGTCATTTATACCACCTGCAAGTTTGACGCCTGTAGCATCTTACAGGAGCCTCTGTGATTACTTTCCTTACTAGCTGGGCAAAGGTGGAGTCATCCAGTGGACAACTACAAAGATTTCAGATCTACAGCACATAAGGAACCTTGATCCCTGAGTAACTTCATGGAACAGAGCCACTTTCCTTCATCTTGACCCTGCCGACTGGATCGTGATGGATGCAAGAATTAAACTTATATTTTAAGTAACTGTGATTTTAGTGTCAGTGTCTTTATAGAAATTGGTCTTTCCTGACTAATAAATCTGTAAAATACAGCTTTTCTAACTATTTAGTTAATAGTTGTGACACTTGTTCCAATTACATTATTATGTTAGGTGTTGGCACACCTTGTTTTATTGCACTTTGCTTTATTGTGCCTCAAAGATACTGTGTTTTTTGACAATTTGAAGGTTTATGACAACCTTGCATCAAACAGTCTAATAGTGCCATTTTCCCAACAGCACGTGTTCATTTCCTGTCTGTCACATTTTGATAATTCTTCTATCTCAAACTTTTTCATTATTATATTTGTTTTTATGATGTGATCTGTGATTGGTGATGCTTGATGTTACCGTGGCAAAAAGATTGCAACTCGATGAAGGCTTAGATGATGGTTAACATCTTTTACCGATAACATTTTTTTTTTCTTTTTGTCTTTTTAGGGCCATGCCTATGACATATGGAGGTTCCCAGGATAGAGGTCGAATCGGAGCTGTAGCCACTGGTTCTACACCACGGCCACAGCAACGCAGGATCTGAACCGCATCTGTGACCTACACCAAAGCTCATGGCAATGCCAGATCCTTAACCCACTGATCAAGTACAGGGATCGGCACCTCCATCCTCATGGATACTAGTCAGATTCATTTCCACCGAGCCACAACGGGAGCTCCAATAACATATTTTTAAATTAAGGTTTAACCTTTTTTTTTCTTTCAGACATAATGCTATTGCTTAATGGAGTACAGTGCAAACATAACTTTTATATGTAGTTGGAAATCAAAAAATTTGTGTGACTCATTTTATCTTGATATTCACTTTATTTTGGTGACTTGGAACTGATCTAGGAATATTCCTGAGGTCTGCTTGTATTACACTGCACACTTCATGTAAATTATCTTATTTAAATAGATAAGACTTCTTAAGTACCTTCTTGCCAGTTTCTTTGTATCATTTTATGAACTGTTTTATTTGAAAGAGTAGTTTTTTGTTTGTTTAAAAAAAACATAACTTTTTACCTTGGGAAATTTTAAACAAACAAAAGAAAAAAGGATATTATAGTGACCCTCCATATTCCATCACTTGGTTTCCTTAAATATCAGCTCCTGGCAATCTTATTTATTTATAGCTTCAACGAATTTTCTTCACTCCCACCTTCGGTCTCTTGAAGCAAATTCCAGACATTCTGTAATTTTATCTTTAAATATTTCAAATGTATCTCTGAAATATACGAAGAACACAACTAGGGCCACACCTGCAGGCTAGGGATCTAATCGGACCTACAGCTGCTGGCCTACACCACAGCCACAGCAATGCAGGATCTGAGCCACATCTGCAACCTACACTGCAACTTGTGGCATCGCTGGATCCTTAACCCACTGAAGAGGGACAGGGATCAAACCTACATGCTCATGGATCCTAGCTGGGTTCGTTATCTCTGAGCCACAACAGAAACTCCAAGCACAGTTTTTGAAGCCAGGCTACATAGAGTTTTAAATTCTGGTTCTATCACTACTTCTAGTTTTGTGGAGATGCAGGTAATTAAAACACCTTTCTGAGACTTTATCTGAAGGCCTGTTAATGCTTGGTTCAGGTAAGAATTATTTAAGTATTCCATGCAAAACACTTAATACAGGGCCTGACACTCAATAAGAGTGGCTTAAAAATAGGTAGTAGTGTATAAATTGTAGAGCAATGCCTTTACTTCTTGGCGTATTTATCAGTCATAATGAGAAGACAATGAATAAGGGGAATAAGGGGGAAATATACCAGAATTTTTTTTTTTTTTTTGCCACTGTGTAAAGCAGCCTAATGCGAGATCTCAGTTCCCAGACCAGGTATTGAACCCAGACTGCAGCGATGAGGTGAAAGTGCCAAGTCCTAACCACTAGACCACCAGGGAACTCCCCAGAATACTTTTTAAAAATATTTTTTTGATCAGTTTATCGCTATAAAAGCAAAATCTGCTGGATCAAAAGAACATACCAGGCCAATGAACACGGGGAAGGCTGATACGTAAACAAGCTTTACAGGGTTAAGATCCTGCTAAATAGTTATGAATATATCAGAACCAGTAAACTAATTTGGGGGGGTATCTCTATATTTTAGGGAGAATTTCCTCCGATTTATGATTATACGGCTTAAAGGACCATTCCAACCTTTAAGGACAAATTGGGAGAGAACAAACAAAGCAATTCACAGTCAAATTACAAGAATGAAATAAAGTTAAATGTCAATGCATAGTTGGGAGAACATTTCCTGCTATTAATTATGAATAATAAGTAAAAATTTTTGCGTTTCAGTTGATTAGCGATTAAAATAATCGAACTATTTAAAAATCCTGTAAACATTTTTAAAAGTATAAAATCTTACCTTAACCTTTTTTTTCTTGTCACTGTAGGGTCACACATTCAGCATATGAAGGTTCCCAGGCTAGGGGGTCAAATGGGAGCTGTAGCTGCCAGCCTGCGCCATAGCCACAGCCACAGCAACGCCAGATCCAAGTCGCATCTGCTACCTACACCAGAGCTCATGGCCACACTGGATCCTTAACCACTGAGCGAGGCCAGGGATCAAATCTGTGTCTTCAAGAATACTAGTCATATTCGTTTCCACTGAGCCACGACAGGAACTCCAGTTACTTTAACTTATAAAATCTCATGACAAGAATCAAACATCCTTCCACAGTAAAGAAATTATTCACATTGTAAATGCATGCAGAGCACTGAATATTTGCTTTTAAGTGTGGAATACCTTTTAAGACTCTTCAGAAGCATGGTGTTACACATAGTTCATTTTACCCAATTAGTCCAGAGCATTCATCTTATATATTTTCATTGAATTCCTCTTTGAGAAACTTATCTGATGGGCACTGAAGCTTTCCTTTCATCTCATAAAAAAGCACCTGTAGATTTTAAAATGAAATATTTTAATATTATTATTAGTTCCATAATAATCAGGGATCAAAAAGCAAACTTTCTCCTCTTCCTTCTTTCCATTGATACAATTAAGATCATCTTGAGAGCATCTTATTAAAAATACTGTCCTATAGATGTATTCTATTAGATACAATGTGGTTTTAATTGTATTTATAACCAAGGATAATTCTGTTTCTCAGTAAGTTCTCACTTGGTACCTCAGTAATTCTGAATCCAAAGAGTAGTCATCCTTATCATTAATTGCATTCATGGACTGAACCTAAAATTCCCCATATTATCATAGTGGAAGGTGAAGGGTGGCAAAAAAGCTTTGAACGACAGTACAAACAAGAGAGGCTGATCCCTAAATCAGCTTCCTCCCCCTGAAGCAGGAGGTAGCCCTCCCTCGGCCCTAACTTCTACGAGCAGCCACTCTAAAACCCAAGGGGTGCAGTCTTGGTGTGGAATTTAGGGGTTAGGTTGTGGACAGTACCAGTTCTTCTATCTAAAGTTAGTCTCAAAGGACCTCTTATCAACTCCTATCTCTGCAGCACCTATGGAACTTCCTCTCTACTGCCTGAAAAATGCCTTCCCATACAGAACCATTTCTCTAAAAAGTAGACAATGTAGGCCGTCACCATATGCCCCAACTTCCCCACACAATGAAATTGCCACTGACAGTTTTCCCAAGTGGTGTGATAGATTCACGTGTATCTATCAATCCCTCAGAAGTTTTGTTTTTTAAATTTTAATTCACGGAGACTCCGGAACAAAGTTAGCAGCTACGTGGTAGATCAATTTCAGATTACTTAGAAGGAATTCTGGGAGACAGACATTGCACATCCAGGTATACGGGCATCAAAATAACATCAAAACAAAGTGTCTGCCTGTCAAAATTCTTTTCGCTCCAATGGCTCTGAATTTAAAAATAAGGGAGCAAATTTCTAGCACAATCAAGGGATTTTTTTTTATAGTCTCTGCACTAAAAGAATTCAAGATATTTGATTTGTGTTCAGAAATTATTTCTCAAAAACCTTCATGACCAAAAACATTAGATCAGCCAAAAATATAATATTTTAAAAATCTGTGGAGGATTTCTGGCTGCCCACCCCAAAGCCACTAAACTTAACATAATACCTTGAATAGTTGAGAAGTTATATATATTGTACAAGTTTCTCAGTTCGTTTGGATCATTGTGATAAAAATACCATAAACCGGGTGTCCTTCAAACAAAAATATAAATGGAGGCTCTACCTTCATCACCAACTCACTTTCCAAAGTCCCTACTTCCTAATACCGTGAACTTGGGGTGTTCAAATTTCAGCATAGCATATGTGGGGGACAAACATTCAGTCCATTGTAACAAGCTTGAAGATCGGGTCAGATATGGAATTTTAAATTTAATCTGAGTGAGATGCAATGGAATCTGAATGTATTAAAATTGGATTTGACATAACATAAAGAAAAGGACTCAGAAAGGAACTTTGTTCCCAGCACTAAGAGGCTGGAGCAGCCCCCGAGGTGTCTCTCCTTCCAAGCCCAAGGGAATTACGTAATGTCACCTCTCACCACGCACAAATCCAGCGTCTACGAACCATCACCGCCGCTCCCACGACCACCGCTCCAAATTCCTTCTCCTGGGGAAATGGCTGCAGACCTAAAAGAAGGGAGCAGCGCACACACACAGGGCACGAGTAAATGTGGAGAGCATTAGCTTGTGTGTTTAAAGAGATGGGAGGGTTTATCGATCATTCATTCAACAAGGATTTATCTGTGGCCACAGTCCATGCTGGATGCTAAGTATAACGGTGAACCAATCAGACACGAGCTCTGTCTGTACTCAGGGGAAGTTCTCTGCACTTAGGCCCTGGTGGGGAAGAAAGACACGGACAATCACACAATAGAGATGTAAAACGCCAGGTAACCAGAGCAAGTGTGGTTTGGGATGCAGCTACAGAGGTAAATCCACAGACTGCGTTAGAGATTTGTTTTTATCCTACCATCAGTACAAATCCATGAAAGCGCTTTTAACGAGGAAGTGGCACAATCAACTTTTTCTTTCTTTTTCTTTTTTTTTTCGCTTTTTTAGTGCCGCACCCATGGCGTGTGGAAGTTCCCAGGCCAGGGATCTAATCGGAGTTACAGCTGCCGGCCGGCGCCACAGCCACAGCAGCACAGGATCTGAGATGAGTCTGCAACCTACACCACAGCTCAGTGCAACTCCAGATCCTTAACGCAATGAGCAAGGCGGGTGATCAAAACGCATCCTCATGGATGCTAGTCGGGTTAGTTTAGGGAACTGCCTCAAATGTTTTAATTCAGAAATTATTACCCTGGATATTGAATAGAGATTGCTTAGAAGATTGATAAATACAGTCTAGTAAACACCGATACATATATATCTGTGTCTAAATATAGTTTGAAAAGCAACATGCAAGGATTAGGCAATCCATGTTCTGAAACTGCAAGTTAAATTCAATAGCTTAGGCCTAGAAGAATCAGATTTTACTGCTTAATACATGTATCCACATGTCAAAAACTCTGGTGGCTTATTCAGTCCTTTTTTTAGTAACTAAATATAACCCTTGTTAAGATTTGTATTCGTGATAATTAAGAGGAAAAAACTTCAGAAAGTTTATGCATACTGTTATCCAAAAAGACATTCATTGTTTTAACTTTCAGAATTGAGGTTTTAAAGAAACCAAACATAAAACCTAGGTGAGCAAAACGAACGTTTTATAGATTCAAAAAAGACATTAAACTGGTTACCTTCTCTCCCCTAAATATTTGTAACTCCCTGAAGACATGGAGTCAGGCGAATATTGACAATTTCCTTAAGTGACCCTTGTAGGCTGTAAGAGGCAGGTGAGTACTTTCTGACCCGGCCAGTTTTCTAAGTGCTAATACATTCTGCTTTAGAAGGGCACTTTGATTTCGTAGTTAGGGTGACGCCTGGGCACTAGATGTTTTATGTTTCAGAGAATGGAAATGTCTAAATTCTTATGTTCCAACAGTAGTAAGATAAAAATAATTTCCTGCCTAGTGAAAAACACGTTTCCCAACAAAACAACTGACTCTCACGGACATTTGTATTCAAAGAAGTGGGAAGCAGAGAATCAATCGGTCCTGAGAGAGGAAAGGCTGAAAAGAGGCTCCTGAACGCACAATGGAGTCATAGCCCTTGGACTCGAGGTGGAAGGTGACAGACAAGACGCTTTCTGTCATGCATTTTCCCAGTGACAAGGCATTTACAGAACAGCCAAGAGTTACGGAGCTGATGGATCTGACCGACCTGACATCCCCGGGGGATTTTGATGTGGGACCACCGGTAGCCTGGCTGCGGGACCTTAAGGAGCACCCTTTTTGCTCTCCTGGAAGCAAAAGCAAATTCCGAGACAGTGCTTTCCCTCTGCTTTAGGAATGGCTGGGTTGGGAGGTAGGACTCCGGGCATGTGCTGGCCTAGAGGACTTCCACCAAGACGCCTTGGCTCCAGGAAGTCTCAAGGACGGGGTGCAGACTCCTGAGGGGCCATCCCAGTTTTAAACAACACCCAGAGAACTTCTGGATTCAAGAATCGTCCTAAATACTCTGAACTCCTGAAGGTAAGTGTTGAAGCAGTTACATACAGTCCATTTTATAGGGATGAGTTCCAGCGTTTTCAATAATGGAGCTCCCGTTAGAGGTGCGGATTTGCCCAAGTCGAATTTTTATTTCTTTGAACTTCAATCACAAAAGCAGACTATTTGAATCTCTAATGCACAGGCTTTGAGAGAATGAAGCTACTGCACTGTTTATTATAACTCTGAGGTTTTATGATTACACACATTCTTAAACAAATAAAAACTATTGTATTATAACAATTTTAAAATACACAGAAAATAGAGTATCACAAAAAGACATATCTTACCACCCAGATTCAACAACTGGTAACATTTGGATATTTTGCTAATCTAGATCTGTGCTCTCTATGTAAATCTATACTTGTATCATTACCTGTGTTTATCTTTTTGGCTATATCACTTGGCATAATATAAAGACATCATGATTCTTTCTCCTAGATTCTTTAGTATGTGAGGAAATGCTCTTTCATAGGACCATAATAACATACCTAACAAAATCAACAATAATTCCCTAATAATATTGGATACCCCGTCTATATTTCAGTTTTCCCAAATGCCTGTTCATTGGGATTCAATCGAAAGCACTCAACGCAGGAGTTCCCGTCGTGGCTCAGTGGTTAACGAATCCGACTAGGAACCATGAGGTTGCGGGTTTGATCCCTGGCCTCGCTCAGTGGGTTGAGGATCCGGCGTTGCCGAGAGCTGTGGTGTAGGTCGCAGACACCACTCACATCCAGCGTTGCTGTGGCTGTGGCGAAGTCCGGGGGCTACAGCTCCGATTGGACCCCTAGCCTGGGAACCTCCATATAGCCTCGAATGCAGCCTTAAAAAAAAAAAAAAAAGCACTCAATTCATTTGTTTGTTATGTCTCAAGTCTTTCTAAATCAAGTAGTTCCTACCTCCTTTTTTTCTCTCCAAGGTATTAACTTTTTTAAGATGTCAGACTAGGTGTCCTGTAGAATGTCTGACATTCTGCATTTGTCTGATTGTGTTTTCATGATATAATGTATGTGTTAATCACCTGTCTTTTCTATAAACTGAGATTTAAAGCTAACATTACGACTAGATACAAATTAGATGCTTTTGTGAAAAGCAGTTCATGGAGAAAATCTGTATTTCTTACTGCATTTCATTTACAGAATGTCTGAGTTGTTCACAATTAACTTGCGCCACTGGATTAATTTCGTTACAGTCAGCCCTTTCCACCATAAACGTTATGTTTTAACCTTTGCATTTAACAAATAATCCATGGAAAGACACTCAGCAATCTGTGAATATTTTGTTTACCAACATTTCACCAAAAGGTGTTAGCATCCATGGAAGTTTTTTCCCTTCTCTGTTTCGTTAAGATTAGCAAATGGTGATTTTCTAATTCTATGTTTTTTACATTTATTTTTATTCTTCTCCAAATAAGTACAAGCTTTTTTTTTTTAAATCAACAAGGGTCACATTTTAAAAATCCTTGAATCTATAGTTCTTATTGAAAAAACAGGAAATCATATTTTCTTCTCATCTTTTAATTACCCATTTTCAAAGTAGGGAATTGGTATGGTGTTCGCCTCCAGTGGTAATGAATGAGTTTGCTTTTTAGTCTTTTTTCTTAGTTTTTTTTTTTTTTTTTTGGCAGCCTCACCCGAGGCATGTGGAAGTTCCTAGGCCAGGAAATCAGAGAACAAAGCTACTGCACTTTTTATTATAACTTCTGCAGTTATAATAAAAAGTACAGTAAAGTTACTGTACTTTTTATTATAACTTCTTTATTATAACAACTGCAGTGACAACACCAGATTCTTAACCCACTGAGCCAAATAGGAACTCTGCTTTTTATCCTTAGAATATATCTCTAGGAATAAACAGTGCATGTGGTTATGTTCTAAATTCATTCTGATGTGATTATTGATATTTTGAAGGGTTTGTAAGAGCTACACACCTTTTATTTGTCTTATAAAAACATCCATCTACATTCCCTTTCTAGTGCAGACCTTCTAGTAGCTTTCAGTTAACCTTTAGTATGAAATCTAGTTGAATTTGGTTCTCCCAACCTTTTATTCATGTTTCTATAATCTCTCTTATTACCTGTAAACCAAGATTCCTCCCTCCCAAATAAAGGAAAGTTTCATTCGCTGACACTCCGGCCCAATGCCAACTCCCTCGATTTCTTCCCACTTTTAGAATTAATTCAGCATCTTCTTGCACAATTAACAGGGTCTTATAGAGTAATACCAATAATTATATATTTTGAAAGACACTTGCTCATATTTTTATGCTGTTTGACAGCTGTCGTGAATGGCAAGAAGTCATTTCTGGACCAATTCCCAACATGACACCCAGATACTCAGAAGAAATTAGAGTTAGGATGAGACATAATCCACTGTTGAGGTGGAAAAGGGAAAGCCATGAGCTGTAACAATTATGTTGACAACTCAGGACAAGGAACTTAATTAAAGACTAGTCCTACAGTGGAGAAAGCGGGAGGAATTTGGCTAGAACTAGCCGAGTCAAGTGTCCAGTTTGATCAAATCCTCAAAATAATGGCTAGGCTTTCTATTTTTTTCTACCTGACACCAGGGGCTTTTTTTGGTAGTCTTTGAAGAGTTATGGAAAATAATTTCATAATACATTTCTTCCTCATTATACGATGGGCAGTGTTTTTCATCATGACTTTGGGTGTTTTCTTTCTGTAATAACTTTGACCCTCTCTCAATATTTATCATTTACTTGATAGATGATATATTTCTCATATAAATAATTTTGCAGGAAATTTTACAAAGCAGAATCCTGCAGTGCTCCATGCAAAATTCTGCTATTTCTATAAACTTCACTAATAGTCTGCCCTAATTCCTGTGACTAATCTAAACTACGCTTTACCTCATTCTAAGATTCAGTATCAAAATAAAGGGATTTTTAAAATGATTTTAATTAACCTGAGAAAGTTCTCAAAGTATGCTAGATACCCCAGGGTCATACTTTAAAAATAATAAGAGGGAATTCCCATTGTGGCTCAGCAGAAACAAAATATGACTAGTATTCATGAGGGCGCAGGTTCGATCCCTGGCCTCACTCAGTGGGTTAAGGATTGGTGTTGAGCTGTGGTGTAGGTCGCAGATGTGACTCAGATCTGGCATTGCTGTGGCTGTGGTGGAGGCTGGCAGCTGTAGCTCCGATTCGACCCCTAGCCAGGGAAACTCCGCATGCTGTGGGAGTGGCCCTAAAAGACAAATAAATAAATAAATAAACAAATAAATAAAAAATAATAAGGGAGTTATTATTATAAAAGAATATTTAATGAAATTTGTACTGATGTAGATCTTTCTAGATCTTGAACAACATACTATAAAATACTAACTTAGCATCTTCTATGGGATGTTTTTACTGCGTTTTGTTTTATTTAAACCCAGAATGTATACTTTAGATAACAAGAGCTCTCAGATGGAATAAATAATGTTAACTAAAGGGAAAACTTAACAGCAGTAAATTTCGAAGGAATCATAAGTATACAGAATTTAGCTGCATGAAAATTCTTTAACCCTATGAGTTTTCAAATTCTATGAGTGTTTCATGCTATGCAGTATTCATTCTGCATTTTAAGGGCATCTAATTTTGAAGAAAGCAAACAGAACAATGTGGAGAAGAAAGTGTAAAAATGCTTACGGTTGAATATTTGGGAGCCCAAACAATGACCTTGAAGATTTATTACTAATAATGAAAAGGATCAGCATTATTTGTGAGTTCACATTAGGAATACTGAAATCTGAGAGCAAGTTTTGAAGCTGAGGTTCACAGATTCTTTTAAAATCTTTCATTCTTCTTTCGAATAAATATTAACAGTAGACAGGAGAACCCCTACAGAAGAAACTAGAGAACATCTATGGAATATGTTTGAGCGAGAACTTGACGTTAAAATGGTAGTAAAGCAAAAGAGAAGAAATGAATTAGATTCACAAAAATATTCCGATATTGTTCTTCAGCTACTGCAGAACATAAGCAATAATGTCTCCAGCCATAGACATCTTAAATAAGAGCATTTGGATATGTGACAGCTGTGGCAGTCAGATAAGGAAAGCATTGTGAAACAGCAGAGAAGTAATTTTCCTGCAACTTATTTATAGTCACCGGGGCCTTAAAAGCAGTGGGAGAGGGGTGTGGGTGGTGTCGGAAAATCAATCTCAGCCTTGGAGAGAAAAAAAACTCGATACTTACTCTACAAACATTATACACTGAACCAGTGATACTGTTATTCCACTTCATTTCCCACACTTTTTAGATACAAACCGGCCCAGCGAAGAATTCTCATTGATGCCCAGCTGCGTTTCTTGGTCATTGTCAAATGCTGGGAGACAGCCGTAAAGCTGCTAGGAGTAATTCAGTTTTAGCAGGTTCTAATGACATTTGTGTTGACAGAATAATATGCATGGCCTGTAGCCGGACGGAGCTTCATGGAGATCTAGTAACCTTCTGGCCTAATGCGAATGCCTCTTATATCTGCCGACAGAAGCCAAGGAGAGCTATTCGAAACAACGTACGGAGACACACTGTCCTCTGTTCCTGAAATTTCCGCTGGGCGTCTAGCCCAGATATCAGCTTGGTTACAAAGTTCTACACACTTTACATGGGAAATCAAAATCTAATTACTGACCAGCACATGGCTGGGGCATCTTTAAACCCTTTCCTGTCCCCTAGCCGAGTACAGTGACAAGAGCAAGAAAAGGGGGAGAAAAAGAAACATGGTTTTTCCTTTCCAGGAGGGAGAGGCTATGAAATCATAGGGAAAAAATGTCCTGACAAAATACACTGTATAATCTTTTCAAAATACCCTGGATGCCCCTTTCCCCTGAGCGCTTCGACTGTGAAAATAATATGTCTTAAAAATTGTAAAATGCATCTTTTAAGAATCAGACTTTTCAAGCAGATTAGTTCTAACACTGTGGCTATTATTCCCACAGCATCCCCAAGGGGGTCAGCTTACTTTCTCACAGAAAAATAGCAATGCTGTGTATTACGGCTCCTAGAAAGAACTCAGCCTGCCCTGGAAATAGCTACGTAGTCTTCCAAAAATAAGAATTTTAGGACCATGGGAATCCCAGGGTCAAAGAACCCCACCCCCAGGGACGGCCGTCTCCTGCCAGCTAGGCCTCCTCCTCTAAAGGAAGCCAGTGGCTTTGATCCTGCGCTAAGACTGGTCTTTTTGGGAGGTGACCCAGAGGCCTTGCGGATCAGATAGAACGAAGGGGTGTTCGCCAAGGTCAGCAGGAGTGGAGAGAATAGAGATTAAAATCTAAGGGAAAATCAAAAGAAAACCCATTTATTCCGGAGCAAGTAGGATCAAATACAGAAAAACTGGGAAAACCTAGTGTCTCTCGATAGCTATTGCTGTGAATCGAAACACACTTTCCTCTAACTCTTTCAAAGAGTTTGCTAAGGGAGTTCCCGATGTGGTGCCGCATGAACGAATCTGACTAGTAACCATAGGATGCAGGTTCGATCCCTGGCCTCCCCCAGTGGCTTAAGGATCCCACAGTACCCTGAGCTTCGGTGCAGGTCGGGGACGTGGCTCAGATCCCGCGTTGCTGTGGCTGTGGTGTAGGCTGGCAGCTGCAGCTCCGATTCAACCCCTAGCCTGGGAACTTCCTTATGCTGCAGGTGAGGCCCTAAAGAGCAAAAATAAAATGAAAGTCAAGAGTCTGTTAAATCATTGGCCTTAAAATCTTCCTTTATCATTTATTTTTCTCCCCCATGACACACAGGTGGAGTGCTTGGGATGTAACTTAAGTGAAAATAAATTCAGTAAGACTCGGTCTCCCCCGCCTGAGGCATAGACGTCACTCGCTCTGTTCGCCTGGCACTTGTCACACACTGCCTTACCTCCTGAGTTTATAGATTTGTCTGTGTCTGACTTATTTCCTTTAATAAGGCGTACAGTTCTTGAGCACAGGACCCTGTCTTATTCAGCTTGTCTCCTTCAAGGCGTGATAGTTCCCTAAGGAGGACCAGAGGTGGCAAGAAAAACCTGGTGCACAAAAGCACAGCCAGCAGGAAACAGAAGCACGTCACAGAAAAATGCCCTCATCTTCTCCTCCTCTGACACGGATGGCTATTTATATAGAAAGTGCAGGAATAACCTGACAGAAAGTTGAATGGATGTGGCCATAATAATTGATTCCATTTTTAGAAAAAAAAACACATTTAAAC
This sequence comes from Catagonus wagneri, assembly GCA_004024745.2. Taxonomy (NCBI): domain Eukaryota; kingdom Metazoa; phylum Chordata; class Mammalia; order Artiodactyla; family Tayassuidae; genus Catagonus; species Catagonus wagneri. The sequence continues at coordinate 5,541,610 of PVHT021183523.1, read as the reverse complement.
ATTGTAATATAATTTTACTCTTCTCTACCCAAAGAAATTGTATATTTAACCTCAGGGTTGCAGGATGACAACCACAAGTATACGTGCTTGGCAAGTAAAATGCTGTTTTTAATTTTAGGACCATGGGAATCCCAGGGTCAAAGAACCCCACCCCCAGGGACGGCCGTCTCCTGCCAGCTAGGCCTCCTCCTCTAAAGGAAGCCAGTGGCTTTGATCCTGCGCTAAGACTGGTCTTTTTGGGAGGTGACCCAGAGGCCTTGCGGATCAGATAGAACGAAGGGTCTAACACTCTTCCATACCATTCAGCTGGGAAGTAGAAGAAAAAGTGTGCTTTCACTTACCCATTAAGAGTGTATGTCCTTCTTCTGGTATTTAAACAGTAATTGTGCAAGAACTTCACCTACTTCGGATGAAGGCTCAGGCTTCCGGACTGCAGCTCACACAACCCGCTCACGTGCACGTACGCAGCACGTCAACGCACATACGGACTGTAAATGCACATACTGCATGCACACAGCTCCTTCACAAGACGGTATCCAGGTGAACGAAGAGGAAATCAGATGCTCTCATAGCAAAAGGGAGAGAGAGACTTAAGTCAATGAGCTTGTATTTGCATCTTCATGTGTCTTTGTTCCAAAGGAAAAAGTGAAATCGTCACTTGTTCTAATTGCTCTGTTTGAGGACTGTGGCCGTTCCTCGGTGACTGGTGCCATCTCTGAGGATGGGCTTGATCCACGGTGCAACAGCTTCTGCGGATCTCGCACCACAGTGGTTTATCGGCAGAAGGACAAATATTGTACGATCTCACTTGTATGTGGAATCTAAAAAAACCAGACTCACAGAAACAGTGAACAGATCGGTTGGTGCCAGAGGCAGGGAAGGGAGTGGGAGAAATGGGTAAAGTTGGTCAAAGGGCACAGACTCCTAATTATTAGAGATAAACTCTAGGGATGCAAGGGACAGTGCGGTAACTATAGTTAACAATCCTGTATGGTACATTTGAAAGTTGCTAGAAGAGTAGAGAGTCAACTTTCATACCAGAAAAAAAAATGCAATTACATGAAGTAATAGATGCGTTAACTAACCTGACTGTGGTAACCGTTTTGCAATATATACAACAAATCATTACGTTTGTACATCTTAAGCTTACACAGCATTATATGTCCATTATATACCAGTGAAGTTGGAAAACAAAAACTCATCGCACTGCACACTTTCAAGGTGTGCGGTTTACTGCGTGCCAACTACACCTCATATAAAGTTGTCGAAAATGAATGAATAAACTATTTTTTAAAATAAAGAGAAGACCACCTTGGGAAGAGAGAAGAGAATGTGCAAAACCACGGAGGCCTGAGAGAGGGGTTCTGGGTCCCTCAGTTAGTAGAAATTTCAATGTGCCCTGAGGATAGCTGGGGGAGGGGGACCCACGGGAAAGGAAAGGACAGCAGACTGGAGAGATGGGTCCTACCACTTTGCTTCACCTTGTAGGTCAAAATGTTTCATCTGTTTACGCATTTCTGTTCCCTTTGGTTCTGGAAAGGAACCCTGGCAACTTGACCATCTGCGATAAAATGATACTATAGATCTTCCCATAAGTCTGTTGGGTGGACTTTCCAGCAACACTGCCATATGCAATTTCTTTGGTGGAATGTGCAAACCTAGAAACCAAAAAGCCAACAAAATGATTCGATGTAATGTTAACAGAATCCAGTTTGGAAAAATACGTACCGAGAAACAAAATGCAAGTATTAAATATAGCCATTACTTAACTAGGGAATCCTAGACAGACATGAGTATTGAAAAAGGAAGGTGATTTCACATACGTTACTCTTAATGTTACGGTAAAACCAGGCCAAACAGTCAGAAAAAGTCTGTAGGCAGAAATCTGGCATGAGTCAGAGGAACGTCTCCATCATCCAGGAAGGTTTTTCAGATCCTAATGTGTCTAATTCTGTGAGTACCGACAGATTTGTTTAAAGAAACACAACAATACAGGAAAGAAGCTGGATGGAACTTGCCAATAAACAAAATATGTCAACTTCTATGCCAAGTTATCTTGCCAATGTGCTTTAAAAGGCCCAGAATTATTATTAAGTGATAATTAAAAGGAAAACATATGCTCAGGGCCAGCTCGATTTACTGGGGGAGGGTAAATTTTGACAGTTTTGTACTTCATAAATTTGTGAGCAATTTCTGTTATATAGTGGACTAACCCAGGCTAATCTATATGCTTTCATTAATTAAAAATACCAGTTTAGGTACAATCAACTTACTGTTTCTCTTGCCATAAATTTCATCATTAATGCATGATGAGTCATTACATAACATTAAAAACATTTTCATTTAATTATCATAAATCCATATTTTCAGAGAAAACTAAATCCAGCAATGTTTCAGCTAACAAAAGAAGAAGTTGAGCTTTAAGAATGATCTCTCTGAAAGTCACTGTCAGATTGGAATAATTATAGAGACTTTTCTTTATTTAAAATTAATGTCAGTCTGGAGTTCCCCTCATGACGCAGCAGAAACGAATCCGAGTAGGAACCATGAGGGTGAGGGTTCGATCCTTGGTCTCGCTCAGTGGGCTAAGGATCCAGCGTTGCCATGAGCTGTGGTGTAGGTCACAGATGTGGCTCAGATCCCGCGTTGCTGTGGCTGTGGTGTAGGCTGGAAGCACAGCTCTGATTGGACCCCTAGCCTGGGTACCTCCATATGCCACAGGTGCAGCCCTAAAAAAAAGACAAAATAAAATAAAATAAAATTAATGTCACTATGTAGAATAAATAAATTATCTCATATACTATCATTGGCTTATACAGTTACAATAAACCTGGAGAATAATGGAGAAGTCACAAAATTAGGCCATTTTCTCTGAAAATATTTGACTTCTACCATACTCTGTCCACTTATAGACACTTATAATCAAACTTTATGCCATTTTGCCATGTGCCAAATTCTTAGAGATGCTTATAATACTTTTGATCCTAAAGTTATTTGAACTGTATATTTCAAGGTGCAGTTCACTATACCTTGAGTCCAGCCCACCGGAGCAGATAGAAAGAAGAACGAGGGTCTAATTTCTTTCCTTTAACTCTTAGAGTACATTAGAATAACTCCAGGACCTAGTGTCACAGAAAAGAATAAAATATTACTTTCTATTTTAGGTGCTTGAACACAATCATGGAAAAATCACTATGGGGTAAAAGTTGGAAGGCTGTGATGAGGGTTCTAGATTTACATTTTGGTTTACAGAAGAAAGTTTATTTTAGGAAAAACAGTGCAGCTCTACTTGGGCCTGTTAAAAGACTGCATTCTACAGTGGCTGCAGAAAATGAATGCAGAAATCAGAGCCCTGGAGCTATTCGCCTGAAAGGATCTGGAGAAACACAAAACTGCTTTTATTAACGTCTTTCTAGAGATCCGACTGCTGTGATTAGGACGTGTAAACTGACGGGTTTGCTTTCTAATATTTCCCTTTTCACGCTCCATTCTGGGTCATGACAATTAATCGGCCTACTTGGGGCTAAGTGCGGCTAGCTCGGTAATAACTGCCAAAAAACCCATCTTGGAGGCAAAATAACTCCTTGGGAATTTCACTTTTCAGTCAGTGAGAGATTTCAGAACAAACGCTTAATCTCTGTCTGATACATTCTTCCCAGGAATGACTAAAGTGTCCACAACTGAGCAGTTGCTTTTTTCAAAGCTTGTGCGTTAAAAAAAAAAACAACCGCCCGTAAGCTGTCTGAATGTTATATTCTTCAATATCAGAGCGGCAAAATCTTTTTAGAACTATAGTATTGAGTCCTGCTGACTTTCATCTAGCTTGCCCATGACTAAAGTGATCCACGTGGATCAAGGCAATAATTCAATCTGAATGTTTGCTTTGTATTTTAAAAACAAATGAAACGTCGCACGGTTGTCAGGTGTTAGCTTGATCGTCACTGTAACTCTTTGCTAAGATTACTAGGATTACACTGAGCACTTGAAGTAAGATTTGAATAGTGACAAACACCAGGTTACTATTATCTGGTTTCAGCATCAATCAAAGAAGTATTAAATAATCAGATAATGTCGCCAAGCTTTCAAAAAACTAAATCCCTTTATGCTAATCCACACATGTTAGTGATCATAAGGCAACCACAGAAACTACACCAAAAAAAAAAAAAAAAAATATATATATATATATAGCTCCATGCATCGATCCTGTATTCAATGTAAATTAAGAATTAAGATCCTGGGAGTTCCCGTCGTGACTCAGCGGTTAATGAATCTCAGTACTACTCTGAGTGATTTCCTCTGTTAACTTCTTCTGTGTCTATGGGTATTTTCGAAGACTAGTCCTGGATCTCAGGTTTATTAATAAAAATTAAGGAGCTTGGAGTTCCCATCGTGGCTCAGTGGAAACGAATCTGACTAGTATCCATGAGGAGGGAGGTTCGATCCCTGGCCTTGCTCAGTGGGTTAAGGATCTGGCCTTGCCATGAGCTGTGGTATACAGGTCATAGACATGGCTCAGATCTGGCGTTGCCGTGGCTATGGTGTGGGCCGGCACCTACAGCTCCAATTTGACCTAGTCTGGGAACCTCCACATGCCACGGCTCTAAAAAGATAAAGTAAATAAATAAATAATAATGATAAATTAAGGAGTTTGACAACAATTTCTGAAACCGAGAAGTCTCAGTATAATAGGATTTTTAAAAGACTACACTTCTAAGGGCAAACTAAAGTCAACTGACCATGTAACTCTCACTGCCTTATTTCATATAACATTTTAAGATTACAAGTGTCACTTTTCCAGCAGTCATCAAACTCGAGTGATAAAACTAGTTTCCCTTTCTTGGTTCCTGTCCTATGCTATTCAACCAGTCTTTTAATATTGGATTGATTTCAGATCTGTCAAGTTTAAAATGAGAGAACCCTACTCCAAAATCTGCCCATGTACAGCCTCATTTCTCTGTTTCCTTTCAGGATAAAAAGTGCAATTACTTATGAAATGACATTAGCAGTATAATATTCATATACGCTTTATGCCAGAAAGTGTAATCTAAAAGATTCTTGAAAAAAAAGATATTTCAGATTTTCTTCATAAGCTCAGATCCAAGAATTGCAGCAAACTCAGAATAAGATGAATGCAAAGACAACCACATCTAGGTACATCTCATCAAACTGCTGAAAAACTAAAAATAAACACAATATCTTCAAAGCAGCCAGAGGAAAAAGATAATATATACACAGAACAATGATTTAATTGAGAGCTTACTTCTCATCTAAAACAATGAAGTTCGGGAGATAATGGAAAGGCATCTTTAAAGGGTTTTTTTTTTTTTTTTTGTCTTTTTGCCTTTATCTAGAGCCGCACCCGTGGCATATGGAGGTTCCCAGGCTAGGGGTCTAACAGGAGCTGTAGCCGCCGGCCTTCGCCACAGCCACAGCAACGCGGGATCTGAGCCGCGTCTGCAACCTACACCACGGCTCACGGCAACGCCAGATCCTTAACCCGCTGAGCAAGGCCAGGGATCGAACCCACAACCTCATGGTTCTTAGTTGGATTCGTTAACCACTGTGCCACGAAGGGAACTCCTAAAGGGTTTTTAAGGAAAAAAATACCAGCCAGAATTATAATATTCCATTTTTTTTAATAAAAATATCCTTCAAAATATGATTCAAATAGAGATTCAGATAAACAAAACCTGAGAGAATCCATTGCCAGTAAGTCTTCACTGCAAGAAATAATAGTACTTCTTCAGAATAAAGGGAAATAAGACTCAAGGAAGACTTGGAAGGCAAGAATGGCCAATGCCTGGAATGATAAATAAGCAGCTAAATATAAGAGACTTAAATATGTTTTCAGCTTTGGGGGGTTGTGATTTTCTCTGTCTCTGCCTCTCAGGTTTTAATAATTTTGGCTATTCTACCTTTGTCTCCAAAACACAGTGAAGCTCTTATTGTCTGCTTGGGCCATTGCTTCAAGGGAAGAAATAAGGTAATTCTCTTATTTCTTTTTTACCAAGTAGTTTCTGTGTCCTTGTCTTCAAAGAGCTGTTTTTTTATATTTTTGTTAAGGTTTCTATTGTCAGCAGGAAGGTGAGTCTCATAAGATACTCAGTCATGGTTGAGACAGTAAGTCAACCAACCAATTTTTAGGGAGAAAATCAAAATGAAAGAACTTAACTCTGTATTTCAAGACATAATGAAGTTATAGCAATTAAAACAACATGGCTTGATGCAAGGAGAAAAAAAAAACACACACACAAAAGGAACATTAGAGAGTCCAGATACAGATTCACATAGGAGAAACTAAGTTTATCACAGTGATGGCACTGCATCTCACAGTAAAATGTACAGACCTTTCAAAAAAATTGATATGGGGAAACTGGAAATATATATGTATATATAGTGTGTGTGTGTGTGTGTATATATATATATAGTGCATGTATAGAGAGAGTATATATATAGTGTGTATATATATATAAAATAGCATATATATACACACACATATTGAAATATATATATATACCTAATTCACATTATATGCAAAAATCAATTTTCAATGGATTATAGATCTAAATATTAATTATGAAATAATAAAGGTTCTTGAAGTAAACACAGGAGAATAATGATCTTGGTCTAGGCAAAGACTACTTAAACTGAACACAAAAAGCACTAAAGGACAACATTTAAAAAATTAAATTGCAGTAAAATTACAATATTCTCTTCAATACCAATAAATCAAACACCACCAATACAAATGAAAATACAGTGAAAACTGTGTTTGCTTTTTGTGTTGTTTTATTTTGGTTTGGTTTTGCCATAGTTAAGGATGGAAATAATACTTAACACCTCTCAGAATAAATATATTTAAATTTAGTACAAAAAATTTCAGGAGTTCCCGTCATGGCTCAGTGGAAACGAATCTGACAACCATGAGGACCCAGGTTTGATCCCTGGACTCGCTCGGTGGGTTAAGGATCTGGCATTGCAGTGAGCTGTGGTGTAGGTTGGTGGCTACACCTCCAATTTGACCCCTAGCCTAGGAACATCCATATGCCATGGGTGCAGCCTAAAAAGACAAAAAAAAAAAAATTCAGTAGTAAGTGTTGTCAAGGTTATGTGGCACCAAGAACTCTCACCTATTTTTTGATAGGAGTGTGACACCACATTGAGGAAACACTTGGCAAGGCTCATTAAAACTAATACATGTGATACATCTAAAACTCAGTAATTCCACTTCTAATATGTGCCTAAGAAAAATGTATAGTTGTGTTTACTAAAAGATATGTATGAGAATATTTATAGTAGCATTATCTGTATAATCGAAAATGTAATCAGCCCACATGTACATCAATAGTATGATAAATAAACGGATTTAAATATAGTCATACAAAAGAATACTCTCTAAGAATGAAAATGCCGGGGTGGTGGGAGGGAGTGGGAAGGACTGGGAATTTGGGGTTAATAGATGCAAACTATTGCCTTTGGAATGGATAAGCAATGAAGTCACTGCTGCATGGCACTAATGATGGAGCATGATAACGTGACAAAAAAGAATGTATACATGTATGTGTGACTGGGTCACCTTGCTGTACAGTAGAAAGTTGACAGAACACTGCAAACCAGCTATAACAGAAAAAATAAAAATCACTATTAAAAAAAAGAAAATGAACAAAACCATGCTACTCGCTCTAGTACGGCTGGATCTCATAACCATAATATTGAACAAACAACGGCAGATAGACTTAAGCATATAAGAACACTTACTATATACATTTATATGACTATCAAAACAGGCAAGAGTAATCAGCGACAGTAGAGGTCAGGACAGTGATTATTTGGGAAGAGGATCAAAGACTGGGAAGGAGCATAAAGGAAACAATTAAAGTTCTACTGTTTTTGGAGTTCCCTTAGTGGCTCAGTGGTTAATGAATCCGACTAGGAACCATGAGGTTGCGGGTTCGATCCCTGGCCTTGCTCAGTGGGTTAAGGATCTGGCGTTGCTGTGAGCTATGGTGTAGGTTGCAGATGCGGCTCGGATCTGGCATGGCTGTGGCTGTGGCGTAGGCCGGCAGCTACAGCTCCTGTTAGACCCCTAGCCTGGAAACCTCCATATGCTGCGGGTGCGGCTCTACATAAAAAGGCAAAAAGACAAAAAAAAAAATAAAGTTCTACTGTTTTTGACGTGAATAAAGGTTACAGGAGTACTTAACATGAACGTTCTCTGAGCCCTATTTTATAGTTTATATGTTTACAGGTACATTTACTGTGTTTGACCCAAGAAGCAGCTTATTAAACATGTAGTTTGGTAGAGCGGTACCCAAAGGTAAAATGATGAATGGGCAAGAGAAAGCAACAACAGCAAGGTTACAAAGAGAATTGTTTTGCATTGAGTTTTTCTAGGGAAACACCTTTCAAATTTTTTGAAGCCCAAACCCCACATTTCTGATGCTTCCTCAGTCTGAAGAAGGACAGCCACAAAATAACTATGGCTAACATCATATTTACAAAGACCACATGTGAAACAGGTCCTTTTGCTTTGTTTTGTTTTTCTTTTTTTTTGCTTTTTAGGTCTGCACTCGCAGCATATGGAGGTTCCCAGGCTAGGGGTCGAACAGGAGCTGCAGCCTCTGGCCTACACCACAGCCACAGCAACGCGGGACCTGAGCCATGTCTGCTACCTTCACCACAGCTCACGGCAACACTGGACCCCTAGCCTACTGAGCAAGGCCAGGGATCGAACCTGCAACCTCATGGTTCCTAGTTGGACTGGTTTCCACCGCTCCACGACAGGAACTCCTAACATCATATTTACTAGAGAAAATTTGAATGCTTTCTCCATGACTGTAGGAGTAGGACCAGAGTGTTCACGAACACCACTGCTGGTCAGCGCTGTACCAGTGGTGACATCCAATTCAGTTAAGCAAGAAAAATAAATGAAAGTTATGAAGACTGGAAAGAAAGGAAACTTCAATCATGTCAAGACTGTACATGTAGAAAATTCAATGCTTAAGAGTTTCTTCAAAACCAGGATTTTCTAATTTCCCAGTTGATCATTTTAATCCATACTCTATAATATCTTTATTTTCAATTAATGAGAACATAACATGTGTTCAGTATATACATTTTTTTGAGATAGATACATACATTGAATGAGACTAAGAGTCAAAATTTTAAGTGTAGGTAAGAATGGAACCAAAGTTGTTTGCTTTTATAACATGGTTCCACAGTCAAATCTTTAAAGTTTCACATCTCTTTATCAAATCTGCATACAAATTTTTTCTTTGTTGCTTTTTTTTATTTTTTGCTTTTTATGGCCGTACCCACAGCATATGGAGGTCCCAGGCTAGGGGTCCAGTTGGAGCTACAGCTGCCTGCCTACACCACAGCCACAGCAACACCAGATCCGAGCCACATCTGCAACCTACACCACAGCTCACAGCAACGCTAGATCCTTAACCCACTGAGCGAGACCAGGGATCGAACTTGCAATGTTCCTAGTCGGATTCATTTCTGCTGCGCCACGACAGGAGCTCCTACAAATTATTTCTTCAAATGACTAAATTTCTTAGCTTACAGACATTAAAATTACCACAGAACTATTAACATAATAATTTAAATGTCCAATGAATGCCAAACAAATTTAGCTTAACTGTACTAAGAATGAGAATATAAGTTATCAAATTCAAGTACAGTCTTATGTACTTAGAATAAGGCATATATTTTCTAAAGCTCGTCTGTTCATCTTTAGCTCTATTCTTTTACTTTCTTATTATCAAGAAATTAGGTGTGCATGGGTATTTATGAGGGTGAATGTGTGTGCATGTGTGTGTGTTCTGTGTCTAATGCTGGATAACACTACCAGTGCGCCAGTAGCCAAGACGTTTCTAGAACAAGGGAACCAGAACTTTAGTACCTGGTTGCCCCTGGGAAAATTGCCTCGGATTATTCAAAATTGATTCAGCATCCAACTCAATAAGAGGTCACATTTTTCAAAAGTGAGTTTTTAGTTGTGTATGTTTATTTATTTCAAAAACTCCACTGGGACTTTTTAGGATTTAAGCTCTTATTACTTTTTAAATATATTCTCGTAAGGTTCTTTCATGTATAGCTTCAAATTGAGTTTAGGAACCCGAGGCAAGGGTATTCTGTGTGTCTTAACCCTTAAAGTTAATGACTTTTAATCAACCCAGCAAGAAGCTAATGACTTGTAATCACTTGCCAATTGATTCTGAAGTTTTGTTTTCTTTTTTCTTTTCTTTTCTTTTTTTTTTAAAGTAAAATTAGTCTGGATGAAACTGAGAACGAACGCTCTGGCTGCTGGGGAAGGTATTTAGGGTAATGGGACCCATATTTGCGGTGTTTTACCAATATATGTAAGACCTATGAATGGTGTCATAAATAAAGTTGCATGAGTAGAAGACTATGTAACTGAAACATTGTGAGAAACTCATTCTCTAATGTCATTTCTATGACTTTAGTGCTTATTTGCAACAATTCAGCTACAAGTAGAGGAATGCACACACAAAATTATGCAACCAAGTAACTGATTTTATGAGATACTTCACATACAAAGATACTTTGGTGGATGCTAGTTGTTCCATAAGAAGAAGGTAGAATATGGGTGATTACGAATCATGTAAACATTTATTAAGAATCAGCCCTTGGGCCAGGATCTGGACTATTCATTATATATCAAAAGATGAATAAGCCCCAGTCCTTTTCTCCAGGAGTCTGCACTGTCCCAGATTAATAAATAATCACCTGGAGTAAGGAACTTGACGAGAAAGAAATACCCTACGGGATATAAAATTTGAAAATGCATGCACAGTCCTTCAGGTCCTTCGCACAGAGCACACATATATCTTCATACCTCTTTGAATTTTCTTGTTACTACCCACATAGAAGTTGAGGAGGCTGACAAAGGAAGCTTTTTTTTTTTTTGTCTTTTTGCCTTTATGTAGAGCCGCACCAGCAGCATATGGAGGTTCCCAGGCTAGGGGTCTAACAGGAGCTGTAGCCGCCGGCCTTCACCACAGCCACAGCAACGCGGGATCCGAGCCGCGTCTGCAACCTACACCATAGCTCACGGCAACGCCGGATCCTTAACCCACTGAGCAAGGCCAGGGATTGAACCTGCAACCTCACGGTTCTTAGTCGGATTCATTAACCACTGAGCCACAAAGGGAACTCCTGACAAAGGAATCTTAATATAAGAAATACTTGATGGAACAACAGTGTTGGCTAGTCTCATTTGAATTGTAAGACATGTTTCAGAGAATATTCAAAAACAGTTCCTATAGCTCCAGCGATGGAACAAGATAATCTAGTTTAAGACTAACACTATTCAAAAGCATTATGTCCTTTAAAGAGTGCTTTATGATTAGGTATCATTGGTTGTAGTAGAGTGATAAGACACTGGGAAAAAATGTCATTACTTCATTACTATTTTTCCAGATAAGAGAAACCTGACATTATGGAACAATTTTCACTACCATGATGTAAAATACTGTAGCAATAAGGAGAATTTTAAAAATAAAGCTAAAAAAGTACAATGCTTCAAATACTATCTTTTTTTTTTCACTTAGGAAATGGTTAAGGGCAATTCAGCCCTATGATTTTTTCCAGCAGAGAAACAAGGACTGTCAGAGTTAGCAGCAACACTGGACCCTCATGAAACCGTGGCCTTTTCTGCCTTTAAACATGGTCAATACCCAATTCCTCCTCTGTCCTGCTGCAGAATCCCCCACTGACTTATTCATTTTTAGCTGGCACTCCTCACCCTTTTTAAGTGTCTGGCAAAATATCCTACTTAACTATGGCAAGAAAAAAAAAATCATCAAATAGGAGAGTGAAGAAAGAATAAGACCTTTGTCTGTGCAAGTACCTTCCAAACTGGCCTGTCCTTTTCCCCTGGAAGGGAGATTTGAACTGAATTGACTACCCACAATCTTAGGCTCTGTTCTCAGACCCACCACTATGATTCCATGTGAGTTCAGCCAAGCTCTTCAATCTTACCAGCCTGCCTTCTTTAGAGGGAAGACAGGTTGTGTGTGATTTCTTGCGTTGAGCATATATGTGCAAGCATCTGGTTATGGCTAATTGGATACCTGATAGTTTTGACTTTTGGGGGGTGTCTCCCTTTAATTTTGTTTTGTTTGATGGTGTTAGATGATTTCAGTAATTCTAGTATAAACATGTATGTATCTCTATATATGTCGTGTATACCCTATGTGTGAGTGTATATGTATAACATATAATGTGTGTAGCTTTATAAAAGATAGCTTTATAATAAGCACATTCTTTATCGTCCTTTGACCAAGTACAAAGGCTAATTTGAGAACTTTTGGAATAATAGAAATCTCTCTCTCTCTCTTTTTTTTTTAAGGATTTCTTCATGCCTCTGCATGCCTCTAACAATAGAGAGGAACATGATAATTCAGCATGGTAACAGTGCAGATCAGAAAATAAAACCCATTGGTTTTTCTTACAAAACAAAAACTGAAACATGACAGTTTTACTGTTATTGCTGTTGTTTTAGACCAGAGGCTGGCATTTCTTCTGGTCACTCTTCTCATCCCCAAGGCCATTTCCCCACCCCCCACTCTTTATATGGTGACTCTCCACTAACCCCAAGAGGGGATCTAGTTTGAAAACTCAGAAAAACTCAGCCCTGTTACTTGCACCAGTAAAACACGGTATGTTATCCTCGCTGATAAACATACACAAAAACCCTCTAATAATCTTTCCTCCAATTTTTACAATCCTCTGAGTAAAATTCATAAAAAAGAAACAATTATGTTCTATTAGCACGAGTAAAATTATTATGTTACAGGAGTTTCCTTCGTGGCTCAGTGGTTAACGAATCCGACTAAGAACCATGAGGTTGCGGGTTCGATCCCTGGCCCGCAAGGATCCGGCGTTGCCGTGAGCTGTGGTGTAGGTTGCAGACGCGGCTCGGATCCCATGTTGCTGTGGCTGTGGTGCAGGCCGGCGGCTACAGCTCCTGTTAGACCCCTAGCCTGGGAACCTCCATATGCCACAGGTGCGGCTCTACATAAAGGCAAAAAGACAAAAAAAAAAAAATTATGTAAAGAACTTTAGCTAAGTAAATGTAAGTGATGATAAATCGTAGGCATAGAATATTTTTTTAATTTTTTTTAAAGAGTATAGTCACTTTATAATGGTGTGCCAATTCCTGCTGTACAGGGGCATAGAATCTCTGTTGTTTCCTCTGTCTGGGAGGAGACTTCTAAGATCTTTGCCTGCTTTCTTGTGTCTCATTATTGAGGTTTCAGTTCAAATGCCATCTACTGAGAATGGCCATTCTTAATTATCCCATCTTCCGAAGCACACCAAACTCCCTTCTCCCCGTTACCTTGTTTAGTTTCTGTGCACTATGATCTCTACTTATGTTCTTTTGTTAACTGGCTGGCTGCCTCTCCCATGAGCCTATAAAGCTTCATAAGAGCTGAGAACTTTACTTGCTGAATCACACACTATTTCTCGCACCTAGAATCATGCTTGGCATATAGCAGGCCCTTGTCAATATCTAATCAGTGAATGAATGAACAAATGAACTGCTCTTGTTTTTGCTATAAAGGAAAGGATTGTATAGCAATAAAAGGCTGACCAACTGCAAGCCAAACTCAAAACTAATTTTACATAGAAGTACTTGTACTTTATCAGACAATACTTACGGCACACTTGACTTTTTTAGGCCTCAGTGTATTAAATTCCTGAAATTTTTCGTATAATTGCCATCCTACATAAACGTGAATAATATGCAAAATGGATACACAAATAACAATGGCAAATGCAAAGTATTACAGAGAAATAAAATGGCTTCTCCATGTGACAACTGGCTCAAAGGTGAATTCCTCACTAATTGAATTAGAATCAGTACCTGTTTTTTTTTTTAATGAATTTGCAGATTGAGACACAGTAACTCTATCCATACTATAAACTCACGAAACATAGCAATTATAAATTAATCAAAGTAGACAGTAGCAATAAAAATTCATAACTTAGTTCCCCCACAGGAAGGTAATCTATGAACAACCAATCAAGCAGTACAATACCGTACAACAGGAATTATTTATTTCTATCTGTGTGTTAAGTATTAAATGCTATTGCACCATTCATTTTTGAATTCTTTTTTGAAAGAAAGAACTTAAAAAAATGGTATTTTCTTAGCCATAAAACCGAAATCTGAGTTGCATGACTCAAAGTTCTCCTCATGGTCATCTTTTTTGCTGTTAAAATATAATGGATTATTATATGATTCGAAATCATAATATAATTCAAGGAAATGATGGTTTGAAAGGATTCTGATCAAATTATGTTTCAAGAGCACTAGCTTACAACACTTTATTTTTCTCCCTATTTTTAAGTGTCAGATCTGCTATAAGAACTTTTTGTAGCAGCTGTAAACTAGAAAAATTCAGTTGCAGATTCACAATCGGTATTTTCATATGTTTTAAACAGAACAAAACCATCTGAATTCATTCTCTATAAACTAAACACTTTTCCTTGGTCTTGCTACAGGGAAGTTTTATTTTTAATATTAAATCCCCACCGACAACGATCTATGTGATTCATTTCAGTATCTGTACTCAAAAAATGAAAATTAGATAAAACATAATAAAATTTCATAATGAAGTTTTGTGTTACCATAAAAGGTGGACCTATGTGGAGAAAACTGTATTTGCTAAACTAGAATCTTTTTTTCTCTGAAATGATAACTGATTCTCTTTCTATAATGTGGTATCTTCCAAGTCAGACCACTAAGAAAAACTGATTCTGAAAATCTGACATAACTGTGCCAGAATTCCATATGATTATGTTGAAGATTTTCTATCAAGAACATGTCCTTACATAGCTGAAGGTTTGGGGAACTAGAAAACCTCTAAAATTTATATGTCAGTTTGTTAAAATCAGTGACAAATTAGAAGAATTTATTACCAAACAACATGGAGACTCATAGGTTTACATCTAGTATAGCCAAGTGGAGACTCTTAATGAGTATTTGGTTATTACAATGTAAAAGCTTTGCAACTCAGAATGTAGGTCAGAGATACCAAATACCTGGCATGTGTGTCAACTCTCCTTCCACGCGTTTGGCAGCTACGTTTAGCTGACAGCAGAACTATTTTACTAAATCTGGATGTGCCCTAGAATTCTTCATGAACTCCCTCTAGGAAGCCAATGACAATTAAGTAGGGATTGATGGTGAGATAAAATCTACTTGCCAACCTGGATTAGGTTAGTGATGATTATCTTAATAAAATTATTATGACCTCCCTTTCTCTCTTCTCAGTAAAGTTATACCCTACCACGAGTTTAAGACAGAAAGCCTGCTTTCAGGAAATCTATTATTCACGTATGCCATAGTGTCGGTTTAAGCAAAGAGTTGCCTCTCCCAGCGTATGTGCATTTTAATCCTTTACTACAAACATTGGATGAAAGGATTTCCTTTTGGTGATCAAGAATTTCAGGCATCCGAGAGCAAATGGAAGAGTTATTTCAGGAGGACTTTTTCCCAGAGCTCCTGAAAGCCCACCATGTGTTTGGGGCTAATCCCCCCCGCCTTTTTCGGAAATCGCACTGCCTATATTCCACCCACCAGGCCCACTGAAAACAAAGAGAATTTGAGAGAAAGTCTGATCTGGCTCATTAAAATGGTTCATTTTATAGATTAGCTCCAAAATCTGTCAGATCTTATTTCAATATCCCTCAGTATTCTAGAGACCTAAAGTTTAAAATGATACATATTTTTTTCCACCTCGTAGATTCTCTGATTTCTCTTAGTGAAGATAGTGGTGGGGGAAAATCAACCAGCTGTTTCTAAAAGCTAAGCTCTTGAATTCTTGCAGCAACTGTCAAGAGCTTGTTCTCTTATAAACACACACACACACACACACACACACACACACATTAAGGAGACTATGACCAGCTAAGGACATCATATTAATTTAAGTTAATGTGCATACACACATTTATACCAAAGGTGGAAATGATAAAACGTGCAGGGAAGGAAAACCTCGTCTCCTTTTTCCTCTCCTAAAGAAGTTTCACTGATCTTTGTCTTTTTCACAGTGTTGTCAAGAACAAGGAAGGGTCTGAGATTCTTTCCTAACTAGAAGCTAATATGTTAGCTCACTGAAGTTTCATGGATTCTGCCAAAAGTCATGAGACTCATGGGTTAGTGACAAATGACTTTGTTATTCAAGAAATAGCAATAGTCAGAATATCAAGATTTCCTTGCTCCAGTTCCACAAGCCTAATTCCCAGAGGGCAACTTAAAGAGGGTCAGGTGACACTTGCATCTGCAATGAGTTCTTTTAGAGGAGAGAACCTTGGTCTTAGGTATCAAGTCTTTCATGATGAGCAGTAAACTTGCCTGCCCATTTGTTCTAGAGGAGTATAGCATAGCATTTTAGTATCCTATATTATATAATAATTATCATATTAAGCAAATCTACCTTTTACCCTAGACATACTATCTCCATCTTCCAAAGCTATTCGCTATAAAAAAAAATTTCTTGGAAAAAATAGCAGATAATAACAGCAGTCACTGCCTCTGCTCACAAGACCTAAAAGTGAAAAGAGGCACTTGGAAAATTCTCTCTCAACAGATGTGTACACAATTCTTATTTGTTAATCACTATGATTTGGGTTATATTAAAGCCAATATAAACCCAATGAAATTAGTAGTGATCCATAGATTTCATGATAAATGTTCTCATTGAGAGTCTTTTGACCATAATATTAACTGACTACTACTATGTAATGGTGGAAGAAATACTGCCAATGTGTAAATTCAGAAAACATCAAATTTCAAACAGATACAATGACGTTTCATGACTATCTTATTCCAAGAGTATAATACACATTGAAAACAGGGGAGAATTTCAATTAGAGCAGCGGGTCCATCAGTCTCAAATCAGCCATTTAAAGACGGTGTAGTACATTTTGGACACTGATTTGCATTTCGTGACAAATGTATAGAAATACGAAAATAAATTTTGTGTGACCCAGAAAACCAGGCTTATTTTAGACAAATATAGATACTTGACTAAAATAAACATCATGTATTTACGCACTTGGATGACAGCTCACTTTGTATTATCATCTAAATCTATAATCGATAGCAGCTTCAAAATAGGGTATTGCTTGGAGTTCCCATCATGGCTCAGTGGTAATGAACCTGATTAGGATCCATGAGGATGTGGGTTTGATCCTTGGCCTCCCTCGTGGGTTAAGGATCCGGCGCTGCCACATGGTCACCAACACTGCTCAGGTTCCATGTCGCTGTGGCTGTGGTGTAGGCCGGCAACTATAGCTCCAATCTGACCCCTAGCCTGGGAACCTCCACATGCCGTGGGTGTGGCCTTAAAAAGATCAAGAAAAAAAAAAGTATTGCTAGCTAGGAGTAAATCTGGACACAAACTACCCTGAAATATTTAATCAGGTGATTGAAGTCATTCCAATATTTTTACTGTAAATATGTCAGGTTTGTAAAATGCCATTGCCCATGCACATGACTCTCATAGAAGCTGCGCTCACACTTCTGGAATGGGCAGTGATCCCACTTCCAAGCTTATTTCTGCCTTAAAGGACTCTCACTGCAGGCACAAAGTGAGCCCTGCTTCCCCGATATCTTTAAGGTCTTATCTTTTCTAGGCTGGCATCTCACACAGGGACCTAAAACAAGAGAAGCATTTTTGGGAGCCACCACAGAATTGGTGGCCATTGTTTGAGTGGTATGCCAGTCACTAATGCGGCATGAACTTGATCCAAGACCATATCTGGTGGGCTTTAGACTAAATTGAACCTTTCGGGCCACCTGAGCTCCATGCTATTATCCATGACTGTATCCATGGTTTCAAGGCTCTAAATACTCCAAATTTTAACAGTTTCTTTGGCTTCTGAGCTCCTGATTTGTCTATTCCTTTCCAAGCATTAGTTTAAGGGACCACATACCAGGTCACTGCAGTTCAATTACAAGCCTTTGCAGAGGCAGAGCTGCCCTCCTATAAAGTGAACTTGCATAAATGGATGTTCAACTCTTTCCTCTCTGTCTTGGTCCTTGTTTGTATATTGTGCCATATGCCGGAATGTTAACTCAGGCTAATTTTTCACTTGTCATCAGGCTAGCTTGCGCCTTGTACCAACAATTCCTTCATTCTTCTGTCATTGCACATAAATCTTCGCCCTGTTCAAATTAGTCCATTTCAAGTCGTTCTCCTTGAGTGTGGCTTCCTGATCAACATGTTGCTGCCAGTTTCCAATATGGAAGAAAACCAGCATGGTCTCCAGGTTCGGTGAGGGTTGGTTCAAATTTAAGAGCCCTGTTACAGCGAGCAATATAAGGACCACTTTCTTTTTTTTTCTCTCTATTTCCTGCCCACCTAAGCAGCAGAGTGTACAAGATTGAATTAACCCAGTAAATGTGGTACTAGTTTGTATTTTTCTTCAGTGTAAAGCCATAATTAGTTTGTTTCCTTTATACAGTGCAAAATGAACAAGATGGATTAGAGTGGTTGCATCCAGTGATTATGTAATTAAGATGCATGTGTGCTGCTAAGTGAATTCATAATCTTTAGGAAATTCTTTTCAATTACAACTACTTCATAGTAAGCAATGTTTTCACTTTTAAAATCTCAGTGAATGTTTAATTTTTTTCCTTAACATGCCAAATTAGGCTGTATTGACATAATGGCCTACAAATTTTCCTGTTTATATTTAAATTGTAGTTGGCTTAGAAATGCTCTAAAAAGTTTCGTGATCAAGTCTGAAAATCTGAATTACCTAAAGAGCACTTGTTAAAAATTGCCCTAATGCACTTACTGAAACTAACAGTCAACAGCTTGGATTTTATGTACTTCTCCCTTCTGAGAGCTTGCTATGAATTAAATCTGTATGGCTTGACAATAACATTATCTGAACATTCAAAACTAATGACATTGCTGCAAATATTGTGCAGGAAGCTAAATCAATATGAAATTCAAAAGTGCACAGCAGACTTACTTGCTTCACAATATACCTATTTCCCTTTTCAAAATTATAGCATTGCGATTTTTTACATTAATCATCATTCCATACTAATTTGTCTTACATTACTACCTAAATGTAATCAATCAGGAATGAACAGAGTAGTTGTTCATTTAATATTTATAACCACCATTTAATAATTCACATCTAATGAACCAGAAAATATTCTCACTTGTGTTATAATTATCTTTGTACACGTTTTATATTATTCTAATTATCTTTGTACACGTTTTATATTATTCTATCTCATCGTCCTCAGCTCAAAGCATCTAGTAGAATACATTGAACATAGATACAGACATATTTGCTGAAAGAAGGGTTGCAGGAAAGGAGGAAGGGAGGGAATAACCACTCCTAGATGTGTTTACTAATTATTTTGCACATTTTCAAAAGTTAAATATGTTTCATTGTAACTAGGTAAGAAAAGATTCCAGTGAAATCAACAATTTGATTTTTTGCAGTGAGATCATTAAAATTAATTCAACCCTTCCAGAAAAAACTTTACTTTTAGATGAAATTGAGACTGTGATAGTAAAAACTTCAATGTCAGGGATAAGTTAAGAGAAATGTTTTCTGGTATTAACATTTTAATCTTTTACAAAAGTGTTGGATGCTCTCTAGATTAAATATGTTATATGTATTTACAGTTTATTATCAATCAACTATTCCATATTTTCAAATATGAAACTGTCCCATCACTATTTTTAAATATTTTACTTAGCTTTACCTTGAAAAGGAGTAATATAAAGACCAATGTTTGTACTAAGGATGATCGAGTTCTTCAATAAATATGCATTTTCACAAGATTTTTGGGGGGGGTCCTAAAATTTCAGGTCAACAAAATAAGGAAACTTTTCCTTTGTTTTATTAAGTCTGAGGCTTTCTAGCTCCATTTTCTTGTCCTTAAAACTCCAGCTTTGGAAGTGGTGTCTGCTTTAACCTCCAAGTGAGCATCTTTCTTACAGCTTCAACTCAAACCGCATGTATTTCAAACATCATTATTTCAAACATGGTTGTTTCTTCCAAGCTCCAAGTATCTTCAACTGCCTAGTCAATATTATAATTTGGAAGTAGTGTTACTTTCACTAAAAAAGGAATGTAAACACCACTCCCACGTCTTTCTGCTTGGATCAGAGGCACCTATACCCCACCTGGCACATGCTTAAAATAATTTTTGACCTTCCTTATCCCATCTTTTTTCCTCAATTGTGCTGGAATTAGATTTTTTTTTTTAGGGCCACACCTGCGACATATGAAGGTTCCCAGGCTTGGGGTCGAATCAGAGCTGTGGCTGCCGGCCTACACCACAGTCACAGCAACGCTAGATCGGAGCCTCGTCTGTGACCTACAGTGAGCTGTGGTGTAGGTCACAGACACGGCTCTAAATCCGGCACTGCTGTGGCTGTGGTGTAGGCCAGCATTCCCAGCTCCAATTTGACCCCTAGCCTGGGAAATTCCGTATGCCCGGGGTGTGGCCCTAAAAAGCAAAAAATAATCAGAGATTGAACCCCAGCAAATCTCTTTACAAGCAGCTACCTACAGCTGTGGGAGGCGGGGCAAGGCAGGAGGAAAGCAGTTAAAGCATCCGTGAAGTTATTCCCCCCTTGGCCAAGTCGTCGGTCAACTTGGCCTCTGCAGAGTGAGAAAGGAACGGTAAAAAGACATGTTGAGATGAAACACTGAAGAAGCAGGACAGAATTATAAATTATAAAAAGGAAGTTGCGGTGGGCCCTATAGGAAAGTTACTTCTACTCCACGTATGAAGGGAAAATCCGACTTAAATTTTAGATTCACAAATTAATGAAACATCCATTCTATCTCTAAAAAACTCTGAGGATCTGTGAGTCTATAAAAAAAATTTCAGAATAATTTTTCCTCTAGCAATCAGAAGATAGTCTATTTTTTTTTTTTTTTTTTTGCAGACTGTCTAAGAAAGTGAAGTAAAAAAAAAAAAAACCCAAAGGTTTTGGCTTTATCCACATTCATCCATGGCTGGGTGGATCTGAACTAACTTGCTCGATGGTAGAATTCAGTCTCAACCTCCATTCTGTCTAATACATGGCATTTTAAAGCTGAAATTGCCTAAGACCTTTAATTTAACTTCTGAGAAATAGTTTGGAAAAATCCCACAATGGCAAAAAATGTTGGCAGCAAGAATGGAAAAGTGAGCTTCATCAGGACAAAAGGACAGACCTAAGACCTGCAAGTAATCAGACACTCTTCAAAGAAGGTTTCCTAAAGTCAGAGCATTTGCTGGCGGGTTAGAATCTCCACACCAACTAATTTTCTCCGAAGGTTAAATTTACACCAGTTCAATATCAGAGCTTTCAGGGCAGGGTTGATATTGAAGTGTGATATTTAATTCAGTGGTAGAGAATTTTCCAGTATAATTAAATCCAAAGCAATGGCTAATGTGACTATAAAAAGGACATTTGGTTATCCAAATACTGTGACCCCGAGACTATATTTATTCATCTAAAACGTTCAAGATATTGAGAAGTAAACTAAGTGATCTGTTAACTGCAGCGGGGAGAGGAAGACTAGGAAAAGGACTGCGCGAGGCAAGAACATTAGAAGAAAACTAAAGCAGTTCTTTAATTTCCTTCTGTAATTGCTTTGCTTTTTTAATATAAATTAAAAAGCCTGCAAATGTGCTTATCCACGGCCTTACCAGGAGCAAATACATAAAGAGAAAAGCAGAAATCCAACTGACCTTCAATGGCTGGCTATCAAATGATCAGTTCAGAACAATATCTGGGAGAAGAATAAAATTAGTCAGATCCTAATGTGAGCACACTCGTCCTCTGCACACTGCGAAGCTGCACCAAAGCCCAGGGAAGCCGGGCACACGCCAACCAGGCCAAGAGGTGGACCACCGAGGCCATTAGGCAGCATGAAGTCGGTCTAGAAACTAGACCTGGATGCAGCCTGCTTACACTGCTTCCCAGTATTATTGACGACAGCTGTGAAATTTGAGTTCATTCCCACCTTTTCCTTTCCACTATTTGAATTCATTTCCACTTTTTCCCTTCCACTATTCCTTTCCTCTGTTGTCACGTTATCAGTGTATTTCTCTCCACAGCCCACAGACTGTCAGCTGATTACAGAGTCTATGGTACTTCATGCAGAGTCAGCCATGTTATCAGCAGATTAATTATTTAGTAATAATGATCGCTCACTATTTATTTCATGATGCTCACAACAACTGAAATCCTCACTTTTCATAGAGAAAAACAGGAAGGTTAACTTGCTCTCAGCTTCCCCAGCGCCAGGTACACAGCTAGAAAGGGTCAGAGTCAGAGTCTGAATACGTACGTCATGTCTTCATTCATTCAGGGCCCATATCCTATCACCACTGCTCTTGATTTTCTCCCCCCTTTGTGGCTGGCCTCTCATTCTCAACGCTCTTCCTGTCAAAAAGGAAAATGTCCTCTTAACACTCACTACAGGATTTGTTACTAAATAATCTGGCCAACTTCCATTGTCCATCTAGTGAACTGCATTTTATTTTTATTTTTTTTAAAGTTTCCAATTTTATTGAGATATAATTGATATATAGCATTGTATAAGTTTAAGGTGTATAGCGTAATGACTTGGCTTGCACGCATCATGAAATGATTATCACAGTAAATTTAGCGAACATCCATCATCTCATAGATACATGATGAAAGAGATAGAAAAAAAGTCCTTGTGTTAAGAAATCTTAAGATTTAGTCTCTTAGCAACTTCAATATACAATATCCTACAGTATTAATAATATTTACCATGCTATACACTGCATCCCGAGTAATTATTTATCTTACAACTGGAAGTTTGTAACTTTTGACCACCTTCATCTAATTCCTTCTTCCCCCACCCCCTGCCTGTGAAAACCACAAATCTGATCCCTTTTTCTGTAAGTTTCTTTGTTTCTTTGGGCATTTTGGAAGTATAATTGACTTGCAACATTTTGTTAGTTCCTATTAAGCAACATAATGATTGATATTTCTGTGGGATTCAAAATGGCCACCACGATCAACCTAGTTGCCAACCTGTCACCAAAGATATTACATAATTGACCATATTACTCATACTATACATTTCATACTATGACTCATTTACTCTGCAGCTGGAAGTTTGTTATCTCTTAATC
Source organism: Catagonus wagneri (assembly GCA_004024745.2). Taxonomy (NCBI): domain Eukaryota; kingdom Metazoa; phylum Chordata; class Mammalia; order Artiodactyla; family Tayassuidae; genus Catagonus; species Catagonus wagneri. Next base: position 5,518,431 of record PVHT021183523.1, on the reverse strand, counting down.
CCTCTCAATCTTTTCTTTCGTCTCCCCACCCTCTTCCCTTCTGGCAACTGCCTCTCTCTTCCTCTTCTCTATGACTCTGTTTCTGTGCTGCTATGCATCTTATTTCATGGATGGACCTAGAGGGCATTATGCTAAGTGAAATAAGTCATTCAGAGAAAGACAAATACTGTATGATTTCACTTACGTATGGAATCTAACAAAACAAAACAAATGAACACATAATGAACACGGAAACAGTCATCGAGCAGATAGGTAGTTGCCAGCAAACTGCATTTTAAAGAAGCTTCTAAATACCTAGAAGGACATTGACTAATTCTATGAAATAACTTTCTATCTGGATGCACTGGAGGCAATGGGCACATGAAAGTTTGGGGACTGGGTTTCTCTCATATCACATTATAGAAACAACATTTTTGTTTGTTTTTGCTTTTTAGGGCTGTACCTGTGGCATATGGAGGTTGCCATGCTAGGGGGTCAAATTGGAGCTACAGCTGCCAGCGTAGACCACGGCAATGCAGGATCTGAGCTGCACCTGAGACCCACAGCACAGCTCACAGCAATGCCAGGTCCTTAACCCGCTGAGTGAGGCTAGGGATTGAACTCGAAACCTCATGGTTACTACTCAGATTCATTTCTGCTGCGCCACAGTGGGAACTCCAGAAACAACTTTTAATGCCACCAACGTGGAAGGAAAGGCCAGCTTCTCTAGGTTGTTCCCCTCCCGTCCTGGGACTGTAATTTGCACAAAGAAAAATACCCTGGGGGATGACAATGACGACGGTAGATAACAACATTTAATAGAAAACTCTTCCTACATAATTGTTGAACATTTATCTTTTATTTAAAATTCCTATTAGTAGGCAAAATCCAACTAAAATCTTTTTTAAAAATTATAGAGAATAACATACATGTCTCAGGCCAGGCAATATTGTCTATTAACAGATTTAATTTCTAGCAATCAAGCCAGCTTCCTCAAAGCATCATTAAAAAATCCAGCTGTCTTGCCTAAGCCATTTCATTAGCTGATGGCCACAAATGAAATAACATCCTTAGCATTTTTATAAACTTGATTTGCAATATACTTTAGCTGAGTGATTTTTTCCTCCCTAGTGATCTCAAATAATCTAAGGTCTCCATAAAATACCTACTGCTTCTCTGTCAAAGTTAGAAGTCCTTTCACTCTGTGATATGCTGCCTTCTACCCCTTGTTACCAAAATCCCCAGGTTCCTAAAATATCAATGGGTCTTCTATCCGAAGTTGCACTTTGAGTCAGCTGTCTTTTAGTTTCACTCCTCTGCTTTTCTCCCACTCTAGTTTCTGTTAAATGTCACCTGGCATTTGTATGACATTACCATGATGGCATGTTATGAATGCCATCTAAAGAGGTTCCACATTACCCCTGTAGGCTAGCTCCCGTCTCTGGGAAACGCTGTGGCCTCCTAGTTCTCCTTTTCCATGTCATAACAGCTGACGCTCATCACAAGGCATGGAGTCAGGGCTGCCCAAAGCAAATGATTCCATCTAGAGTGGAACAGTGTATCAATAACGATATGCGACGTTGCCGATTACACCTGCCACTTACTGAGTACTCACTGCATGCAAAGCAATTGCTAAGCTCATTTTTTCCTCACAGTAATCTTACCAGAATGTATTCTCTTTCTTAGAAATTTCCAAAGTGAGGAACTAAAATTCAGAGAAAAGAGGCCATTTGCCCAAGGTTACAAACAGGCCAACAGCAGTGTGGAGATTTTAACCCAGGCATCCTAAGTCCAGCGCTGGCTTGCCCAGCAATATCAGTTAAGTGCCCATGGCAGTTTGGGTGGACGCTATGGAGAAGGCAGAGTGGTGCACAGCAAAGCAAATGAGGATGGATGGGCTTTCTGGATGAACAGTGATAAGTGTATCCCAGATTCTACGGTTGTTTGAAAAGAACAAAAATCAGCGTGAAGGGGATACCAAGGATGAACGCTTTCAAGACTGAGTAAATTCATTTCACTCCATCTTGGTGTGTAGGAATACAGATGGCTGCATAATTTAAGCCGGTCTATGTAAATAATTAGCAAGATAGCTCAAGCTCTTGGCCTATGGGAAAATGGCCCTTGTGGTTCCAGATGCTTGGAGGATGTGCTCCCTGGACCAAGCCAGGCAGGGTCCCTTAGGTGAATCAGTACCAATCTGAGAATCACACCCCAGCTTGCAGGCTATGTACTGTATTTTTTGTTACGCAACCATGAAAGACAAAGCTACAGGAAATTCCCGAAGCACAAATAAACAATAAAAGAAAGCCCAACTGTTGTTTTATTCACATTTCAGTTTTCCCACATGCCCCTCTTCTCAAACTGCAAAACTGCTCTTCATCCCCATGTTGATTTTTAACAAAATGTGGAAATCTGTAGGGATCGTTTTCTTTCCAGAGCAAAAGCAAGGAGGTTTGCTATTTAAACCTTCCTTCCATTGATGCACTTGAGTATTGAAATGGCACAGTTAAAAGTAAAGAGTGCTTAGTACCATTTGCTGTCTGCATCAAACTGCTCTCTCCCATGAGCTAAGAGAAGGTATTTCATTTTGAGCTTCTCAGAGGAAAGAGAGAAGACTTTTTTACGTGTTGTTTTTTTGTTTGTTTGTTTTTATTCTCCTAACTCTTTGGTTCTCCCAAGTCTTAACTCAAACCACTTTTGGATGCTGGCATGCTTTCTTTAAATGATAAATAGCTCCTTGAAGCCATCTCCGCAGTAATGCCTTTGCTTGCTATTAAAAAAGCTGTCAGAATTACCAACTCTACAACATAAGTGTTTTCCCTACCATTCTTGCTCCAAATCAGTGATATTAGCTTCTTCTGCTTCGAAATTTTTATAAAATAGTAAAAAAAAAAAATGATTAGCATATTTCGCTTGTAGCTCAATATGTGACTTGCTATTCTGCCAAGGCAATGATTTCTAGTCAGAAGTGTCATAATGAAAAAAATAATGATGTAAAAATAAACTTGCTGTTGTTCAGTGACCCACGCTTTGGAGTGTGGCTTCATTCCAACATTCATTCTCAATGCTAACAAGGATTTAGCCTCAGAAATCTCAGTTTAGGATACAGTATCTGTTTTCCAATTAGATTGTACTTTTTCCTCCCTGCTTAGCCTGGGTTAACTGAAACACAAGGCAGAGAAATGGCCCGTCCAGAGCGGTGCCCTGAGTCAGTGGCTCAGTTAGTACCGAGCGGTGTCCATCCAGCTGCTTGCTCTCTTGCCCGCCACCACCCCGGGGCTCCCTGGGCTGGCCCTCCTCACTGTCTCAGGGAGAAACGGGGAAGCAGCACGCCTCACAGGCTCCTTCTGTGAAGAACAGCGTCTCCACCTGAAACACGGTAGATCTGCTCTCACCCAAGGGGTCCAGCCACCAACGACCACACACTTCTCACCTGTCTCTTAACAACTTTATCCTGCATTTCAACATGCTTTCTTAAAATAAGAAATTGATTTTACTTTATTTTTTTTTTGTCTTTTTGCCTTTTTGCCTTTATCTAGGGCCACACCCACGGCATATGGAGGTTCCCAGGCTAGGGGTCTAACAGGAGCTGTAGCCGCCGGCCTTCGCCACAGCCACAGCAACGCGGGATCCGAGCCGCGTCTGCGACCTACACCACAGCTCACGGCAACGCCGGATCCTTAACCCACTGAGCAAGGCCAGGGATCAAACCCGCAACCTCACGGTTCTTAGTCGGGTTCATTAACCACTGAGCCACGAAGGGAACTCCCGATTTTACTTTATTTTTTAAGGCTGCACCCATGGCATATGGAAGTTCCCAGACTAGGGGTCAAATCAGAGCTAGAGCTGCTGGTCTACACCACAGCTGCAGCCACAACAACGTAGGATCCGAGCTGTATCCTCGAACCACACCTCAGCTCATGCTGGATTCCCAACCTACTCAGCGAGGCCAGGGATCGAACCCACATCCTCATGGATCCTAGTCAGGTTTGTTAACTGCTGAGCCATGAAGGGAACTCCAGAAAATGCTTTTATTTTAATGAATTGAATTATTTTTTACCTTTAAAAGAGTAAATTAAATATAATAAGGAACAAATGTTATAAAGTAGACAAAATGATGGCACTTTACATGAATACAGGGTCTTCCATGAATATTTGTTGCAAAAAATTGAACTTGACATGTTCAATTATGATTTTTTGAACAATTTTTTTTGAACACGAACATGATTTTTTCAAAATTTCTCTTTGTCAAGTTCATTTTTTATTTTTTATTTGTTTTTGCTTTTTGGGGCCACAGCTGCAGCATATGGAAGTTCAGCAACGCTGACTCCCTGGCCCACTAAGTGAGGCTAGGGATCCCACATGCATCTCCTGGATAAGTAGTCGGATTCGTTTCCACTGAGCCACGATGGGAACACCCAATTTCAATTTTTTGCAACAAATATTCATGTGGAGGATGCTGACTCATTAATAAAAGTATTTATTTGGTTAACCTGAGCTAGGAAAAATTAACAAGATAGTAGGTTTAACTAACATAAATCATCAATCTTAGAAACAGAAACAACCCTCACCCCCATCTTTACTCTGTAATCGGTTTATCACCTTGATTTATAGGATAATTACCTAATCGATCTTGCATATGTAGACAAGAATTCATCAACCTGAGGTGCTTAAACGTATTCATCTTTAAAAGAAAACTCCAACGACCCAGCCATTATGTCCTAATTCATTAGCAATGATCATCACTCAACACTTTCTAGGGGAAAAGTCATTCAAAGGAAATACTTTTGAGAATTCCTTTTCTGACACAATGAAAATTCTAACATTTTAAAAATTATGACTAAAACGTGGAAATACTATGGGAATATGTAGCCAACCTTGACTCAGCTTGAGGGGTACAATTCCTAGCTCTCCCTCTTCTGAGGAGTAAACCTTTGTAAGCATAAGACCCTCCCGAACATGTCACAGATGCTCAATAATTGTTACCTTCTCCTGTCTCTTCTCTTTTCCTCCCTGTGGCGGGGGTGGGGGAGTGGAGAGGTTATATCTTTCGGAGAAGGTAACACTTCGGAGCCTTAATTAGATGTTAGGTATTCAAAAGATTTAAAATGGAGTTCTCATAGTGGCTCAGCAGAAACAAATCTGACTAGCATCCATGAGGACGCAGGTTCGATCCCTGGCCTTGCTCAGTGGGTTAAGGGTCCGATGTTGCCATAAGCTGTAGTGTAGCTCACAGACACATCTCGGCTCTGGTGTTGCTGTGGCTGTAGCACTGGCCGGCGGCTACAGTTCTGATTTGACCCCTAGCTTGGGAACTTCTATATGCCACAGGTGCAGTCCTAAGAAGACAAAAATAAACAAATAAATAAGAGATTTAAAATATTAAACGTTCTTCCATTTAGTTTTTTTATTATTTGAACCACCCAAGTCTTCTATACTTGTTACTCTGCTAGTAATACAGAAATATATTTGTTTATAATCAATGCAAACAATACCAAAGTATATTTGGTAAAAATGCAAACCCTCCCCTGTGCCACCAATCTCATTTTCCACCCCAGCAAGAATGAAAGCAGTGTCCCTTGTACCTTTCGGAAGTTTTTCTGTGCATGTACATGGACACATTCCTAAACGAATAAACAGAACATTTAGAATGAATAGTGTTTGTTGTCTTAATATAAAAGGAATCATATAAATATTTCTTCAAAATTATTTTCTCAGAATGATAGGTCTTAAAGATGTTTGCATGTTTATATTTTCAGGTTTTTACCATTAAAACTGCCACAGAGTAGTTCTTTGTATAGTTGGTGATATTATCTAACCATTCACTTATTGAGCAAAATTTACAATATTTGATATCTATCTCTATGTGTATTTCAGATCACCCTGGTTTGACAGAAGTGAACAGGCCCACACTAAAGGTACTTGGACATTATATTTTCCCGAAGGGGAAAAAAAATTCTGAGAGAACTCTTCATCTACACGTTCTTATATTAGCAGAGTCAGAGGCTAGGGTCCTAAGAAATGATCTATCTTCTCCCTCAATCTACGGAACACTTCCAGAAGATTCCTTTAAATTTGGTTATGTATTTCTCAGTATGTCCCTCTAGTAAATTCTCAGGCCCATATAATCTTTCTTTTCCCATATCGATGACCTCTATCAGGTTATGTAAGATCTGTCCTCTAGGTTCGCTATCATTTCTAGCAGCCCAAGGTTGTCTAATATGTGAAACCATCAATGATGCTGCTGGTAGGAAAAAAACTGGCTGAGTGAAGTTTAGCTGAAACCTATCTATTTAACTCAACAATGTGTTCAAAAATTAATATGTGTGAGAACTCTGTTAAAAATGAATACATACAGGAACTGAGTTTTCAGGTACTCTTTGTTCGATAGTGTGCAATCACCTATTAACCTTTTTAATATCTGTACAGACCATTTTCTAAAATGCAAAGTGGGTATATTATATATTACATAAATATGTCTTATTTATCAGTAGAAATGTTCTCATAGCATTAATTTTTTTAATTACCATCATTTACTTAGGCTATTTTATTTCTGGTTGTGGAAAGTTTGAATTTTTGCGATATGTTAGAGCTTTCTAGGTAATATCTTTCTCTAATTTTTCAATACCAATTACCAAGCATTACCTGCTTATTTCCCTACTTTTTTAACCTTCATTTTGAATCCATTCTTGAACAACTATGCCAATTCTCTCATTTCTGACAGAAAAACATTAGATTAACCCAAATGTCAAACAAAAATGGCTTAGATTAACAAAGTAGGCATGATTGTCTTTAAATTATTATTTTTAAAGTAGAAAAATCTTGTCCTTCAAGTTTTATTTTTATTAATGATTAATCATTAGCTTCTTTTCTATTTTTCCATATTTTAAGAGAAGTATATGTTTTAAATAGAAAAATATAATTTTTCAGGTTTTAAAATACAAATTTTTAAATACTTTAAAAACAGAAAAATACAAATGCGAGCACAAAAACCTAGAGTTTTACCTATCCAAACCATCTATTAACCTTTATATTATCAGTACAGGTTATTTTCTAAAATATAAGGTATGTTTATTATATATTATAAATATTTGTATCTTACTTGTCAGCAGAATTGGAATCATACTATCATTTTACCATAAATTTTTAGGCAATTTACAAAATGTTAGGTATTCATTTTACTCCAACATCTTCTTATCTTAAACAGAGTATGCAGGAATAGTTTTAACATAAATTAGAAGTGTAAAAACAAAAAGACAGAGAATCAGAGAAATGATTGGTTAAACGTGAAAGAACACGACTGAAATTACAGGAACTATTAAAAGGCAAAAAAGTAGAAAAATATCTATAAATTGGAAAAGAATATGTAATAATGTATAAAGGTCTTCAAAGTGGCTCGTGGTGCACCAAAAATAACTAATACTAAGAAAGTAAAATAAAAGCAATGTTTAGGAGTTTTCATTTAAACTCCAACATCATTTCAGCCAAAATGACCTGCTGACCAACTTGCTTTTAACTAAATTGCTTTCAACGAAATTATGTTCTATAAAATTGGATTTGTCCACATTGCTTTTCCTAAGTTTTTCCTTTTTTTTTTTTAACGGTCAAATTATATGTTCTATCAAGGGCAAGATTAGGAATCCGGCAGACATTTTTTTCCATGTTTAGTTCTTTCCTCTTTTTTGCATCTCTCTCATCATCTTTATCCTCACATTTTATCATGAATCAATCTCTATCCTGGGGCCATGAGATGTTTATGTTTATGAATGTAAACATTCTTTGAAAGATGACCTTTTTCATAGCATACTTTCAGAAACAGAATTATGACTTTTTAACAATACAATATCACACTCTTAACTCTCAGTTTATCTTCTAGGTTTATGATGTTCTCTTCAGTCTTTTTTCAAACTAAATTTCATGTATCATCTTTTTTCCTCTTCTTATAAGATGAAGACTAAACTTTTCAAGTGAACTCTTTTTTTTACTATTTTATAATAATTTTTTAATTTAATGATTTTTTTCCATTATAGCTGGTTTACAGTGTTCTGTCAATTTTCTACCATACAGCAAGGTGACCCAGTCACACATACATGTATAGATTCTTTTTTCTCACATTACCATGCTCCATCATAAGTGACTAGATATAGTTCCCAGTGCTATACAGCAGGATCTTATTGCTTATCTATTCCAAAGGCAAGAGTCTGCATCTATTACCCCTAAATTCCCAGTCCATCCCCCTCCCTCAGGTTAACTCTTGAAGAAAATGTCTGGGCTGGATAGCCAGTGAACTAACCAACTAGGCTATTGGTCACGGCAAAATTTCATGAAAGCAAACTCCTTCCATGTATACCAAGAACACTATATTTGCCCCTCCTTATGGCTTCATCCTCCAATTCTCAAAATTGTCTGTACAATGTTATCCCCATAATAACAATGCAATAGAAAAAGAGAATCCAAATTATCAATAAACCAGTATTCATGGCCTTTCCACCCTGAATTCCAAGGATTCTTGTTTGAAAGACCATCTATTTACTTTTCTATAACCCCAAGTCCAAACAGCAGGCTATCCTAGTAGTTGTACCTAGGGCTTCATAGTATCTTAGAATGGAAGTTTGATAAGCATGAGATGTGGTGGACATGGTGCGTGAGAGTGTGTTGAGTGAAGGTTAAGAGATAAGTAGGAGCAAGTGAAACAGAGAGGCAAAATGTCATGAAGGGACAGGGAATTTTTTCTTTCTTTCTTTTTTTCTATGTGTAATTTTCATGAATGTATAATATTGAATTGAGCAAATTATATTTGGAAGCACTTATGGTAGACCTCCTGTGTCACGGACAGAGTAAAAATGGCTGGCTGGACTTGTTAAGAAAGCAAAAAAGGAAAAAATGATCTCCAAAGCTGGTGCAGTCAGATTGGTGCTTCCTTTTATTACGATGATTGTAGAGACTGGGTCATGTGGCGAGAGCTTGTACGTGTGATCACCCGGACAAGGGGCGAATAAGTTCTGCTGATAACTTTCACACAGGCGAAATTATAATAAAAGCCATCCTCCACCTGATGACAGCTCCAGGTAACACTCTAACACCAAGGGGGCAAGTCTGCATCCCTTGCCTTCATTTAACCTCCATCCTCTTAACAAATTTGCACAACAATCACCAACGATGTTCCATCTCAAATTTTTCTCAAGTCTGTAATAAACCCATATCCTGTTTTGCATTAATCCCTTTCAGCCTAACCACATCATACCCAGAGTCTCGTTTGAGAAAGGAACAGAGATCTGTCATCCGAGCAATACTAAAGTCTTGCTGTAACATGACTAGACAAGTTGCTGTACTTAGGAAATTGCATTGTTCTGCAGAGAAAATTGAGAAATCGTGATTCATCTGTAAGTCCCTCTAAGCCTATGGCATCCTTTTATCACCAACACGCCCAGTGCACCAGAACTCTCACTGGCAGTAATAGGAAAGGAATAACCCTGGAAACACATCAGATGTTGAGTTCAAAGGCCACGACAGTGGTGGCAAGATTTCGCACATTAATTTTGAAAGAGATCCTACCGTAGTATAGGGCTGTCCTCAAGAATTTATCTGGACCGCCTCTGTAATCTCCTGTGTCTCTCGTTTTCCTTGCCAACACTTCTGTCTGTTATTACCCCTCAGAAATGTATCTTGATGTTTGCCATTATTTGATTTGCAATATCTTGTCTTATGAAGACTTAATTCATATTTCCCCTAAATCTACCTATTTTGTTCACTATTATCACCCTGGTGCCTACGATTATGTTTGGAACATAGCATATGTGCCCACTTGACTGTGTCTATATTCTATGTCTTCATTCCTGTCTCAGTTCCAAAAACTCAAACTATGCACCCTAAGGTAGCATAAAAGATCTGCACCAACTTTAATCATAGAAGGAAAAAAAATCTGTTCCTAATAATTAAGTGAAAGGTAGGAGAAAGTGCAGACAAATTCTCTGTTAAGAAAAATGACTAGGGATCAAACCATGTTTTGCAATTGCTTACAATGCTCTAGGAGCTGAAGTTTGTGAGGAAACCGTGACTAGTGGTTTCTAAGAAGGGGATTACCTTCGTAGGGTGGCTAGGAAAGTATCCTCTGGGAATATTTTGGCAGAGAACCAAAACATGAGAAGGAGAGAGACATGTGCCAACCTGAGGGAAGATCATTCTAGGTACAAAAAAAGACCAAGTCCAAAGTGCCCGAGGTTCAAAGGGTGAGCTCAGCATGTGCCAGTGACAGGAAGAGTAAAATGAAGTAATGGTAACAGGTATTACCCAAATTAAAAAAAATTTTTTTAATTCATATTTAAGGATGTGATATAGGTTATTTTTCCACACCAATAACCTGGACGTTGTTAGCTATCCTGCCCAGAGATTTGAAGTACAGAAAATCAGTTCCTTCACCTGCAGTAATATGCAAGGAAACATTTACTAGATATGTGCTATATGTGCTTCCTTAACTTGCTATTTTTAATACATTTTACTGAAGAATAGCATACATATACAGAAGCACCCAAAGCCCAAGAGCAATCGGTATGCACATTTCTCTCTCTGACATCATCAAATATTTTCTTAGATCAGTCTCCCAAGGCAACAGAAATGAAAGCAAAAATAAAACAATGGAAACCATAAAAAAAAAAATAGACAGCCTACAGAATGGGAGAAAATACTTTCAAATGATGCAACTGATGAGGGCCTAATCTCTAAAATATACAAACAATTTATACAGCTTAACAGCAAAAAACCCAACAACCCAATTGAAAAATGGGCAAAAGACCTCAATGGACATTTCTCTAAAGAATATATACAGATGGCCAACAAGCACATGAAAAAATGCTCAACAACACTAATTATTAGTGAAATGCAAATCAAAACTACTATGATGTACCACCTCACACCTGTCAGAATGGCTATGATTAACGAGTCAACAAATAACAAATGCTGGAGGGTTTGTGGAGAAAAGGGAATCCTCCTGCACTGTTGGTGGCAATGTAAGCTGATACAAACACTATGGAAAACAGTATGGAGGTACCTCAGAAAACTATACATAGAACTACCATATGACCTAGTGATCTTGGGCATATATCCAGACAAAACTTTCCTTGAAAAAGATACATGTGCCGGTATGTTCATTGCAGCACTATTCACAATAGTCAAGACAAGGAAACAACCTAAATGTCCATTGACAGATGATTGGATTAAGAAGTGGTGTATACATACACAACGGAATACTACTCAGCCATAAAAAGGAACAAAATAATTCCATTTGCAGGAACATGGATGGAACTAGAGCCTCTCATACTAAGTGACGTAAGTCAGAAAGCGAAAGACAAACACCATATGATATCATTTATATCTGAAATCTAATGTACTGCACAAATGAACCTTTCCACAGAAAAGAAACTCATGGACTTGGAGAACAGACTTGTGGTTGCCAAGGGGTGAGGGGTGGGGGAGGGAGTGAGGTGGACTGGGAGTCTGGGGTTAATAGATGCAAACTATTGCATTTGGAGTGGATAAGTAATGAGATCCTGCTGTATAGCACTGGGAACTATATCTAGTCATTTGTGATGGAACATGATAGAGGATAATGTGAGGAAAAGAATACATACATATGTATGACTGGGTGACTGCTGTACAGTAGAAATTGACGCAATACTGTAAACCAACTATAAAGGAAAAAATAAAAATCATAAAAAAAGATAATTCTAATTATATACCTGGCCACGTTCTAAGCCTTGGATAGAGGGGTAAAATGAAAGAGATCAAGCATCTTTCACACAAGACATATTTGAAAGGCAGAAGATAGAAATCAGTCTGTAAACAAATGAGACCACTTTTCATCCTGTCCATTGCTACTATGTGAGAAAAGCTGGGCAACTGGTTAGTTACAACTCTCATTATATTTGGCTTTACTGATACTGGATTAGCAAAAGAAAAAGTCCACAACTTTGGTTTTAATTTTTCATATATATAAGTATCACCTGGGGATCTTGTTAGGCATTCACTTACCCAAGGCTCCACCTCAGAAATTAATTCAGCAAGTCTGTTGGGGCCTGGATATCTGCATTTTAGTAAACAGCTCATGTAATTTCGAACAGCTGAATGCATGGGGGAAAACTTTTTTAAAGAATGATTGAGATGGTAAAAATTTAAATCTATCCCAGGACTATTCCGAGAAATAGAAACAGACAGGAAAGAAAGAGAGAAAGGGAGGGAGGGAGGAAGAAGGAAAGAAAGGGTTCCCTTGTGGCACAGCGGGTTAAGGACTGGGCATTGCTGAAGCAGTGACTCAATCGCTGATGTGACCCAGGTTTGATCCCTGGCCTGGGAACTTCCACATGCTCTGGGTGTGGCCATGAAGAGGAAGGAAGGAAGGAAGGGAGGGAGGAAGGGAGGAAAAGAAAAGAAAGAGAGAGAGAAAGAAAGGAAGGAAGGGAGGAAGAAAGAGAATGAATAGATTGTCCCGCTGCATAGCTCCCACTGAAATAGTGGTCCCAGGTAGGTGAGTATATTATCACTGTATGGATTTAGTACATATTTGGAATTTTAAATATTAAGGTAAATAATCAAAGAATTATGCATTCTCAGACTTGAAAATTTGTGCATTTGAATGTTTATGCAGTTTGAATTATCAAGAATTATAAAGTAAGATATTTCCATATAGATTTTGAAAGATATGTTACAAAGGAAGCAAAAATAAAAGGATTATGAAGTATAGGTATAGACAAAAAAGTGTATGTTTTTAGGGATATCCATTTACAAAACTTTGGTTAAAAAAGTTTAATTCAACTCATTTTAGATGGCATAATACTCCTTAGAAAATGGCAAGTTAAGGCTAGAGTCTTCAGAATTTTTTGCTAGTGGGAAAATCTCTTACTTCAGTTTATTTTGCCACATGGGCTACTTTCTTAGGTCATTATGGAGGCAATTCTGCAGGCTATTCTGTTTTAATAAAGGCCTGGGTGAGTAGGAAGGTAAGAGCAGAATTATTAAGGAAATATAAAGGATCATCAAAGGAAACAAAGCCAAGGAATGTTTCAGGATATAAAAACAGAAATAATTCTTATAAATTAAATGGAGTAATGACATGTTTAAGTGGCAAACGTGACATTATAACTGATGAAAGCTTGACCTCAGATCAAATTTATCTCACACATATAAATATATATAAAGTTACCAGCCACAATCTGCTAAACAACTGCTGATCATAATTTTTAAAAACTTATCCATAAATAAATAGAAATCAAAACTATATAAAAATACATAGAAACACAAATAAAAACAACTTCATTACAATTATATATTGCAGTTAAAACTTCAAAAAATCAATTTCAGTAATATGCATAGATGCCTAAACTTAAGGCAATATGTGCTGGCTCATTCCTACTCGAGAGCAATCTGGTTAAGATGCAAAAAATACTGTTGAGAAAAAAGCTACAGGAATAATATAATAAATAACATACCACAATGCTCTATGGAATTATATTACTACACAGAACTATAATATTGTATAAATTGCAGAAGTCATAATAAGAGTCTATGTTTCAACAAATTATTTGTGTAAAACATATGCAGGAATATTAGCAAGAATCGAAGTAAAAATTTACAGAATGCAAACTATTTTTGTTTTTCACGTTCAAAAGTGTTCTGTTTTTTCTAGAACATTTTTCAATTGCATCTTAGGCAACAAATAATTAAAATTCCTTGACATATTCTTTATAAATAGAAAACAAAGCATATCTTATGAGAGGAAGGGTTATTTTTTTCGTTTTGGAGGCCACGCCCACGGCACGTGGACGTTCCCGGGCCAGGCGTGGTACCTGTGTCACAGCAGCAACCCAAGCTGCTGCAGTGACAACACCAGATCCTTAACCCACTGTGCCACAGATCTCTGGAGGCGTTGTTTTTGTTTCTTTCTGTTAAGGAGCTCAGAATCAGTGTCCTGTGAGAGTTATTTATTCACCCCTCTGTGGGTGATAAAACCTTCAGAGTAACGCTTACCTCTTGTCTTCCTGGCATCTCAATCTAAAAACCTAAGTAAGGAGTTCCGGTCGTGGCGCAGTGGTTAAGGAATCCGACTAGGACCCATGAGGTTGCAGGTTCAATTCCTGGCCTCAGCTCAGCGGGTCAAGGATCCGGTGTTGCCGTGAGCTGTGAGCTGTGAGCTGGGGTGTAGGTTGCAGACACGCGGCTCAGATCCCGAGATGCTGTGGCTGTGCCATCGGCTCCGATTAGACCCCTAGCGTGGGACTCCATACGCGGCAAGTGCAGCCCTAGAAAAGACAAAAAATAAAAATAGAATAAAATAAAAACCTAAGGAAAGAAGATCACATTTCAGCATCTCCCTCACTAAAGATTTTTTATCAGTCAAGAGAATCGCTGTTCTCAAAACAACTAAGTGCACTCAGTATGGAAATTGTCCATCTTTTTCTAGACTTGGGAGTCACATCCTACTAGCTTCACCCAACGCTGCGCCCTTGGCTCCACGGGACTTATTATATTCGCATCCACTTACCTGTGACAACTTATGTTTCCATAGGATGAAGCGTATGCCCCCAACAAATACAACTTTTTCTTCTTGGCTGAGCTTCTGACCCAAATCCTACTTCTTCACCAAATGTTAGGTCAAACTTGTCAACTGCAGAAGCCTCAAGAATTGCACTTGTTCTTTTCTTTAAGTCCTAAAAAGAACAGAAGAATCTAAACCCTTGCTTCATAGTACTTGCAACCCAACCTGACTTCTCTAAATTCTCCATAAGGAAAGGGGTTCCCAAAGCAAAGGAAAAGATAAAATGTATAATAACCTCAGACATTTCTCAGTGTTGCTTAAAGATCTTGTGCTCTCCAAGGACAGGGTTGAAACAAGACATTATTCCGTGACCAGACTGTGTAATCTTAGCATCTCAGACCTCTCCCTGAAGACAGATCTATGGGGGAGAAAAAGCATCGTCAACGTTTGCCAGTCTGAAAATTATTTTCCAAATACTTGCATAATAATGCCTATACTAGACTCGCGGCATTGCTAAAGCTTTTTGTTTTCCTTTAAGTATCTTACTATCCCTCTTTTAAAAAATGTTTAGAAAGATTTACATAGTTTCTTAACATACTCTGTGTTATCTGAGAAATTCTTTAGACTTGAGGAGGGGAAGGAGGTAAAAGCAATTTGTGAAATATCTGATTGGGAAAGGCACTTAGAGAAAAATTTAAAGTACATGTGTAAATGATATTTATATGAAACGTGTAAAAGACTGCTATCATTTTCCCCAGACCATAATATTGCTCGGTTACATAATTTTTGTTGGAACATAAGGAAGTGGGCAAGCAGAGAGAAATCTCAGAACCTGAAAGGTAAGTTATGACTTTGCACTGATAGTTTCTAAGAGGAAATTAATTATGTCTCTCTTAATAGAGGGATAATAAGGGAAAGCGGAAATCCACAGAAGAGAGAGAAAAGGACTATAAAACTTTTGATACTTGAAGAAGGTATTTTAATTCCCAAATGAGGGTCTGGTGACAAGTACTATAAAATCAGGCTGACCCAATAAAGACTTAGGATTAGCTAATTTTACTCAAGGATGAAAAAAAACCCAGCATGAATAATAACTGAAGATTAAGGGGAAATGTATTTAATCACACTTAACTTTGTAAAAAAAATTCTGACCTAAATTATATATTATTCATTTAAATGCACAGTACTTAAATGCTCTAGATAATAATTCTCATAGACACTAAGTATAGCTCTGTTAAGCGCTCTTTGTGTTCTAAAAGGGGCTTTGGTTTAAATCTCTCAGTTAATCATGCTTATAGGAAGTCTAGAGGTTAATATGAGGACTTGAACTAACTATCTCCACACATCCGATGGCTATTATATGGACATTTGAAGTATAATGTCCAGAAGATAAAAAATTTTCAAATCCTTGAGTTGCAGCCTACAAAATACATGAACATATTTTTTAAATACTAGTGTAAATATATCCAAACTTTTTTTTTTAAAAAAGATTTTCAGCTAGATATTTTGCCAACTGGTAACTTAAGAAAATTTAGGAAAACCCATCTAATATCTACTACTATGATTCCTCATCTTTGAAACATACTTTCAGTGAATAAGAAAATGGAAGATATTATACTAAATGAAACAAGCCAGAAGCAAAAAGAAAAATGCTACATGGTCCCGTTTATAAGTGAAATTTGTAAAAAGTTGAACGCAGAGAAGCAGACAGTAAAACAGCATTTACCAGGGGCTGAGAGGTGGAGGAAATGGGGAAATGCTGGTCAAAGTGTATAAGATCTCAGTTAAGTAGGGGATAAGAGCTGGAGATCATATAGCATCATGGAGTTCCTCTCGTGGCTCAGAGGTAACGAACCCACCTGGTTTACCATAAGGATGTGGATTCGATCCCTGGCCTCACTTAGTGGGTTAAGATCCAGCGCTGCCGTGAGCTGTGGTGTAGGTCATTGCAGACGCAGCTCGGATCCCATGTTGCTGTGACTATGGTGTAGGCCGGCAGCTGCAGCTCCAATTTAACCCCTAGCCTGGGGACTTTTACATGCTGCAGGTATGGCCCTAAAGAGACAAAATAATAACAATAATAATACTACTACTAATACTATACAGCATCATGACTATAGATCATAATACTGTACTGTATGTTGAAAATTTGCTCAAAGAGTAGATTTGTGGTGTTCTCACAACAACAAGAGCAAAACGTTAACTCTGTGAGGAGATGGAGAGGTTAATTAACCTGGCTGCAGGAATCATTTACATATATATCTCAAAACATCATGCTGTTCACCTAAAATATATACAATTTCTATTTAAAGAAAATGAGTAAGGTAAAATTAGAATTACCATGGGACTCAGGAATCTCACCACTGACATTTATCTAAAAGACCTGAAGTCAGGATCTGAAAGGTATAGCGTTCCTATGTTCATTGCAGCAGTATTCACAATAGCAGAGTAGTGGAAACAACTTAAAAGTGCATTAACAGATGAATATAAAGAAACTGTGGTATATACATCTAACGGAATATATTTAGCCTTTAAAAAGACAGGAATTCTGCAATACATAACCGTATGAATGAACTTTGAGGACATTTTGCTAAGTGAAATAAGCCAGTTACAAAAGACAGATAACGGATTGATTCCATTTGTATGAGGCATCTAGAACACCCAAATTTGTTGAATCAAAGAGAGGAATGGAAGTTCCTGCTGTGGCTCAGGGAGATTAAGAACCCAGTTAGTATCCATGAGGATGTGGGTTTGATCCCTGGCCTCGCTCACTGGGCTAAGGTCAGGCATTGCTACAAGCTGCTGCATAGGTCACAGATGAGGCTGGGATCCCAGCGTGGCTGTGGCTGTGGTGTTAAGTCGGCAGCTGCAGCTCTGATTTGACCCGTAGGCTGGGAAACTTCCATATGGTGAAGGTGTGGCCCTTTAAAAAAAAAAAGGAAAGAAAGAGAGAGAGAGGAATGGTTGCTGCCAGGGGCTGGGTGCAGGGAGTAATTGGGAATTACTAATCAACAGATGAAGCAACATGAATAATCTCCAATCTGCTCAACAATATTGTCCATATAATCAATAATAATATACTGTACATTAAAAATTCTTAAGACGTAGGTCTCATATTAAATGTTATTTCCACAACAAAATTTAAAAGTTAAATTGAAATTTAAAAATATTCTGATATCACTGTCTAGCACAGGTCTTGTAGAGATTGAAAACAAAGTAATAAATATTTCACGAATAAGAAAACATTTTTAAAAACCAAGGGACTTATTTATCCTCTATCCCAAGAGAGATATGATAGGGAAACTTTTTCTCTTTTAAACCGACAGCATGGTTGTCAGGGAGAACTAGTATTGAAGGAAAAGTTAATTTAGGATATTTAAAATAGGACAAGAGCTGTCCACTGAAAAGTTTATAGAGTTGTCACAATTTGGCTTTAGAGTCTACAGCCTCCAATAAAAATTAATAAATGGACATCTCAATTAAAACAGAGTCAGGAAGCCAGAAGGGGGAGCTCCCCACCCTACAAGAAATGCAGATCCCAACATGAAGAAGAAAAATGTCTTGCCTGGCAAGAGCTCAGCCAATGAGAGGCGGCCATAACTCAGCCAATGAAAAGCCACTAGACTTCAAACTCTTAACTCCTCCTCCAATGGACACTTGGTTTACTACAGCCCTCCCAACTTCCTTTCCCCCTCTTTAAAAGAGTGCTTCTCCTTCACTGATCCTGAATGAACTGGAGAAATAACGGGCAATTTGTTTAAATGCAATACCCCTCATTTGTGCCTTTCTTCTATATCACATATTGTGGGCACTTAGTACTCTCAGGGACTTTCCCCGCTCTGCATTCAGTTATTAGGCAAAGATTTGAAATTCATTTACATATTGTGAATAAGCAAAAGTCAGTTTTTTTTTTTCTGAGATAATTAATACCCAGAGACCAGGTGCTGAGTATTCTTTACCTGCCTCACATCACTTTCTAAGCAGGTGGCTTCCCTAGGCACCATCCTTGCCTTGTGTCTCCATCACTCTTAAAACTCAGATGACTCAGTTCTCGACCCGTGTATCGCATACCTAATTCTGTCTCCGGCACGCCATGCTCTTGCTCTAGAGAGTATCCATACCTAGTTCTTGCTTAGTAACAAATGGAAAGATAGAAGGAAATGACTTCTCACTTGCCCAGGGAAAAAACTGACTGATCATAGACTGCCTAGGAAGAGTATGGGAAGCGGAATCAAAGATGGGGTCCTTTGTGTTCCTCGGACATTATTGAGGAAGGCAGGTTACAGCAGACAAGCACAGGGGGACCGCGCGTGAGTTTGTCTGATCCTGGACCAGAGGAGCAAACGGCAGGCGAGTTTACACACAGAGAACAAGGCAAGACCCCAGAGAGGTGGTTCTTGGAAGCCTGCACCATGTGCTCCTGTCGCCTCCGCGGATGGTGGTGGTGATCACACACTCAGGGCTTCAGTCAGACTTTCTTTAGTTCCTTCCCCCACCGTTTCTGCGGGGTGAGGTGTTTTATTGAATGTCTGGAGTAGCAGCATAGGAAAGTGTCATAAAAACGGAGGAAATTAAACGAAACATGCCCAGTAGGAGCTGAGCACCAACGCGCCAGTTCCTGTTCTTCGTTGCTGTTCTTTCCAGATGTGCAGAAGTTTCTTGACATAAAAAAAAAAAAGGAATGGTTAGCGGTGTCTAAAAATATCTAATTAGATTCGATGGCTATTGTGCTGGAAAGGCGTTTTTCAGAAATACTTCCTAGAGAGAAGGACACAGGAGAGATTGTGTTTTGGCCGGCCTGGCGACATTTTCCACCTGGAGGACTGTGACTGTTTTATCTGGCTGTCATCCTCTTGGCTTTGCTGAATGTTAACCCTCTGAACATATACTAAGAGCCCAGCGCCAAGGCTGCTGTTCAATGTCTCCACCTCAGCTCCTGCTGGCTGGAAGTTGAGGCACATTAATAAAAAATAAAATATATTGCTGTGGAATACAGGGGGATATTTTCCTATGGATAGAACCTTCGTGGATATGTGGAAAAGTCACTGTGTGTCTTAAAAAGTTCTCTTTTTATTTAAGTTGCTTGAAATATTCTTACCTTTCACTCAGGGATGCAGACTGCATGCTTACCTCCTGCTGTTGACAGGGCTTGCCTTTCTGAAGGCAAGTCATTTTCTCAATCATTTTTTCAATGGTTCTATTTTAATACCTTTCATGATGAGTGATTAAACTTTTACTTGGTCTTTTTTTCCTCTTTCTGACTTCACTCACATACAGTTTTCTTTACCTCAAAGGGGAAAAAACATTGCACCTTGATCTTTGAAAGCGACATTTCGTGCAGGTGCCTATGCCGTGCACAAAATTTGTACCCTTCATATTTTCTTGATGTTATCATTTTTCCAGTCCACAGTCTGAAATGAAAGAGCATATAGGTTCAATCAAAGGAAAAGGAGAGAGGCATCCCATTATAGCAAGGCAACTTTGACATGTTTCCTTTATTCAGAATATTCAGTTCATTCCTACATTCATTTAATATCTATCTATAGAAACTTACAAGCTACAGGGTAAAGAATTACACATTTTAGGTGTCATAACACAATTTAGGTGTAAGGATCTATTAGATACATTCTCTATCCTCAAAAAGTTAGATTCCAGTAGTTAAGAAAAACATACATTTAGAATAAAAGCAATAAGGGAGTTCCCGTCATGGCTTGGGGGTAACGAACCTGGACTAGTAGCCATGAGGCTGTGGGTTCAATCCCTGGCCTTGCTCAGTGGGTTAAGGATCTGACATTGCCATGAGCTGTGGTGTAGGTCACAGATGTGGCTCAGATCCTGCGTTGCTGTGGCTGTGGCACAGGCCGGCAGCTGCAGCTCTGATGTGACCATATGCCGTGGGTGTGGTCCTAGAAAGTACAAAAAAAAAAAAAAGAAGAAGTAGAAGAAAAGTAATAAGTAGAAAACAAGCTGAAGTCTTCAAGAGAAGCACCGATTAAGTGCTAAACTAAGTGAAAAGACATATGGGAAGTATGAATCATGAAATTATTATATTAATTTTACTTTATGAATCAGGGAATTATTTTATGGGAAAAATTCCCTTTGATCTGGGATAGGAACACTAGTTGAATTTCCTCGGATGGAAAGGGGGTGGGAGGAGAGGAATTCAAACAGGGAAGAATAGAATAAACACAGTCATTGGCAAGGGCCCGACCAATAAATTTGTTTGCTTGTATCACATATTTTTCACGTAGGGAAGACGTCACCTTGACATTTATGCCTTTCTTTTCTCTTACTGTTCCTCCTAGTTCTATTTTGATAGGGCCCTAGGAAAACATGAAAGAGCCAAGGAAAACATGAAAGCTTCCAGGTGGCCCCTTCCAAAACTCTCTGCTTAAACTGAAGTTTATGCCCAATCCACTGGCTTTCAAGGCCTGAGAATTACACATAAGTGATGAGAGGGCCATTCCCGTAGCCCCCATATGAATTTTCAGAAATATAGATTCTTAGCATAGGAAAGTCAGGTGGGGCCCTTGAAAGCTTTCAGCTTTTTTTTTTTTTTAAACAACTACCCAACCTCTGCTTAAATACCCCTAGTCTCATGGGACTTACTGTTATAAACAGAGCCCATGTTTCCTTCTGAAAATACTATTACAAATTTATTCTTCACATTGGAAAATAACAGTGGAAACTTGACCTTCTTCTGTCGTCCACCTCTCTGCAGCACTATTCCTAAAGCTGCCAGCCAATGAGGAAACCCCTTCTGCTAGAGAGAAACTCTATTCTCCTTACCATACATTAACCACCACCTTCTCTCCATAGGAAGCATACAGAATGCTTCCAACCCTCACACCCGTGGTTTGGGATGGTGGATGGACTATTTTGAGTATTTACTACTAATTTCCAAAGACCTCAAAAATACTTTCTAGGAGTTCCCGTCGTGGCTCAGTGGTAACGAACCTGATCTACATCCATGAGGATATAGGTTCCATCCCTGGCCTCACTCAGTGGGTTAAGGATCCGGCATTGCCGTGAGTGGTGGTGTAGGTGGATCCAGCTACAGTAGCTCCGATTTGATCCCTAGCCTGGGAACCTCCATATGCTGTGGGTGCAGCCCTAAGAAGACACACACACACACACACACACACACACACACACACACACACAACCTTTCTAAAATAAAGCTCTTATTATTAAGATTGTAATGAAAAGAATACAATCAATTGTCTTGGCAAAATAACAACAACAATAATAATAATGGATTTATAACCTCTTTATGACCCATTCTCTTATGGAATCAAATACCTTGGATTTGTAGAGCCTTCGTTTCAGAATGTTTAAAACACGGCAATGCAGTAACTGAGGAGACAAGAGTGGCGATGAATATTATGCTTTTTCAGGATTATTCACCAGAGTCCGACTGTGAGAGCCTATTTTGTGAAGGGTGATGATGTCAGTTAGGACACTGGGGAAGACCACTGGTTGCTGAAAGCACTGTTGAATCTTTCAGAAAACAAAAGAGTAAAACCCAAGCTTAGAGACCGAAATCCAAAATGGTTCTGAGTTTTGCTTTGGCTACAGGAGCTTGTCAGCAGCTCTGAAGAAAATAAAAATCAATATAACAGTTCTGTGCCTCTCAATGTCTTGGCAAGTAGTGTTTGTTTGTTGCCAGGTATTTAGTCAAGGTGATTCCACCTAGAGAACTTGCGAAATGCCTTGGGTATTTTTAAGACTGTGTCCCTAACTGGCTACTGAAATGCCTTTCATTCAAGTTTCAAGCGAGTTCCTGGATACCAAATCTAATGGCTTCTCAGCCAATTCTCTCTATTTTTACCGAGTTGGACACCCTGTCTTAGAACTCTCTCCTCGTAGAAGTAAACACATCTAGCAGAGCTGGAAAAACACAGAGCTGCAATTCAGAGCTTGGATAAGCACTTGTGAAACTAGTTGGCTGATGACATTTTTAGAAATCTTTTTACAAAAATTGATAAATAAGAAGGCACCTCTCATTAAAATTATAGATTTGCTTTTCACACTTGGCTCTACAGACTACTTGGAGTTTATTTTGTAATACGCTGTTAAGGTAGGCTCAGAGTCATTTTTCTCCACAGTCAATTTTTCTAATATGATTTAATGAATATTCTGTCCTCTACCATTGATTTTTCATGCCAGCTCAACTATATACCAAATTCTCATATATAAAAGGATTTGCTAAACAAATGTGTTCTCAATTCAGTCTGTTAATCTGTTTTCATGCTAATGCCATACTCTTTAATTAATACACTTTTGTAATGTCCTCATACAATAGTTTGGGTTTTTTTTTTTCAAAATTGCCTTAATTATTTGTGAACTCTTGATCGTCAATATATTTTTAGAATCAGTTCTTCATATTTCCCAGTAAAACCCTGCTAGAATTTTTATTGGGAATATCGAATAACCAAGTTCTGCATTAGTTTAGAGAGAATTGACATGGTGTCTTTATTAAAATTCTTTAACAGAATTTTCAAAGCACGTGTGAATGTTTGTGTGTGCACATGCGTGCATATGAAAACCTTATGCATTCTCAAGTTAAATTCAAGATATTTACATGAGTGGTATTTAATTTTTATTATGTTTTAATTTGCTGTTACTAAGGTAAGGAAGTGCTATGAATTTTCAGGTTGATTAATCTCAGACTTTTGCTGAATTATTAACATGAGTAATTTTCTGTGTAAGGGACCAGAGCATCTTCTAACAATAGTTTTTAAAACTCTTCATTTCTATCCTTAATTTCTTGGTCCATTTTTTCAAAAGTTATTCAGATTTTTGCATTGGCCAGAACCTCCACTTACCTTATTTCAACTCCTGGTTCAAATATTACTTTTTGATCTACTTATTTAAACTTGTAACTCCCACCCAGTATTCTCTTTCCCCATTCTTGTGTTATACTTCTCAAAAGCACTATTACCTACCAATATTCTAAAATACACACGACTATTTTTATTTTCTCCTTCTTCTATTAGAATGTAAGTCCTGTGAGGATAGGATTTTTTTGGTCTGTTTTCTTTCTGACTGCATCCCAGTGCCTAGGAGAGTGCCTGGAATATATTGGGTGACAAACAAATACTTGTTGAATGAATAAATACTGGCTAGGTAGGAGATATTCTTTCATATTCCTTAAATTAAAGGAAATGTATCGAAAATATGAAAATTTCTAGTAAGTGTAACTTTTTACGTTTACTAGAAACATCGTGTTCTGGTTTGTTTAGAATAAATAAAGATTTATGATCCGATCATGGACATGGAGAGCAGACTTATGGTTGCTGGGGGCAGGGGAAGGGAGTAAGTTGGACGGGGAGTCTGGGGTCAGTGGATGCATATTATAACATTTGGAATGGATGGGCAATTGGGTCCTACTATACAGCACAGGGAACTGTGTGTGATTGGGTCACTTTGCTATGCAATGGAAATTGAAGAAACATTGTAAATCAGCTATACTTTGATTAAAAAAATAAAGGTTGGGAGTTCCTGTCATGGCTCAGTGGTTAACGAATCCGACTAAGAACCATGAGGTTGTGGGTTCGATCCCTGGCCTTGCCCAGTGGGTTAAGGATCCGGCGTTGCTGTGAGCTGTGGTGTAGGTCGCAGACGCAGCTCGGATCCCGCGTTGCTGTGGCTGTAGCCAAGGCCGGCAGCTACAGCTCCTGTTAGACCCCTAGCCTAGGAACCTCCATATGTTGCGGGTACGGCCCTAGATAAGGCAAAAAGACAAAATAAATAAATAAATAAATAAAATAAAGGTTGACGTTCCAGTTGTGACGCAGCAGAAACGAATCCTGCTGGCAACCATGAGGACACAGGTTTGTTCCCTGGCCTTGCTCAGTGGTTTAAGGATCTGGCGTTGCCATGAGCTGTGGTGTAGGTCACAGACCTGGCTCGGATTCTGCATTGCTATGGCTGTGGCGTAGGCCTGCAGCTGCAGCTCCTATTTAACCCATAGCCTGGGAACTTCCATATGCCTCGGGTGCGACCCTAAAAGGCCAAAAAAAAAAAAAAAAGAAAAAGGTTTATTTTCTGCATATGTTACAAAAGAAGCAACATAAAATGGTGATTAAAAACATGGATTCTGAATCCAGATTGTCAGTATTTGAAACTTAGCTTTGCTTCTAATTAGCAGAATGAACTTAACTGGACTAATTAATGTCCCTGGGCTTCAGTTTCTTCATCTTTAAAACGTGGATAATAGTATTACCTACTTCATAGAGTTATTATGAGAATTAAATTAGTTAATATTTGTAAAGCCCTAGACCAGTATCTTGTGCAGTGTGGATGCCTTAATAGTGTCGCTAAATAAATACTGTAATAATCATGGAATTTTTCTCCTTAATTCATTTTACGGTGTTTTAATTTGTAGGGTTCTTTTGTTAAGAAAATTTTTACATTCTAGAAAAATATCAGGCTTGTTCTCATTGAATTCATTTATACTATTTTATCAGATTTAATTATTTACAGTTGTATTTAAGATATTTGCAACTTCCTTAGGAACGAAATTAACATTTTTTTTTCTGCAGTGATGAATTTAAAAAAATATGATACTGGTCTTATAAAATTAATTAGCAGTTTTCAGCTCTTTTATATTTTCTGAAACAATTCCTGTAAGATACATCTGATTTATTTCTTGAATTTTTGGCAAAGCTGACTTATAGATTCTGAGTCTACAGATTAGATTACTTGTAGCAGGAGATGTACTGAGAAGGCGCTTGAAAATGAAGGTTTTAAGAACTTTTATGCATATAACCCGTTATTTTGCTAAAATCTATAAAATCTGGTAAATTATATCCAATTTTAATTTGCTATAATGAGGAAAAACTGTGTTTGTAAAGTTGATATTTTTTATGAAGGCTCTATTTTGACCCAGTACATACTCAATTTTAGGAATATTCACGTGCTCTTTTATTATATTTGTGGGTACTCTGTATGTATAGTATGGATCTATGTACATACATGTATGTATATGTGTAGAAAAAATTTTAAACCGTATTTTTAAAATACTATAACCTTATTTTTAATCTCATATTTTTCTGAGAGAAATTTTTTTTTGGCCACACCCACAGCATATAGAAGTTCCTTGTCCAGGGATTAAACCCACACCACAGCACAACCCAAATCACTGCAGTGACGCCAGACTCTCAATCACTGCACAAAAAATGAACTTCAGAGAAAATTTTTAAATACATAGTGGCTCTTATGCTAGCGATTTTAAAATCTAACATGAAAGCAGTATCTTTTTTTTTTTTTTTTGTCTTTTTAGGGCCGCACTCATGGTGTATGGAGGTTCTCAGGCTAGGGGTGGAATCAGAGCTGTAGCTGCTGGCCTTCACCACAGCTACATCAATGCTAGATCCAAGCCGCGTCTGCAACCTATACCACAGCTCACAGCAACACTGGATCCTTAACCCACTGAGTGAGGCCAGTGATCGAACCTGCATCTTCATGGATACTAGTCAGATTCGTTTCCACTGAGCCACAAAGGGAACTCTGAAAACAGTATCATTTGATATTAAGCTCATTTATATTTATTCTAGGTATAGTCTATTGAGATAGTTCTTTCAACACACCCAAATGTGTATATGCACAAACACACACAGTTGTTTTATCTTTACTTTTATCTCTGTCCTAGTGTCTCTCTGATACATTGAAATTTCTTCTACTGATTTAAAAGTTTATTTCCTATTTTTATTATTCTGGTGGCTATTCAAATGTAGGACTATATAATAAATTCCTAAAGTGTCTCAATATCGTATATTCCCACTAATAACAACTTTATCATTCCTTATCTCCCTTCACCCTCTCCTTTTCCAATATCCTTTGGAGTGTTAGTCCCAGAGACTTTATTTAAGTACACTTGACCCTTGAACCACATATGGGGTTAGCCTCTGTGCAGTTGAAGGGCCACATGTCACTTAAAGCCACCCCCCTGTATATCTGTTTCCTCCGTATGCTCAGTTCTGGATCCGTGAATTCAACCAACAGTGTATTGTGTACTGCTGTAGTATTCACTAAAAAAAAAAAAAAATCCTGTTAGAAGAGGACCCACGTAGTTCAAACTTGTGGTGTTCATGGGTCAACTCTAATGACTCATTTCGATTTACTAAATAAGATTTGATAAATTCTTTCGTGGACATTTCTTTTTCAGGAACGTATTTTTTCCTTAGCTAAAGAATATTCCTATAAGACGTTTTTCGAATTGATCTGTTTCCTAAACTTTAATCAAACTTTATATCATTTATATAATCACCTTTATTTCACCTCACGTTTCACATTTTGATGGTATTTTCCATTGCCATCTTTTTTTTCCTTTTCTTTTCTTTCTTTTTTTTTTTTGTTTGGCGGGGGAATGCACTCCTGGCATATGGAATTTCCCAGGCTAGAGGTCGAACTGGAGCTGCAGCTACTGTCCTATGTCACAGCCATGGCAACACTGGATCCAAGCCGCATCTGAGAACTACGCCACAGTTTGTGTCAATGCCAGATTCTTAACCCACTAAGCGAGGCCATGGATTGAACCCACATCCTCACAGAGATTATGTTGGGCCCTTAACCCACTGAGCCACAACGGGAACTCCTCCACTGTTATCTCTTATCTAATATTATTCATAATTGGAGCACTTCAACATCAGAGACTATATAGATAAAATAGGAACTAAGTTCAGACGAAAGAAATCTATTCTCACTCTCCCCAAAGAGAATTCGTTGTAATAAATTGCTCAACTGCTGCTTAAAGTGTTTTGCCCTGAAAATAGGGGTCTGCTCTCAGTTCTTCAGATTACTACCCCTAATATATCTAGGAATTTATATGTAAGTTATGATAACATGTATAAAATTTTATATATACTATTAATAAAAAAGTAAAAAATACGGCAAACTCTTTCGATATTCCCTATTATTTAGTGTTCTTTGATCTAAGACAATTCAGAATAAATATATAAATAAGAATACTCTTCACCATGTTTCTATTCCAGGCTAACTTATTAACTAACCATTTCTCATCCTTGTGGCTGCATATACTATTTACTTGCTCCTGGAAAATAATGAAGTTTGCAAATTTAAGTTTTATTTTTGAAAGATATTATTTACAACAGCTAAGAAATTGAAATAGTCTATTTCAATGATTTCTATAAAATGTTTATCTGTATTCCCTTTGTTTTAGGATGATTTGGAGGAAAACTCGACATTCTGCAGTTTCACAGAACCTCTAAACACACCCAAAGTCTACAAGAGACTGAAATAGGATAAATTCAAAACAAAGCTAAAAGTTATTTTAAAAGAATACTGAACATTTAAAAATTCTAAATAAGATACTTTTTTTATTTTTACTGAATTTATATAATTGTTCTGATTACCCAAAAATGGTTAACCGGGAACTAATTAATTTTATGCAACCTTGGACTTCAATTTCAAGAGTCATATATTTCTGTTTATGATAGTGGGAGACGGTAGTAGTCAGTCTTGAACATGACCCCCCATGGTTTTTACCTACTGGTATTTATACCTTCATGGACTCCTTCTCATGGAGTATGACAGAGGTGATGGATGTCATTTCTATAACTATATTATATTACATGAAACTCTATCATTGCAAGTTGGACTAGAGTTCATCCT
This sequence comes from Catagonus wagneri, assembly GCA_004024745.2. Taxonomy (NCBI): domain Eukaryota; kingdom Metazoa; phylum Chordata; class Mammalia; order Artiodactyla; family Tayassuidae; genus Catagonus; species Catagonus wagneri. The sequence goes on along the minus strand of PVHT021183523.1, from coordinate 5,490,287 downwards.
TGTGGGCTTGATGAAGTAAGCGGCTATCTTGGAAAAATCCACAAAACAAAAACTAGAGCCAGTGTCTAGGACCTGAGGGCGGCCTCCAGCTGACGGCCAGTGAAAAACCAAGGAATGTCCGTCAGTCATTCACCCTCAAGAAAAGGAATCCCACCAGCAATCTGAATAAGCTTGGAAGCAGATTCTTCCTCAGTTAAGCCTCCATATGAGCCCAGTCAACATCTAGAAACTCTGAGTAAAGGACTCAGACAAGCTGTGCCTGGACTGCGACTCACAGAAACTGTGAGATAATAAATGCAGGTTGTTTGGAATTCCTGTTGTGGCTCAGCAGGTTAAGAATCTAACCAGTGGCCATGAGGATGCAGGTTCGATCCCTGGCCTTGCTCAGTGGGTTAAGGGTCTGGCATCGCCACAAGCTGCAGGACAGGTCACAGATGTGGCTCAGATGTAGTGTTGCTGTGGCTGTGGTGCAGGCCAGAAGCTGCAGCTCTGATTCGACCCCTAGCCTGGGAACTTTGATATGCCGCAGTTGCAGCCCTAATAAGGAAAATGAATAAATAAATGTATGCTGTTTTAACTTGCTAATTTTGTGTCAATTTCCTAGGCAATGCTAGAGAATACATGTGTGATGATACCCAGATAGATGTGATTGATAAATGGAGAAAACTAAAGTTTGAGGAATTGTTCATATTTTTTTTTAGCCAGGAGAACGCTAAACACCGAAGACATTCTTATGATCTAGTGAAATGAATATGATAATAGAAAATGTAGGAGATTCTGCAAACTGCTTATCCAAAATGAAAGTGAAATTAACTCTGTCTTAGGTCGACCTCAAAATTGGAAGGCAGAGAAGGCTGTTCATACATAATTTGAAAAGGTCTTTGATCACTGGTATTTGATAAAAAGCTGTTTAAAATAAATCCATAAGAAAGAGACGGATGTAACAGTAAATATTGGGGAGTAGGGTGATGGGGAAAGGTTTTACTGAAACTTTCTCAGTAAAAGTCAGCAAGTCATAAATTATAAAATAAGTTGATTTTCATTTTGAATAAAAAGAAGATTATAATATGTTAGCTCTAAGAATAAAACTAATCAAATGTTCGTTGATGGACTGGGCTTTTTGCCCTCATAATATTACGTTACAGAGGTCTAGGATTTTCTACTTCATGTTTGATTTAAAAGCAAAATTAAGCCATTTATTATGATTTTTTTTAATTCTTAGGATTCATCAGTTTTTCCCATGATCTTTTCTAATTCTTCCATGGTTAAGCCATCCTATTTTACCAACTATTATTCATCAACTTTGTTTCCTTTCCTTTTCTTAAGTTATTAGCTGGTCTAGACAGATAGACTTTCATTTGTCATTAGGCTTGTGGTGATCTGAACAGTTCCTTCATATAATTTTTATTGGCTGTATGAAATGTCACATGTTTCACAAGTCACCCTTTCACTTTGCAAAAAGCTTTATTTTCCATTGTATTGTTGACTCTCTAACAATTTGCAAAACCACTCCCTGTCTCATGGCAAAGACAGACTGTAATATTAAACCACAAATGTGAAATCTGCAAGAGCAAGGATTTTGTCTGCTTTGCCTATTATAGTCTCTTCCAAGATCTTAATGCAAAAACCTCAATTTCTACTTCGAAATCTGCTCTACCTTTTATTTCTAGCCTCATTCATACCACAATTTCCTATCCTTTTTATTTCTAGTCCTCTGGAAAAATATACATAAGTTCAGTCCATGAGCTTGACTTCCTTGAGTACTTACAGCTGGGAGGGGTTACTTGGTACCTTCTTATCATTTCAATCCATCTCACAGAGTGGTTTCTAGGAACCAAGAGAGAAGGAAACGCGTCAATGCTTTAAGTGCTAATAGAACCAAGAAATGTTTCTGCATATATCTATTTGTTGTCTTCGGAAGGTTGCAGGTCAGATTTACCACATCTACAACTCTATCCACCATATAATGTATACACTGAGGACAACTTATCCGTTTTCCTCTGCAGTCTCCCATTTCTACACGTGTTATCTTCTAGTCACAGACAGGTGCCTGGCACAAAATCGCCTCTTAACAAAAGAGCTGTTGAGTATGAGTCACATATTCTCAAGCAAGAAAACTCATGTATGTTTAAAAATACAGAAGTACGTATAAATACTAGTAGTAACAGATTTCTTATGCCCCCATGAAGAAATGCAAATTTATCTGTAAAAAATATCACTGAAGAAAAGGAGGAGTCCAAGGAAAGCTGTGCACTTTACACTCAGTGCCGAACAAAGTTAATGTGTTATAACTCTGCGGGGTCCGTTTGCATTTAGCAAGCAAGTGACAAGCATCTACATGGAATCAATGATTTAAAAAAAATATGGACATGAATAGACATGGTTTTCTAATGATCAAGTATGAGCAATGGCAACACAAACCTGATTACCACTGGCTCTGGGAAAATTCCAAGGCTTCCCAGTAGATAAACTTACCGTATGTATATAGTTCATTAGTTCCGTTGATTAGAACACAGTGAGGCTCCAACTGGAATCTGAATTCATGCGGAGATCAAATTGTCTTCGCTCTGTACCGTGGCCAACTCTTTACTCCAAGCAGCCAACACCTGAGGTGTTGGTCTCAAGATGATCTGAATGAGAAGAGGGTGCAGTTTTAACCACATCCTTACAAGTGGAGAATCAATCACAGTTGTTTTGCCATTCTGGGCTTTGAAGGCTTCCTTTCTGCAATTACAGCTGATCCAAAAGAATAAGACAAAACATTAAATAATCTTTTAAGTAAGGTACTGGGATGGGATTTTTCTTGATTACAGCTGAACTCAAAAGACATCTCCCAGAGTAAAGTGACATCTTTATTAAAATCTAATTCCAACCCATTAGATTTGCTGTTAGGGTAAGTAAAATAGATTCAGTTGTCATATACAAAATGAAAATGGCAGCTACATTATTGACTATAAGACAAAATAAGGAATAATTGGAATGAATAAATTGGTGCCTACGCCCAATTTATATAGAAAATTTCAATCCAGGAGGAGAGTTACAGCATAATGAGCCTTTTTCTTTTTTTGCCTTCGTTTAACATGGTAATAATAATGGTATGAATGTACTTCCTTTGTTTTTGTTATTGTCATTAAATGTTGTATTTCTTTTGTTTTTAGCTCTGCAGCAACTGGATTTTTCTCATCAAATAATATGAAAATGTTAAATTCTGGTTATTTTATTAAGAAAGGATATGGCTTTCCTGGCTCGTTGCCATTGAAAGTTTAATATATGACAAATTTAGTATCACTAAGCCAAGAAAAAAAAAAAGCAATAGTAGGACCAACTACTTGCCATTTTGACACTACTACTATTCTATCTTTTCCTGGAATATTGACAGAGACAATAAAGATTATTAAACTTTCTGATAAATACAAAGTAACACAGAGCAATTTAATTCATTTCATGAAATTTTTGATTCTAAAATGTCACAAGGCAAATGAAAACGATAAAAAAATTTTAAAGTAAAATTTAAATTTTGTAAAAAACAGTTAATAAAATATTTATTGAAATGTAAAGCTTCACTGTTATATCACCAACACTTACATATTATGTTTAAATAATGAATTTGTACAATAAAATATCTGATCATTAATTAAACTACAGAAATGTTTTGTTATAAATGGCCACGGGCTACACAGGGCTACAATTTCAAACATTTCTGTTAAGAAACGAGTTCCTTTGAAGCTGGCAAATGTATACCAGTCTTCCTTTTTTTTTTTTTTTTTTTTACTTTTTAGGGCTGCAGGTGCAGCATATGGAAGTTCCCAGGCTAGGGGCTGAATTGGAGCTACAACTGCCAGCCTATGCCAGAGCCACAGCAGCCGGCCTATGCCACATCCACAGCAGTGTGGGATCCAAGCCACGTCTGTGACCTATACCACAGCTCACAGCAACACAGTTAAGCCAGATCCTTAACCCACTGAGCAGGCCCAGGGATGGAACCCGCATCCTCATGAGTACTAGTCTGATTCATTTCTGCAGTATCACAACAGCAACTCCAAATGTATACCAGGGCCTTTTTTTTTTCCGGTACAGAATCATACATTGCTTTTAGTTTTTAGTGTCTCTTTAGTCTCTGTAATCTAAAACTGTGGCTCTTTCTTTGTCTTTCATGATATTTTTGCAAAGAATAGGCCAGTTATTTTGCATACTGGCCCTCACTTTGGGTGTGCCTGATGTTTTCTTATGATTCAAGTCAGCTGACGCACATTCAGCAGGGGCGCTGACGTAAGCGATGTCGTAAACTTCTCAGGACATCATAGCAGGAGACCCATAAACGGAAACATTTTAAAGAAATGTAATCGTCATTCTGCCATCTTAATCAATTAGTGTCTCTTTTTCTCTGAACATTTCCATAGTTTTTTCTTACTTATAATTGCTGAATGATATAATTTTTTACTCTGCTTCCTTTTCCACATTATAGCATCTTATGTCTCCGGAAAACTTCATGATTTTCATGTGATAACTACATAATATGAAGCTAAGCTGATGTGCCATAATTTACTTTAATGGTTGTATATTTATTATTGAGCATTCAGATTGTTTCAAATGCTTCACTATACTTTCATTAAGTGCACTATAACCAAGTATGTTGCACATTGCTGATGGAGCTATTAGGTTCAACTGGGCAAAAACTTATGACCAAATATTATGGTGACAAAGGTGAAGTTCTTTTTTATTCTCAAGTCTCCTGCAATAGTCTGCCTTTTCTCAACCAGCATACTTGCAAATGGAAGTTTTGCAACAAGAAGGATCTGGCAGGGAGTAAGGGTAGGACCAACATGCGTTCACTCCCAACCAGAAGATAATTTTAAATGTAGGCTGTGTCATTTTTCTTGATGGACTACAGAATGGCTTTGTATATAAATGTGCTTGGGAGACAATGTAATTTAAATTGGCTTAAGATTGCTAAAAATTATTACTTTTAATAGAATGAACTTATTGCGGCAAGACTTTGATATACAGCAAAGAATTTTTATTCATAATAAAAGTATTCTCTAACTTTTACAGTAGAAAAGAAAATATCTAAGAGAAGTTTCTGCATACTTACACAAGTGGAAAAAGAACAAGGTTTTTTTTTTTTTTTTTTTTTTTTTTTAACATATGGCACCTATTGTGAATGCATGCAAAATGCTGTCTGGGGATCAGAACTAGTATATTGATATTCCATGGTGAAGAATTAAAGATATTCCATGCAATGTGAGATGCTCCACTAGTGCCAGCACTGGGCCATTTGGAATAAATCTCAGAAATTAAGCCTTGAATCAGAGTGGCGAGTATCATAATGCAATGCCAGGCTCCCCAGACAGAAAGTTGGAGGGAAAGTAGAAAGAAAGAGAGAAAGAGGCTATTTGTAATCTCTTCTTAGGCTGCATAGTTGCCTAGGTTCACAGCAATTAATTGTAACTGCATTTCTAAAACTTGTCCAACCACCAACCTACAGAAGAGCCTATCTGAGGATCATCTGCTGAGTGGGAAGGAAAGAATTCTTGTGGCTCTTGCTGGTTACATCACTGCTTAATTTGAGTTTTCCCCGTATCTAGTCAACTCATAATTATCTGCTCTAATGGGTCTCTGAGGGAGGGGTGGGAATGGGTAGCTATGACACAGATAATACTGAAGAGCAAAGGCTGCAAAATATTTTCCATTTGTCTTTGCATATATCATCTGCTTAAGAAGGAAGTATGTTTATCTTTCCAATTATGTTTTGCTGAGGCTAATTTTTTAAAATTCCCATGCCAATGAAAAAGCTATTTCATATCACACACAGAGTAGGGGAAAACAGCCTAGGTTTTAAAATCTTCAAGATAAAATTGCTAAGTCACAAACCTGAAATGTGTTTTTCTGAAAATGCGGCCTCTCCATCATTCCTGTGCCTCAGTTCAAACCTTCATTACCTCTTAACCTCCCCACTTGTTCTCTCTTCAGCTTCCCCCTCTTCATCCCGTAATGTGGGGTACTGGGAGGGAGTGGTGCTGAGTCAACATCCACAGGCCAGGTGCCAGGGGCAGGGGTGCTCCCATGCTCATCACCGAGGATTCCATACTCTGTATCCAAGGGCTTCTGTGTAGTTCAATCTAATGAAAGAAAAAGTCCAGAGAGTACAGTGCAAACGGCAAGTTTTTGCTCTGGTGATCCACAGATAGGTAGATTCGGGTAACTGCCATGCCAACCGATGGCATTTCTCAAAGCAACGAGAACAGACAACATGGGAGTTCCCATCGTGGCTTAGAGGTAATGAACCAGACTAGTAACCATGAGGACTCAGGTTCGAACCCTGGCCTTGCTCAGTGGGTTAAGGATCCGGCATTGTCGTGAGCTGTGGTGTAGGTTTCAGAGGCTTGGATCCCGTGTTGCTGCAATGGTGGTATAGGCTGGCAGCTCCAGCTCTGATTGTACCCCTAGCCTGGAAACTTCCTTATGCCACAGATGTGGCCCTAAAAAGCAAAAAAACAAAAACAATTATTTTGGAGAAAAAGGAACACTAAGCTTTATTTTTTTTTTCCTCTTTGCATTTCTGCTATGATAATCCAAACTTGCTGTGGGCAAGGCAATTGACTGTGTCTCTTTGTAAAGTCAACAGAAGATCACTTACAAGAAAGTTTAAAAAGAAGAGCGTGGATAGAAAAAGTTAACCTGTTATTTCAGTAGATATATGGTTCTAAGGCAGATCTCTTTAGGTTATGCCTCTATTTTAAAATCTTCAGTGACCTAGCATTCATGGCATTAAAACAATATGTGTTATAGTTGCAAAATTTCCAGCTGGCCTTTTCAGTTTCCTTTGTGTCACTCCCCTGCTAGGCCAAACATACACACACACAAAAAAAAAAAAAAAAAAAAAAAAAAAGGATTTTCTATTCTCCAAAGGTGTGTGTTCAACTTAATATACTTTTAAGATAGCGTCACTGCTGAAAGAATATGGGCTTAGAGCCTAAATACAGTCTCCAGACCCACATCCACCAACACATTTTTTTTTGGTCAAGCATCAAAACGTTATTATTGTTGAAAAAGGCAAAACTGAACGTTACCACTCACCCTGCTCTTTTGGCCTATTTCTTTACGGATTTAAAAAGACAAGGATGTCCCTGAAAATTAAATGATAATAAAGTGCTGCCCCAAATGCTGCTGTGAATGTACAGTTCCCTGGGCTTGTGGTCATAATTAAAGTAGGTGAGAAGGGTTACTGCATTTCTCCTTTGCATGCCCCTTCTCTAGGTCAAACGAATGATTTTTTTTTATTACAGGTAAATTCATATTTTTCTTTTTATTTTTATTTTATGTATTAATTGACTTACAACATTATGTTAGGTTCAGGTTCCTACATCGTGATTCAATATTTTTATACAACACTCTAGGTCTATTGTATTGTTGCAAATGGCAAGATTTTTTTTTTTCTTAATGGCTGAGAAATATTTCTTCCTTTTTTATTCCTCACATATTAGAAAGTCCTCTTGGTTTCCATCTAAATTATATTCAAAATCGACCACATCTTCATCACTGCCACTGCATCCCAACAAACTGCCATCGGCTGTCCCCTGGACCCCAACAAAGTCCCCTACATGGGCTCCTCTTTCCTCCACTGCCCTGTGAAGGTCCCTCCTCACAAAGGGGTCAGAGTAACCCAGTTACATTATGTCACTTTTCACCAAACACCTTTTAAGAGCTTCCTCCCATCACAGAGTAAATCAAATCGAATCAAACCCCGTGCCCTCCAATGTGCTCCCTGAACTCACCCTCCAGTGTGCTTCCTGAAGAGCTGTCCTGCCAACATTTTGATCTCATTTCCTGCCCCTTTCTCCTGCCCATAGCTCCAGTTTCAGACCAGTCACTTTATTTTTCCTCAAAATACCAAGCCCTGCCATGGACCATTTTCAATTGTTTAGAAGCAACCTCCAAAAATTCTTATGCAATATGACTTACTTTTTTGTCACACTCATCGCTCATTTTTTTTTTTCTTTTTAGGGCTGCATCTGCAGCATACAGAAGACACCAGGCTAGGGGTCAAATCAGAGCTGAAGCTGCCGGCCACAGCCACAGCCACAGTAGTGCAAGACCCGAGCCGCATCTGGAACCTATACCACAGCTCACAGCAACGCCAGATCCTTAACGCACCGAGCGAGGCAAGGGATTGAACCCACATCCTCATGGATACTAGTAAGATTTGTAACCCACTGAGCCACAATGGAAACACCTTGTTGATCATTTTTTATTTCCCATCTGTAGAATGTAATTTTCCCAAGGACAGAGTTCTTTGCTTTATTTACTAGTATATCATAAGTAGCTAGCTAAGGAGCTCAACACATTTTTAGTGCTTCTTAAGTCATAGTAGTTGAATGGAAAAATACTGGCTATCATTGTTGATACTATCAATAAGACAAGTTGCTCATCTCTATATACATACACAAGAGTCTCACAGCTCCATTTCTTTTCCACATTGTACAAAACACACCCATCATAGATCTAACATTTTTGGACATCAATCTTCTAAGGTAAGAGTGGAAGAAAAAAAATAACAAAGTTAATCACTTTTGTACTGGGTTAGTCAGCAAGGCTTATGTTTTTAATATTTCCCAAGAAATTCTCCTATTCTAATAAATGATGAAGTCCAATGTTTATGTTTCAGGCTCTGTTTCTGCTATAATCCAACTGAATATTTACCATCAGTATTCAGTATGTGTTTTATAGAAAAGTAATTAAAAAATGTCTGTTTAAACATTTCAGAAAGCCATTTCTATATGACTTGGTGGGATGGATGTTGGGATCTAAATTATAGGCTCTTGGGGAATCAATGAAATAAATGTCATTTTATCTATCACTGGTCCGAAGAAGCTCATTTGCTGTGTGAAGTCTTTTCACATCCTCCTGAGGAATTCTGGTTTCGCATTTTTCCTTTCTTTTTCTTTTTTTTTTTTTTTTGGCTTTTTAGGGCCACGCCTGCACCAAATGGAAGTTCCCAGGATAGGGGTCGAACTGGAGTTGTAGCTGCCGGCCACAGCTACAGCAAATTCAGGACCCGAGCCACAACTGCAACCTACACCACAGCTCATGGCAACGATGGATCCTCAACCCACTGAGCGAGGCCAGGGATTGAACCCATAGCCTCGTGGATACTAGTTGGGTTCATTATCACTGAGCTACGACGGGAACTCCTGGTTTGGCATTTTTTATTCAGAATATTCTGATGAGCCCATTGGAGACCACATAGATGACATTTTTTGATTAAACCACAAACCAAGCAAGTACAATGTGTGTGTGTGGGGGGCCCTTTAATGATAATTCCTGTCCATGTTAGCCACGGTTTTCCCATCACTGTAACAGTCTTCAACTGTGTAATCAGCTAGACTTTAATTCAGTTCAGGATTAATCTCAAAGTCTGAGCATCTCTCCAGTGGAACACAGCTGAGGATTAGCCAAAGCTGGATTCTAAATTCAGAGACCAGGAGCGACAGAGGAGAGAAAGGGAGAGTAGGAAATGACTGCCAAAATAAAGGTTGGCTTGCATGGGTATGTCTGCTTTCTCCCCTTCACGTCTACAAAATTCTGGAAGACCAGTTTATTTTGGAAAATTAATCTTTCCTTTAGCATGCACATTTTGCAAAAAAATAAAAATGGTTTTTATAAAAAGGTCTATACCAAAGTGGCCATGGTGTCCATTATAAGTGCATATATATTATATAAGGCATAAGGAGAGAAATAAAATCTGGTTCATATTTCTTCCCTTGGGCAGATCCCAACATCCACCCCGCCAAGTAATAGGCTATTCAATCTCTGCTTTGTTTTGCTCCTTTTGGAAGCATTGAAGCTTGTATGATTAAGATTTAGAGACGTCTTCGGGTGGTCATGTGCTAAAGCACTTTAAGCATTAGTTAGCTGTTCTACATTAGTTAGCTATTCCTGCGGGTTTTGCTTCATTAAGTGGAAAGCCATCCTTAATATAAAGCAGAGAGGAGCATCCATGTAACCTGCTCACCTTGGCTGGAAGACACATGGTTGAAAGAACATAAGCCTTGGATTATGTTTGTCTGGGTTCAAATCCCAGCCCTGCCACTTACTAACTGGTCAAGATCGGGTATGTTACTTAACGTTTCTCTGTCTCTGGATTTTCTCTTTAAGAATACTAATAACTCCTTTCTTAAAAGGTATCTTAGGATTTCACCTAAATAGTGCTATATTAGTCTGCCCCCCAGGCTGCCTTAACAAAATACTATAGACCATGGAGTTCCCATTGTGGCTCAGTGGTAACGAACCCAACTAGTATCCATGAGGATGTGGGTTCAATCCCTGGCCTCTCTCACTGGGTTAAGGATCTGGCATTGTTCGGAGCTGTGGTGTAGGTCTCACACATGGCTCGGATCTGGCGTTGCTATTGCTGTGACATAGGCTGGCAGCTACAACTCTGATTCACCCCTTAGCCCGGGAACTGCCATGTACTGCACCTGTGGCCCTAAAAAAAAACATATACACTACAGACCAACAGCTTAACTGCTTAAACAACAGACTCTTATTTTCTCACAATTTTGGAGGCTGGAAGTCGAAGATCAATGTGCCAGCATTGTTGATTTCTAGGGAGAACTTTCCCAGTTTGCAGATAGCAGCCTTCTTGCTGTGACCTCACCTGGCCTCTTCTCTGGGCACGTACACTCCTAGGATGCCTTTCTCTCTCTCTCTCTCCTTTTTTTTTTTTAGGACCAGGCTAGGGGTCGAATTAGAGCTGCAGCTCCCAGTCTACACCACAGTCACAGCAACGCCAGATCCGAGCCGCCTCTGCTACCTACACCACAGCTCATGGCATTGCTGAATCCTTTAACCCACTGAGCGAGGCCAGGGATAGAAGCCAAGTCCTCGTGGATACCAGTCAGGTTCATTTCCCCTGAGCCACAACAAGAACTCAGCCTTTCTCTTCTGAAAAGGATACCAGTCTTTCTGAACTAAGGCTCCGCTCTTATGAGCTCATTTAACCTGAAATACTTTCTTAGAGGCCCTACTCCAAATACAGTCACAGTGCGACTTAGAGCTTCAACACAGGAATTTTGAGAGAACACGATTCAGTCTACGGTGCCTGGCGCACAGTAACTTTATAATAAATATGAGCTCCTATTATGGGATGTGCTTCTACTCTTCTGTGTGTTTCTGAGTCCTACTTTCAACAGTCATCATCTTGGCTGGTTAAAAACCCAGCTTGTAAGTAGAGGCAAATTTACATGAGTAATCCTCAAGGCATACATTTATTTAAAATGACAGTGAGTGTAGTTTTGCTTCTAGTGGGGTGACTTCAACACAGACATATACACTATGCTCATCAATCTGTGTAAATTTATGTAATTTCTGTAAAAGGCACTTTACTGTAATCTTGCACAGTATGTCAGTGCTTAATGGTCAAAGCTAGTCTGCGGCTTGCTTTTTTAACCGCATATGATCTAAGAATTATCTAACATATTTTAAGTGCGGCAAAACACACGCAAGCACATGCGCACACATACGCTTGCAAGAAGAATCTGTGACTGGAGTTCCCTTCGTGGCTCAGTGGTTAATGAATCCAACTAAGAACCATGAGGTTGCGGGTTCGATCCCTGGCCTTGCTCAGTGGGTTAAGGATCCAGCATTGCCGTGAGCTGCGGTGTAGGTTGCAGACGCGGCTCGGATCCCGCGTGGCTGTGGCTGTGGCGAAGGCCGGTGGCTACAGCTCCTGTTAGACCCCTAGCCTGGGAACCTCCATATGCCGCGGGTGCGGCTCTAGATAAAAGGCAGAAAGACAAAAGAAAAAAAGAAGAAGAAGAAGAAGAATCTGTGACTGAGACTGTATGTGGTTCACAAAGTGGAAAATATTGACTCTCTGGCCCCTTCCTGAAAGAGCTTGCTGACTCTGCACAATGCAAAGGCTTTCATTTGAGCCCTTCAAGTACATCCATTTCTTGTCGCCAGAACACCTCAACTTTTCTCTATCCTGAGCCAAGTTTTATTAGTTCCCCCCAACATTTTCTCTTTATCGTCTTGATTCAGTGGAGAAGTGGTTCTATAGGTTCTGGCGTGTCTCACCAACTTCTGAGAAATACACCAAGGATAATTGCCCCTTTTACTGTTTCCTGGGACCCAACGGTGGCTCTAGAAGTGAGCAGCACTGGGGCTTTGAGCTGCTCTTTCTATTTGATACACTTACGGTCAGGCTGGACCATAAGGTTGGCCTGTGCATCTTTGAAAACTCCTTCTCGTCTCCTGCTTTCCATCCACCATGGGCTGGGGAAAGAAGGAGAAAAAAAGAAATCCCTTTTGAAGAATAATTTCATATTTTTTTTTGTCTTTTTGCCTTATCTAGAGCCGCACCCGCGGCATATGGAGGTTCCCAGGCTAGGGGTCTAACAGGAGCTGTAGCTGCCAGCCTACACCACAGCCACAGCAACGTGGGATCCGAGCCGCGTCTGCAACCTACACCGCAGCTCACGGCAACGCCGGATCCTTAACCCACTGAGCAAGGGCAGGGATCGAACCCGCAACCTCATGGCTCTTAGTCGGGTTCATTAACCACTGAGCCACAAAGGGAACTCCTGAAGAATAATTTCTATCTGTCAGGTTTCATCAGATTCTTTTCACAGGTTAGGCTCTTTAATTCTCCTTAATAAAACTTTATGGTTAAATGCCATTATTTCTGCCTTAGATGAAGAAACGGAGCCTCCTTAATCCTCAGAAGAGTTGATTTACTTGAATTCAACCCCCAGAACTCTGGCTCCGAAATTCAAGTCCTTTCATCAAAGAAACCAACGAAACTGGCTGACTTGAGCAGTAAGGAACATAAGGGTAAAAAGACTAAAACGACGCTTTTATAAATCAGCTGCCTGGGGCTGACATGTCCTGAGACATGCTGTTTTCCTCTGCGTTCTGAGCTGTGTTCCAGAGTCCAGCTGTCTGACAATCAGCTTCTAACTTAGCGAGGCAGTGTGATAACACCTCGCCTGCTCACATACACCCACGTTCCATACCCCGTTCCATACACTCATTTGAAGATAAATATTGAGAGTGTGTGTGTACTCGTGACACTGGGGGAAGTCCAAAAAGGAGCATGGTTAGGGACTGATGGCCCATATACAGGGTTATGCACATAACTGTATACAGATATGTGCACACGCACGTACACACACCGTTTAAGCAGGTGTGCCCCCTGGAGACCCCGCTAGAGCATTTCTGCTCACTTCCGTCTTACTCTTCCAGCCTTTGCCCCGAGGCAGGTTTTAAGTGAAACTCTTGGGAAACATCTGATGTGTCCTCTCTTCCTCCCAGCCTCCTAGTCCTTCTGCATAACTCTGCCTGCCCCGAACGGGAGAAACTGAATCACTACGAAGACACACATTCACTAAGAGAGCAGAAACCCAAAGAATAGGAGACAATAAATAAGTTATTTAGGAGATCTTTCTAATTACCTAACACCGTCTTTAACCGACTAAATACGTTCATCTCTAGATCATGATTACATCCGTGGTATACGTGATTGGGTTTGGACAAGAACCGATATTTAAAAAGAGAAAGAATCATGCCAGTCCCACACCAATTTAACCATGAGGGTTAGCTTCAGGCAAAGTCTGAAAATCTCACCAAAACTTCTGGGCTTTCAGGGATTTGAGCTCCAAGGGCAACCGTAACGGCACACTCAAGTTTTCTCGCCAATGTTTTTGAAAAGCAGGTCACAGCTGAAAGTATACGGAAAGATAATCATTGAGGTGGGAATTTAGTTTAGTTCTCTTTGCATATTTCTTTCCCTGGGAAGAGCAGGTGGGTAGACACGGGGAAGGACTGGATTCCAGATGGAAAACAGGTTGTGAAAGTCACTCTCTTCCTGGGATCTGGGTTCCCGAGGCTGGAGCTCCTTCAGAGTGTTTTGCTAAAGGAGTCGGTGTGGCGGGGGAGGAGCCTGACCAGCTAACAGGAAAGAGAGAAGCTTCTCTTACAGAAAGGCTGCAGAATTGCTGGATTTCCCAAGAAACAGTGACCTCTGCTTCACCCCAAGAGTCCCTGAGGGGTAGGGGGTTGTGGAAAGACTTCAAAGAGAGTGGCTGCACGTACGCCCAAGGAAGATGAACTCCAGGGTCTGTGTCTCCGAACACCAAGAAACCTCCCAGGATGCCTACGTGAAAGGTCCCACTGACTGGGACGAAGAGGATCCTGGGTACCACATCACCATGGTAACCTAAAGATAAGCGGGTCCTCTTCCCCATTTCTAGATATTGCAGGAAATTCTCATATTGCTGTGGAATCCAGAGCAAGAGAGAAACCCCCAGTAATAACTGAGATGGAGTTTCAAAGACAAAATAGTTTCATTTGAAAATATAAAAGACTATGGAGTTCCGTCATGGCTTAGCGGTAACAGACCTGACTAGTATCCATGAGGACGTGGGTTCGAGCCCTGTCCTCGCCCATGGGTTAAGGATCCACCATTGCCGTGGTCACGGATGTGGCTCAGATCCCGCATTACCGTGGCTGTGGCGTAGGCCACCAGCCACAGCGCCAATTCAACCCCTAGGCTCGGAATTTCCAAGTGCTGAGGCTTTGGCCCTAAAAAAGACAGTAAGTAAATAAATATAATAAAATAAGATAAAATAATAAAAGACTATGGTCTCTATTCCAATGCTGGCTTTATGGACCAGTCTCACACAAGTACGTCCCCAGAGTTCTCTCCACGTGGTCAAATCACAGGGCTCTTCCAACCTCTCGTGGGGCTGGCGATGCCGTAAACCAGGGGATGGCGATGCTGTAAACCAGGGGCTGGCGATGCCGTAAACCAGGGCCACCGTCATTTACGCACGGGGGCCACTGCCGCCCCAGCGATGCAGTCCAGGTCTCAGGTGGCCCCCAGTCTGCAGTGATCTCCTCTGCTTGACACAAGGAAAGACCACCCTCTCCTCGCCTGTTACGACTTGAATATGCAAAGGGGACTCTGTCATATTGTTATGTTTAGAGCCCTTCACTCTAAATTCACGAAAAACTTTCTGGCTTTTCCAGATCTTTTAAATCATATGTGCAAACCAAAAACCAGACAAACCCGCTTCCCCCGCAACACAGCAGCAGTGCCTCTGGCAGAATTCTGAGACTGTCTGACTGCTTTCTCTTCCTTGAAACCTCTGCCAGGGCCCCTATCCTTCCAGGGACCTGAAGGCTGCCTGGGGCTACCTTTCCTGACAGCACCCCACCCCAAATTTTCCCTGCCTCTCACTTCTCAGAACCACTTCCTTTGCCCAGTCTAATTTCTTCGGGGCTTTATCCTAGGAAGGAAGGAAACTGAGGAGCAAAATGGGGAAGAATCAAGAGTCCTAAGCTTCCAAAACAAAAAAAAGAGGTGTTCCTGTTGTGGCTCAGCGGTAACAAACCTGGCTAGTATCCATGAGGCTACAGGTTCAATCCCTGGCCTCGCTCAGTGGGTTAAGGATCCGGCGTTGCCACGAGCTGCAGTGTACGTGGCAGATGTGGTTCAGATCCTGCGTTGCTGTTGCTGTGCTGGAGGCCAGCAGCTGCAGCTCTGACTCAACGAACCTCCATATACTGCAGGTGCAGCCCTAAAAAAAAAAAAAAAAGACTCTTAAGTTTCCAAATGCCAGAAAAGCAAACTGAAATACCTCATTGGTTCATGCAATCCAAAGAATATGTTTATTAAAAACTAGAAAAAAAGAAGGGATAAAATGAAGGTAGAATATCCCCTACCTCTTGCCTCTGCTAGAGTATCTTTCACAGGAAAGCAGTTTTTCCCTGCCTCAGAGACTTGGCCTTAGGGCCACTGACAGCTCCCAAATTGTACATACTAATCACAGCTTCCCAGACTAAAAGGGGATTGGTTTTAGTTTCAGTGAAATATACACACACACAACACACACACACACACACACACACCAAAGCAAAACCCAAGAAGGATTCTAATTTGCTTGGTTCAGGTCACTTGTCCGTTCATAAGTCAATTAACTGTGATCAGAGGAATAGGAATTACGATTGTCCAGCTTAGATCAAGGTGGGTCCTGTCGGAACATAGAATCTCCCAATATAGCACGGGGAAGTATTTTTTAAGAAAAGAGAGAAGAGTTCCTAGCAGGTAACTATCTGTACGGTAACATTTTGGGGTGTCTAGTGAGTCAGACATTGGAATAGATGTTTACACTTGTTATAAAAAGGGATCAGGAAAAGCCAGAAAATTTTGTGTGTTAGAATTTGGAGCAAAGGGCTAATAACAATATTAAAAGATCCCCGTTGCAATCATTAAAGTTGTAATGGGGCAGGTGGGAGACAGAGAGGTTTAAGCAGCCAGCTTAGGAACCGCGCTGTCGCTCTGAATGCCAAATTTACTTTCGGGAGTAAATACCAGTATTGAAGGACTCAGATTCAACCACAGCCACAGATTACTTTCAAAGTATTATCCATATATTGATCTGTATTTTTTCCTATTTATAAACTTTGTTTGATCAAAGGAAATGAGTAAATATCCAGAAAAGCACAGAGAGAATAAACATTAGCACTTGTAATATGTATTCTTCCAAACTCTTCTCTCCTTTCCTCCCTCCCTCTTTCTCCCCCGTCTTTCTATATCTGTATCTATATCTCTCTCTCCCTCTTTCCCTCTCTCTTCCTCTCCATGTGTATGTGTGTACACACACACACACACACACACACACACACACACAAGGATCTTGAACCCTCCTTCCAAATCCTTGTCACAGGCTCAGCCTGGTAGCTGCTCTTTCCTGAGGAGGTCCAGGGTTGCCATATTTAGGAGAAGCCCTTTCTGTAGTGGTGCTAGTGGCAGAGTTCTTGGTGCAATGGCTACCTGCCAACTGACACAGAGGTCCTTTAATAGTTTAACAACTGGGATGGTGGTATGGCCGTCTGTATCAATATGTCCTGATGGAGTTTATTAGCTTGGGATGTGTTGTAACTCCTTATCGTTCACATTTTCTGCACTTAGCAAAATTTAGTGAACACCTTTCCTATGGCAAAATATATTCCCATATGAGAGCTTCCTTACTGGTCTTTGATGATGAGCTACAGATAGGCCGGGATAACGACCCCTCAGCTCCTGCAATGGCTAGGTGGGCACGTACCACCAGCTTCCACAAGCCATCCCCTCCAGCCAACTGCACTGTTTTCCCTAGCATGTTATAAAAATGCTGTCGTTTTCTTTATGTGTCATGATACGAAAACAGGTGGGAAGAACTTCTTTACACCACGGCTTTTTTGTTTTTTTTTTGTCTTTTTGCCTTTATCTAGAGCCGCAACCGCGGCATATGGAGGTTCCCAGGCTAGGGGTCTAACAGGAGCTGTAGCCGCCGGCCTTCACCACAGCCACAGCCACAGCCACGCGGGATCCAGGCCGTGTCTGCAACCTACACCACAGCTCACGGCAACGCCGGATCCTTAACCCACTGAGCAAGGCCAGGGATCGAACCCGCAACCTCACGGTTCTTAGTCGGATTTGTTAACCACTGAGCCATGACGGAAACTCCTACACCATGGTTTTTAATGAGAATATATCATCCAGTTATATGTCTGTAATATGGTTGTAACTTAGCCATTCCCCTATTAATGGACTTTCATCTTGTTACTCTTTTTTTTTCAATATTTTATTTTATTTCTAATGGACATACTTATACGCATATCTGGTTATTTTCTTAAGACAAGTTGCAGAAAGAGGATTTTTGCTATAGTGGATCCCATTTAAGGCTTAAACACAGAGTATAAAACTTTCCTGCCTGACTCTGAGTATCTAAGAACACAGCTCTAGACTTGGGCTGCAGGTGTGTGCAGCCCTGCTTCATCACCTTATTAGATGTGTGGCAGTGACCCTGTGCTTCAGTTTTTTGCTGAAAATGACAATAATCACAATATTCACCTCATCTAATGGCCATGGGGATCTAATGAGTTAATATAGATGAAGTTCATAGAACAATTCTCAGCTCATTGTTGGTCATTAAATATTAGCTATTTTCGTTAGGGGCAGTCATTTCTGCTCTTTCAGAGTTTGCCTGTTCTCAGTCCCCCAGGTATATATAAGAATATCTTCTCTCTCACAGTCCCAAAGAAATTGGGAATTCTTTTGGGAATCCGATTCTTTATAATCATTGCCATCACAGAAGAGGTGGGCAAAAAAAATTTT
>PVHT021183523.1:5391732-5466442 GCA_004024745.2 Catagonus wagneri | reverse complement strand
AAGAATTAAGTTTGGATATGACCTTTATTTTTACTGTTTGTAAATTTTTCCAAAAAAAATATAACTCCTTTAATTAGACAAATTTTTATTTTCTATAAATATACCTTTCATGTAAATATATTCTTGTTTTTATATTATATTATTCCCAAGAGTGTTTCCATTAGGCCAACCTTCCAACCCCACTCTCCTAAAAAGGTTTTTATATCAGATTCCTCAAATTTGAGCCAATATTTGTCTGATTTAACACCTCAAAAATCAGAAATAGTAGAGCTCGAAAACACAGGGTCTAATACCCTCATTTTGTAGATAAAGGAACTTGGACTTAAAAAGATTAAGTGATATGACAAAGATCAAAAAATAACTTTTTTTAATAGAGCCGAAACTGGAATTAAGGCCTTCTAACCCCCTGAATGGGGTGTCAACATGGGTTGCTTTATTTTCCAATTTATTTTTTTACTACTATTGCCTAGATTAAAAATTCTACTTCCCAGGATGATGTTCCTCAGTCCTAGTTCCTTTGTTTTGCAGTTTAGTTTGATAGTAGTTTCTATTTTTATTTTTTTAAAAATCTGGTGCGATTCTACAGTAGGAAAATGTTCTTCTTATTGCTACTTTTATACTATAATATAAAAAGTTCTAAAAATTGGAAATCACATGATATCAAAATTCTTACAAGGCATTTGGTGTATCTCCATTCAGCTCTAGTTTTAACAGGCAATTCTAACTTCATGAAGAATATGCCCAGGCATGTTCCATTTACTAAATGTTTCAGCGCTTAACTTTGTTTTCCCAGACTTGCCATTTCATTCAGATTTGACTCCCATCACCCGCATTTTGCAGGGGTCTCTGTGCCGCTTCCAAAGGTACGTGTCAGATTGTAATAACGTTTATCACTGTAAGAAGAT
Organism: Catagonus wagneri; assembly: GCA_004024745.2. NCBI lineage: Eukaryota > Metazoa > Chordata > Mammalia > Artiodactyla > Tayassuidae > Catagonus > Catagonus wagneri. The sequence goes on along the minus strand of PVHT021183523.1, from coordinate 5,465,537 downwards.
GTTGAAGTGCGTTTCCCAAATAAGAAACCCTGTTTTCCCCTCAGCTGCTGGGAGGAGCTTCACGATCTCGGGGGGGTGACCCTGTCTCTTCTCAGAGGTTCTCCTTGGGGTCTGACTGTGTAAAACAAATCTGCTTCTTTTCCAGACACACTTGGAAGTCTCTCTTTTTGTCCCCGTTTGATTTAAAAACCTACTCAGCGTCTCCGGATCAGAAGAAAACATTACTCATCTACCCAAAGATTTTTGCACCGACCAAGGCTCGTGAGACGGTCAAATTCATCATCCAAAATTTTTAAGTCAGGTTTTGTGCCTCTTAGCGATGATGATGCAGCCATCACTCTCCTCCAACACAAAAACATAGGGATCAGGGCATAAATGTTTAGAAATATCTTGATGGAAAATAAACGGTAAAATGCAGCATAACCTAGCATATGCTGACGCAGTGGGAAACAACTGGTTCCAAAAGAAATGAGCCTAATTTTCCGACCCACTGGTGTGCGAGCGACTGGACTTGGATGGGGCACAAAAGAAGCCATCTGAGGACCTAGGCTGCCAGAGGAAAAGGACGTTTTGATAATCCTGCCCTTCTCAGGAGCACTTCCACTTGGATATGAGATCCACTCTGATGTGAGTAGAGAGGGCGGCGCTGGGAAGGGACCTGCCCCCTCTGTTGCCTCCCACTCGCTTCATGGCCGCAGCAGCAACACCCCATGTCCTAGAGTCGAATCTCCGTCCACAGCATCCAGGCTCTGGGGACAAGGAAAAGCTGGAGTCCTCCTCTATGAGCCAGACCTACTCTGCCTAAAATGTCATATAATTGGAATAGATTGCATTTTTTAGTGTTGAATTGCTGTCTTTCTTCTACAGGTATGGACCTCCACCTGGCCATATAAAATGCACAGTTAGGAGTACCCCTTGTGGCTCACCGGTAATGAACCCAACTAGTATCCATGAGAACGTGGGTTCGATCCCTGGCCTCGCTCAGTGGGTCAGAGATCTAGCGTTGCCGTGAGCTGTGGTGTAGGCCGGCAGCAGCAGCTCCAATTTGACCCCTAGCCTGGGAACTTCCATAGGCCACCCGAGTGGGCCTAAAAAGCAAAAATAAATAAATAAGTAAAATAAATAAAATAAAATGCATGGTCAAAACGTCTCTCCTCACCCTTTTTTTTTTTTGTCTTTTCATAATCTTCAGCCAAAAAAAAAAAAAAAAAAAAAGACAGAGAGAGAGAACAGAATGCTTTGGGGAATTTTAGGGAGCCAAAAAGTATGCTAGACGCATTAGATTTTACGACAGATACAGGATCTAAGGGAAACAAGAAATACAGGAAAAGGTTAAACAGAATGATTCTAAGAGGAAGCAGTCTCTGGCTTGGCGCCTTAATGGACAGCAGGCATGACGCAGGGAGGACTGTAAGTCACTCATTTCCCAATTAGGTCTGATTTTCCCTGACGGCACCATAAAACCATGTCTCCATACAGCAGTAAAATTCATATTGCACTGATCAGTCAGGTTCTTTACTGCTGAACAGGTTTCCTGAACAAGTTTAGTAGTAGCCCAGATGAAATAGTCTCGAATTTGACGGATGGAGAGAGCCGGAGCCCGGGCTAATAGTACGATTTCAGTTAGGATCTTCACAACTCTTGCCAAATGGAAATGAAAACAAAGTTTCAGCCTATTCAACCCGGCCATGTTCATGACAGGCGAGCCATTGCTCCTGAAGAGCCACCAGCATAGCAGAGTCACTGGGGGGGGGCGGTCACTGGCGTATGGGAAAGGCCAGCAGGTCCGGACTATGGCCCTGATCTGTCCAGAACCATTGACTTCATTCCTTGGTCAAGAGTTTCCTTCCCTGTAAAATGGGGAGTTGAACTAGAGGCCTCCTGCAGATGAAACCACTGTGGTTCTCGGAACAGGACAAAGCAAATGTTCTGATCACATCGAGTCTGCCAGCCTTCCCTCATGAGAACACTTCAGCCAAAACAACCCCAACAGAAATAGCATGGCGTCTGAGAAATGAGTGTTTCGATGGCCACCTCCCATCAGGCTCCCCTTCCCTTCCCACTGCTGACAGGTCCCTAGGCTTTGCTAGCCCCGTGGCTGCAGTGTCACAGAGGTCAAATGAAAGGCAAAGACACATGGACAAAGACCATCAGCAGTTACCTTCTGCTTAGACCCGTGATAGCATCGGCTTGAAAACGATCGATGTGGTAAGTGGGTCCTTATGAGAGCAAAGGAAAAAGAGCCGCAAGAATTTAATGTCAGACTTCTTCCAAGTTCCTCTGCTTATTTTCATGGAAAAAACCAACAAACAAACAAATGAAAAAACAACTATGGTTCCACCCAGAAGCAGCAGCACTGGAAGTTCCTGTTGTGGCTCAGCAGTAACAAACCCTACCAGTATCCGTGGGGATGCGGGTTCGATCCCTGGCCTTGCTCAGTGGGTTAAGGATCCGGCGTTGCCATGAGCTGTGGTGTAGGTCGCAGACACGGCCTTCTTGACCCAGTAGTCTTTATATGTGGGTAGCTATCACCTCACAGTTGGACTGTCTTCTCAGAATTCACTTCTAACTTAGATTTTCTAACGTGGACGAGAATCCCTGCTTTCTTGGACCCTACTAGCACAGCTGTTCAGGGTCTCCCTCCTCATCATACACACACAGACTAGGATGAACAGGGTTCTCTGGTTTTTTTCCCGATAAACTAAGAAAAAGTAGGTGAACATTTGAAATCTCAATTGCAAATAAAGCTGCCGCCTTTTTTCATTTTTTCTTTTCCGTTTTCTTTCTTTCTTTCTTTCTTTTTTTTTTTTTGCCTTTTAGGTCTGCATCCATGGCATATGGAAGTTCCCAGGCTAGTGGTTGAATCGGAGCTACAGCTTCTGGCCTACGCCACAGCAACAGCAACACAGGATCCGAGCCACATCTGCAACCTACATACATCACAGCTCACGGCAACACTGTATCCTTAAACCACTGAGAGAGGCCAGGAATCGAACTGGCATCCTCATGGATACCATTTGGGTTCGTTACCGCTGAGTCGCCACGGGAACTCCATTTGTGCCACATTTTAGATTTCACATGTAAGTGAAATCGTATGGTATTTGCCTTTCTCTTAATAGCTACTTTTTATAAAAGACTGAAATTCAGAAAGGTTAATTGACTTGCCCAGGGTTTAGTAACTCCATGTTCTAAGTACTCAATATGTCTTTGTTTCTCGTGACATCAGAATTTTCAATATGAATATTCAAAAGTATTAATTTTGAAGGCAAATTAAGAATTAAGAGTCTTTTGTATGTATGATGTTAGAACACAGAACAGTTGTTCCAAAAATAGGAGACGCTCTTAATCTGGAAAGACCGGAGGTTGAATCCCAGCTAACCACATCTGAGACTACGGCAAGGACCTTCAGATGTTCTGAGACTCATTCTCATCTGTCCAGGGAAGGGTGACGGGTATTTAAATAAAGTGATGCATTTAAAGACTTGTGCCAATAGATGCGATTCTTGCTTAATGTTCCATATTTTTGAGAAGTGAAAATTTTTCCTGTCTTTGAGAAATTACACTTAATTTCTAAAAATGATAAAAAGCTCTTCACACTTGGTATCATTAAGACCTGGTTATTTTATCTTCATTTTAAAATATATACCAATCGTAACAGAGCAATTTTGAAAATTCCTCTTGGAAACCTACCACATAAAAGACTGGTGCTAAGAAAAAAACAAAACAAAAACTTTACAAGTATTGAAATACAATTCAAACCCAGAGGTAATGTGGAAGAAATTTTTCTGTGTACTTTAGGTTGACATGGAGCCTTGTCTTTTGGTCTCTGGAAGGAATTAAATAAGACACACAATAGGCAGTTCAGTAATGACTGAAAAGCGTGTCTGAAGCTTTACTTCCTCTCCATGGTTCCACCCAGGTGGCATCAATTTATGTAATTGTCCAAGACACAGAACTTCTGAACAATAAATAAAATTCACCCCCTTAATAAGCTGAACTATTTAAATAAAGATCAAAATTTCTTCCCTGAGACTTCATAAATTTAAAAATCCATTCCACTTTGCACATACTTTTAGCTCCTTTTATGCCCACACTCTTTGCTGGACATGAGAGAAGATGCAGAAATGATTAGGTTGAGGTCACTTTGGAGAATGAAAATGCGGCAGGAAATTTAGCCCAGCAGAGAGTGCAGTCAAGCCGGGATGGGTGGTTTCAAGGAAGCAGTTTAGGAGAGCAGAGGAAGAAGCGTCGGTTCTGCCTAGAGCACTGCAAAAAGGCACGGGAGAAAACCACCCTCGAGTGGAGACTCCGAGAATATTTACATAGAATGGGAGGAAAGTACAACTCAGATATAGAGAACAAGGGGAATGAAACATAAGTGTAAACGTGAAGGATACTTGGAGTGGAGAGCAAGTTCTCTGGTTTAACAAGAGCACAGAGCAGGTGGCAGCAAGAGGCATCACTGAGGTAGAATAAGAGCTTCCAAAGCAATGGCCGTGTCCTAACACCTGGAGTCTGTTATCTTTCCTGGCAGAGGAGAATTAAGGATTCTGACCGACTGATCGTAATACAGGGAGATCATCACAGATTATCTAGGTGGACCTAATAGTCTAGTAGGATCCTTAAAACTGGAAGAGAGAGGCAGAACATGTCAGAGTGCTGCAATACAAAAGGGAACTGACTTGCATCGCTGTCTCTGAAAACAGAGGAAGGGGGCCGCCAGCCATGGGATGCAAGGAGCCTCTAGAAGCCAAAACAAACAAGGAAACAAACTCTTCCTCAAGTCTCCAGACTGTAAGGCAGCTCTGATGGCCCCTTCCTCTTAGCCCGGTGAGATCCATATCAGACCTCCGAGCTATCAACCGCAAAATAATTTTCTGTTGTTGTGAGCCATTAAGTTTTGGTAATTTGTTACAGCAGCTGTAAGAAACTAATACACAGGTGAAGAGTGCAAACACTGCCAGGGGCCAAGGGGAAGCGCTTAGAGGAATCTCAGAGATATCGGGCCTTTTTTTCTAAGAATGAAATACCATGAAAAGTGAACCCGGGATTGGTTCTCTGCTTTGGAAGGCTGAATGGGGAAGTTCTGGGGCGTGTCCACTGGAGGAGGTTAGGTCGGAGGAAGGAAAATGATCGGGGTTGTTGCAGTAGCACGGTATGCTGAGTTAGGGCCATAGATCCAGAGCTCAGAGGATGTTATAATAATGATACAAGACACTGAATAGGTGCAACAGATCTACAGTGATCTAGAGGTAGAAGCAGTATCTTGGTACCAGAGGCTGGTTTAGACCTATTTCACAAAGCTTATTCACATATTCACGTACCACCACTTTATTTCTCCCAGAAGGAAAAATTCTGCCAAAGAGCAAGTTAAGAAAAGATTGGTTAGAACAAGGCAGTCTTCTGTAACTGAGCCCCTCTGTAGAAAAATCACAACCGGGAACAGGATTCAGAAATCTGTGGGTCCAGTCATTTTGTCAAGAACTTGAGGGTACTGAAGATTGTCCCGTGTGACGGCTTTCTCAATCTGACTAGATCTGTAGCAATTAATTGTACTAACCAATTCAGATAGACTACATGCAACTCAGTTCCTTCAAAGAATTTGGGAATAAGTAAAGGACCTATGCACATTCATTCCCTCATCCAAATAATCACTACTAAAGGTCAAGCCTTTGCCCGGCCCAATTCTAGAGCTGCCTGGATTCTTCAAGGAGGGCAAAGAGTTTATGTTTGTTCAGAGGACAGTGGGAACACAGTGCCTGAAAAAACTGGCAGGGAGTTCCCGTTGCGGCTCGGCAGTAACAAAACCGACTAGTATACATGAGGAGGCGGGTTTGATCCCTGACCTCGCTCAGTGGGTTAAGGATACGGCCAGCATTGCCGTGAGCTGTGGTGCAGGTCACAGATGCAGCTCAGACCTGGCTATTGCTGTGGCTGTGGTGTAGGCTGGCAGCTGCAGTTCTGATTCAACTCCTAGCCTGCAAACTTCCATATGCCACAGGCATGCCCCCCCCCAAAAAAATCAAAAAAACAAAAAACCTGACTGGCATATCAGCAAAGGCTTCTTCGAAGAGATAGGTTTTGAGGATGGTATAGAAAATACCAAGACAAAGGAGAAGGGAAGCAGAAGGTAGAACCCCGGCAAAGAAAGGAACAGTGAAACCACGTGGCTTTTGGAAAACAGGAAATACCACCTTCAAATGTTCCCTGGGGAATATGACAGATCCCTCATCTCTCTCTCTCTCAATATATATTAGAACACAAAAGAAAAAAAAAAAAGGAATGCTTTTTTTCCCCTCCTCTCCACTCTCTGCTGAAAAACTGAACCACTAAGATACACACATGCATATGGATGTGTCAGGAGCGGAGGGAGAAAAGGGCATTTTTCAACTTTACCAAGGTTTGGTTGACACAGAAAACTGCAGGATATTTAAAGTGTACATTGTGAGAGGATTCCTCCCATCAGTCAATGATCACATCACCTCATAGTTTTGTCTTTTGAAAAAAAAAAAAAAGTCTCATTTGTCTCACAACCGAAAATTTGTTCCCTCCTCTTGCCAGCTTCTCCCTGTTTCTCTCACCCCCTAGCCCCTGTAACCACTTTTCTACTACTTGTTTCTGAGTTTGATTTTTTTTTCAAGATTCTGCATGTAAATCATACCATGCAGTATTCGTCTCCCTCTATCTGCTTTATTTTACCTAGTGTAATATCCCCAAGGTCCGTCCATGTTGATACAAATGGCAGGATCTTATTTCCCATGGCAGAATAATATTATATACATAATTATATATATTATTATATACAATAATATATATTATATATATAATCACATCTCCATTCACATCCTCATCCACTGACACTTAGCTTAATATAACATATAATATTATATATATATATATCTTACATCTTCTTTATCTAGCCATCCATTGACATACACTATCTATTCATCCACTGACATACACTTAACATATTATAACATATAATATTTTATATATGTATATCTTACATCTTCTTTATCTACTCATCCATTGACATACACTCAGCCTCCATATCTTGGCTGTTGTGAATAATGCTGCAATAAAATATGGGAGTGCAGATATATTTTTGTATCCCATTTTCATCTTCTTTGGATCTATACCCAGAAATGGCCTGCTGGATCATAAGGTAGTTCTACTGTTCATCTTTTGGGAAACCTTCCTCCTGTGTTCCATAAAAGTTGCACCAATTTACATTCCTACCAACAGTGCATAAGGATTCCCTGCTGAAAAGGCATTTTTGATGATAATTTTGAATCAGACCGTACCATATCTGAAGCTAGTCACTCCTGGAATATCCTATTGAAGAGCCTATAAATATCCTTTTTAAGAAAAACCGCATTAGTTTGATTTTAGTTACTTACAACAGAGGGCTCTTGATTGATACGTAAGTAACCTGAGCCCCAAAAAAAAAAAAAATCACTAAAGGTGTTTTGTTCTTTCATAAATATTCCTGAAAGCACTGAAGCTGTCTAAGTCAGAAAACCATTCATAAAGGCAAAAAGAACACTCATATACACATACACCTATATAAACACTACCTCCATACTGGAAGCTGCCAAAAATTCCAACCAAATAGGATAGGTACCCTAGGCTTTAATGCAACAGAATTGTTTCAGTTCGTTGCTTTTCATAAGAAAGATTTTATTTCCCCAGTTGATCAGAGAGCATTCTTGGGAAAAAGTCTGTTGATATTCCCCTTGCTGAGTTTTAAATAGCCTGAGTATGTGTGATATATCTTTTGTAGTGAGTACTTTAGAGAAAAAGCATTGCTTTTAAATCTCATGCATGCCCCAAATGTAATGTGAAATAAATTCCACCGTGAATGAGCTCCTGCCATGTCTAAAAACTGAATTGTAATATGCAAGTTTCTCCTAGACAGGCCATTTTTTTTTGTGCAGTCTTAAAAGCAGCAAAGCTAAGAGGATTGATAAATTTTAAATCTCTCTAGCAGATTTCATGGAAAGCAGTAAGTTTCTATCTCCCTGCAACTTTAGTAGCAAAAACATGAGTAATTCATTCTGAGGTTCCCAGGAACTCAAGCCTGTTCAATTAACAGGGTGCCTGCCTATTTTTACTAGATACAGGAAAGTTGGGATGAAGACTAATAATGAAACTGACAGCCTTGGGTCTGCCCTCCAGGAATGTGTATTTCATCTTTGAGATGAACCTCGCGTCAGAGAGGGTGGTCTCTGAATTTTTCCTTCTTCTTTTTGGCATGCTTCCGAAACTCTCAGATTTTACGTAAAGCTCCAAGTCAACCCAACCTCTGTTGGTGACTCACTGCTTTAGGGAAGGGTAATGCTGAAGTTTCCTCCGTCATTCTCTCATCCCTCAAAGGTGGGGAGTCTTTTATGAATTCTCAAAGAAGAGCTGACTCTCCCTAGAGAGCCTCTACAAACTCAGCAGGAATTGGATTTAAATGGCAAGAACAGCTACCGTTAACTAAGCACATACTACATGCAAGCACTTCACCTGCTTTTCAGACATCACCTCTCTTAATTCACGCCATGATCTCCCCAAACAGAGGTCCTGTGATTTCCAACGTAAAGAGCCTGAAGACCAGTGAGGTGAATTAACTGAATTAAGGCCACAAAGTTTCTAAAGAAGCCAAATTCAAATCTTGAGCTGTCTGTCACCAAAGCGTCCCCCCCCCGCCCCCGTTCTTTCCACTCTGCCGTGCCCCGCTGCAAAAGTGCCTCGAAGGCCTCATATTGAAGCTGTGAAGTAATACATTAGAATAAATACAGTTAAAGAGGCGCTGGCTGGCTTTCTTCTTCCACACCTCAGATCATACCATGAACTACTAAGGCATCGTCTGTAACCTGAGAAAAAGTCCTCCCAGAGGCACTTCACCTGCAATCACCGAAGATAAGAAAGCATTCCATACGCCACGCCACCCTTAACACAGCCCACAGAGGTCACTCCTGTCACCAAGGTCTCACCGCTGAGCAGAACGGTAACCAGTGGACCAAATAGACACTGATGTACCAGATCAAGACTTACAAATATCATCTCTGAGTAACAGTCATGTACCATGCACTGGTGGCTACGCATGCCCAATGTGAGTTGAAATATGCAAAATAAGTAGTTGAACATAACCAACTTTTTTTCAAAGAACAAGCCATTTGCAAATGCAAATGGAAACTGAGGTCCCTGCAGACATGAATTGTGAAAATAAGCATTAGGCCATTCACGTTTTATCTCTTTAGCTCCAAGAACTTCGCAGTTGCTCTTAATGTGTGTGTGAATATTTTATGTGTGTGTTTTGAAAGAGACACCTTTCTTAAAATTCTCTACACATGGCAGGTTGCAGCAGAATTTTTTTTTCAAACACCTAAGCTTTCCTAAAACACTGAATATTATTCTCAGAACCCAGTGTGTTAGGAATGAAGTAACCCAGTGTCATTTCTTCTGAAAAAGAAATATATCATTTCTTTTAAACTTAAGAGTTGTTTTTTTTTTCCTTTAAAATAATGTGATTAGCTTCCGGGAAAAAATTTATATAAAACATAAGATTTTATAGATAGTTTTAAAATTTCCCTTTCTGTACTCTTATCAGTTATAAGCTACTGAAACTGACTGGGCAGGTTCATTGGTTAAAATGACAGAATAAGAATGTGTTATAATGTTAAATTCCACTCTAGTAAGCTATATATATATCTTTTAAAGCATGGCAAGATACACGGAAATTTGCCATATTAAGCATTTTTAGGTGTACAGTTAAATAGCATTTACTACATTTACATTCCATTTGATCACTACTATCCATCTCCAGAACTCTTTTTATCTTTCAGAACTGAAATTGTCCTCAACTCCTACCTCCCCTCAGTCCCTGGAAACCACCATTTTACTTTTTTGTCTCAATGAATCTTTACTCTAGGTGCCTCATATAAGAAGAATTATGCAATATTTATCTTTCTGTGATGGGTGGTTTCACCAAGCATTATGTCCTCAAGCTTCACCCATGTCGTAGCATGTGTCAGACTTCCTTTTTTAAGGCTGAATTGCAGTCCACTGCCAATATATGCCATGTTTTATCTACTCATTCTTCGAGGAACACTTGAATTGCTTTCACTTTGGGCTATTATTATATATCACGCTGATATCATCATGGGCATACAAATTTCTTTTCAAGATCCCACCTTCACTTCTTTAGGTAAACACTCCAAAGTAGAAATGCTGGATCAGATGGATAATTCTATGTAATTTTTTCAAGAACTACCATGTTATTTCCACAGTGGCTGCAGTATCTTAAAGCCTCACTAGTGACAAATTTTCCATATCCTCACCACTTGCTATTTCCTGCTTTAAAAAACAAATGATAACCTTTCCAATGGGCATGAGGTGGTACGTCTCATTGTGATTTGATTTGCAGCTCCTTTAGAATTAGTTGGGAATCTGCTCTCTTCTTTGGAGAAATGTTTATTCGAGTCCTTTGCCTATTTTTTAATCAAGTTGTTTATCTTTTGTTGTTGAGTTATAGGAGCTCTTTATATATTCTGGGTATTAATCCCTATAAAATGTATGATGGGCAAATATTTTCTCCTATTCTGTGCATTTGTCTGTTCACTCTCTCAATTGTGTTCTTTGAAATTTTGATGCAGTTCAATTATCTGTTTTTCATTTTGTTGCCTGTGCTTTTGGTGTCATATCCAAGAAATCATTGCTAAATCCAATGTCCCCTAAGTTTTCTTCCAAGAGTTTTATAATTCTAGCTCTTCCATTTAAGTTTTTGATACATTTGGAGTTAATTTTTGTATATGGAGTAAGGAGTTCCACTTCATTTTCTGCATACACACACACACACACACACACGTATATGGCCATCGATTCTCATTATTCATGGAAGTCTTGTCCTAGACAGTCATTTTGTTAACTAATTAATTAATTAATTTATTGCTTTTTACGACCATACCTGCAGCATATGGAGGTTCCTAGGGTAGGTGTCAAATCGGAGCTACAGCTGCTGGCCTATACCATAGCCATAGCTACGACAGGTCTGAGCTGAGTCTGCAACCTCCACCACAGCTCACTGCAATGCCAGATCCCCCTCCTACTGAGTGAGCCCAGGGATCAAACCCACATCCTCATGGATACCAGATGAATTCATTTGTGCTGAGCTACAATGGGAATTCCTATTCAGTCATTTTAAACATTGAATTCGGGAATACTGAACCACTACACTAGAGGAAATGTAAGATTAGTCTCCTGTGAGCTTGTGGTCACATTTTTGTCAACTAATCAATACATAGTCTTGTTTTATGTGTGTTTCTGTTTAAAGATACCCCATTCGATGTACATTGTTGATTTATTAACATCAAGTCCAGACCCAGCATCACTACGGCTCATACCTGAAAGAAGCTTATCTATCATACTGATTTTCTCCATGAGATAACACAACCCTGCTCTTAGCACTAGAATGCGCTCAGCACAATGTTTGGGGGGCATTTTAAATAGAAAAAAAAAACAAACATAAAAACGGGGAAAAGATGGCACTCGATAGGCCATGAAAAGGATACCTGTGTACAGTAGAAAAGCAGAACCATGAAGGCAGAGTGCTGCCTTGTTCCATTTCAGTTGGGAATGTGTGCAGATCAACTCAAACGTTTTGCTGCTCTGCACATATCTGCAAATAACCATGAGAGCACCGCACACATTAACGCAGGATTACAAATACATTTTAGCAAGTAGGCGAATTAGAAAAAGTTGAATCCGTGAATAATGAGGATTGCGCAAATACGTATCTCTACTTTGCTTCAGGAATCCTTCTCTCTCTGACATCCGCTGAGAAGAAGAATCAGATGTGCATAAACTGAGGAATAAAGACGTATATGTTTAGTCTTGGTCTCTTAGGGACTTTGATATAATTTCTTTGACCTCCCTCACCAGCCTCCCCCAAACCGACCGTCTCTCACCCTCAGACACAATTTCAGAAAGCATGAGAAAAAGATGTTTGTTCTCATTCTGAAATTATACTCTACGTGGTTATTTGGTCCAAATCATTGAATTTTCTAAAGCTTGACTCAAGTATCCAGATCACTGAAGCAAATACGTAGCTATTATGAAGACAGACACATCTGACCAGCAAAACTCGATGTCTTAAATGCTTGAACACGTGACTCCGATACTTTGGCTTGCTGCCATGTACCTTATTGTAAGATGAGACTATCTAACAACTACTGTGAGCTCTGACCAGTGCAGCTGTGAGGCAAGCCGAGGGAAATTAACAGGATGCTGTACTGCTATGATCACTTCTTTTAAACAGCACTAACCTGAGGTCGCATAGGTTGAGTCCCAACAATTCTGACATGCTAACAAGATCCCAGTCGCTGAGCAGACATGGGCCTGTGGTGAATCTAAGTTAAAGACAATCTTGTGGAAGTGCTGGGGCTCTTCAAGCTGCTTTCTCCTCCCTCATGATTTTCCAAGCAAATGAGCTGATTTTATTTAAAACTAAAATGAGATTACAAGGAGTTCCCGTTGTGGCTCAACCTAAGAACCCGACTAGTATCCCTAGCATCTGTGAGGATGCAGGTTCAATCCCTGGCCTCGCTTAGTGGATTAAGGATCTGGTGTTGCCGTGAGCTGTGGTACAGATCACAGACGTGGCTCGGATCCTGTGTTGCTGTGGCTGTGGTGTAGGCCAGCAGCTGCAGCTTTGATTTGACCTCTTGCCTGGGAACTCCCATATGCTTCAGGTACGGCCCTAAAAAGCTAAATAAATAAATAAATAAATAAATAAATAAAAATGGGATTACATTTAGAATGGATAAGTAATGAGACCCTACTGTAGAGCAGAGGGAACTACATCCAATCTCTTGGGACAGAACACGATAGAAGATAACATGAAAAAAAGAATATATATATGTATGACTGGGTCACTTTGCAGTACAGCAGAGATTAGCACCACATTCCAAATCAACTATAATTTAAAAAAACAGAAAACCCACAAAACCCCACAAGTTAAAACTAAAATGAGATTTTCTGTTTTATTTCCTATTTCTATCATTTACCATGAATGCTAATTATGTCTATATATGTGTGTATACTTTTGTATCTAAAGATATGAAACATATTCATAAATGTGTCCATTTGTCTTCCTTCCACGTGTCTAGATCTCAGAGTTCTACGACTACCTTCTCTGAGATTTGTGCCTTCTTCAACAAAAATAGACCCTGCCTTCAGAAGTTCTGGTGGGTTGAATTGTATCCCCCAAAAGATATGTTTAATTCTTAAACTCCCACACCTGTGACTGCAACCTTATTTACAAATAGGGTCTTTGCAGATGTGATCAAGTGAGGATAAGGTTATAGGGGATTAGAACAGTGCCCTTATAAGAGAGAAATTTGGACAAAAAGACATCAGACCTGGGAGAAGGTCACAAGAAGACAGAGACAAAAGTTGGAATGATGCACCTACAAGCCAAAGAACACCAAGGACCACTGCCAGTCATCACAGGTTAGGGAGACACAAGGAACCATCTGCCACTGAACCTTCAGAGATAGCCTGGCCCTGCCCACACCTTCATTCCGATTCCCAGCCTTCGGAACTATATGAGAATAAATTTCTGTGGTTTTCAACCACCCAGCTTGGAGTTCCCTTCATGTCTCAGCAGAAATGGATCTGACTAGCATCCATGAGGACACAGGTTTGATCCCTGTGTTTGCTCAGTGGGTTAAGGATCCTGCGTTGCTGTGAGCTGTGGGGTAGGTCGCAGACGTGAGTGGGATCTGGTGTTGCTGTGGCTGTGATGTAGGTCGGCAAGTACAGCTCCGATACGAGCCCTGGCCTGGAAACCTCCTTATGCCGCGGATATGGCCCTAAAAAGATAAACAAACAAACAAACCACCCAGCTTGTGGTGATTTGTTAGATCAGTTCTAGAAAACTACGACAGAAGGCTTTTCTGGAAACAGTACTGCTTATACAATGCTTTGTCTGTTTCATTCCAGAGAATTATTTCTTAATTAAGTGTGTCTCACAGAACATCTATATAATTTTCTCATTTTATGGAGATGGGAACTGAGATTCAATGACATTATTTGTTGTAGATCAGGGAGATATAAAGGGGAAGAGTCAGAAAAATTATACAATCTCCTGACTTCTTGATTTGTGCTTCTTTTCAACGCACACATTTGCAAAGAAATTTTAAACTTTTGGCTGAAAGAACAAACACGTAATTCTTTATCATCCTTTCAAACTACAGCTATAGATTTAGTAGCACTCAAGAAATATCTTCAGGAGTTCCTGTTGCGGCTCAGCGGTAACAAACCCAACTGGTATCCATAAGGACGTGGGTTCGATCCCTGGCCTTGCTCATGGGTTAAGGATCCAGCGTTGCGGTAGGTGTGGTGTGGGTCAGCAGCGGTAGCTCCGAGTCAGTCCCTAGCCTGGGAACTTCCATGTGCCACAGGTGTGGCCCTAAAAAGCAAAAAAGAAAGAAAAGGTGAAAAAAATGCCTTCAGAGCTATAGGAATTAGCACCTCACTGTTCCAAAGGTAGCTGAAGATTCTGCTTGGTTCAATAAATAATATGAAATACAACTTATCACATTGTCTTGGACTTTGGTCCTTTTTTGTAATGGAATCTGTAACTGGATACAGACTTGCATCATTTAATTCATGGTTCTAGCAGATTAAAAGTTTTCTACCTCGCTTTTCCCAAATGTACCCTCACAGGTCCACATACACACCTACCGTAACAGTTAGACCTTGACTGAAGCATTAGGTACATATAAAAAAATCTTTACAGTAACATATTTCCCGGTGAATAAGATCTGATTTTCCCCAAATTACTATGTGTCTGAAGAGCAAGAAGGGAAGGCTCGGGCATCAAAGATAAGAGGGGTTGGGGAAGATGTGCTGTTCTCAGTGACGGCAAGAAGCACACACGCCATCACTGCAAAGACAAAGATTCAGAGCTTACCAGTCACCTCATTTTCCTAAAACGAAGCAATAAATCTTATTTCACAAAGCTGATCAAGGCTAAAATTTGAGGGTTTTCCCTTGCTTTTTTTTTTTGCTTTTTAGGGCCTCCTGCGGCATATGGAAGTTTTGAGGCTAGGGGTCGAATCAGAGCTGCAGCTGCTGGCCTACACCACAGCCACAGCAACACAGGATCCAAGCCGCGTCTGCAACCTACACCACAGCCACAGCAGCGCTGGATCCTTAACCCACTGAGCAAGGCCAGAGATCGAACCCAAATCCTCATGGATACTAGTCGGGCTTGTTTCTGCTAAGCCACAACAGGAACTCCTTGAGTTACTTTATTTATACTTTAGGTTAAAGTATATAACTACCATAATTAAAAGCCGTCTAGTTATTGTTCTTTTTCACCTATAAGTAGGTGTATAATAATAATCAATGATACATTTACTTTCCTGGATGCCAGAGCATGACACTGGATTTCTTCACAATACAACTTTAGGTATACTTACTGCAGCTTTTTGGTGGATTGTCTTCAAGAATTATGGTTACCTTCAGAGGCATTCAATCAAATTTATTTTGCATTGCTTTACATTTTAGTTACCAAGATTCATTAAAATGCATTACCACCTGTGCTTTTCGGTATTGCATGTATGGTGGGACTTATTTTAAAATTAAAACTTGTGTTTCATGGCTAGATATGTACCAGAGTACCTACTGACAACAGCATAGATTTTTTTTTAGCCATGCTACTTTATAGCAACTTATTCAGTTTCCATACAATATTACTGTATAACCAAGCATTTCAAACTCCTTCTGGTTTACATACATATACATATACATATACATATACACATATACATGCATATATTCTAGATATATTTATTTATGCTACACTTCATCAAAATTAAAATTAGTTAATGCACATATGTCAAAAAGTTCTTAACATTTTTTCAAAAAGTTATCCTTAATGTAACTTTGTAATTAATGTTTCTTAATGTAATTAAGAAACGTCTTACACTTTAGCCACTCAAACATTAATACTTTGAATAGTCTGCAGTTATGCTAGTATGTGGGCTATTAGCCACATGTGGCTATTAAATTTAAATGAACTAAAAATAGAAGTGAAAATTCAGTTTCTGAGTCACACTGCTCACACTTCTGATGTTCAATAACCACGTGTGGCTAGTAGTTACATTACCAGAGAGTGTGGATATTAAGGATTTCTATCATTATAAGAAGTTCTATTGGACTTTGCTGGTCTACAGCGATTTCAATTCAGAATTTAAACTTAAAAAATAGATTATTTGTAAAGAATATGAATACAGTTCACTTATGTATCCCAAAGAACAGATTTTAGGACTCTTTAAAACAAAGGCCAAAAGAAAAGGAAAAATAAAGGATATAAAATTTTTTGCATAAAATGCTAAATATCCAGAGGTTCTACATCAAATTCCTCTATTTCTTCAGTTCCGGTTCTCTGTTTCTGAATCAAGCTGATGTACACCTAGTGGTTATATTTTCCAAGTCTTTTCGAATTATTTCAATAATTTGCATGCTTTCTATCACATAACCAGCCTGTGTATCGTAGTGTGATAATCCATAGCTTCATTGCTTGGAGTGTTCATTTCAATTAGGGATTTAGCTAGCTTTCTGAAAACATCCAGATCTAATTCTAAATGTCCTAGTACATAAAATATAGTAACACATGGATATTATGTAGAATCTCTTCCCATTCATGTTACAGAAAAATGCTAGGTGGACATAAAGATAAAATATAATTTATATGGTAGTATTACATCTTAAAATTACACTACGCTTTTTTTAAATTAATGACTTACCATTATTGTTTGTTTCTTCAAGGAGTACTTTATTTTTTATATGCAGTTGTAATACACACCTGGAAAAAAGGAAGAGAATAAACTAAGAATGTTCGCATAAAATACCACCTCTGCGACTGAAAAATAAATTATTGAAACAGAGTGTAAAAGAGGTAAATTTAGTCTCTCATTTAAATTTCCCCTTCCTGTCATTCATAATTTCTAGGTTTTGGTTTCAGCATGAATGTTAGATAAGAAAAATAAACACAGTACTCCTTCAAAGAGTCTTAAGTAATATGTCATAAAAATTGCTCAAGGTCAAAGCTCAAACACCATAGGAGAAAGCTGCTGGCTGTTTAGAGAGCTTCTCATGAACAAAGCAATAATTTCAAAGATGCAGGGGTGCTTCCAGCCGAAACCAGGAAGAAGGGTTTTCCTACAGAGAATACTGCCGTAATGGTACATGCTCCCAGGAAAGAAATGGACTTTAATAATGTAACAAGTCTGTCAAAACCCCATAGCAACGTCCTTTGGTGTCTGGCCAGAGAGATATACTCTTAACAGCGGAAATACTGCTTTCATCTCTTTCCCTAGTCATGAAAATGAAACGAGTTTCATTTTACTATTTCTCAGTGGGCAGTTCTTTGTTACAAAAATTAAAAACAGGACACAGAACATGTTCAAGTTGTAAAGCTCACTAAAGGTATGTTACTTTAACAAGACATGCTATGCAATTGCCTAAGTATTATAAGAATGCTCATTCAAGGATCACATACCAGTCTACCCTAAGAGAAGCCCAATGTTGATTGCTGCACAAGCAAAGATAAACACAATTCATGAAAGTAATGAGGAAGAGGAGAGGGACCAGCTGGGTATCAATCATCAACACCTTTTAAAGTTCTGTTTCCACTTTCTTTTTAATCTCTTCTGATTTATTTGACATCTTCAGCTATATCCCTGGAAGATTCAGAAAAGGAAAAAAAAAAAGAAACGAGCAAGACTATTAAAAAGAAAGTATATATAAGAAAGAGAGATAGGTAGTACCTGTCATGGCTTAGCGGTAACAAACCCGACTAGGGTTCATGAGGATGCGGGTTTGATCCCTGGCCTCGCTCAGTGTTAAGGATCTGGCATTGCTGTGAGCTGTGGTGTAGGTCAAGGACGAGGCTCAGATCCTGCGTTGCTGAGGCTGTGGTGTAGGCTGGCAGCTGCAGCTCCAAATCAACCCCTAATCTGGGAATGTCCATATGCTGTGCGTATTGCCCTAAAAAAGACAAAAGAAAGAAAGAAAAGAAAAGAAAGAAAGAAAGAAAGAAAGAAAGGGGAAAGAAAGAAAGAAAGAAAGAAAGAAAGACAGAGACAGGAAGGAAGGAAGAAAGAAAGAAAGAAAAAGAAAGATAGGAGTTGGTTATCGAGTAAATTTTATGTAATAAATTGTACATATATGTATTGATATTTTACTAAATCTTCAATAGCATGCCATGCGCTAAAAAAAGACACTAATTTCAGATGGTTAAATCTAATGTATTGGGGATATATATGGCTTTATCTAATTTCTAGAATCAAGTAGGGCATTAATTAATCAGAATCAATGAATAATTATATAATAAAAAGTGTATTTACTGCCACATCATCTTGTATAGACACATAACAATAGTTCAATTATAATTCAAAGATGGGAGAAAGCCACAATTAGCTATATTCACTTCAATGAAGAAAATAAGAATTCACCTGGCCTTGGTGGACTGCCCATATACATAGAGGAAGAAAGTGGGGAAGAGGGTCCTTGCAGACTATGAAGAGATGGAGTCAAAAGTGAGCATCTCCAGAGTTCCCGAGGTGGCTCAGAGGGTTAAGACTCCGACTAGTATCCGTGAGGATGCGGGTTCGATCCCTGGCCTCTCTCAGTGGTTTAAGGATCAGGTGTTGCCATGAGCTGTGGGGTAGGCTGCAGACACAGCTCGGATCTAGCATTGCTGTGGCTGTGGCGTGGGCCAGCAGCTGCAGCTCTGATTCAAAGCCTAGTCGGGAAACCTCCATATTCCAAAGGTGCAGCCCTAAAAAGAAAAAACAAACATTTTTTAACAACAACAACAACAAAAAAAAAGTGAGCATCTCAGCTCAGAAGACAATTCAGGTCCTATCGGCGAAACAGGATTTTGCACATGCACTGGAGAGTTATGGAAAAATCAGGTTACAAGGATCAGATAAAGTCTGTATTCAGAACACTACCATAGCTTCCAAAGCAAGCAAGACTTTCTAAGTTAAATGGCATTTGCATTCATCTTTTGTTGCAATAGGGCCTCAATGAAATAAAAGCCCAGAAGTACAATAAGGAAGAAACCTAAACTAAGAAAAACAAAGATACAGGGAGTTCTTGTTGTGGCTCAGTGGTAATGAATCTGACTAGTATCCACAAGGACTTGGGTTTGATCCTTGGTCTCACTCAATGGGTTAAAGGGTCGGAATGCCTTGAGCTGTAGTGTGGATTGAAGATGTGGCTCTGATTTGATCTGGTTGTGACTGTGGTGTAGGCTGGCAGCTGCAGCTCCGATTCAACCCCTAGCCTGGGAACTTCCATATGCCACGGGTATGGCCCCAAAAAAGACCAAAAAAAAAAAAAAAGATACAACTGAGGGCCAACTGTAATAAGTGAAGGCAACAGATTTCTGCAAATTGTTGAAGGGCAGGAGTGTGCACAGCCTACTCTATTGCTGTGCTTCTCAGAGTCGGGGCCCGGGGTGAGGACTGTCCACTTTTGGGGCTCTGATTAATTGAATTAATTGAATCAGCACTCACAAGCCTCTCTCCTCATCCAAAATGGAACGCAAACAAAAGCTGATGCTACCCCAGTGCCAAACCCTAGAAGTTCTTCTCTAAAGACACGGAAAATATTTGGGGAAAGCTGCTGCTCCCAACATGGATGCTGACATTCCAGAATTAATCTTTCTTTGTCCTGGTATTGCGGGATTTGGAGCTGGACAGCTGGCTCCTCGTCACTTACTGGGAAGCGGGTTAACTAAACAGCATGCGTCGCCTCTCTTCATATGTCTCAAGTCATATCTTTTTTTTAGTCGGGTGGGAGACCCGGCTGGAAAAGAGCCACACTCACGGAGCAGCAAGTGCCACCCCCACCAGATCCCCACCTGCCTATCTGCAGACGAACACGACAGCAGTTGCGTGGAACTGCAGAGAGCGAGTGTCTCCGCAACATCTCTGCTTCTCCTGATGCACAGGCAGGAAGCCTGGATGATACATTTCTTAGACCGACTCGGTGGGAGGCACCTGCACGGTATCTGGACAGCGCAAGAGAACAGGAAGCCGTGCTCGCTCCAGCATCAGCGGGAGGCGTGGCTTCCACAGACGGAAGGCGTGGCTTCCGCCCACCTCACGGGACCACCTGGGAGTGACTCAGGCTCTGCTCTCTGTATTTGCTGATTTTCCTAAGACTGGGATCAACTTCTTGGACCTAAAACACACTCCAGCGCTTCCTAAGGTAGTCTAAACCTCTAATTTCCAGTCTTCTTCCTCTAAAGAAATACCCAGACTTGTTTCTCTTTTTCTGAATGAAATTTGGCCTCTTCAGAGATCTATAAAGAGACACAAATATTACCTTTACTTTTATGTATGAAAGTAAAGTAAATTGAAAAAACTCAACATGCAAAAATAGCTCGCCTTGGAGTAAAGAGAGCTAATTTAGAGAAGAGAAGAAGATACAGGAAAATAAAAAGTTGGATTACTATTCTTAGACAAATCTTTTTTTTTTTTTTTGTCTTTTTAGGGCCATACCCATGGCATATGGAATTTCCCAGGCTAGGGGTGGAATCAGACCTGTAGCTGCCAGCCTACACCACAGCCACAGCAACACCAGATCCGAGACGCATTCTGTGACCTGCATGGCAGCTCATGGGCATGCTGGATCCTTAACCCACTGAGCGAAGCCAGGGATCAAACCTGCATCCTCATGGATGCTAGTCTGACTGGTTTTTGCTGAGCCAAGATGGGAACTACAGACAAATCTTAAAATATAAGACATCTGTGAAACAAAACAAGATATTATAAAAGAGAAAAGAGAATAAAAGATATTTAAATATAATAGCTGAAGTAAATGACTCAACAGAAGGATTAAAAAACAACTACGAAGAAATCAAAAATAAAAAGCTTAAAGACAGCAAGATTTGAAGATACAAAAGACAAAAAAAATTAAATGCAATTTTTAAAGAAATGATAAAAAAGTTCAAAATCTAAAGAAGTGCACAAGTATTTAGATCGAAAGGGACAACTGATTTCATAGCACAATAATAAAAAGAAAAAAACTGATTTTAAAAAAACTTTTCCTTTCACCTAGTTATGGACCAGCTAGACACAAAGAGTTATGACAGCAGGGCAAAAACGCGGTATTTATTTTACAAAATATAAGACTTTTAAAAATCAAGATAGAGACTTATTATACAACAAACCACAGCAATATTTAAGCAAAATCCAGTTTCATAAGATTCAGAACTCTTTTCCATGTTTGCTAAGACACGGAACAGTTTCAGTGCCTTCAAAAAATCAAAACATATGCCTAATGGAAGATAAAATGATTTCTGATTGAGGCTTGGGTACAAATTCAATCTGTCCCTCTTCATGTCATAGTGA
The DNA here is from genome assembly GCA_004024745.2 of Catagonus wagneri. Lineage (NCBI taxonomy): Eukaryota > Metazoa > Chordata > Mammalia > Artiodactyla > Tayassuidae > Catagonus > Catagonus wagneri. The sequence goes on along the minus strand of PVHT021183523.1, from coordinate 5,444,115 downwards.
AAAGGAGCGCAGTCTTTAGAACCATGTCAGTGAACCAAAGACAAAGGGGGATGCCCTGTACCTTGAGGACCAACATGCTAGCAAGAGGAACACTCAGTTTGGATGACGTGTAAGTTCCCTCCACTTACCAGCTCCAGACTATGAGCTGTGACGGTTTGGGAGGCTTTCCTGAAAAAGATTTTAAAGTTGAGTGTTGGCTCTGCAAGAAACAGTCATTATCGGTTAGCAACTTGTCTTCTGTACTATAGAACGGGAAGAAGTTGCGTGTAATCACTCACCTTGCCCTTCACTAGCTTCGTATATTCTACTCTCAAAATTACTTTCACATATTCTTCCTTATAGTCTCAGGTTAAGCTTATTACTAACATAATGAGAGCATAGCACTGAAATACGTATTATGTCTCTAGGTCACTTTTTTCAGATTGCTTTAGATCTTTTGAGAGTAGTTTGCAAGCAACCTGGACCTCAACCATTAGGCAAATAAAAACGAAAGCACTGAACTTAAGCATCTGGCATTGTGCTAAATAATAAGAACATCAGGATGAATAAAACACAATTCTTGTTTTTAGGGAGGCGGCACCAGAGAGAAATAAATAAAAGATATGAAGACAATGTGAGAAATACTTCCGTCTATGTCATACAGAACACTACACTAACACAATAAAGGGCATCCAACCCTGGTAAAGGGAAAGAATTTCTATAAAAAGAAAAACTTTAGAATGGAGACTTCCTGAATAAGTCAATATCTGGCAAAGATTATAAGCGGTAGACAGAGACATTCTACATTTAAAGGATACAGGGTGTGTAAAAGTGCTGAGGTTTTAAAGAATATAAAACATTTTTTTCTTTTTGCTTTGCTTTTTTTTAGGGCCATACTGTGGCATATGCAAGTTCTCAGCCTAGGGGTCGAATCTGAGCTGCAGTTGCCAGCTTACACCACAGCCACAGCCACGCCAAATTGGAACCACATCTTCAGTCCACACCACAACTCACGGCAACGACAGATCCTTAACCCACAGAGCGAGGCCAGGGATCGAACCCCCGTCATCATGGATCCTAGTTGGGTCTGTTACTGCTGAGCCACGATGGGAACTCGAGAATACAGAACATTCTTGTCCGGCAGCTGTGAGGGCAGGAGGTGGCAGCAGGCAGTGTGGATAAAGAAGGAGTGATAATAAGCCAGACAAATCGGGATGGTTCAGGCTGTGGAGGCTTATTTGGTGCTAGGCAGCTCTGGCTTTCTCAGAGATGTTCCCTTAGGGTCCAAGTTCAGGCTCCATTACCTTCCATGCGACCAGGGAGATGGCCACCTGTAAGTGTCTTCGGCGTCGCACCCAGAGCTGGCATCCTGTGCAAGTCACTCACACGCCTTCCTCTCATCCCCAGGTGCCCTTTATTTACTTACTTATTTATTTATTTCTTTGAGAATCTAACCTGCAGCGCAAGTTCCCAGGCCAGGGCTTGAATCAGAGCTGTAGCCTCCAGCCTACACCACAGCCACGGCAACGCCAGCTCCGAGCCCCCTCTGCGACCCACACCACAGCGCACGGCAATGCCGAATCCTAAACCCACTGCAGGAGGCCAGGGATCAAACCTGCGTCCTCATGGATACTGGTCGGGTTCATTAACCACCTAGCCACGATGGGAACTCCTTCCCCTTTACTTTAGTACGTAAACTGTCTACTAAGGTTGCTTTTGCTAAGTGGCAATGTCGCCAGGGCACTTGGAGGATTTTGATGGCTTTTCTCCCGCTTGCTCTTGATCACCTAAAGGTGATCTTTCATTACTTAAAAATGTAATCTCCTCCTCCCTTTATCAGGACCCATTGTTCCCAGTACATCTGTTTTTCAGTTTCAGCAGGCTTTCAATCTCTATACCTCTGCTGTCTTATCCAATCTAGAGCCGCTGTGATCACGTCACGTTAAGCATTCACTTAGCGATATTTTGAACTCTCTTGCTGCTTCTTCCTTTTGTACCTCTCGCTGGGGCCAAACCACAACCTTGGAGCAACCCAAGAACTTTCCCTCTGTTGTCACACCACGCTGGGGAGGAAACCGCACAAGCAAACAGATGCAGTGTAGTAACACACCAGGGCTGTCTATATGATTTCCCTAAAGGCTCATGATTAGAAATTCAGACATTTTGCAAGTCAGCTATTAAACCACTGACATGAAGCCATGTTGAGAATGTTTATAGCAGCAAAGCTGGTACATACCACAAATCAGGGCATTTGATTTTTTTTCCAAAGAGCCAATTTGTCAGCACACCACTGCCCCTTTCTCTGCTCTCCAAACCCACCTGGGCTCTCATCTTTACCAGACAATCCTTCTAAGTTTCATTATCAACCCTCCGCTCCAGTCTCTATGAGTTCTTTTCCAAAACTCCATTCTCCTCAGACCTCTTACTTCAGCCCCTCCTCACTCTCCTCACATTTTTTGTCCCCCTGCCCCCACCTTGCCCCATCATGTGGAAGTTCCCAGGCCAGGGATCGAACCTGCAAAACAGCAGCGACTTAAGCCACTGCAGGGACAATGCCGGATCCTCAACACGCTGCACCACAAGAGAACTCCTTTCCTCACATTTGATGAAAAAAATACTTTTATCAGCCCCAGCTCTCTCAGCATCCTGCCACTTCCACCGTGCAATCTCCTCCCACTCTCCCATTCTGATCTTTTCCTTCCTCCCTCTTTTTAAAGTTTTCCCCTTTTACCTGGATCTCATCCCCTTCTGCCTCCTGAGAAATCTCTGTCCAGCAATCTCTTTTCTCTTCTGCATATATATTAGTTTCTTTTCATTTGTTTATAAATATTCTCAAATTTCTCTAATTTGAAAAAATATCCCTTAGCCCTCTAGATCCCACCAACTATATATTCTCTTTCTTTATCTTGGGATTAAGCTAGCCTTTTGTATGTGTGTGTGTATGTGTGTATGTGTGTGTGTGTGTGTGTTTTGCTTTTTAGGGCCGAACCTACAGCATATGGAAGTTTCTAGGCTAGGGGTCAAATCGGAGCTACAGCTGCCAGCCCACATCGCAGCTACATCAACCTGGGGTCTCCAACACCTGAGCGAGGTCAGGGATTGAACCTGCACCCTCATGGATACTAGTCAGATTCATTTCCACTGCGCCACAACGGGAACTCCAAGCCAGGCTTCTTAAAAGACACCTCTCCACACACCGTGTCTCCTTTGGTAGCTCTGGAGCCACCGGCTGGGGTTAAGATTCAGTGTTTATCTCTTACTATTTCTGCTGCCTTAGACAAGTGACTCAATCCCTCTGTGGCTCAGCTTCCTCATCTGAAAAACCAGGGAGTCTAGTCACACTTGTTTTAATGAAGGAGCTGATACAGCTAAAGCACTCCGATAAGTACCAGACACATAGCAAAGAGCAATTACCACTTCTGCGCTATAAACTCCACTCCCCCAGGCTGTCAGCGATCCTCATGTTGCTAAATTTAATGCACATGTTTCAGGCTTTATGTTTTTAACTTTTCTGCAGCATTTGACTCCGCATCCTTATAATCCCCCTTCCCTGGGGCTCCCTGCCACTCCGCCCTCCTTTCCTTCCAACCTCACATTCTGTGCACTTCCCCACATTGCAGTCTGCTGTGTCTGCTCATGCCATGTTCTTCCTTGACCCTGGGCTCCTTGAAACTGTCCTAAGTCAACTGGTTGACCAAAAAAATATATATATTTTTTTTGAGATTTTATTATTAATTAAGATCACTGTCAAGAGATAGAGATAGGCGAGTAAGAGATAACAGGTTCGAAACAATCCTTACAATGTGTTGTGTAAACTAATTTGAACTCTCCGTGTCCTGTCCTTCTCAGTGTCACTGTACTACTCATGAAACATTCACTGGCACTGAAGTGATCACACGTTACAGGTAAGGTCCAGTTCACATCGTAATTCCTGTCCTCTTAAATAATAGTTGGATACAGAATCATTAAGGAGTCAAGCCTCGGGCATCTGCCCTAAGGCGTCAGGTGCATAGCCTGCGTCATACCTACACCATCTTCTTACAAGGATGGAAAAGTCTCCGACGTACTTTCACCATCCACACTTCCTGAACACCACCCATTTCACCCAGGCAAGCTTCTTCCCGACGTGCACTCTGTAAACCTGCACGTCTCTTATTTTCCAGTGAAAGCTCATTTCTAAGCTGAATTGTGCTAAGGAACAAGCCCCCCACCCTGCCTCCCATTGTTGACGAGAGCTAATCCAACTGAAACACTTGAGGAGCTGCTTCTACAGAATTCTCTTCCTCCCGTTTTTTTTTTCTCTTTTTGACTTTTCTAGGGCTGCTCCTGCGGCATATGGAGGTTCCCAGGCTAGGGGTCTAACAGGAGCTGTAGCTGCCGGCCTTCGCCACAGCCACAGCAACGCAGGATCCGAGCCGCGTCTGCAACCTACACCACAGCTCACGGCAACGCCGGATCCTTAACCCAATGAGCAAGGCCAGGGATCAAACCCGCAACCTCAAGGTTCTTAGTCGGATTCGTTAACCACTGAGCCACAATGGGAACTCCTCTCTTCCTCCTTTTACACCAGCTGAATGCCACAGGTGCTCCTGACCAGAACATCTGGCCATTCCCAGCCAACATGGATCATAGCTCTCCAGCTCCAGTGAGGTTTTGTCAAGTAAATGATAAGCGTCATAACAGGTCTTATCATACCCTTTTCCAAAGTGAACCACTCTCCTTCCTGCATTTCCTTCAGCCTCTCTTCTCCTAGAGAAGCATCCCAGCTCGTGATGTATGTATGTATGTATGTATGTATTTTTGTATCTGTCTTTTTAGGGTTGCACCCATGGCATATGGAGCTTCCCAGGCTAGGAGTCTAATTGGAGCTGCAGCTGCCAGCCTACACCACAGCCACAGCAACGCAGGATCTGAGCTGAATCTGCGACCTGCATCACAGCTCATGGCAACGCCGGATCCTTAACCCACTGAGCGAGGCCAGGGATCGAACTTGTGTCCTCATGGATACTAGTCAGATTCATTTCCACTGAGCCATGATGGGAACTCCAACCAGACTGGGATTTAGATGTGCCTTCCTGAGATGCATCCTTAACTCCAAAGAAGCTTAGTCAGTGCCTTGACTGTGAGGTCTGCCCCACTCTACAGCAGTGTTGTTGCATTTTATTGAAATTGTTTATATACTTATCTTTTCTTCTCTTTAAGACTGTATATTCCGTAAAAGCAGAAAACTGGGCCACTGTTCACCTGTTTATTCCCAGGGGACCACCATACACCTGGTATGGTGTAGACGCTATGTGAGTGATGCTGGAATCAATGAAAGGGAACAAGCCTAATAGCAGCTTACATTGGAAACTGCTGCTTTATTCACAATGAGCAAATATTTTGAATGCCCGTGATGCAAAAGGATGTTCACTACGATCTGGAAATATGAAGAGAAATAAGTCAGAAGCCCCAAAAGCCTATGAAATCACATTCTACTTAGACAGATAGATGCAAAAAAATAGGCAATGGTACTAGAGCACGGATAAAGATGTTCATCCCCACTTCCGGGGACGAACTCCGACTGATCAAGTCAATCGCGGCAGCACCAGCCTCGGGTTCTTAAAATTAGTTCCATTCTCCAGGCCTGAGTCAGAAAATTTTGACATCACCCTGGGCAGACAATTTTGTTAGAAAAGAGCACGTGACACATTTTAGGGCCAATGAGACACAAGGGGCGTTTGACTGGGATTTCTGAAAAAGAAATCTGACTCTTTTAGAGCTTCCCAAAGAAATATTTCCTCTTCGAGTCTGTGTGAATTATCCATAAAAGCCTGGAACTGCAGCCTTTCGCTATCATGAAGGCAGCCAGTCTTACAAAAAAATCAAACATCATAGAAGGCAAAAGAGGAGAGACAAAGGGCAGCTGAATCAAACCAGCCCTGAAGCTGTATCTCACATAGGCTTTCCATTATAACCAAATTTCTCCTTATCTCAGTTTTCTCCCTACTTTCCACTATTTATATTTGAAAACAATGCATTACATGTGTGAAAGCTGGTCAGAGAATCCAGATTTCAAGATTCGTATTTCATTTATTCCTCAGTATGCAATGGTGAATAAAGCTGCCACTTTGACCAATATGGCCAGTCACTTAAATGAGATTAATTACAATAAGTATACCCAGATACCAAAGTGGTCTGGTGGAATTAACTAAACCACCAGTAGTTTAGGCACTAGGGAAATGGTCAACCTGGTTTGAACTACCAGGCATTCGCTGGAGAAGAAAAAAGAATCTGGGGGAAGAGAAAAAATGATAGCACATGAATCTTAAGGAGACTCAAATGGAATAACCAGCCCTCAAAGGCATGATGTTGCCCTGTGTTAAAAAAAAAAAAAAAAAAGGTCTATACAACTCATAGAATGGAACAGAGAAAATTTAAAAATAACTATAAAATCACTGCAAGGTGATTAGGAACCAAATCTTTTTAAGACAGGATTCAAACATATCTACTGCAGAGTGACCTACCTTTAGTGCATGAGGTGACGCTGAATTCCTTAAATGACTGGAGGTCAAAGAAAATGTATTTTTCAAGCGCTTTGAAAAGTTATCCTCATGCTTGTTTGGAAAATTTAGCACAGCAGCAGCTTTCAGAAGTAAATCCCAGCCTTACAACCTGCATAGAAAAAAGGTACAAACTGAATCTTATTATTTCTGTTGCTTCGGTTTCCTACACAATCCCAAATAACTGAAAAGAACTAAATTAATTTAACACGTACAGGTTATTAGTTTATCTCAATAATTTCCCAGAACATTTTGTAGGTGATTAGTTTAGAATATTTGTGTGTGGTAATTATTCCAGCCGTAAAATATGCCTGATTCTACAACCTCACTTCCAAGTGTTGAAAGGATTATCCCTACGCACTAAATCCCACTGCCAAACACAGCTGGCCTGTTACCCTAGCAAGCCGTGCAGGGGCACTGTGAAATAAGGGCGGTGCATGCCATAAAGAGCTGGTGAGTTACAGCAAAGAAGAAATGATGGGCTCACATAAACAAAAGACTGAGAATAGTCTCAAAGCCGGGTTCCTCAACTGCCACGCTATTAACATTTTGGGTCACTCTTAACACATTTTGACCTGTGCATTGTGGGATTCTTAACAGCAGACCTGGCCTTCACCCAACAGATGCCAACAGCCCCCAGCTGTGACAATCAAACATCTCCCCAGGCATAACCAAAAGGCCCCTGTCCTGACGGAGGACCGCTGGTTTAAGAAAAATAATTTTTAAATGAAATGATGATCAATTGGTGCTTTAGAAGCACTGTCCAATTTTTACAGGGCCTTGAAAAGTAGATACTATCAGTTCATCTTAAAAGGAAGTGGAATTAGTGTAAGATGGAGCCAATAAGGGCCCAAGGCCGATCAACAGTCCTGGATTCAAATGCTAACTGTGTCTGATACTGTGCTGGGCCCTGGATATCGAATAGTGACCAAGACATAATTTTTGTCCTCAAGAAGCTTCCAGTCCTTTGGCGTTTGGCTGAGGGGTTGTCATGGAGACAGAGAGCACCAGGGGGAGGTATCTGAGACTCTTTATGCAGCTTTGGAATTGCGAGGAGAAGGGGCCAGAGTGAACTTTCTGGAGAAAGACCTGAGGGGTGAGTTGGAATGAGCAAGATTCGTGGAGGTCAGGTCCGCGTTTGGAGGTAAGAGCAGAGAGAAGAGTGCCCCAAGGGGTGCAAACAGGATTTACAAATGCCAGGACCTAAAAGGCAACACGGCATAGTTCAGCAGGACTGGAGAAGAGGAGGGGAAAGAATTGACTGGGCTTCTCAATGTGTCTTAGATCAATTATTTTCTTTTTTTTTTTTTGCCTTTTTGTCATTTTTAGGGCGCATTCACGGCATATGGAGGTTCCCAGGCTAGGGGTCTAATCGGAGCTGTAGCCACTGGCCTGGGCCGCAGCCACAGCAACGCAGGATCTGAGCCACGTCTGTGACCTACACCACAGCTCACGGCAACGCCGGATCCTTAACCCACTGAGCAAGGCTAGGGATCGAACCCGCAACCTCATGGTTCCTAGTCGGATTCATTAACCACTGAGCCACGACGGGAACTTCAGATCAATTATTTTCTGGGACCCTCATCATCTCTTGAAAAAGGCTTACCCGGGCTTCCAAGGAAATCCTGGTCTCTCCATATGAACTGGCCACGGCACGTGCTTGATGGTAGAATCAGTGCTGTGCTCATGACTAAGCATTAAAAATGAAATAACACTGGCAGGAGATCATCTCAACCTGTTGAAAACAGATAACAGTAGGTACTCAGTGGGCACTGACATCATTTATTTAATTTCGTTCCTGTTATTACTTATCTCCATATAGCTTGGCATTTTTTCCAAGTATTCACACCTACACATCTAGTAAAAACTGACACAGTGTCATCAAACTGCAGAGGTTGCTAAACTTACTCTTCTATTAAGCAAGAGGCACAAGGGGCCTCAGAGGTCTATTCAGAGTCCGAGGGAAACGGATCTCAAGAGCTTCAGAGCCGGTTCAGGTGAGCTGTATGGAGGAGGGAGACATCTAAAAAAGTCCAAGAGCAGACAGTTCTTTACAATGTGCTTCAGTTTGTGTAAAAGATACTTGCATGTGTCCCTCATGAGCATATTTTGTATATTATATGTAATTTCCTTCCAGTGAGTGTAAATGAAACATTTAACTGCGAGATGTAGCGAGCCAAATCTTCCTTTCCATGTTTTTTTCACTGTCTTCGACTTGTATCTTGAACTTCATCATTACACCTAATGGACTTAGGAGCAAAGGGAGGTACGGTGTGGTTTAAAGAAATTCATCGACAGGACAGTCAAGAGACTGGGGTCTCTTGATACTTTATAAATAGCATGATTGACATTGTGTAGCCATAAATAAGTCACATGAATCGATCTACATATGTCCTGATCAACCTCACCAGGTTGTTGTGGGAATAAAAACAATGAATTCATATAAAATACCTTAAAAAGTGAGATTGGTAATGGAAATATCTTTGGGTGTGAAGTTTGCATTTTATGGCTCCCAAACTCTAAGCCTCTCCATTTTTAAAAGTTTGAAAGGTTCCCTTTGCCTCCACAAAAGAGAGAAATGAACTTCCATGGGACCTCAGTCTCTTCTAGACTTCAGTGGCTTCCTTTCTCAATCTCCTTCTCAAGTACTGGCACTTTTTTTTTTTTCCCAAATGCCCCACCCCCAGCGAACCTTTCTCTCTACTGGAACAAAATCATTATGATGTCAGCAACTGTAGTTTATTTCCCATTAAAAACAAAAATTAAATGTATCCCGAACTCTTCTTTGGCTGCAGCTTCCTCTTTAGACACCATCATTCTCTTACTCCTCCTTTACAGCTAAATATCTTCTGACAGCAACTTTGACACATGGTCTCTGTTTCCTCTTCTTCTGTTACTGTGTCATTCCACTGCAGTCTTCCTAGTCTGTCCCTAGGTTTCCTAACACCCTGGTCACTAACTTCTTTGCACTCTTTTCATTCTTTTAGCTTCTCAGCTCACCTGACCTGTCACTCACTTTCCTGTTGCACTTTCTTCTGGAGATCTGTTTTCCTTTCCAGCCACTAGACTCTCCTCCCATCCCAGCCTCGCCGAGGGTTCTGCTCCGCTCAGCGAGTCGTGCAACGCTTCTGGAGTCCATCAAGGTTCTCTCCTCAACCCGATTCTATTTTTATTATATAATTTTCCCCACATAGGTGTCATCTGTGGCCACAGTTCCAGTAACTTCTGTGGTGGAGCTCACTGACCCCCGAGGATGTTTTCTTCTTTCTCACAGCGGCCTGGGAGAGAGTGTCCTTCATAATACTTGCCACCGTTTGCAGTTACTGTATTTCTCAGTCAGCCAGTGATGAACCACCACGGCTCTCAGACTGTTCTCAGACTAATGGGAGAAGAAATGTACCGAATCCTGGTACCCACCCGATGAAGCAGCTACTATTTTCATAATCATTTCCAGAAGGGGAAGCTAATCACCTTTTATTAGAAATTCAGGTTGTTTCAAACTTTTAGTGTTACAACTTTTGCTGCCATGAATGTCTTGCTCTTTATTGCCCTAGGTAAAACAGATAACCAGCAGCAGAGCTGGGGTCTACACTCGAGAGCTTCCATGCCAAGACCTATGAGTTTATCCGCTAATCCACCTAGCGCCACACCACACTTAACCCTAGCAGATAACGGACTCAATTTTCCCTAACAAGTCATCCTCAATAAATAATGTGTCTGAACATTAAAAATGATAAGGATTCTACCGTGCTCTGATAAGGTTTTAATAATAAAGTGATTTATTTTCAAAATAGAAGAGCTTTACTTTTTTCCTGATTTTAAATGATGTCTGGATGGTTAAAATGCTCAGGGGGTGCAAAAAAATACAAAAAAAATTATATAAGTTCAACCCTCAGAAGGAGAAAAAGCACAGGAAAAAAAATAGCCTATTTTTGTATTGTTGCAACAAAATCTGATAAAGTGAGGGAGGGGATTAAAAGCACAAAATCCCAGTTGCTCTAAAAAACTCTCACACCACCCCTGTGACTATACATATTACCCTGTAGCATTTAGATACCACCAAAGAAACATATATATTCAGGGAAATTTAATTATTGAGGTAAAATCATTTAAAATTCAATTATAGAAGGAGATTTCACTTAATTAAAGAGAAGAAACAAAGCATTTAAAAACAGCCCTGATAATCTAGGATATTTGTGTCGCTTTCTCTAATTCTATTCCCCCCCTTCTATTTAGAACACTAATTTGTTCCATTTACATTAGCAAGAAAGAACTAACCACACATTTAAGTTAATCAAATTCATGTAGTAATTCATGGGTGAATACAATTTTGGTGCACACTGCGTCCCTAAAGCAATGCTATTAAAACCTCCTGACTTCTGTTTTCCTGAATGCTCTAAAACCGTGGCAAATATTTAAGATCAATTAAGACTGGTTTTTGGTTAATAAGGCTATTAGAAAATCATACAATCCAAAAACTAAAAGGACAAGCATAGTGTTTTAAATGTCACATTTATTTAATTTAAAAAACATAAACAGTAATTTTTAAAACCTAAAATAGTCTTTATTTGAAAACCCTTTTAAGCTGAATGTTGATTATTCTTCTAAAATCTTTATCTCATGCTTTAATTGTCAGGGTTAGAAAGTGAGAATTGATCCCAAATATATATTTTCTGGTCTTAAACCCATTTCACCTGTTTCAAAATACTGTGAAAAAGTACACTTCACAATGTAGGGACATAATATATTCAGGAAAAGGCAAGCACCATAATTTTATCCTCCATGTAACAGTATAACTGGTTCCTGGAAGACATGCAACCGATAATTGTTGCCTATGATTTCTATTTAAAGGTAAGTATATTAAATCTGGAACATGTTTTGTTTTCATACCAGTGTATTACTAAATTTCTCTTTCATTAAGTGAAAAACAAACCAAAGGAAAACAAAGTCCTAAGAAAAACAACCAAAAAAAAAAAAGTCATTTTGGCAGCAATCAAATGATTCCCCTATACTTGAACTCTTCTGACTCCCTTTGTTTAGAGATCAGATATCCAAATTCAAACTAGAGTTTTTTCTCTTTCTGTTTTTATTTTCTTTACCTTCCATCCAGTGTGCTAAGTATTGAGCTATAGTAAAGTTTCATGATACAGAAAAAAGAGCAGAACTAAGGGTATTTAGCTTACCTTCACTTCTAACTAACATTGAACTCTGAGAAAATTTCCTATTTGCAAAATAATAGGACTTAGTATTATTACCTCATAATGATACCCAGCAAAAACCTGTCATTATCATATTTAATACTTGCCACGGTTCTTGTCTATTCTTAAGTACTCTGTCATTTCTTTTCAATGTTGTTTTTATTTCTAATTATTCAAGGTAATCAAAGATGTGCTTCTTTCACAAATAGACTTCCACAAAAAATAGAAAAAAATCTGATAATGTGAACAGGTAAAACCTAAAAAGACAGACATTTTGGAAACGCTGATGAAGAGTTGAAAAGTTCCAAAATAGATGACACGATGATGAGACACTATGTGACAGGGAAGAAAGAAGTCTCATCTTCTCTATTTCTGGTTTTGTTCAGGGCCAGCCAGGGAACATGAGGGAATCAACAGCTCACACGACCTCATACTCCCCACCTCTCCTGCTGGGCCCGAAGGTCTTGGATACGCCTCTTGTTACTTAGAGAAAGCAGGCGTGCCCCAGTCAGGGTTAGACGAGCTGTCCTGTGGTGTGGGGAGGGGCTCACTCTGACACTGAGATGCTTTGGATTCTATCATCAGCCCTGGAGCAGGCAGGACACCCTGTGCTGAAGCCGGGGCCGTGGTGCCCAGAGGGCAGCTATGCCCAGCCTCTGCCGTGGATAATCACAGACTCCAGTCCTTCTCTGATCACGGACCCTCTGTCATATCTACACCACATGTTGACATCGAAGCCAAGCTGTAGAAGCCCTAAAACTCACTGACTTTTAAAAATCTGTTTGTGCACGGTAACAAAAATTGTAATGCCATGCAGGACAAATAAATAAATAAATAAATAAATAAATAAATAAATAAATAAATAAATAAATAAAATAAACGCTGACCAATATATGTGTTTTACCAACTTACAGACTAAATTAATGATTTTCTTCCTTAAAAATCAATAAAACCAGGAGTTCCCTGGTAGCTCAGTGGGTTAAGGATTCAACCTTGTTACTGCTGTGGCTTGGATCACTGCTGTGGTGAGGGTTCTATTCCCGGCCCAGGAACTTCCACATGCTCCAGGCACAGCCAAAAAATAATAGTAATAATAATAAAACCAGAAAACAATTCAAACAGAAAAAAAAAAACTATGTTCTAAAACTATTACAGTCAGTTATCAAGATACTTTTTTCAAAATGAAAACCTATGCTTTACTGGGTCTTTAGATAACCCAGTGATAACACACTCGGAAGAGCTTTGGGAAAGAAGGCAAGCTCACAATCTTAAGTGAGAAGCTCCGAATTTTCACACGTCCCCTTTGATCTTCTCGTAATTATACGGAGGCTTGAAGCATTACTTGCACCTGTGAGGAAGGAGCTGCTCCCTCCACCGGGAATTCTGTCACATGCCCCCTCCATCCTCTCCACGCTCAGAGACCAAAAAACCCATCAAAGCCCAAAGGGATTGATCTCTCCACCATGAAGGCTATAATTTTCTCTGTTGCAATTCTCTCTTCCATTTGGGAACTTATCAAACCGTGTTATCAAGACCTCTTGCGACAGTCTTTATACTGTCTTAAAACAACATTAACAAGGCAGGGTGCATCTGCCATCTCTAAATCCCTGCTGGGTACGGGGTTCATCTGAACACAGCAGCATGTACGACCAAGAGTCTTGAAGCAAGAGGGGCTTCTGCCCACCAAACAGTAATTCCCGAAGTGGACAGCTACTGGGATCCCTCCTGAAACTGCCTTCTCAGTCTCTCGACAGGGGAACCATCCTAAGCACCACGTTTTCATGCAATTGTGCGCAAAGGCGCAAAACGACTGAGAGCATGGAGAAGAGTCTCCTTGTCCGCTTCAGTCTTCGGAGGGAGCCGCTAAAATCTCCCCGTTACAGCTCATGGCCCAGTGGAGATCAAGCCTACTTCTAGAACCTCTGTACCCTAAGAACCAAATCAAGGTGCTGGTGGGAAAGAAAAAAAAAAGGGGTCGGGGGTAAGACACTTTTAGATACTGTATCTAATTTAGACGAACATATGTAATACAACCAACCTATAAGGGAGGGGAAGATTTTGATCTTTTTAGCAACAACAACAAAAACCCCCCCGAGGTTCAAATACACTAAGTAACTTGTCTTAGACCATAGGACTAGATGGGAATGGAGCAGGATTGAAATTCAAGATTCCCTTGCTCTAAACAGATTCATTTTTAATATTAAGTTCATGTATTAATTCCCCTTTTGACCGTTAAATAATTTAATGGAAGTGGGTATGTTTGCTTCAGCTTTGTATATGTACATATTTATTGTATAAATAAAAAATAACTCCCTCAACTCTATTCGGCAAGATATTAATTTCCATAAAGATATTGAGAGGCTTAAGTAGAATTTACATCAGAGAGAGAATGGAACATCAGGAAATAGTAAGCACTGAATACGGAGTAGATAGGGAGCTGTGGGACCTGTATTTTAAAACACAAAGCTAGCTACTAGTTATACGGCAAGAAAATTATTAGTATTAATAATGAATGAAAATAACACACCAGCAGTTACTGTGATTCCTGTAGTCTTTTCTGCTGGCCTAATGATGTAGGAAACAAGGTATTATTTATTCTAGTTTTGCTACAGACTTCTATATTATACTAGTAATGTGTCTTAACAAATTTTAGGATTACTCATGATAATCTAAACGGTAATGAGACACCAACATATACCTAAAGCAGTGGGTGACCCAGAGACCTTTTACAGTAGAATATTTTCAAGGCAGACTTGTTTTGCTTATGCTAACGTTAAAATGAGTTTGCTTTTTTAAGGCACATTTCAGCGGGTCAAAATACAGCAGTGTCCCTGAAGGAACCAAATTAAATTAACTCTCCTCTGTATAGTTTTAAATTCTCACACTGACTGATTTTGCAATTTTTCTCACTGCCTGGTAAGGGCAAATAATTCTGTACAATAAAAGGCTATGTTTAAAACTGGCACTCCTATTGGTAACTGCAAGCATTTACCCAACAATTATTTGTGAAATTATTCATATTTTTTAAAAACAAGATGTCTTTCTGTCAAATGAGCACTTGTGGCAGAGACTTCCATCCTAAGAATTAGCTAAACATCAAGAAAAACCAGTGTGCATTCACAAAGAATCCATGTCTTTTTTAATTTCCGTAGTCTCATGTTCAAAGGTAGGATTTACATAGAATTTTCATTTAGAAATATATCCGTAATCCCTGTGTTTGTACCTTCAAACTGAGCATAAGGCTTCAGGCTGCAATATACACCTACACATTACATCTGCCTGAGTTCTTCCATCTCTTTTTTAATTCTCGCTGCAATATACACCTACCCATTACATCTGCCTAAGTTCTTCCATCTCTTTTTTAATTCTCTTCTTACTGTTAATTAAAATGCATTAACGAAAGAAAAAAGAAATAAATGGTTGTCTAAAGTGGCATCTGAATGGAAAAGACTGCTCTAAACGCTGCTGTTTAGGAAACGTACGGCCTGGGGTGCGGCTTTGCGCGGCGTCAACAAGCACGGCCGAGATGGCGTTAAGTATCGCTGATGATGACACTCACTGGAGGGAAAAGGGCTGTTCCTGGGATCTGACGTCCAGATGGAACTTCTCAGTTTATGAGCTAAAGCACCCCCTGAATCTTTCGTTTTTTGCAATCATGTGTGTTTTCATAAAACGTAAACATGCACGTAACACTGAGTTGCTTTTCTATCGCTGCTGTAGAAAACTGGCACAAACATAGTGGTTAAATAATACAGATGTATCATCTTAGCGTTCGAGAGGTCAAAAGTTTCAAATTACCTCTCGTGGCCTCAAGGGTAAGCTGTTGGGAAGATCTCATTCCTTTCTGGAGGCTCTGGCAGAGAACCCGTTTCTTTGCTTTTTCCAGCTTCTAGAAGCTGCCCTTACCCCTTGGCTCATAGCTCCCTTCCGTCTTCAAAGCCAACGCCGGCCAGTCGAGTCGCCTCCTGTCCCTTCTAACACACGCCTACACACCTAATCAGGTTTCTGAATCAGTCCTATCAGAGAGAGGTAAAGCTTTTTCTTCCGGATTTCCAAGGATTCACCTTTTAGTAGCTGTTGCTAAATCCAGTCTTATATGGTTTCCTTGCCTGAAGCCATTCTAATCCCAATGACACTGATTCTGACAAGAAGGTTATGGACACCTCTGTGTGTCAAAGATGGAGTCTCCCTTCAACAGAGACCTACACCGTGCATCCTGGTTCACGTATAGATTTGTATTCTGAGGACTCTTAGAACCTTACCTTACATTTTGATTCTAGAAAGATCTGAGAATCCACCCTGCATGCTGAGGATGCTGGTTTTAGAATGGAAGATCTGGCGCAGTCAAATTAGTATGTGGCACGGCTGTTGAGAAGAAAATCATGTCCATCACACAAAGAGTTTTGTTCTATTGGGAATGGAAGGATACACTCTTGTCTTAATTAACATGCTCAACCTAAAACAGCTAAAGAATGCTGGGCTTCTTAGGCAGCTAAATTCCCTAAAAGTTTTATTCTTCTGCAACATTAAATAACTGCAATAAATATTTACTAAACATACACTATGTGCCACGCTTAGCTCTAGGCACATGGGGTACACGAGTGTACAAAAGAGAAGAATGACCTGAGTCTAACGCGTTGCATGTTTCAGAGCAGGGCAGTGCGTTCAGGCAACCTCAGATGAAGGGCTTTGTCGTAAGCATTCCCTGTGCAGGAAGCTAGCAAGGGCAGGCTGCCTTCCTCACGGTCCTGCTCTTCCCTAGGCCTGCTTCTCCTTCAACTTTGATTCAATTTCATAATTTACCTTTTCGTGTGTTCTTTTATCAGCACTCACCCATCGCTCCAAGAACAAAAGCTCGAAGAACGCAGAAAATTTTATCTCTGCTGGTCACTGCTGCTTCTTCATGGCTTGGAACAGTGTCTAGTGCCTCGCAGATCCTCAAGAGTTGATTTGTTGAATGAATGAATAAATAAGTGAACTTTGCCTCTTCATCCACTACTGGCTGCTCTCCTCCTTGGCTCCCGTGTCATACTTTATCCAGTTTCCACGGCCTACATGTTCAGTGGCAGATACTGAACAGAGGGAAGTCCTAGTGTATTACAGGTTTAGCTCTCATAGCTTTCGTTTCTTCATCTGTAAAATGAGAGTAATAAAGGTTTTATTCATTATCTACTGCTGTACAATAAATGACCCCCAAACATAGTGGCTTTAAACAATTTAAAAAACAACTGAAACTATTAGTTCACATAATTTTTAGGGGCCAGGAAACTGGGAGTGGCTTAGCTGGCTTCCTAGAACCAGGGTCTACTAGCCAAGCTCTCTCGTGAAGTTGTAGTCAGGAAACTGGCTAGAGCTGCAGTTATCAGAGGCTTAAATGGGGCTGGAAAAAATTACTTCCAGATGGCTCAAAAGCTAATGTGGGTCGTTGACAGGAGACCTTCCATATGTGGTCCTTTTCATGGAACTGCCTGAGTGTCCTAATGATGTGGAGCTGGCTTCCCCCGCGAGTGACCCAAGAATAAGCAAGGCAGAGGCCACGTAGCTGTGTGACCTAGCCTCGAAGTCACACAAAATCCTATGGTTGACATGAGTCAGCCCTGTTCACTGCAAGAGGCGAGCACACAGAGGAAGATACAAATGCCAGGAGGTGAGGAGCATTTGGCACCACCGTCTTCAAGTCTGGCTACCAGAGGATACTGGTAGGGTGGTGGTCAGCCTTAAAATGAATCTTACACATAAAGTACCTGGCATGGTGCACACAGTAGGTAGGAAACGTCAGCTCCACTTGGTTGCTCAGGCTTCCGTGAACCTTTTCCCACACTGGTGGACGATTATCTCTCAGTGCTTCCTGCAGACACTCTGCCTTTGCCTGTAGAATTCATCCTTCTTTCTCATCTATTCATTCATTCAACAAATCTGCAATCCTCAAATACTTACAGAACTATGGCAACTTTACCCACCTAAAATACGCATCCTTGGTGCTTTGCCACATGGTGAAACAATGACCCTAAATTGCTGGTCTACCACTGCAGATCAGAATTTCTTGGCACCTGTGCATCGATATTATCTTCCAGATTTCCAGAGTACGGCTGCGGTCTGCCAGTGTTAAGTTAAGCTGGCCACCTTCTCTAACCCACTCTAATAACTTTGAGCCTTTCAACATTACGTTCTAGGCCTCCAATCTTTCTACACCCAGAGAGAAATCGCTCATGGCCTCAGCTTGGGTGTCATGGAAGCAGACCACTGGGGTGGACCACTGTGCAGAAACAAAAGAGATAAGAAAGCAAATGAGAACAAGTCTTTGATAAGAGGACTGAAGACCAAGCTGGGAACATAGAAAAAAAAAATCCTTCTAAAATGAACTTTTCATTAAATCTAAGATCAACTGGTAGAAAAAGAAGAAAGTCTGTAAACCCCATTCCTCTTGATCTTTTGAATTAGAAGCTGTTTACGAGCACTCTCCTATAAGCATTATTTTGCACATTTGAAGAACTTAATCACAAGCTTCCCCTGAAGCCGGCACCTGTTCAGTTCTGCATTGCCAGCAAGGGGGCCGCAGGGGTCAAGGCCCCACTCCAGGGAGTGAGCAGAAGATTAAACTTCAGCTGGAATGTGGGGAGAAGCTGGTCTGCTGAGTCAATACCAAGGACCACTTTTAATTTTGATGTTTTTCCACACATGATCAAAATTGTGTTTTTTCCCTATCTGCAGAGCTATTGCCTCCTCTGCTTTCCTTTATGGGTTCCCTGTAGAGTGTGTGTTATGCTCTGATATTTGGAATTGATCGTGCAGGTTCTATTTCAAGGGTGATAATAAACCTGGTACAAAAGTTGGGGTTAGTGAAGGTGACTATTAACCTTTCTTCTAATACGGTCGATGGATTTTTGCCTTGTGGCACCAACTGATCCCCATTGTGATCTGCTGATGACTTCAGTTTAAATATCACCTATAGATGAATTAGAAAAGAAAAAGTAATCGTTGTCTGAGTTTTTTGCAGGGAGTGCTGAAAGGAGCTATCCTTCATCATGACCAGATCATTATTACACATTTTTGCCATTATGGAATTCATAGATAAATTAAAACCTTTTATTATCTGCCATGCAGGGATTAACACCTATAGAATAACACATTTCTCATTTACTTATGAAGGTAAAGATCAAAGTGCTAAAAAACTTGAAGCAATTATAAGATCAAAATGACTCTTTCCATTGTATGCTGAAAAGAATTTAAGTTTTAGAATTAGATAAATCAGACTTTCTGTCCTGTCTTGGAGTGGTAACTTAATTTCAGGCTTGGTTTCTCTATCTGCAGAGAGAAAGAAGAATTCCTGCTTGTCAGTTCTTGAAGATTAAGTCAGTTAACATCTGCAGCACCTAGAAGAACACTAGGTGGATGTTGAATAAAGTGTGTGATTTCTTGGAGTTCCTGTTGTGGTTCAGTGGATTAAGTATCCGTGAGATGTGGGTTCGATCCCTGGCCTCGCTCAGTGGGTTAAGGAGCTAGTGTTGCTGTGAGCTGTGGTGTAGGTCAAAGATGTGACTCGGATATGGCGTAGCTGTGGCTGTGGCTATGGTATACAGGCCAGCAGCGTGACCCCCAGCCTAGGAACTTCCATATGCCACAGATGTGGCCCAAAAAAGTAAAAAAAAAAAAGCGTTCTCTTTCAGAACGGTTTTTACAGCATAAGGTACAGGTTTTCATTTTTTTTTTTTTTCATTTCTGGGTGTAAAGAATCTTAGATTCTACTCTCGTTCGCTACAACAGATTTCCTTCAGATAAGGCATTGTCCTTCTTAAGTTAGATCTCTGGACTTCTTACTATCGTCTTCAAATGCGGATGTATATTGGATCATGACTGGTTTGACACTGATAAAAATATATTCAACAATTACAGCTGTTCTTTATGTGGCAGTTTTTACGGGCGCCTTGTGATCTGTTTACTATTTCAAGTGGAAGTCCAATAAATTTCACTTTTATAGTTAAAAAAAAGTCTTTATTTCCAAATAATTAGTCAGCCAGAAAAACTATACTTGGGTAAGGAAGAGATCTGATGCCTCTTGCAAATTCTCCATCGCAAACAAAATCATCTTTTCTGTGATATAAGAATCACAACTTGACCATTACCAGACATTATATGCATGGATTTAAGTGTCCCAAATTAGGATTAAAAAGATATCCAACAAGGACCAATTGGGACCGTGACACAAGAGTGTAGCTTGTCCTTAGAGTTACGTAGGAATTACTATGTAAAGGGAATTTTGATGGCCATGGGTGACAAATAAGTATGCATCTGGATAGCTTAAAGAAACATCACAAAAACAGACATATGCTGTATCAGTATAGTTTTTTGTCCAAGTAGAAAATCAAACCTCTCATTTCTTGAGATTACACCTTTGGGGAGTAGGAGGAGGCAAAGAAATTTATTTAAGAATTTTCAAAAATAATGTTGAAAACAACACAAAGCCCCAGGAATCTAAGGGCTACGGTAAAAACCGTGCCTCCAGAATGAGGCAGCAAAAGCTGCATTTTTGACCGAAAAGGGTTGAGCTGGAGAGCAGCTGTAAAAAGGCTCAAGCTTTTGAACATTTCAATAGCTTAAAAATGTGAAAGACAGACCCAAAGAAGTTTTTATTGAAACGTCTCCCTTGTGCTGAAGAAATTAATACATATCCCAGGCTATGGCACAGGTATGTCCTCGTTGGGAAACAGTCTCATGTGTTTAATGCAAATTCTTAATGTATTCAAGGCACTGTATGCGTCTCATCCGTGGTATAAATTTGGATCAAGCAGCAGAACCAAAGGCTCGCTGTGTTCATTATGGGAAACAAAGAATTGAACGATCAATGAGTAAAAAGTGCCAAAGGACGCAACTCACCAAAATGTCTTTTCACCCCAATCCTTGGCAGTCAGATTCCCTGGATTGGGGGTGCCTGTGACTGCCTGGAGGAGGGGGATGGGGAAACGTGGCCTTCCTTGTGAAACCGTCTGAGGACCGTGGCCGGCAGAACTGACACGGGTCTGACTGCTCGCTGGATTTGCCCGCTCAGCTGATTTGGTAATATTGCTTTCTCCTTAGAGTTTCTGTCTTTCATGACCTGAAACACTTTTTCTCTCTACATAGGGACGTTGGTGGCTAAAAGATAACGTGAAAGTACAAAGATGGCGGGGGTGGGGAAGAGGGCTACAGGCACACTTAGCAAAATGTTTGCAGAAACTAAAAAAATGTTTTCTTACTTGAAACTGGTTTGACTACTTAAGTCTGGGTGCGTGCAGGCAAATTTTATAAATTCAGGACTGGGACTGATAGACCAATTTTGTTGCCTTGGCCTTGGTTCTAGAAAGAATATGCTTAGATTTTTTTTTTTGGCCTTTTTTTTTTGTTTTTAAGGGCCACACACACAGCGTACGGAAGTTCCTAGGCTATGAGCTGAATCAGAGTTGCAGCTGCCGGCCTACACCACAGCTCACGGCAACGCCAGATCCTTAACCCACTGAGCAAAGCCAGGGATTAAACCTGCATCCTCATGGATACCAGTTGGGTTTGTTACCACTGACCAACGACAAGAACTCCTGGAATTTTTTTTTAATTGCTTGAAAATTTCACATAGACTCATTGATTTTACATGAGCCAGACCTGACTCTGACACTGGATTCTGCCAATCATTGTCTCTGCCTTCTGCCACCTTCCCTCTTTAAGCGCTTGTTTCCTCATCTGGAAAATGAAGTCCTAATAGTCCCTATTCATGTTGTGAGGATTAGATTGGGTTTCCTTTGCACTTCAAAGCACAAGTGATTGTTACATACTAAATCGCAAAACTTTTTAATTTTTTTACCTTTATTCTCTGCAGATGTTGGTTCTCTTCAGTTCTTCCCGGAAGAGTCCTGAGCAGTGCTGTTGCCTTCCGTCAACATCTCTGCTCTGTGAAAACCGTTCTTCCAGGTACCTGTGGAAACACACAAAGGAGGTCAATGACTTTCCGGAGCTCCCTCTCAAGTAGAGTAACTCTGAACAAAGTAACTTCAAAACTACAGTGTGGATGATAATTGTTAGAGTAGAGATATAAAATTGCTAACTCCAGGAGTAACGGAAGAAGGTCTGGCTGTATAATTCGGAGGTCTAGGGCAAAATGAAAATGGAGAGGCCCTTGTTCAAATTTCAAGATGGTCAGAGCAGAGCATTAGGCCAGGCAGGGGCCATTTCTGAGCAAGGGGCCCCATTTGACTGCGTGTGTCCCACACCCATGCTGCTGGTCCTGATCAGATGGCCATATTCTTTTCATGCAAGAAAATCAGAAATCTGCTGTTGAAAGATCTAGCCGCTCAACTTGACCTGGAAGAATGGAAAGAATGTTGAAGAAGGGGTAGAACATTCTGAGCAAACGAGAATAATTGTGTCAAGCAGCCATGGAATTAAAAATAGGGCTTTTAAAAGTGAGACTTACAGGGGGCAAATTGATTTGACAATTGAGAGGGAAGGGAGATAGTAGAACCAAGTTCAAATCTTCTACTAAAAAAAAAAAAAAAAAAAGCAATCCAGGAGTTCCCATTGTGGCTCAGTGGGTTAAGCACCTCACTGGTATCCATGAGGATGCAGGTTTGATCCCTGACCTCACTCAGTGGGTAAGGATCCAGTGTTGCCATGAGCTGTTGTGTAGGCTGCAGACATGGCATGGATCTTGAGTTGCTGTGGCTGCGGTGTGGGCCGGCAGCTGCAGCTCCAATTTGACCCCTGGCCTGGGAACCTCCATATGCTGCAGACGCTGCCCTAAAAAGAAAAAGAAAAAAAAGAAAGAGGGATCCAAAGGATGCTGAGAATACATGCAAGAGCAGGTCAATTCAGGAAGTGGTCTCTGGTGGCAGAAAGACCAGAGGATCGCTTTTACGAAAGAGGCAAAGGCCCGGGCAGAAGGAACTCTGAACGTGAAAGTGACTTGTTTCTCGCTCGGTGAGTAGAAATGCTCGTTTGCTTCTGTTTCTCTGAAATCTGATGTACGCCTTTTTCTTTGCTTTTCCTTCCCCCACCCAAAGCAACGATCTGTTTCTGTTTTAAAGACATCTTCAATTATACAGTGCAGGCCACAGAAAAACATAGTGGAATTTTAACCAGATTGTTTTTCCCTCTGTAGACAGCCTTTCAGGAACATCTTCATTCCGGTTATAGAAGGGGAGCTTGAACATACCCCAGAGTGCATTAAAAACCCATCACCTTGTCTTGGCCTTTCAAACTGAATTGTGTTCCAGAAACACATGTCACTGCGTATTCCGGGCCATGCTTTGAAGACAACGTTGGTGAAACCCTCACCCTATCTGTCGCTGAACGGAAGTACAGGTCTGTGCACGTCCATGTGTCTGCCTCTTGTCCTGACAGACTGTCTTCAACAGTAGGAAATTAAAACCTTCTTCCTTCCTTTTCTGTTTTTCTTATAATAACTCGGCGTTGAGTCAGAGGTGCATGCTCGGCCTCCCCGAAGTGCCGCTGTCACGCAGACGGCCTTCCTTTTGGTCCCTAATTTATCAGGTCTTAAGGAAAGCTCAAACGTTCAGGATCACAAGGAGAGGATCAGCCATCCCCTGAGGGTGGAGAGTGCAACCGGGGAGCTGTTTTTCAGCATCTCTACGATGCAGGGACGAGAGCTTCATCCAGTGCTGCAGATCCCAAAGAAACGGGAGCAAAGGATGAATATGCATCGTGTCCACGGAAATTCTTAAAACTAATTACAAATTTTAAGGAAGGACTGTCCTTAAGGTGGGAGGACCCACATTCTTGCCCAAGTACGTGCCCACACAACGTCCGCATCCTTGAGTGCAGCCCTTACCTCTCTAAATGTCTGCATTTCTTAAACAAGGGTAGTTACCCTTGTGATTTTCTCCAGGATATGATGCAGATTACAGGCAATAATTAACATTCCTCTAACCATGTTCAGCTAGTGTAGGATTGAGTCAGCAGCTGCTGGTCAAGCTCAATCAGACTAGTGCGTGTGGGGGGCACTGAAGGCGGGGGTGGGGGGCGGATGCAGAGTCAGAGACATCATGAAAAGCCCGCATTTCTAGAGCTCTAAGAATAGGACTGAGCAGCCTTTTAAACTAGAATTTCTTCTGTAGGTCTATTTCATAATTCCAACCAGATTTTAATAGTTTCCTCATTTTAGTGGTTTTTTAAAAACCACCACCATTCATTTCACTTCTTGCATTTCTCACATGCTATACACACACACACTCAAAGAATGTCTCATATTTGCACTGAAATAATTTTGCTGTCCGAAATATGCATGACGGTAGGAGCTAGGCAGAGCGGCCCTCAGGAGATTTCTATTATCTGGAGTCTGGATTGTGGGAAAAGAGCTACCTCAAAATTTCTCTTATGCCCAAAGCGAAGAGAATAAAGTGGCAGGAATCTCAGATGGTCCAGGAAACAAAGACTTCGCTGGTGACCACAGATGTTTTGGTGCAAGTATGAGAGCGATGCAGGTGTTTGCTGCTGTCCTGGAGAAAGGCAGTGGGGTGAGAATGGACAGTTTCCTTAGTTCATTTTCCACTCAGTGGCTTTTGGGAAATACCTCCAAGAAGGTGCCAAGAATACTTCTGAACTTCTGTTGCTGAGCTGCAAGAATGGAGGAAAAAAGCTGCATGGTTGAGGGCAAGAATATTGTAACTAGTCCTTCCACAGCGCCAGTGACACGATGTCTTTAGATGTCATAGTCACTGGAAAATGAGAAGGCAAGGAGCTATTGCTATACAGTGATAACAGAACCTGGCATCGCTAATGTCTCATGGTCTGCACTGTCACCGGTATTAGTTCCCCCTTTTTAATGCGTGTTGAAAACAAAGTTTAGTGATTTGCTCCAAGTCAATTAGAAAGAGGCAGAGCTTACAGATCCCACAGCTTAGACAGTAAGTCTTGCTGCTTGTCTTCTAGCACTTTACCTCTCAAGGAAGGGTGGTTTTCCTATAAGACAGGGCTTTTCATCTTCTCTAAACCACTCACTTTATTGTTCCTGTCTCCTTCTTCTTACAAACAGCATATGTCAGTTTTAACAAGTTGTGAATTGGAATATTATGCACTGATATGAACACAACAGGGAGAAATCTCTCTTGCTTCTGTATTGTGGAATTTCCTTAGAAGATAAGAATACCTTTGACTTTGTGATTATTTTTGTTTTCTTTCATTTTGCCTTCTACTATTTCTAGTATGGCTACACAGTACCAAAATGCAAGAAATTCTGTGATTCAAGAATTTGCAGCAGAAGGGATAAAACTGTTCAGTTCCAAGAGTGAATTTGGTATTTGGTATTTGGTGAATTTAGCAAAATGCATAAAACACCAGCCACTACTTTTAATTTCTGCTCCATTAC
Source organism: Catagonus wagneri (assembly GCA_004024745.2). NCBI lineage: Eukaryota > Metazoa > Chordata > Mammalia > Artiodactyla > Tayassuidae > Catagonus > Catagonus wagneri. The sequence continues at coordinate 5,419,045 of PVHT021183523.1, read as the reverse complement.
CAATGGAATTATAGTTTTACTAGAGTTAATGGGTGAATTTTAATTAAAGAAGCATCAAAGTTTCCTAAATTTTGTTTTACATTGTGGGTTTTTTTATCATATTATTGCATATTTTTTTTTTTTTTTTTTTTGCTTTTTAGGGCCAGACCTGAGGCATATGGAGGTTCCCAGACTAGGAGTCGAATTGGAGCTGAAGCCGCTGACCTACACCACAGCCAGAGCAACCTGGGATCCAAGCCGCGTCTGCAACCTACACCACAGCTCACGGCAACCCTGGATCCTTAACCCACTGAGCAAGGAAGGGATCCAACCCGAAACCTCATAATTACCAGCCAGATTCATTTCCGCTGTGCTACAACAAGAACCCCTTATTATTATTATTTTTTTTAAAGAAGTTGCTACACATAGACATCTTCTTTCTCATTTGACAGACATTTGGCATGAGCTGCTTAGAGTATGTCTCACCTTTTACCTTTACTGTCTTGTTGTAGAAGGTCAGAAGTCTCCGTTTGTATCTCTTACCATTCGCTTCCATCTGAGCAGCAGGGCTGAACCAAGGTCAATGTATCTTCAGATGCTGGAAGAGTCAGAAAAAAAGCATGCATCCTTCTTTACTAGCACGTTGCAGCTAATTGATGCTCCTTGGACTCCTTGCTTCCTCACTGATACAGCACTTTGTAATCCTTTCAATTTCATGAGCTGCTGGAGCTCACCGTGGAGATGGCTCAGAGACATACAGATATGTCAGCGGTCAAGGAGAAGGTCTTAGAGGAAACCCTTCTGAGTCGGATCTGTCTCTTGCAGTTCCTGTGGCAGTATTACACTGCTGTATGTTATATATGAAAGTTGAGTAAATCCTAAGGGTTCTCATCATAAGGGAAAACTTTTCCTTTTCTTTTTTATCCGTTTGTCCTGATGGATGTTCCCTGCATTTGCTGTGGTAACCAACTCATGATACAGGAAAGTCCAATCAGTATGCTCTGTACCTTAAACTCACACAGTGCTGTACGTCAACTATACCTCAATAAAAATGGAAAACTAAAAAATAATTTCCACATATACAAAAGAGTTTCAGTGATGTGAAAAGAAATCCTTTAGGCCCGGGTCTACTCTTTACTAACACTGTGACCAGGACCAAACGCTGAAACCTCTGTGAGACACAGCTTTCTCTTACGTGAAATGAAAAGTGACGAGAATTCCCCAGCAAGACCATCTGATAATTACATAAGATGTGCAAAAACTGGAGGACATATTAAACTACTGAGATTTTATCTAAAGTATCAGAATATTCTTAAGCTTTTTAAAAAGTGGCCACATTAAGGAATTCTATTTTTTATTTAACTGTGGTGGCTTTGACATCATCTGAACTGTTTCAAAATAATGTCAAAAAAAGGCACCTGTGCCACAAAAATAAAGTTTATGGAAGGTTGCATAAATAGCATTTCTCTCCTCCTTAGATAATTTCTGTTGCTTTTCTACATTTTTTATGGTTTATTTACTCTCTTGATGACATACATGAGACCAAGGTTATTTTTTTCTTTGTCTAACTTAAAATATATAAAACCAGCGAGCAATACTTGTATTTACTCACCTTTTTTTTTTGTTTTGCATTCTTAGTGTTTTGATCCCCCCTCTTACCAGAAAACTCATAACAGAAATAGAGCCCCAGGGATAGATATTCAAATTGATATGTTTGTATAGCTTCCATTAGTGATCTGAAGTATATAAAGTATGTATTAAAAGGTTTCCCTATGCTCCATTCACCTTTTCATGACCTTTGCTCAGCCAGGGTGCTCCAGCTGGCTGCCCTGAGGGCTGAGCAGTTAAGCTATATAAAGGAAGCATTTTTCAAAAAGGGTAAAGCAAGGTGTTGACTCACGTTCTTGGTAACCTGCAAGCCCACTCCGAGACTGCAGTACTCAGGAGGCACATAAAAACGCGTTCCTCCTTCTCGCCTCTTAACTCCGCCAGCACCAAGGATAAGAACCTAACAAGAATTACCTTTTTAATCACTAGAAAATGCTAGAGTGGATCCAGAGAAATCAAAAGTTGGAGGGGTCAAACCCGGCACTGGAACTGTTCTCTCTGTTACAGGAACTTTTCTGTATGTTTTGATCCAGCGTTGCCTGTTTCATTCGTGGTGTTGACAGGATCTGAGGGAAGGCAATTGAGGCAGAGTCAAATGAAGCAAACAAAAGGCTCATTCTACTGTTGTGGCCTGTTACTGATTGGTGCAGAACAGCTTTTGAAGCCATCACCCTGATGTGCCAGGAAAAAAAAGAAAAAAAAAAACCCTCAGCACATAGGCTGAATACTATAAAGCCATTTTCCACACATACACATCCGAATGGAATTAATTAGCAGTCTTCATTTTCACACATTTTTAAAGGCTCAAAATAAGCTTTGTCTAATCCTTAGAGGTTCAATTTATTTCCCACGCACAATATTTGCAAATGTGAATTCTGTATACCAATATGAACCCTTGTTTAAAAGTCTTGTGAACATTGGAATAAACAAACAGAGAAGAGAAAGAGGAAGGGAGGGAGAAAGGGAAGAAAGGAGCTAGGGAGGAAGGAGAAAAAGGAAAGTATTCTTGGAAAGAAGGAAAAAGCCTAAATGTCAATTTCCTCTGCAACTGAGCAGGGCCCTTTGGGGCCTTCTCTGCGCAAGCCCTTCCCCCATGTTCTCTGCTTTAGCTCCTCTCTGAAGTATAACATGTATCTTTGTTGGAGGTTTACAGAAACATCCTGACCCGACCTCTGTGGGCAGCAGCAAGAACAAAGGAGTTCTGAACCAAGAACTTTGCAGCAATCAACACCCTCCCCCCCTCCAACCTTGTCTTTAAATATGCTTTGCAAGTTTGGTCCTGGGAGTTTGGGTTATTTGGGGGGCATGAGCTGCCTGTCTCCTTGAATGGCCATGCCATAAACTTTTCTCTGCTCTAAACCCGGATGTTTTCATTTGTTTGGGCACGTGACTTGCCATCTACTCTGGGGAGGCTCCAAATTGCTGGAAGGTGGGAGGTAAAAAGAAACAGGAGGAAAAGCAAAGACGGTAAGGATATTAGACTGTAATTTTTCAATCAAAGTGAAACAATATCTGGAAGCAAAAATGCTATCATACGACAACCCAGTCAAAAATCTTTGTAGAACCTTCCGTGTAGCTATTTCTATCTCAAAACCCATGAAACTTCAACATGCAGAGAAAAATGGTGTAGAAAATGGAAGATGATACCTAAAGACTGTTTTCCTTATTAAAGCCTCACTTTTGGAGAGGTCTAGAGGATAGCATATAAACATCTGGAGTCTGTTGATTAAATAAACACTTCTTATTTTAATCCAAATACACAGCCTTTGTACGGCTATTTAAAAGGGTATCTTGGGGAAAACTGCAGCACAGGAACCATTTTTCCTCTTTGTAAGATAAGTTGTCTTGTTCCTTATTATTAGATACCCGGGCTGCCGAGCTGGTTTATCATCACGACTCAGTAAGCTCCTTACTGCCCCCAGGTATGGTACAGAGCACCACATGGAGACTATACCCTAAGACTGGGAAGATTCTCGCAGCATCGCAGGACTAAAAGCTGGAGGGCCCACGTGGCAGAAGCCTGGCTATGACAGTTCTTCAGCTGGGCGGATGCATCCAGAATGTGGGGTAAAGACCTGGAGCACAGCAGAGCACAGAAAAACACCCCCGCATGGAGCCTGGGATTCTTTCAGGGATTTTGAGCATTGTAGGTATCTTCCTCCGTGCCTGACTGACTGCTGAAGAATGATTTGGCTTCTGGAAATAATTTAGCTAGTAAATATGGGATCATGATCAAGATAAAGATAGTCTGTAATTTGAGGTTAGATTCCATGACCCAACATAGCAATTTCTCAGTAGTTTATAATTTTTGCTTCCAATCTTGAACTGGATAGAGTACAAGTGTAAGAAAACAAATGACCATTTTTCCTTCCCACATTCTAAATACTTCATCTGGATTTGGGCACATTTTTGAATGTTCATTGTGTTAGGAAAGATAATATTATCTTAAATCATTTCTCTGCCTGTATGCCTAGTCATCAGATTGGCACAAAGAATCTACATATTTTTCATATCATTTTAGAAGTTATCACATCTCTCTCTCTCTCTCTCTCTACATATATATATCATGTCTATATATGTATATATACACATGCATGTGAATTATATTTTCAATCACACTGATTTGTTGTAACATAATATTAGAAATTTAAGAACTTTATTTGGGCAGTATTATATTAAGTATGAAAAAGTTATATATCCTCAATGAATAGTGTTTCACATTTTGAAGTTAATATATGAAGAAGATATGCATAATATGTATATATATGCACGACTGGGTCACTTTGCTGTACAGCAGAAATTGACAAGATTGTAAATCAACTATACTTTAATAATTTTTTTTTTAATTTTGCTAAAGAGAATATGGGAAAAGTCAAGTGAATCTTTGATAGATAAAATAATATTTACTAATATCAAAGGACCTCAAAAAATCAGCAGATGTTCAGAGGACAAATTGTGTTAACGCCTTTCATATTCTTGTTTAACTTATTGACAGCATTTACCGTACCATGTACCCATACAGCTACAAAGCAGCAAGTCTTTAGAAAATGCTAAGTTGTAGAATAATAATAACCAGGAAAGTATGTGTTATTTGGAACTGAAATGAAGGGCCCGATTTTTAATAACCACCTGTGAATGTGCAAAGCCACCACACAACCATAGAATGTGATCAACTATCTGAAAATAGGGACTTCAAAGAGGAAAGGAAAATTAAGGCAGGTAAATTCTTTTCTCAGGAAACAAGAGAAAACTGAAATGTTTTGCATATTTGTATTATAGAAACAAACTGGCCTCTTATATTCAAAACAGTATAAATCACTTGTGAAGTTAATGACCAAACACACACACACACACACACACACACACACACACACACACACACACAGACTTTTTCGGAAATACATGGGCCTGTCAGGATTTTTCTTAATTGAGGTAAAGAGGCTAATCTAGAATCCAGTCTTTCTCCATTTATGTATAAACCTTTACATTTTGTGAAGTTAGCAGTTTTTTCAATCAAGTCATCAGCATAATGAAACAGTTGGTTTACTGAGCCCTTGAGATAATGGAACCCATCATCAACTGTACCAAAAAAAGGACACAGCTTACAGACGCCCATCACGGCATATATTGGAGAAAAACAGGTTTTTAAGTTATAATTTTTGTGGTAAATGTAGTATCAAAGATAACCATAACAGTATTAATGTGGCATACTCTTTTGGTACTGAAAAATATTGAGTGCTGTGTTTGCATTACATAAAAGTAATGCTGTTTATTTCAGGAAGGACTCTGTCTAACCAAGATAATTTCTACACATCTTTAATGAAGGAAGCTTAACATTTCCCTTGATAATTATCTTATAGTCTAACAAGAGCTCTACTCAAGAGCTTTTGCTGTATATAATAGTTGCTCCAATTTCTACCCATTTCTCCCTAAAGAGAAATCATTGATTTCCATTCTTTTGAATGCCTTAAAAGGCTTTCAGGTAGAGCCTTCTGACTTATGACAAATGTGAGTATATCTCTGGGACCACGGCCTGAACTTCATGAAGCTCGCATGGGTCATGTCTGTGAGTCTATTGAAGTGAAGAAGGGAGAAAAATCTCATATAGACTGCCAATTGTGATCCAGTCAGTCACATGTAACACGTAACAATCTGAAAAGTGAAAAATAAAATGTCTAGTTGTTCTGTGTAATTACACCAATGTGGATAGATCTATAGCCAAGTATTGTTTTATTACTCCTCACCGATGGAGGAGCATATATAGCATTTAAAGCTACAGAGATTCTTTGAAGGGCAATAAGATATGATTTTGCCCAGAGCACAAAAGGGCATCCCTTCTCCGAGGGGATGTGTCAGTGGTACAAATGAAAGGGGAGTCAAAATGTCATTTAATTATTAACTAGGCTAAACCACAGAACTTAGTTATAAGTGAACTAAGCATATGGTTTAAACTAGACCCAAGTGGCATCTATTCTGCCCCCAAGAATGAACCTTACCACCAGATGGCCACAAGAAACTAAAGCAATCAGTGTTTACATGTAAAGAAAAGAAAAGAAAAGAAAAGAAAAAAATGATTTCCACTGGCTTTCTTGTCCAGCCAGTTCTACGGAGTCGGGAACTAAGGAGACACACTTAACTTAATAAGTAAATGTGAGCGACCAGGTCAGTATTTCATCTACTTGATGGAGAACAAAAAAGTGATGGATGGGGGGCTGGAACTTTGGCTCCTAAAAGAATGTATGTATATGTATGACTGGATCACTATGCTGTACAGCAGAAATTGACACAACACTGTAAATCAGCTATACTTTTTAAAAAGTGAGAAAAAAATAATTTAGAGCATTGAAGAATTCAGGCATATTCTCTCTTAGCCTGTGCGTTGGACACGATCCTCCCTCCGTATCCATTACACTCTGGGTTCCCTCTGTAATAACCCTTTCCAGATTATATTGAAGTGACCGGTTTTTGGCTAACATCCCACCTCGCCAATCACATATCTGTATTCATATTCCTTTAGGGGAAGGCTACCTCTTATTCTTCTTTGTATCCCATCTCCAAGTAAGATGCCCCAAAATAGATACTTTTGGATGACCCTATCTTTAAACCGTGCATTTTATGTATAGGAATTTCAAGAGTATTAAGCCTAAATGTGACTAAATATGACATGGCTGATTCTTTGCTTTTAAATAATCACTTAGCAGCTATCTGGAGGCTGGATTGTAATAGGCAGAGACTATCATACCCTAATAAGAAGATGAGACACAGCGCTGGAGCAAGCAAGAGATCCTGAACTAGGGGCAGTGGCCAGCAGTCGCTTGAAGAATCAGTAATGGGTGAGGGAAATAGGGATGGGTTGGTAAAAGCCTACAGATAAAAAGGTCTGAGGATCTAACATATAAAATATGATGACTACAGTTGATACCACTGTGTTGTATAACTGAAATCTGCTAAGAGGATGGAAATTAAATGTTCTCACCAAGGGAGTTCCCTTCGTGGCTCAGTGGTTAACGAATCCGACTAGGAACCATAAGGTTGTGGGTTCCATCCCTGGCCTTGCTCAGTGGGTTAAGGATCCGGCGTTGCCGTGAGCTGTGGTGTAGGTTGCAGACGCGGCTCGGATCCCGCGTTGCTGTGGCTGTGGCGAGGGCTGGCAGCTACAGCTCCTGTTAGACCCCTAGCCTGGGAACCTCCATATGCCGTGGGTGCAGCCATAGATAAGGCAAAAAGACAAAAAAAAATGTTCTTACCAAAAAAGGGGGAAGAGGATAAATAAGTGAGGTAATGGTTTGTTAATTAGCTTAATGGGCGGGGGGAATCCTTTCACCATGTATATTAAATCATCAAGGAGTCCACTTTAAATATCTTATAACTGCATCAGTTATATCTCAATAAAGCAGAAGAAAAGGAATCGATAAGACACAAGGACCATGTTGAAATTGTAACGACTGGGACGGTGAACTGAACGGAGGGAAAAGTCTAAGATGATTAAGTTTTCTGATTTGATTAACAGAACAGACAATATAACCACCTATAAAAAGCCAAAGGTCTATGTGAGGTTGCTAATGTGGTGCAATTCAGTATTCATAACCTTTGAATTCCATCAACCTTTCCCATAAATCAAAAAATATTTTAGTTTGATCATTCTCATTCCTGCATTAGTTGCTTATTTTTGTATTTGGAATGCTTACCAATAGTGTGAAATAAGAAGGTATCTTCCATTTTTTTCTACCTATAAGTCCATTAGCCTTTCAGGTTCGCTCTGTGTAATTCCAAATGCAACCAATATAGGAGAGGAAAAATTTTTTACATTTTACGTTCATAAAAGATGGTACACTCTCTTGGTAATCAATTTTACGTATTTACTTCAATTGTGAGTATCAATTTCTAAATGTTATGATAAAGACTTAAATATAAGACAAGACACCATCAAACTCCTGGAAGAGAACAGAGGCAAAACATTCTCTGACATCAACCTTACAAATGTTTTCTCAGGTCAGTCTCCCAAAGCAACAGAAATAAAACCGAAAGTAAACCAATGGGACCTAATCAAACTGACAAGCTTTTGCACAGCAAAGGAAACCAAAAAGAAAACAAAAAGGCAACTTACAGAATGGGAAAAAATAATTTCAAATGATGCAGCTGGCAAGGGCTTAATCTCTAAAATATACAAACAACTTATACAACTCAACAGCAAAAACGCCAACACCCCACTGAAAAATGGGCAAAAGACCTGAATAGACAATTCTCCAAAGAAGATATACAGATGACCAACAAGCACATGAAAAATGTGCTCAACATCACTGATTATTAGAGAAAGGCAAATCAAAACTACCATGAGATACCACCTCACACCAGTCAGAATTGCCATCATTAGTAAGTCAAAAACCAATAAATGCTGGAGGGGGTGTGGAGAAAAAGGAACCCTCCTGCACTGTTAGTGGGAATGTAAGTGGTTTCCATACAACCACTATGGAAAACAGTATGGAGGTACCTTGGACAACCATACATAGAACTATCATATGACCCAGCAATCCCACTCTTGGGCATATATCTGGACAAAACTTTCCTTGAAAAAGACACATGCACCTGCATGTTCATTGCAGCACTATTCACAATAGCCAAGACATGGAAACAATCTAAATGTCCATGACGGATGATTGGATGTAGTATATATACACAGTGGAATACTACTCAGCCATAAAAAAGAAAAAATGTCATTTGCAGCAACCTGGATGAAACTAGAGACTCTCATACTAAGTGAAGTAAGTCAGAAAGAGAAAAACAAATACCATATGATATCACATATCTGGAATCTAGTATAGGGCACAAATGAATCTTTCCACAGAAAAGCAAATCATGGTCTTGGAGAACAGACTTATGGTTGCCGAGAGAGGGGTAGGTAGCGGGATGGACTGGGAACTTGGGGTTAATAGATGCAGATTATTGTTTTTGGAATGGATAAACAGTGAGATCCTGCTGTGTAGCACGGGGAACTATGTCTAGTCACTTATGATAGACCATGATAATGTGAGAAAAAAGAATCTATACATGTATGTGTAACTGGGTCACCATGCTGTACAGTAGAAAACTGACAGAACACTGTGAACTAGCTATAACGAAAAAAAATAAAAATCATTATAAAAAATAAATGTCATTATAATAAATTTTAATTGATCTACCACTCATGCATCAAAAAATTTAAATATTGACTTCAAATATGAATTAGATGATAATTATGAACACTATTAAAATATTTGCACTTTAAAAAAATAAAATAAATGCTATGAACTTTTCCCTTGACACCTATCAATTCTACATAATTTTCAATTGCTTTCAATTCCATCACATAGTTGAGCTTCATTCCAGTTACTAAATAATGGGTTCTGAGAAGACCAGAGTAAAAATAAAACATAAAATTCAAAGCATTATGCTAATGTATTTTTCCTGTGTGGGAACCTGGATATACGTCGGAAGAAAAAAATGATAAACATTGGATTTAAAGTGGAAAAAATTTCAAAAATCACTAAAAAAAACTGAAACAGTCTCTACATCAGATCTATTCTATTTACCGTTAGAATCAAATACCATATCCGTTTCGAAAAAGGTGCATTTCATGGAGACAAAATTTTGGAGTGTTATCCACGAAGATTTTCCTGACTGTGCTGATTTATTGAAATGCAGTATAAGAGCACGGGGCCTGAAGTCAGAGAGGCTTACTCGAGTATTTTTCTTTCTGGCAAATTTCTTAATTTCTCTCTGAACTCCATCCCATTGTAAAATAAGAAAAATAATTGACAATTAAGATTTTATAGGATACAAGTTTTTTAATTCTTTTTGTAGGATACAAGTTTTAGAAATGCAATTCAAATGAGTTCCTTTTCTCTGTGAAAAGGAATTTACTACTGGAGGTTACCGACATGCGCTAAAGGTGGTAAGTGCTGGCTTACTCAGGCAGTGTCCCCGCACTCAGACAACAGCTCTTTCTCTCTCTCCAGCACGTGGGACTGTTTTCTTCAGGGTGGCTTCATTCCCAGCCAGAAGTCAGGGCCTATACACATGTGGGAAAGTTGCTAGTTCGTTTTTTTTTTTTTCCCTTAGTCTATTTTCTCTCTTCCTTCCTTTCTTCCTTCCTTGCTTCCTTCCTTCTTTCCTTCCTCCTTTCCTTTCTCTCTTTCTTTCTTTCCTATAAGCTGAGAGGTCTTACATAATTCTGCAACAGTCAGAGGAAAAAAATAGCACTTTCTCAGGAAAGTGAGATCATGTGACCAATCAGAAAAATAATTCTGATTATCCAGGCCACAGGTCCAGCCAGCATTTGCTCCAGGGGAGCAAGATCAATTCCACCCAGCCACAAGGTTTCTGCAGAATTACTGCCAAATAAGGAAGCAATAACCGAGAGGCGAAAACAGGTTTTCACTACGATAATAATAATACACAGTCCAAGGTGGTTGGAAGATTAAATGAGATGACATATAAAAGCACATTAGAAAATTCAATACAAGGGGGTTTATTAGTAATTACTGGTTTACAATATGAATAGAATCATGGGCTGTTCTTACCTTCTGCATGCAGAAAAATGGCCTATCTCTGCCTAACCAATTCCTGGGCCTTTACGTTAGAGCTAAAGATAGTGCTGAAGAATCAAAGAGAGTAAGGGGTCATATATTACAGGGATCCCAAATTGAGAATGAGGGATCGTATACTGAGAGTAAGCGATCATACTGACTTAGAATCAATATAAATTAAAATACGGAAGAAGAAAAAGTAAGGTTGAGGATTACGGATAATTTTAAAAGTGTTGTGGAGTCAGTGAACACTGAAAACACAAACGTAATAATGAGTTTTGAAGAATTCGTGCAAGAAAAGATCAGAGCCCACACTGGTGAGTTTGGAGAAGTTTGGGGAGAGGAAGAAAACTGGGGATAGCTTGGCATGTGCAGTATGTGACCAATGATAATACACAAGGATTTTAGGAAGGCTAAATGGAACTCTTCCTTGGCATTTTTTCGAGGCACCCCTGCAAAGATTTACAATTGCTTTGCAAGGATGTTTTGCAATAGGATTGGCGTTTCTTTGAGCATGACTCAGCCCTGAGAATATGCTTGACTGAGCTGCAGAGGGGATTCTGATTCTTTGTAATTACCAGATCTTCATCAGACCGGCAGAGCCGCCAGGATGATGTTTTAGAAGATAAGTGGAGCAAACTTGAGTAAAACTAAAGTTCTACTGGAACCCAGCCATTTGTACACACATCGCCTACGGCTGCTTCGGCACCCCAGATGCAGGACTGTGTCGCGAGGGTACGGTCCACACCACAGAATCCACAAAGCCTAAAACATCTCCTATCTGGCTCTTTACAGAAAATGTTTGTCTATCTCTGTTTCAGAACGTAAGTTGAATCACGTTGCTCCCACTTCAAAACTTCCAATGGCCTTTTTTTTTTTTTTTTTTTTGCTTTTTAGGGCCATACTGGCGGCATATGGAGGTTCCCAGGCTAGGGGTCCAATCGGAGCTGCAGCTGCTGGCCTATACCACAGCCACAGCAACGCAGGATCCAAGCCGCATCTGCAACCTAAACCACAGCTCATGGCAACGCCAGATCCTTAACCCACTGAGCGAGGCCAGGGATCGAACCAGCAACCTCATGGCTCCTAGTTAGAACCATTTGTTTCCGCTGTGCTTTCAGTGACTTTCAATTCCAATGACCTTCAATTTCACCCCCTTCCAGTGACTTTCAATTCAGTGCAAATTTGTTCGCCCAGCTGATTTCTCCATCTTCACTTTTCTCGATGCCCCTTCTAGCTAGCTCCTTTAATCCACAGCTACGAGAGGCCTGCTTTCTGTCCCTCCGATGCAGTAAGTACCTTCCTGCCGTGTGCCTTTGCCGTAGCCAAACACACCCTACCCTAAATCTTCACGTTGCTGGTTTGTCTCACCGTCGCAGGCCAGCCCATCGCGGGCCAGCCTCCACGTCTCCTCCCAAGGGCCAGACACACACCACACCTGCCTTCAGAGCATTTACAACTTATCACAAACTTACTTGTTTGTTTCTTAACTTTCTGGATTCTCTCCCTGAGAATATAAGTTCTCTTGGGATGGGACCCGGGTTTATCTTTCGTTTGTTGGAAACAGAACCGAGAGCCTGGCACAGAGGCAGTGGTCGCAAATAAATGAAAGCAAAAGAAAAATAATCAAGTGTTTAGCTCTGAGATGCTCTGTCTTAGGAGCTTGTACTGTGGCTGCCCTACCTCAGGGCCTTGTGTATCGTGCACGGCCTCTGAAGCCACACTAAATGACAGCTCTGCCCCTTGCCGGATGTGTGGTCTTTGATGGAGGACTTCAGGACTATTTCAGTCTCTCCGCTTGGAAAATGCAGACAAAACAGTAGCTATCCCAAAGTGCTGTGAGGATTAAATGCATGCAGGCCTCTTAAGGGTTTCAGAGAGTGGATGGTTTGTGGTAAGCACTGGACAAGAGATGGCTGCTTTGAGCACCATCATCAACATTCCTAGACAAAGCAATGACTGCCAGAGAGGCATCAAAATGACAACAAAAAAAAACACAGATGCTTCTGGCAGGCCAAATTCCAGATTGTACGGCTGCGGCGGGGTTTGCTCACAGAAGACATGGTGGTGTGTGATTATGATTTTCAATCTTACTTGAATGCCACAAAGGATAAATTAGCAGAAAGACAACGCAGCCTAGAGTACAGGTCAACTACGTGCGGACTGGGACGTGCCATTTTACCTGTTTTGATCTTAATTCTCTCACTTGTGAAATAGATTATTTCTAAGCTCTTTCCAGGTCTAAGGGTTTATGATTCTTTCATAACCATAAATGCAGATGTAATACAAAGTGGGGAAACTTAAACATTAACTCCCTACCTAGTTTTCAACAGATTCTAACTTTTTAAGGTATAAGGCACGAGCCAGTTTTTGTTTTCTCGCTGATTTATACAAGCAGTATTTCTGGGTCTCACAAAATTCTTAGGCTGTAAATTTAAAACAGTTGTAGGCTATCTGATGAATAGACAAAAGGAGGTTAAATGATTTTTCCAAGGTCTTTCTAAAAATTGTTTTAGAAGACCTGAGATTAAAATAAAAGTACTTATTCCAAAGTTTCTTGTCACTTGGCTGAATTAGCTTTTATTCTCTCTCAGCAGAGTTAACTTGGTAACATTCTCCTGTTACAAGAGTAATCTTGGATGAAATAACTGTACATCACTCCAAAGAGATTTCAAAGTACCAAGAATGCTCTCTGGATTATAAATTCCTAGCAGACTTTACTTCATATAGACCACAAAATATATTCAAATTAGCTAATAAAGGGTCAAATTTATTTCACGCTAGGAGTTAGACAGGTGTCAAAGGGGAATTATAAACTATAACCATTGCAGAAACCTCTTACTTTACATTCAGTGGTTGCCACTCCTTTTTGCGCCATTTGTCATGTAGATAATTATTTAAGCGGCTGTAAATATTTGTCTTAAGATCACTATTCTAGATTTCAGGGGGGTAGGTATTTTCTCATTGAGATCTCAGTTATCATTAAGACAACAGACATTATAAACAGCTAGCAGAAGATTATTTTCATATGCTAGAAATCATATACATGAAAGTAGTATTTGTCACACGTATTTATGGCGCATTAAAAAACTGCATTTAAAAAACAGAAAAACTAACTTTCGTCCATTTATTTTCAATCATTAACGAAAGGACTAAGAATAACCATTACATATATATATATATTTTTTTACAGATAAAAATAAACAAATCTCCCTAACAAAATAATTTGATGATGATAAAGATATGAAGAGTATCAATATGTGGATTATTTTCATGAGCTTTATTTCCTTTAAAATGCTATTGACCTTAAAAATACAATGAATTTCATTATTACTATTTTCTAGCCCCTGGTAATTTCTGTCCCTCTGAAACCTGGGGGAAAGTTGGAATCTCCATAGCGCTACATATCACTGGGAATTGGAATCCACATATCACTCAAGTGTCAGAGATGCCAATAATCTTAAGGGCCAGATATTTTACAGGAACATCACGCTTCACACGGCAACTTCCATCCCCAGCAGAAGCCGTGGATCATTTCTCTTTAGGGACACCAAATCAAATCCAATCAAACCCAAGAAGACAAGCTCCACTGTCCAATTTTGCAGTCAGAATATATCAAAGGGACGTTTTCTTAGAAGAAAAGAAAAATCAATAGGCATATATTCTACAGTACAGGAATCACGTAAGCCCAAATTTCCAGTTTCCTACCATCTCTCAATGTCCTACAAAGGATATCTGTCATTGTCACAATTATTAGACTCATCGAATAGAGATGTGGTCCAGAATCTTCCAGGAGATATATTTCAATAGCCCTTGGGGTAATTTACACAACCGCCTTCCCCACGGAGCTGGGAAAAAGCCATCCTCTCACTGAAGGTGGCTGAAGGGGTGGGGCGTTGGGTCTCTCGGTGACCTCATTGGCTTTCACTTTGCCCCAACCCCAGTAGATAATATCCCCCACAAATGCCCTTGTCTGTTTTCGCTCCACCTCCCTCTTTCTCTGTTCTTTTCCTCTCTACTTTGGCAGTTTCCTGGCTTCAGCCATGTATCTCTCTGCTTATAGTCTTACAACAGAAAATAAGAGGATATGATTTAGAAGTGGTAAATATGAGCTGGCAGAGAAATACCCTTCAAATGCCCTTCTTCTTTCCAACTTCTGACCTGATCACCTCTTTGAGAAAGGCAAGACATGCAGTCAATAGAAGTCACTGGATGACATATAGTATTAACAGGAATAGTCTGCTCCATTCAGGTTCACATCACCGCTTGCAGAATATACAAAACGAGAAACCTACCTCCTTTCTTAACTTTACTAGGGAAAATGCATATTTTACCTAACATGGTAAGATCACGGCTAATAACACCAAATTATAGCTAGTTAAACTCTTTCTGTAAGGTATATGAACTGATTCATGAAGCCAAAAATTTGGATTAGGCAACAGTCTCCACATTGCAATGGGTAAAATTCCAAGGGGATTTTTGCAGTTCATTACAAGTGCAGAAACAAATTTTATTTCATAACTTTTACTTTCTGTTTTTGTACAGGCATAACAATGCACTTAATATGTGTTGTATAAATGTGTAAATATATGTGTAAGTCAGCACTGGGCAACAGAAGTTTTGGAGGACTTCGGGATAAGAGTATCTTCTATACCTAAAATATTGATTTTAGCCATATCAACCAAGAGCCCTGATGATATTCTCTTTTCAAGATCTCTGAATGGCCATTTTCAATTAGGCATAAGCTTTGGCTATTTCCAGACTTGTCATAACTAATATTTGGGCTTAATCAGGGTCTTTTCTAAAGCTAGAGCTAGATCCTCATGCCTGACTATTGATCATAGTGAGATTAATAATCTAACCACAGAGCAGATGTCATTTTCGTTTGTTTTAATCTAAGTTCATTGGTCTCCTCAGAGCCAGTCATGCATGTGATGGTACCACGACCTGCTGGTCTGTGGGAATTGTACAAGGCGCAGCACCCGCTGAGAGGTGTTTTCTGACAATAGTTGTCTTGGCATTCAGAGACGACCCTCTCAAGGTGTGCAGTGGGAACCACGTGGGAAAGACAGATTATGGAACAGAAGGCTCTGTTTCCCCTTATGGGAAAAGCAAGAATGAGATCATCTTTACCCTAATTTCTTGGTGAGATGTTTCCTGAAGGACTGTGAATTTTCAACATTCTCTTTGTGTTAAAAAGTCACCACTGATTTCCAAATTATTTCAGTGGTCACCATGATAAATCTTGGTAAGACAAACGCAAAATTTTAACATGATAAATGCAATACCAAAGGCCAATATTAGGAGAAAATGCTGCATGTAACCAGTACCAGGAACCTATTACATGTTAACCAGTGATGGGCAAATTTTTTTTTTCTTTTTATGGCCTCATCTGCAGCCTGTGGAAGTTTCCTGGGCTAGGGGTCGAACTGAGCTGAAGCTGCCAGCCTACACCACAGCCATGCCAACACAGGATCCAAGCTGCATTTGTGATTTACACCACAGCTTGTGGCAACACTGGGTCTTTTTTCTTTTTTTTTGTCTTTTTGCCTTATCTAGAGCCACACCCGCAGCATATGGAGGTTCCCAGGCTAGGGGTCTAACAGGAGCTGTAGCTGCCGGCCTTCACCACAACCACAGCAACGCGGGATCCGAGCCGCGTCTGTAACCTACACCACAGCTCACGGCAACGCCGGATCCTTAAACCCACTGAGCAAGGCCAGGGATCGAACCCAGAACCTCATGGTTCCTAGTCGGATTCGTTAACCACTGAGCCACAATAGGAACTCCAACACTGGATCCCTAATCCACTGAGCAGACTGGGGATAGGATCCACATCCTCACAGACACTAGGTTGGGTTCTTAACCAGCTAAACCACAACGGGAACTTTTAGTTTTTAAATATTAGTTTCACACTGCCCCTTACTAGCTGTAAGACTTTGGACGAATTTCTTAACTACAACATACTATATCTTTTCTCATTTGAAAAATTTGGATAATTCTAACCTACTCATCCATATTTCTGTGTGTATGAAATCCTAGACTCTATTTCATAATCAGTAAAGTTTAGCTATCATTATTACTTTTATTAATATTGTTGTTGTTGCTATTACTACATTAGCCATGTAAAATTTGACCAAAATGACAAGTCTTTATTGAGCTTGTTAGAATCCTTTGGCCTGCAGACATGCTGCAGGGACAGTTTTAGCTCAAATTTCAGATATTCCACCTGAGCTGAAAATGCCCATTGATGTCAACCTAAGAAGAATGGCAATTACTCCAGAATTAGTTTCCACTGGATCTGCAAAGTCTAGGGAAAAGAGCGGCACTGGAGCTTGAATATCTCTGACCTTCCATGACAAGGTAAAGTAAGAAAACTATCATCACAGGCCGAGTGGTAAGAGAGATGACCAAATCCAAGCCAATTCAGGATAGATAAAAGAATGTGCTGCTTTGTCCCAATTGTGGGCTTTACAACCAGACCTACCTAAGTCTGGATCTCAGTTTACCCACCCAGACATGGGATGCTGAGGAAATAACTTCAATGAGCCTATTTTCTCCTAGCAACACATATTCCCTTATAGCCATTTTTTTTCTTTCCCTCTTTTCCTTTTATTAAGGTCCAGTTGATTTACAAAGTTGTGCCAATTTCTGCTGTACAGGAAAGTGACCAGTTGTTCATATATTATCTTCCATCTTTTTTACATTTTCTCATATCATCTTCCATCATGTTCTATCACAAGCGATTAGGTGTAATTCCCTGTGTTGTATAGTGGGACCTCATTATGTATCCATCCTAACCCCAAACTCCCAGTCCATCCCACTCTATTCAGAGAATCATCATTGAAGATGTCCAGGAGAAGGCTTAAAACTCTCCGATGCTATTCAATTATAGTGAGGTTCTCCCCCGCCCCAGAGAAATGCTAGTGAACTACTAGGCAAGTTCATAAATAACACATTTTCAAAAAAAATGAGTGAAAATATAGAGCGAAAATAAGCAGTGGTGCCTGGGAGGTATGCCCATTTAGCAAAAGACTCCTTGGTAATTAGAGAGGGAATGAAAATTCCATATTTAGCTAACAAACATTAAAGATAAAGGTAGTATTGAGTAGCTCTCAGAATGTCTCGTGTTTTCCTCATTTCCTACTCTAATTATTAAGGACAACAGAACCGTTTTGTTAATGCTCAGTAATGATAAGGAGCCCCAATGCAAATGACTGAATATCCCAGATTAATCACTAAATAAATAAATCTCATTTTAAAAAAGAAGCACAAACTGCTGAGATATAGGATGCGATTGCAGCTGAATTTTAATTATTTTGGAGAATCTCTTATTCCACATATATGAATCCTCTTTTATGCATTAAATACAATGCATTTTGAGGTAATATCAGAGGGCCTCACGGTTTTCATGCCCAAGTCATTATTTAAATACTGAATGAGTCCATGAAGAAACTGGTGTGTCTGATTTATATTAACATATGCCAATCCATATTTTGAAATGGCTTTCATTATCTTCTCATTTTTAAGTTTTGATTATTCCTCAAACTCCAGAGTGCCACAGTTACTATCTAGTAAAGCCACGGGAGTTCAGCAAGCAAGAAAGCAGGCATTACACTATTAACTGGTTCTTGCAGATTCTATTCTCAATCAGTAACGATCCCAGTCACAAAGGCAATCGTGGTAATTTTCCGTGTCTGTTAAAATGGAGGCAATAAGTACTTCAGCTGTCCTCAGACTATTCAATTTTACATAAAAAGACTCATTCTCCAGAAGACCAATGGTATTTAAATGATGTAGTTAAAAAAAAAAGGCAAGTTTGCGCACGTACCATTATTCTAGAATCCAGAACACTCTAGCCCACCTTACAAGGTTACCAGAGAAACCCTTGACCCAGGTCTGTTTCACTAACATAAACTTATTTGATAATAAATAACATATTCTTGAAGAAAGGACCCCAAATCAAGTTATATCTCATAGCTGGACTAAATAAGAAAAGACTGACAAATCTCCCTCCATAAATCCCAATGGACTTCATGTTCCCTTTGATCAAATGGGAAAAAGGGTAGAGCAGAAAATGAGGGTTTGGCCCTGTGAGGAGGCCGCATGAGTAGAAAGTGTGTTTTTAAAGTACTCCACGAGATCCGCTGTATCAAGGAGACAGGTATGACAGAAATAATACCTGTGGAAAATTAAAGGGGATTAAAAGGAAAAAGAGTCATGTACATAAAACTTCTTAACTGAATAGTTATTACCTAGTCATTCAGAGTACATGGAATCAGGGTTCCTGTTTTAAGGTTACCTGAGTTGGAAGAAAATATAAACTGTCCTTCTGTGGGTATACATGCTACTAGTGAGCAAAGGAACACCTTCTAGGGCTATTTATCCATCTTCGTTATCCATTCCTCTGTTGATGGACATTTAGGTTCAGAAGACTCTAAATAGACAGTTCTCCAAAGAAGACATGTGGATGGCCAAAAAACACATGAAAGGGTGCTCGATATCACTAATCATTAGAGAAATGCAAATCAAAACTACTATGAGTTATTTCCCAGTTTAGGATAAAATGAGCTGTTTCAAGGAGAGGAGCTTATTACTACAGCTGAGACTATGACGCCCAGAAAGTGTGGGTAAAACCAGCCACGGGCTATCTCACAGACCAGCTGGTACGTCATACTTGACGCTGGCTGGAACAGCCACTGGCTACTGTTGTAGCTTGCCTACATTTTTTTTTTTTTTGTTAAGTTGTATTGAAGTACAACTAATTTACAAGGTTGTAATAATTTCTGCCGTACAACAAAGTGACCCAGTCATACATAAACACATATCCATTCTCTTTCAGATTCTTTTCCTACATAGGCTATCACACAACACTGGGTAGAGTTCTCTGTGCTCTACAGCAGGTCCCCGCTGGTCGATCATTCCCTGTACCTCTGTGTGCATATGCCAGCCTCAACCCCCTAGTCCACCACCTCCCAGCCGTTCCCCTTGGTAACCATACGTTTTTTCAAAGTTTGTGAGTCTCTTTCTATTCTGCAAATAAGTTCATTTGTATCTTTTTTTTTTTAAGATTCCATACATATGTGGAATCTTAAAATCATATAATGTTTGTCTTTCACTATCTGACTAACTTCACTTAGTATGATAGTTTCTAGGTTCATCCATGTTGCTGCAAATGGCATTATTGCATTCTTTTCTGTGGCTGAGTAATATTCTATTGTATGTATGTGCCGTGTTTTCTTTATCCATTCCTCCATTGATGAACATTTAGGTTCAGAAAAAATCCAAACAGACATTTCTCCAAAGAAGACATACAGATGGCCAAAAAAACCCTGAAAGATGCTTAACATCACTAATTACTAGAGAAATACAAAATCAAAACTACTATTAAGTACGACCTTACACCAGCCAGAATGGCCATTATCAGAAAGTCTACAAATAATGAATGCCAGAGAGGGTGTGGAGAAAAGGGGACCGTCTTACGCTACTGGTGGGAATGTACACTGGTGCAACCACTAAAGAAAACAGTATGCAGCTTCCTCAGAAAACTAAAACAGAACTACAATTCCTGGACATGTATACAGAGAAAAGATATATGCATCCCAATGTTCACTGCACACTATTTACAACAGCCAAGACAAGGTAGCCTGCCTGCACTGATACAAAAGAACCAACTAAAATTTAGTACTTTACTATACTAAATTTTAATAAAAGGACCTTGATTCTACCCTCTACCCTACGGATTTTTTTTTTAATTTATGGACCTCTTTTAAAATTGCAACATATAATATCTTTACTTTTGGTTCTTGACTTTGATTACAACCTTGAAGTTTATACTCTCCAACTGAAGTTAGGAATAAGCTGGAATTCATCCATATATCTGCATATTCTAAATTTGCTAAGTTCAAGGTTGACTGTCAAACAGTGTGTTTTACACTGTTTGTTCTCTTGTAAAAACACAAACAAAAAGTTTCAGCACTCTGTTGTTGACATATACAGAGAGATGGAGTATACTGAGTGGGCCTCTGGGATCACTATTCACGTAGTGCTGATATTAAAGACATCACCTGAGATCACCTGAAGAGGACTAGTGGGAAGCACTTACTCTGACTCCAAAATGAAGCAGGGATTCTCAGAAACAATTAGGTCATACTTATTGTCTGGACATTATTTCTTATAAATGGTGGTGACGCTCTTTGTCTTGGCTCTCCATTAACTTAGAGATAAGACTTAGGGTTGCTTCTAGCAATTGTGTATCAACTACACAATATTAATATATATTTATTGATGTGGTAATTTTATTCCTGAGTGTATTAGTTTCCTACTTCTGCTTAACAAATTACCTAAAACATTAGGGCTTAAAAGTAATAAATATCTATTAACTCATAGTTTCTGTGGGTGCAGCTTAGCCAGGTGATTTTGTCCCGAGGTCTGGGACAAGTTTGTCATCAAATTTTGACCAGGGCTGTCTTCTCAGCTAACGGCTTATGGAAAGGAGTATCTGCTTCCAAGATCACTTACGTGGTTGCTGATCAGATCCGGCATTTCACAGGTTGTTGGACTGAAGTCCTCAGTTTCTGATTGTTGGTCAGAGGCCTCGCTCTGCTCCTTGTCAAAGGGCCTCAGCTCACATCCATGGCAGACTAAGACAGCAATAGAAAAAGCAATAGAGAAGATGCAAGTAAGTGTCTTTTTGTAAAATAATCTTGAAGTGATGATGGGACCTCACTTCTGATATATTTCATTCAATTAAAAGGAAGCCACCATGTCTAGATTACACTCAAGGGGAGAGAATCGCACAGAAGCATGGAGACAAAGAGGTGAGGTCATTGGAGGCCAACTTAGAGGCTACCAGTTTTATTTTCTTATAGAGATCTCTCCTTGGCCTAAGTCATCAATGTTTTTATTCTTTGTATTATATCTACTTCAATAACCTTGCTTAAAATGCATACGTATATCATATGATGATATGTGGTGTGTCTTTAATAAATTCCTGTTGCGTTAGACTGAACAGCCTCGGTCATTCACTTTAACAACTGCCATTATTTATTAATCCATCCACTAGCTGTAGATCTGTTTTGAGGACCAGGGACACCATCGTTTTTAAAAAGGAAGAAACAATCCTGCCTTCAAGAGTGGGCGTGAGGAGTCCATATGGAAAGTAAGATTCTAATCAGACGGAGCAAAGCAAGTCCCTGTCTCGGGAGCTGCTTCCCATCTTCTCCTGACTACCTGCACCTTCGGCCCTGCCTTCAGAGCCTAGAATACTGCGATGCTGTCACTGGCACCTGGCCAAGGTTCAGACCCTTCCGTGCTTCTTCGTGGCCTTTATCCACTGGGCCCACAGCCAGCCTTGGCCAACCTGACACTCTCCATCTTGAAAACAATCCATGCCACTGGCTTCTTCTGTTCTGCCCCCAACTCTCTGGGTCCTCAAGGGGATGTGAGTCCCTGAGACAGAGAGAGGACAGGTCCAGAGAGAAAAGGAGAAATGGCTAAGCCCTAGAAATGGATGCCTGTGAAGAGTTCTCCCCTGACTGCAAATACAAGTCTGGAGCATGATGGAGGATGATGTGAGAAAAAGAATGTATATATGTATGTGTGACTGGGTCACCTTGCTGTACAGTAGAAAACTGACAGAACACTGTAAACCAGCTATAAGGGAAAAAATAAAAATCATTAAAAAACAAAAGCCTGAAGCTAAGCCTTGGGGATTAACTACACCTGATCCCTCATGTCAATTCCTCTTTGGAAGATGGGCAGCTATCGTGTTGCCACTTAAAAGTATGTCAAATAATTTTAATACAAAAAATAGATCTCTTAATTAAACAATCTTTTGAATTTTTATTAAATATATTTTAAGCGGATTTTTCTTTCTGCATTGTGTACTTACCACCTAATCTCTGATGCCACTCACTCACGTCTGAGAAATATGTGATCGTATACGGCCTGGTAACTGGATAAGCTGCGCTGGCTCCCTGTGTGCCCACCATTCCCTCACAATTTTCTAATGCCTGCATTTCATCTTGATATGGCTTAGTACCCAGGTGACAACACAAGTCAGGCTGTTTATTTCCTTGCCCTTGACATTATTTTGTCAAACGCTGATAGCAGACTTAAATATGAAAATGCCCTAACTAAACTGACTGTGATAGTTTATTCTACAATTTTTCTTTTTTTCTCCTTTCATAAATCAGCAAAGAATTTCATCCATCACAGCCCGGGAAAGAAAATTCTCCAATTCTTTTAAACTGTTTAACAAAGGCCGTGTCATTTTTTAATCGCCTACGTGGTGATCAATGCTAAAAGGAATAAACAGATACTCTCTCTGAAGCAAACTGATAGCAAATGAGCCTAAAAAGTCATCTTTGGTTCGGTATCCATCACTTGCTTAACTGTCACCACCTTCAGGGCTCTTGGCATTACAGACAGGACCACAGTGTCAGGGAATGTAAAAGGTGTCCTTTGTTGCTCGAATTAAGGACTCCTGTGCTGTCTGTCTCTCCCTCTTTTCTGCTACATCTAACAATCCGGAGGTGAATGTGCTTAATGGGCTTTGTCTGCGAAAAGTTTCATTTCCCTTTTTTTTTTTTTTTTTTGAGGGAAGCTATAGCCTTGGACTTGTCTCCTCATGCACTCCACCTTTTGACAGCACTGAGCCTTTATTTATGAAAGACATTTAATTAATGCCCTTGGATATACTGCTAACCTTTGAAATGGTTTCCTGATGCATGGAGGCCCTTTCTCTCCCGCCAGGAATTGATTTTGGAAATGGCCCTGTCTCCTTGTGGCTTAAAATTCAGAGAAAGGAAGAAACCATGCAAAGGGTAGCCAGGCAGGGAAGAGAGCCCGTGAAGTGTGGTGATGAAGCCTTTGCATCAGCATCTGGAAAATACAGGTCATCGAAAACGTGGGGAAATCAACTTCAAAGAAAGATGATGGTTGTACGAAAAGATTATTATCATCCCACTGAAACGGAATCATACCGCTGAAAATATAAGGCGGTTTCCAAATAAACTAAAGCAAAGCTCTCGTATTTCTAGTAAGACAATTTTTTTTTTTCTTTTTAATGGCGTAGACCAGGGATACACAGAATGGGGAAGGGAGGACGCAACTTTTAGGTTAGGAAATGTTATTGTATTTTCCTGGCCTGGCTCCCAGAGACCTTTGCAAGGAAAAGGGTGCCAAAGAGTTATTCTTCAGAGGCTTTGTTCTATTCATGTAGTTCTTATTCAACAGACAGTTGTTCAATGGGACAAATGCTCTTTAATTTTTTTTTTTGTCTTTTTGCCTTTATCTAGAGCCGCACCCGCGGCACATGGAGGTTCCCAGGCTAGGGGTCGAACAGGAGCTGTAGCCACCGGCCTACACCACAGCCACAGCAACGCGGGATCCGAGCCGTGCTTGCGACCTACACCACAGCTCACGGCAACGCCGGATCCTTAACCCACTGAGCAAGGCCAGGGACCGAACCCGCAACCTCATGGTTCTTAGTCGGATTCCTTAACCACTGAGCCACGAAGGGAGCTCCGACAAATGTTCTTTAATTAGTGTTATTTTAGAAAAGTGATTTTTCCAAGGCAGGAGCAATGTTTTGGGACAAAGTATGAGAGAAGAAGCACTGCAGAAGTTTCCTCATGCTTGTGCTTACCTATTCCAATAGGCAGTCGTGGTATACTTAAATCACTATGGCCCTCCATGTGTTGCCATGGTCGCACAGTCAGTGGAGGCCCCATCATTTCGTCATCTCCTTATGGCCTTCATAAGAACACTGTACTGGTTTGCCTGCTTGGAAGTTACAGAAAAGTCAATTTACCACTGATAAAAAATCAATGAATCTCTGTTTTCAGTTACATTGTTGCCACTTCAGTTTCTAGATCTTCACTTATAAAACATACTTGTCTTCTATACCGGTGACACAGTTCGCTTATTAAATTAACAAGGACCAAGCAATACAGATCTGAGTAGAATAACAATTTGGAGCCCACTGGACTATATAATAATTGCCGTTCTCCAATAATGCTGTAAGTGTTAAGCTGCCTATTGCCTGATGAGAAATACCACTGCACCAGGTTTCCCCTTGAAAACCTTCACATTTTCAAATTAGGAGACAGGGGTATGCTGGAGGCTGTGTTACCTACCCTCACAGTTTTGGCCCGCATGGCACATTCCGTGGAGATCGCTGAGAACTGCCAAGAAGCGGAAGAACATTCTTTTCGTCCTGCCAGTGCCTCCAGCCACTTCACTCCGTACTGATCAGGAGCGTAGCAGAGCCCTTCTGCTAATCCGGTCCCCTCTCCGCTGATGAGATCCACTCAGCCAGCTGCTGCCCCGGCGTGGGTGTTCTTGGCCAGATCCGTTGAGGGGAGTGCAGTCCAAGAGTTGTGACACGGCCAGAGGCTCTAGAAGAAGAAAAGGCAGGCCAAGTCATGAGTCGCCAAGTCTTTCCAGGGAGGAGATGGAGAATGTTGCAGCCTCCAGAGTTTTCTCTGACTAGAGCAGGGAGCCAGTTTCCTGGAAGCAGCTTCTTATTTTAAGATTACTTCTGTATTTGATCATGAACGTTCAGGATCTTAGATGCCAGAAGATCATAAAATCCAGTCTTTATTTTGCTGGTGAGAAAATGAAGGACCAGGGAGCTGTAAATTCCCAATGGCGCCCAGCTTCATAAGAAACAGCACAGTCTATAAGCATATGGGAAGTTTCCGTTGTGGCTCAGTGGTAACGAGCCTGACCGGTATCCATAAGGTTGCAGGTTTGATCCCTGGCCTTGCTTAGTGGATTAAGGATCTGGTGTTGCTGTGAGCTGTGATGTAGGTCGCAGACATGGCTCAGATTCCAAGTTGTTGTGGTGTAGGCCAGAAGCTGTAGCTCCGATTCGACCCCTAACCTGGGAACTTCCAAATGCCTCAGGTATGGCCCTAATAAAATGCAAAAAATAAAAAGCATAAAAAAAATGTAATCATCTGATTCTATAAATTCTTAGTCTGAGGTTTTTTTTTTACCAATATGTGAAGGGAAATATAATTTCGATGTGTAACTAGAACAGAAACAGCCAGAAATGTAATTTTATCTTAAGAGTGGTAAGAGGCTGTGATGTAAAGTGTTTGCTTTGGTCTGGCATGTAGTCAGCCCTGAGAAAGGGTATCGCTGTGATGCCGCTACTACTGCTGTTTCCCACTTTTCAGGAAGGTGGGAGGGAGGAAGGTGTCTAAATATTTCCCCTGCCCTGAAACCTACAATAAGGCTGGGATTAAACCGCCTGAGATCTCACTTAAGCACTTATCACTGTCCGTTGACCTATAATGAAAAGTACTCACTTTCTAATTTTCCAGAAGACAGCAAACATCATATTCTGTCATCCCTGAACATTATCTGCTACTCTGGTCTTTGGAAATGAGAGTCAAGGATTGACATCTGTCATAGCCACTTAGAAACCAATACAATGATTCCAGACATCACTTTTAGGATAACACTAAGCACCGGAATAAGTGGTTGATAGCCAGAAGGCATATATCTGGTCACAACCGCCATTGATCCTAATTTTTTCCATGTACCTTGTATGTACTTTATACATGTAAAATACCAGTTTTTACAGTAGTTTTCACCATCTGCACTATGAACACTCAAGATCAGTAGTTTGAACTTTAAAGTGCATCACATTGCTGCTGGCCATTTACAGAGTTTCTGATGGGGCAGTAAGTGTGGAGTAGAATCCTAAAATCTCCCATCTGATGCTGGTATTCATGACCAGGGGACCACACTCAGACAACCATCACACTAAAGAAATACAAATTGTAAGTTACTACAAAACAATGAAAAATCAACTTTTTACATTCATCTAATACATCATTGAAGAACACAATAAGTTAGTGATCATTATTAGTAAGAGAAGGGGAGGTGATTGAATTTGATTATACACTGACAAATATTTTATATGTATTGCTCAAACTCAGTCAATAGAGAATAGATGTATATATTTTTGTGCAATGAAAAATAAATTATATTAAAAAAATAGAAATAAACTGTTTAGTTGATGGTCAATGGATTGTTAAAATTTTCTATTTTTTTTGTGGGCTCATATCTTAATTTATGTTTTCCTAGACAATGATCCATTTCATTCTTTTTTTCCCTTTATGTGTGTATACTGAGCTATAGAAACCCCAACATAAATTACTGGGCTATCTATAGCTCAATATACACACATAAAGGGAAATGAAATGCATCATTTCTCTGTATTTCCTATTATTTTTTCCATTGTCATTCATATAAATGAGAGGGATTTAGCTTTTTTTTTTGATTATTGATTTTGCTTTCATTATGATCAGAAAACTAGTTAGGCTATTTCTGTTTTGGAGTATGCTACTAAAATTTTCTTTATGTTCTAATGTATGACAAAAATTTATAAATATATTATAGCTATTTGAAAAGCCATATAATTATAGGATATAGCATATACATATTTGACACATTAATCAAAGGTGTCATCAATATCCTCTATATTGTTACAAATGTTTTTATCTAAAGTGATTATCTGGTCAGGAGGCGGCAAGATGGCAGAGGAGTAAGAGGTCGCACTCACCCTCTCCCACAAATACATCAAAAAACGCATCTAAATATAAAACAAGTTGGACAAATCATCATCTGAATGCTGATCAATT
>PVHT021183523.1:5361653-5390732 GCA_004024745.2 Catagonus wagneri | reverse complement strand
AAAAAAAAAAATAAAGTGATTATCTGCAGTGAATTGAGAGGTATACTCAGTCTTCTAAACAAATAAATAAATAACCAAATAATAAATCACACTTTTAATTTTAAAAAACTCTGCTTTCCCACACATGCTTCTCCTCTCTCCATCCTTGAACCCTTATAAATTAAAACAATAGAATAAAAATACTATTATTATTCAGAATAAAGACAATGAGAAAAGAGACAATAGGAGATGGGAAGTTCAAAGAAACATTTTAAGACCGAGAGCTGTGAAGGACTGAGAACTGACCAGGCAGAGGAGAGTTGGCTACAACCTAGTCATCTGGAGTGGGTAACCCAATGACACATGAGACGTGGTGCCCGAGAAACCCCAAGATGCGCTGGAGCTGCAGGTGCTGGGCGGGGATGCAGGTGTTCATCTACGGGGCGGGCTTGAAAGTCTGTCTTTGGGACAGCCAAGCTCTCTGTCTCTCACCTGCAATGCTGGGGTTTTTCTCCTCAGTCATATCATCCACGCCTCTCAGGAGGCTGGAGGCTGTTTTGTGTATAATTCAAACAGATGCTCTAGACTTGGGGCCACAAAACACAGCAGAGCACTGAGTCTATAGAGCAATGGCTATAACATGGGGGATTAAGTGAAATGCACACAGAGGACTAACAAAGGGATTCTCAACTCTTTCTTCTTGTCCCACTTCAGAATCCTAACAGCCAAGCCTCATCTCTTCTCATGCATCTGCTACGCCCCACCCTGTGCCACAGCGGAAGCTGGAAACAGACTTCTCAGATTATTCTCAGAAAGACCTCTAGATACTGATGGTTGGAGGGACCTAGTGGAACAACTAAATTGAACCCACTTGTGCAGTTGAGATTCTACCAGTTGAAATCTCCTCCTTATAAACAGATTTTCTCACCAGTTTTTCATGCCATGCTCTTAAAAAAAATGAGCTTATAGAGAAAAAAAATCAGAGACATTTGAAAGAAAATGTAGAATTTGAGACATGCAAAAGCAAAACAAATATGTATACATAGTGACATGTGTTCATATACAAAGGGGGAATAAACTCTCCAGTCACTATCCTAAGAGAGATTAGAAAAGATACTACTTTTATTACATTACAAAATCAGATGCTTTAAAATAGGCACAATTAGAGATCAAGAAACAGTATTTGACAATCGATACATAAAGACTCTTAGCAAAAAAGCTTGAAAGATAAAGAAAAGGATAGCTAAGAATACGTAATAAAAATATAAAATGATAAAAAGTTGAGAAATAATTTAGGAAAATTGGAGATTTAATATGAAAATAGGCCTTCCAGAAACAGAGAAAATGGAGAAGAAAATTGTATATTAAAAACCCACAAAAATATGTGCTAATTTTCTAGGACACTAGTTCATCACTGACCAATATGATATTTTGTTGCCTTGGCCAAAGTTGTGAAATAATTATGTTAATAGCAAACTTCTGATGATAGGCTAAAAACAGATGATGTTTATTCTTAAAAAGTCAGGTACTAGCCTAATAGGCCCATTAGTTAGAGACAGGGTGAAATGCTCTAAAAGGATTGAATGTCCTTCATTGTAAATGAAGGATGTTTGATGGAGAGATGGAGCAGAGAGAACACAGGCCTTTCCTATTGTATATCCTTTAGCTTTACTATTTAAGTTTTTACTGTATATATGTATCACATAATGAAAAAATTTATTTTAGAAAAAAATTTATAAAAAACTTTGAGAAACACAGAGAAGAACATCCTGCTAATGTTTGGGTATTTACAATTAGCAACAGAACACACTGACAGGTTGTGTCTATCATTTCAATACCTTTTCTCCCATAATCCACCACTGCCTTCCTTCACAGCCCTTTATTACCTCAAAAATCCATTTTATGGGATAAGTTTAAACGTAAATCTCCAGACATGCATCTGAGAAGTATTTAAATACTGCATTGTGCTATTTAGCAGACAAGGTGCTGCTTGGTAATTAAGGAAGAGCTCTTTTAAAGTAAGACAGGGGTTGGAGTTCCCATCATGGCTCAGTGGTTAAAGAACCTGACTAGTATCCATGAGGAAGTGGGTTTGATCCCTGGCCTCGCTCAGTGGGTTAAGGATCTGGTGTTGCCGTGAGCTGTGGTGTAGGTTGCAGATGCGGCTCGGATCCCGCGTTGCTGTGGCTGTGGCGAAGGCCGGCGGCTACAGCTCCTGTTAGACCCCTAGCCTGGGAACCTCCATATGCCGCGGGTGCGGCCCTAAAAATAAAACAAAATAAAACAAAATAAAGTTAGACACCCATGTATTTGAATGTTGTTTCTACCCATTACCAGCAATGGGGCCTTGGAAATGTTTTTTAACCTCTACGTTATCTGTGAAATGCGGGTTGTAACAACGGCCACTGAAAGGGCTGTGGAATGAAACGCTTAGTTCAGCGTTTGGTACTACAAGGGGAAAAGTAAGCACATTTTAAGTCACAGAATTAACAGAAAAGCCACAGTAATACTCACTGTAACTAAAGGAATTAGGTTAGGAATAATGTGAAGAAAATTTACCATTAAATGTAAAACAGTACCCAAATCTAACTTAGTCTTTTTTTTTAATTATTGTTTTTGCCTCCTTAAATAACGTTTGCTTTATATTGATAGAACTGACTGATTTAGTTTTAAGATCTTTTTTTTTTTGTTTTTTTTCCTGTCCTAGGGCCACACTTGTGGCACATGGAGGTTCCCAGGCTAGGGGTCTAATCGGAGCTACAGCTGCCAGCTTACACCACAGTCACAGCAACGTGGGATCCCAGCTGCATCTGCAACCCACACCACAGCTCACGGCAATGCCAGGAAGATCTTTATTTTTATATTCTTCATTAGGGTGGCAACCCTAGGTGGGAGATAAGAAAAAGAACGAAATGGGCAAATATTTTAAAAAGAGATACCGTAGCCTAATTAATCAAGAGTTTATGTGTATGATCTCATCGATATGAACAAACAGCTATAGGAGAAAAACGCATTTCTTAAGTTGTTCACAAGAAGGCTGTGGTTCTAAGCATATTTGAAAGCCAAGGAGTTACACCTGAAATCCTGTCTCTCTGGTATGGCTATTGAATAACCGTGTCCTAGAAGATAAAACTTTTAGCTCTCAGTAAAAACAAGATTTTGTTTTTCTCTAAGTGTTTCCAGGTTTTATTTTTCCTGAGGACTAGGGCGTAGGTGTTTTAATTAGGTACTTTGAAGCTCTAGGCTTGATCCTCTCAGCTGAGTCAGCAAGTACTCTGTACACTGACCTTTAGGCAGCAGTGCCAGGCTCATTCATCTGCAAAGGCGTAAAGCTGAAAAGGAGCTGGAACGGCCCCTTGGGCTCTCCGCATAGGAAGGGAGTCTTTCACTGTGACTCTATCATTTGTTCATAATACAGGACTTGCTTCAGTATGAACAAAGTGTCCATTATGAAAATTGAAGAATGAATGACTTACAGGACAGTGTGGATATAAATATTAAGCCCTTTTTAACTGACAAGTGAAATGAAGCTAAGAAAGATGAAGTACAGTCCCATAGGCTACAGAGTCAGTAGCAGACGCATACTTCAAAAGTTTTGAACTTGAGTCCTTGTCAGCCTTCACCTTCTATAACCAGTGCCACTTTTCCTTGTCTTGGCTTCAATGCCAACTAATTTGGCTCCTTTGAGAAGAAATTTCTTTCAAGATGGGAAAATTGGAGAGTCCTCGGAAGATGTTTTCTTTTATACGTCTCAATTTAAAATTAAGAGAAACTGCTATGAAAGCCAGAAAGAAAATGAAATATGATTTGTGAAGAATGTAGACTAGCAAGAGAGATATGCAGCCTTGTTAATTCTGTAATAACCACCGCAGCCAGTTTGTGACACTTCACAATTTACATCACATATTTACAAAGGAGGCAACAAGAATCACCTCCTTTGCAGTGATTCTGGTTATGAAAGGCAGGTACATTCCAAAGATGCTAGAATATAATTTGGAATTCTAGCTAACATCCTGCACATTCAGAAAGTCTACACAATGCTTTTCCAAAGAGCAATTTAAATAGACAGGCAAAATGAATACTTCCTCTAAAAAATGCCTCTCTATTCCACAAGACTGTGGAAATATGTTGTTCAGATGACAGATTTATTTATGCATATATATATATATACACACACAAAGGATTCGTTGTTTAAATATACTGAAATCAGAGACAGAACTGAATCTCAACAAAAATGAGTCGCCTTTCTATAGAAAACTGGCATTTCTAGGGATAGCTTCTAATTTGTAATATATTTGATACCATCTAACAGAATTCTACCTGTAGAATTAGCTCTGAACTAATCCTCTCTGTAGAATTAGTTCTGAACACCCAGTTTCCAACATGCGAAGATCTACTGCAATGGCCTTTATCTCTACAAAGAATTCCACATTTCTTCTTATAGTTCTTTACTTAAATATATATAGAAAAAGGAATTGTTGACAACCACAGACTAAAAGGAGGTGTTTGAGGATCAGGTGAGGAAGGCAGGTATTGAACCATTACGGTACAGTTTACCTAACAACTATTTAGGAGCTGCTTAATAATGCTCATTCAGCTTTAGATTTATAAGCTCTATTAGGAAATATTGAGAAAGGAGGCATGATGATCTGGATGACAGGGTGTCAAATGGCATCATATTTTCCTCCATCATTAGGAAAGGACAACAGTGACTGAGACTTCCAGATTCTCAGCCAGCTGATTTCAGAAATCTCTATATAAGAATGAAAATTCACACACACATAAAAGCTCTATGTATCACGTCCCTCAAAACAGTTGTCCTGTTGATCTGGAGGGTCAAACATGGTCAGATCCAAGAAATACCACAAATCTCCTAAAAAAACAGAACTCGAGAACAACCTCAAAATATGTCTAAATGAGTCCACTTTCCCATAGGTTATCCTGGGACCCTACTGGTCCCAAGCCCACTGTCACACTTCACTTCCTTCTTAGCCTACGTCCCACGGCCCCTGCACAGACATGCAAGTCTTTTTCAGTCCTTGGCTCTATCTCATTTCTTTGAGGGGGAGAAAAAAAGAGAAATGAAACACGGAAGGTGAGCGGGACAAAGACATGTCGGCGCAGTAACATGGCCCCACCCGCTTTGGTATCACTGAAATGCTCACCCGTACAGCCACTGCAAATCCCGGGTTAGGTTTGCTCCGTGGGTAGAGAATCACCTTGGCCTTGAGGAGTCTGTGGGTGATGTCGATGTCAATTGCTGTAGGATAATTCCATCTAAAAATCTCTTGGAGTTCCCGCTGGGTGCAGCAGAAGCGGATGGGACCGGTAACCATGAGGTTGCGGGTTCGATCCCTGGCCTCGCTCGGTGGGTTAAGAATCCGGTATCGCCCTGAGCTGTGGTGTAGGTCGCAGATGCTGCTCAGATCCTGCGTTGCTGTGGCTGTGGAGCAGGCCAACAGCTGCAGCTCTGATGCAAACCCTAGACTGGGAGCTTCCATATGCCGTGGGTGTGGCCCTCTAAAAAAAAAAAAATAATAACATTTTAAAAAGATAAAATGTTGTTGTTTAGATGAAGCCAAATTCTGTGGGTATTTTGCATTAAATCTTCTTGTCCCATAAGAACTAAATTCCTATTTACCTGGAGGCTCTAACCTTGAGCAGGTGGACTTTCTTCACTACAACATCTTCTACCGTGGCAAGCTGACACACTCCCTTTCCCTGAAATAGGTTTGCATTCATACTTTAAGGTTAATAATTTATTTCATTCTTGTCCTTTTAGGGCTGCACCAGTGGTGTAAGGAAGTTCCCAGACTAGGGATTCAATTGGAGCTACAGCACTCCCGGATCCAAGCGGCGCCTGTGACCTACATCACAGCTCACAGCAATGCCGGATCCTGAACCCACTGAGCAAGAGCAGGGATCGAACCCACATTCTCATGGATACTACTAGGGTTCGTTAACTGGTGAGCCACGACAGGAACTCCTAGGTTCATAATTTTAGCTCTAAGTGGTAAGCAAAGGGAATTTTGTCTAAACTAACTAAACTAACTAAATAGACTAACTAAACTAACTAAACACACTAACTAAACTAACTAAACATTGTACTATTGCAGTGTTTCCAGAGAGCTGATTGTGCATAACAGTTAAATCTGAAGTATGATTAGAAAGATAATATAGATTATTGGAAGAAAAAAGATTTATTATCTCATTACCTTATCTCTGGTTATATATTTTCAAGCATCCAAATAACATTACTCTTATGATTTCAAGTAGTAAATAGGAAGTGGTAAATACTAGCAAGTGGTAAATAATATATTAGGAACATTTGAGAAATTAAAAAAGAATCAAGTCAATAGTAATTCTTTAAAAGCTCAACTTAATGACTCTAGAGCACTTACTGTTGGGTTAATCGTACAGTTTTAATCAGTATATTCAATTTATGTTGTTTATTAGCACATATTTCTTCAGGATTTACATCCATACTTCATAATTCACACCTACAATATCGGCATTTACAATCTTTCCGATGCCCTCGTCTAAATGTCATGTGTAATCTTTACTGAAAAAGTCAAAGGGCTCACTCGGTTATTAATAGAAATTATGAAGGAACCAGAAATTAGAAAGAAGTAGAAATCTGTGTGTATTTTTACCACAGCTCTTGCCACATCATACTGAAATTACAAATCTATTCTCTATGAGCTATAAAAATACAAATCACAAATTTACATATCTCTCTCCTCACAGCTTTTTAGATGATATGATAAACTTCTCAAAGAGAACATATTTTAGCCGACACGGAAAAATGTCAGCTTAAGACTGTGTCTGGCACAGAGTGAGAAAGCAATAATATTTTTGCTAAACTGATTTAAACCAATGGTAAGATGTTATTTATCAAGATTCCTAAGTAGAAGTGGCCCAATATATAATAAAAACTGCTCAACCAAACTGATTTTTAATAATGGCTAAATTACATTAACTAAAACATAGAAAGGCTCTTACTTTACACATAAGAATTAAAACTTTAAAAATTTTCAAGTGACAGTATAATGAACATCAATATGGTATTTAAAAAGCCTATGCACGGAGCTCCCTTCATGGCTCAGTGGTTAACGAATCCGACTAAAAACCATGAGGTTGGGGGTTCGATCCCTGGCCTTGCTCAGTGGGTTAAGGATCCGGCGTTGCCGTGATCTGTGGTGTAGGTTGCAGACGCGGCTCCGATCCCGCGTTGCTGTGGCTGTGGCGAAGGCTGGCGGCTACAGCTCCTGTTAAACCCTAGCCTGGGAACCTCCATATGCCACGGGTGAGGCTCTAGATAAGGCAAAAAGACTAAATAAATAAATGCCTATGGAATTGAAACTAGGTAACAGGTATATGGTATGTATAGAAAAGAGGCATGACATTTTTTAAAAAATGATGTTTTAATAAGTAACTACCTAGTAGTAGAATTTAAAGTTTTATATGTTTTATAAAAGTACTATTTAAAATACCAATTAATAATTTTTTTATTATTTTAATAAAAGATGCCTTTGTATAATATCATCTGAAATAAAAATGACAGAGATATGAAAACTGATAACTTTATGATGAGGTAAATATTATTTGATAATGATTGGTAATCATCTTCTATTTGCTGGTATTAAATTTACAATGGCTTAATGGCTATATTCAGTAACTGATGAAACAGATGCAAAGATACTGTTAAGAACACAATACCCATGTAAATGTAAATGGACTTAACATTGTAAGAAATGAGAAAGATCAGTTTAAAAACATTAATTAAACCCATATTTCTGGAGCGGCAACATCATTCTTTCAGTTTTTTGCCTTTTTTATTTTTATTTTTTTTTTAGGGCCGCACCTGCAGCATATGGAAGTTCCCAGGCTAGGGGTGGAACTTGAGCTGCAGTTGCTGGCCACAGCCACAGTCACAGCAACATGGATCCGAGCCACGTCTGCAACCTACACCACAGCTCACGGCAACGCCGGATCCTTAACCCACTGAGTGAGGCCAGAGATTGCACCTGCATCCTCATGGATCCTAGTCAGGTTCATTATTGCTGAGCTACGATGGGAGCTCCTCATTCTTTCAGTTTTTTGTATAGAATAACATGGGAAAAACTTTAGGAAGTATCTACACGGAAGGTGCCTTCACATATGTTAAAAAAAATTGGGAGCATTTATCTGGAGAGTTTCTCCCTATAATGCCGTGACTGTTTGAATTTAGAAGGCATCTGGATACTTGGCTATTTTGAACAATTTTTTTTCCATTTGAATATTTAACTTCATGAAAACATATCTTGTTGCAGACTATTTCAGATTTCTAGATGATAATATATGGATTGACAAAGGACTTATTTCAATAAAAGTAAGCAGCCAAAAAGAGGAGAAGCCCGCACTGGGAATCATATAAACATATTGGTTATAGATAGTGGTAAAAACAATGTCAAACAAGTACTTTATCAATGGTTTGCAAATCAGGGCTAAGTGATATAAATGAAAAGAATTTTTACTGAAAAGAAGATAGCTGCATCCAGGCAACAGCAATATTTGGACACCAGGGAAAAGTTATTTCAACTCTCTGAGTTTTGGTTTCCCATGTGAAAAAAAAAATAAAGTTAAACCTACTAATTACTAAGGAAATTTCAGAAAGTGCAAAGTTTATAAACGAAACCCTGGCTAACAGAGCCCACTTCGCAAGGAAAAAAAGGAACACGACAGAAAGCATATATGCTTGGTTCTAATGAACAGTGAATTGTTTCATGTGGGCAAGTGGAAAGAAATATACTATTCCTTGTTGACAAAACTCACCACTAGCCTCAAGTCCACGCAACATTCATAAGGCCCCTGAGTTGATAGGATAGGAATGACCAAGAACAAATCACCCCGATAATATTCAAGGGGCACGTCTTCCAACAGTTTTCTGTGACATGATTTGTAGAGACAAAAAAAGAGCAAATCCTACTTTAATAATGACAGCGGTGTCTTAACTCTGAACTTGGCAGAAATATAGTCCCGGTAATGTTAGTTTTTCAATGAGGCAAACCTCACCACAACTGCCCTCCCGATAACCAAGCCACAGATGTGGAAAAATGGGTGTGGGGTTTAATTCAGTTCTAAAGATTAGTGTTATTATTCGAGTGTAGTAAATGGAACACTCAAAGGAATTTATTTATTCACTCAAAGGAATTTATTTATTTATTTATTCATTTATTTTAGGGCCACACCTGCAGCATATGGCGTTCCCTAGAGAGGGCTCGAATCAGAGCTGCAGCTGCAGGTCTACACCACAGCCAGGGCAACATCAGATCCGAGCCACATCTGTAACCTACACTGTAGCTTGTACCAGCACTGGATCCTTAACCCACTGAGCAAGGCCAGGGACCGAAACCATATCCACACAGACACTATGTTGGGTTCTTAATCCACTGAGCCACAGTGGGAACTCCTAAAAGGAAATATTTTTAAACACCCCCCTTTATTTATTTATTTATTTTTGGTCTTTTTCCCTTATCTAGAGCCGCACCCGCGGCATATGGAGGTTCCCAGGCTAGGGGTCTAACAAGAGCTGTAGCCGCCAGCCTTCGCCACAGCCACAGCAACACGGGATCTGGGCCGCATCTGCAACCTACACCACAGCTCACGGCAACACTGGATCCTTAACCCACTGAGCAAGGCCAGGGATCGAACCCCCAACCTCATGGTTCTTAGTCGGATTCGTTAACCACTGAGCCACGACGGGAACTCCTAAACACCCCCTTTAAAATGAGGAAAAGGAATCAGCACTTTTGTCTGAATATCCTAAACCTTCCCAGGCTGACCAGATGGGCATCTAGATGTGGATTTACACTGTTCAGCCGGGTATGCGCAGGGAACGATAACGGGTGATGCAAAAACATCACCTCGGTACCCAGTCTGAGCGCATGCCTTGTATGTTCCACGGCCGGCTCTGCAAACTGAGATGGAAATAGACACATTTACTCCTAAAGTCTTATTGAGTCGATCCCTTCCTGCCGGAGCATGGCCCAATACTGACATCCTTTATTCTGAAATTTAGCCTCACCAAACACCTCAAGGAATTCTAACTGACAGTGAACCCCAGGACTACCAGCTGAGGCGAATGGAATTTATTTCTCTGCCCCCAAACCAGCAATCATAATCCAGTGTCTACTAGGCTTAGAATAAGGCCCGATCACATTCTTTATTTGTTCTAAAGACTGGACTCTTCCCTTCCTGAGAGAGCTGACTTTTCCTGCCCCCGGGGCTGGAGTTCTGCCCTAAAATTTAGCCCGTTTGGCTAAACAGGGAACCCACTAAGTTCGTGTCAACTACCCTCTAGTCTCAGACACTCTCCCTCCATCCTTAAATTGCCGGCTGGGGCCTTGCTTAAAGTAGAACACCCTGAAACCTATGGGGTAGCACTCCCCTTGCTGCATCCATAGCCTTGTCTAGTGGCTCCCTGGGCTTCCATGTCCTGTTCAACAGACTAGACCTCTGGGACAGTAACCTTACCCCGCCTGTCACCAGAGTCACCACCACCCAGACACTGCTGTATAAAACACCGGCCACCCCCATGTGGAGACCCGCTCTCCACAAGGAGAATCCCATGGGCCTGATTCTGTCAGTATTGTTTTTCCATTTCTGCTGAGGTCCCTGCAAGTCTTACACCCGAAGAGAAACAACATGTATATATGTGAAGCAGTTAGAAAGGAAAACAAACATTTCATAATAAATGATGGAGTAAAAACCACCGCGGGCTGATCAGATGTCAGAGCCTCTGCATGTCAGAGAACAATATCAAAAGGAACCTGGTTGATTTCAACAGTGTTGGATCAGGCAAGGCAGAAATACAGCCTAGCTGTCTACTAATGGATGAATGGGTAAAGAAGAGGCTTTATATCTATATGTCTCTATAGATACCTATAGCCATTTATATGTATGTATCTATACATGTATATATCTGTATGTGTGTATATTTATATACACACACAACAGAATATTAATTCAGCCACAAAAAGAAGGAAATCTTGCCATTTGTAAAAACATGAATGGACCTGGAGGGTAACTTGCCCTCCAGGCATCACAGAGAAAAGACAAATACTGTATGATTTCACTTATATGTAGAATCATAAAAAAAAAAAAAAAGAAAACCACCTCGTGGGCAAAGAGTTGAGATCTGTGGTTACCACAGGCAGAGGGTAGGAGGTGGGGGACATGGGTGAAGGCGGTCAAAAGGCGCAAACTTCTAGTTACAAGACAAGTAAGTCCTGAGGGTGTAAAGCACACCACAGTGACTCCAGTTCACACTGCTGGCTAGGATATTTGAAAGGCGCTGGAAGGGTAAACCCTACACGTTTTCATCGCAAGGAAAAGAAGCATCTTTTTTCTTTTTTTGTATTTCTATAACATGGTGGCTACCGACCGCACTTCTTGTGGTAATCACCTCAGAGGACGTGCAAGTCAGGTCACTGCATGGTCCGCCTTCACATGATGCCGTGCTGCACGGCAACCGGAACTCAGTAAAACCGGAAAAAAAAAAACTGAGAAGAGAAAAAAGCAGAAGAAAGAAGAGGTAAGGAGTTCCCGTCGCGGCTCAGCGGAAACGAATCCAGCTAGCGTCCATGAGGATGCAGGTTTGATCCCTGGCCTCGCTCAGTGGGTTAAGGATCCGGCGTTGCCGTGAGCTGTGGAGGAGGTCACAGACGCGGCTGGATCCCGCGTTGCTGTGGCTGTGGTGTAGACCAGCAGCTACAGCTCCGCTTCCACCCCTAGCCTGGGAACTTCCACATGCCGCAAATGCAGCCCTAAAAAGACAATAAATAAAGTATAAATTGCGGACAAAAAAGTAAAAATAAAAATATCCTCAACGTAGAAAAACTGTTACCCCAAGAGAATTGACAGAAACACTACGAAGAATAACATCAGATACCAAAAAAGGAAGGCGTCGTACAATATAATTGCATCCCCTCACTGCATATACTGATCACCGTTCAAGGTTCCTGACCAGACGATGCACGACGTCTCCTCATCCACACTGTGTGTAAGACCGTGTGACTTCCAGGACGGGACTTCTTTGCATTACCATTTAAATAACGCAGATTCTGGAAAATATTCACATTATGATTCCACCTCTCGAAGCGCAAAATAACTTCCATTAGAACCCCTCATGAACATAATCAGGCTTTTAAAAACAACCTACAAGTAACTTTATTGAAAACTCAAGCTGAACTTCCTGGCGAGAAGCACTTCACCTTGGCTCATTTAAGGTCCCTGCTGCCACTCGGGTGAGATGAATGAGCTTGGTGGCTATTATTCAAATGAAGGCGGCGTCCCAGAAGGCTGCTTTAACAGGGCACAACCTGTCAGGTTCTCCTCTGAAGGCTGAATCTTCACAGTGAGGAGAAACAAACATCCGCGGAATAAAATATAAGACTGGTTTACCCCAAATCATAGAATCTATAAAGACTGCCACCGCTTTCAAGTTTCAAACCTGGCTTCTCTCCTCCTGCACCCTCTCTGCTTCCTTCTAGTCCCTTACAGAAGTTTTCTAAAGGTATTTTAGTATTCACAGTTGTATTCCTCAAAGATCTTTGTTTAAGTAGGTGATGGTGTTTTACCTTTCTTTCTTTTTTTTTTTTTGGAAACTTAAAATTTTTCATCATCACGTTCCTGAATATCTTCTAAGATACGTATATTCCCCTAAACACAAAAAGGGGAGTCTTGCCTTCCTTCAAGTCAATCTAGTATCTTTCTCGTGACACATTAGTCCCCTAAGAGCAGCCTGGGAGAGGGCTTAGAGAAACGTTGCTCCATATCACCCTTTTATTTTAATCTTAGTCCTACGAACCATGAAATGGATGGCTACTGTTTCCATTAAGATACACGTATGAAAACGGATAACATTTTTCAAGACCCAAGTTGCAGCCGAGTAGTTCTGACTGCTCTGAAAGTCTTCAAAATCAATGACTTGACAAATAATTTCTAATCACCATCATTACGCCAAGACAGATCACAACAATGAGGCCTGTGGAAGTAATCAGATCCGCGAAATCTCAGTTTCACTAAATTCACTGATAACCACACAACCGTAATTTGGGCTCCTTTGGACATTTTCCTTCCAAACTTGAAAAAGTAGACGGAAAAAAAAAATAAGTAAAAACAGTCTAATATCCAAACTGAGTTCAACACTGTTATGAGGAGCAGTAGAGAGAAGCGAGGCAGCCAGAGCTTTTGGCAAAAGCGCGTTTTGATTCATTGACTCCACTCCCAGCTATGTGACCTTGAGCAAGTTACTTAAACACTTGGTGCTCAGAGGAGTCTTCCTCTTCTCTGTGATTTAGGTGAGGCCGGCGTGCTGCGCGTGGTCAGCTCCAGCTCTTACCCGATGCTGCGAAAGCGTGTGACTGGTGCTGCTCTTCACAGTCACTGGGCACGTCTACCCAACATGTCTCAGACTCTGGGGCCGCAGACTTACAAAACGAGATAATTTTACTAACATCCTATTTCATTGGTCTAGCCACTGTAATTATTTTCACTGTAATTATCTTGCCTTCCTGTAGCACTGTATCACATGTTATTTTTTTTAATTTTTATTTTTATTTTGCTTTTTAGGGCCACACCTGTGGCAGATGGAAGTTCCTAGGCTGGGGGTCAAATCGGAGCTGGAGCCACCAGCCTACACCACAGCCACAGCAACGCAGGATCCGAGCCGTGTTTGCAACCCACACCACAGCACACGGTAATGCCGGGTCCTTAACCCACTGAGCAAGGCCAGGGATCGAACCTGCATCCTCATGGATACTGGTCAGGTTCGTTTCCACTGTGCCACAATAGGAACTCCTTTTTCCAATACTTTAATTTGAAAAATTCATACTTTAAGAAAAGTTGTATAAATCATAAAGGAATATCCATATGCCACTTAACCCACTGTAAACAATTTGCTACATTTTCTTTCTTTTTCTCTTATACATGTATGTGAGTATGTAAGTGTATCTATACTTACCTCTCTCTGTGTAAGTGTGTATTTTGCTGAATCGTTTGAGACTAAGTTGCAGATATCATGACCCCAAATACATGTCTCCTAAGAACAAGGATATTCTATTAAAAAAATTGTAACATTCAGCAAGTTTGACATTCATTCAATACAGTTTTCCAATAATGTTCATTACAGCGAGAGTTTTTTTCTGATTCAGCATTCAGTACAGGATCTTGCATTACATTCAGTTACATTTTGTTACTTATTATAAAATTACTAATTTTATCATTAGTTTCCGAGGATAGTCTAGATTATAAGATGAATATAGATACTATATTTTAATTATAACCCATACTTTCAGCATAAGCACATTTCTAGCACATAAAGGGAGTTGGTAACTATTGTACGAAACTCTGGCTGGAAGTTATTTGTCAGTTTTCCCATATTAAGTAAAGTACTAAGCAAGAAATGTGACAGTGATATTTTTCATTAAAAAAGTTGTGAGTCAAAAATTATTCTCGCCTCTTCAGTAAGATCCCGAAGAGTAACTTGCCAGCATCGCAAAGCCAGGAAGAACCAAAGAAGGATGAGAACCGCATTCCCAACCGCGAGACATCATGCATTCCATCGGGCTCCGCTGACTTTCTCAGCCACTCTCAGAATCTACAACAAACACGCAAAATCTTCCTTCCTTGCTCAGCATCTGTTAGTCTGGGCAACTTCACTAATGAACAGAATAAGCATAATTTAATATCTTGTACTACCCTTCTCTGGCCTGAGCCATTCTCATTTAGAAAAACAATCACGGCACTGAAACAACCTTTCATAATTGAGATAGATGCGGATCGGCTATCGCTGTGCATCACACAACAAGCTATTTTCCACCATCACATGGGACATTGTTCAGTGTTCAACTGCAGTGTCGGAACATGAATATCACAATCAATTTAACAATTAGCATTTTCCGAGACAATAGACACATTATTGGTTGGAACAGTAGCATACACTTTAAACAGAGAGCCATTGAATCACTACTTAATGGCTGTTTTAGTCCCTTTTATGTGGGCTTAATGAACAAGGATGAACATTAGGGAAAAATTTATTTGGAAATTCATTGAAAACATATTTTATTCAAGCAATATAATTTTCCATGTCTTTCCAAAGCTACTCATGAAGAAAATAGTATGGATTTTAAGGATTCAATCTCTTGCTGATTTTTCCACTGGCATGAATATAAATTCCCTGACATTATACAGCAATATCATACTATAATGTAGTAATATAACAATATTGTATAAATTAGCACACATTTTCATTTTATCACCTCAGAAACATGGGTTACATCCTTAAGAGAAACCCAATTCACACTGCATTTCACAATTTTACCCTAACAAAAGCATCCATTTTATACATAAGCTGTAAATTCCAGTTTTCCCCGTGATAAGAAAGGGGATGTAGAGTTTCTTTGGGATTTGAAAATCAAAGAGATAATTCCATTGTATTCCTAGAGTCATTAGGCAGAGAAAGTCTCCGGGGTGTGGCCCCCTGGACTAAAGCATTTCCTTCCCCCCACCCCCCGCCCCCGTTAAGATTTAAAGACATCAATGAGAAAAAAGGGTACAGTCACCTCCTGGGGAAGAAGATCTTGGGGGAGAGGTGAGAGGAAGGAATCTTCAAGGGATCAAGACCAAGAGGTGAATTCATTCCGAACATCAGAGCTGGAGAAGCACAATGCAGTTTCATCAGAGTGGTGTGTGTGTGAGTGTGAGTGTGTATTTGGTTTTTGTCTATGCTTTTCTCCTCTTCTACTAGGACTAAGCAATTTGAAAACAGAAACTATCTTTTTGCCTCTACTCCCTACAGTGTTCAGTGTTTCACCCGGTGCCTTAAACGTGAGAACTTTTTTTTTTTTTGTCTTTTTGCCTAATCTAGAGCCGCACCCGCGGCATATGGAGGTTCCCAGGCTAGGGGTCTAATCGGAGCTGCAGCCGCTGGCCTTTGCCACAGCCACAGCAACGCGGGATCCGAGCCATGTCTGCAACCTACACCACAGCTCACGGCAACGCCGGATCCTTAACCCACTGAGCAGGGCCAGGGATCGAACTCGCAACCTCACGGTTCTTAGTTGGATTCGTTAACCACTGAGCCACGACGGGAACTCCGAATGCGAGAAACGTTTAATAAATATTTGCTAAAGGAAGGAAGGAAGAAAGGGAAGCAGGAAGGAAAAAAGGGAAAAGCGAAGAAAGGAGAGAAGGAAGGAGAGGAGGGAAAGAGAAAGGAATGAAAAAGTCTCCCAGTGAAAAACTGAATTTTCTCTTGCAGTTGTGCAGCTTCCCTAAAAGTGTTTTTTTGGAGCGTTGTCCTTCCTTGAACTCATACACATCCTGGGCTCCAACAGCTATGCATCCATTAGCTTTGTCTCCCACCAAGACCCTCTCCTCACCTTTTCTCAGTCTTCATAAGGCACGGTGGGTCTTGCCAGCCCCACCCCCAGCGGTGCAGACACCATCCTCGACCTGCTTAAGCAATAACAGGTGTATCGCGTCATTGCCCTCCGCACTTATAGGTGCCTGCCTCGCTCAGCGCCGTCTAAAGGCTTCCAGACTGAGAAGGAAGGGATTTTGTAAGGAAGGACAGGCTTTGTAAGGGTCAGTGTTCTTCCTG
This sequence comes from Catagonus wagneri, assembly GCA_004024745.2. NCBI lineage: Eukaryota > Metazoa > Chordata > Mammalia > Artiodactyla > Tayassuidae > Catagonus > Catagonus wagneri. The sequence goes on along the minus strand of PVHT021183523.1, from coordinate 5,374,108 downwards.
GTTATTGTCTGTATCTTTAAGTGTCTGCGTGGAACACACCTTATCAGCATGTCTCCATTAAAAGTCTAAGATACGTAGCCTACGTATTCACCAGATCATATATATTCCTTGAAAAAGCTACCAAACGCACAGGACAGAATAATGCATCTTCTTGGGTTCTCAACAAATACTCATTGGCTGAGAGAAATATATTTCTTTTGCTACATACTTGGCAGTTTATCTGAAATCAAATACCCCATCATAGTTTCTAAGAGCCATAAATTATATACTGTGAATCATAATTAATTAAATACATACAGGCGACTGAATTAATAAATTTAACAAGAATTGTTCACGTCATACTTTTGTTTTCTAGCCATGAGCACCAAAAAAAATTATTTTCTCTTAGTAGATATTTTTAATGAAAAATCTATAGTGAATATGTTGCTTTATTTGGAACTAAATCATTTCAATAGGCAGGGTGACACAATTGTGGCTGAAATCTATGACATTAAATTGACAGTAAAATGTCTATTTTTTTAGATGATTTGATTTGAAGTGGCTATAAACTTCTGTTATAATACTGGCCATTTAAAATGAACTTCTTCATATGTCTCAACATTTACCAAACTGAAGGAAAATCTATTCTTATAATAAGCCCATACCAAAGAAATAAAAATTTAAAATAGTCAATGCCAGATATTACAATCCTAGGTCAATATAAACTATACTGTTTTAATTTGTGATTGAATATCTTCTGAAATCTTTGGTTAGGATTTGTTTTAATAGTGAAGTTTGTTATTATTTCTGTTGGTTTATGACTATCTAAATATTATTAAAGCCTCCTAAACAAAGCACTGTATATACACATAGAAAATAATGGAGACAGATGACCTGTTTCAGCATTCAGCTTTGGAGGTGATTGGAAACATTACAAACCAGAAAAAGAGGGGAGGGCTGAGAACTGGTGAAAAGAAAATGGACAGTTTCCACCTGTCTACACTCGAAAACTAAAATCAGTTCTATGCAAAGTTAACCCAAGAAACAGAACGTCGGTGCAGATGTGCATGGTAATTTAGTGCTATCACTTGTACTGCCTTGGGTTTAACAAAACTGTATTTCTCCCAGTCCACAACGTACTTGGATATCCTTTGTTTAAACATTTCAAAGAGACACTGACTTCATTGTGTAGGTCTGGATAAAGTATGGACATCTCACAATCTTTCTACTCCACAGACTGCATAAATTTGAAATTTTGAGAGGTTGGGTTTCTACTGGCTAAAATCCTGCTTAGCTAGAGAAAGCACTGAAGTTGGCGTTAGCTCCTTTCAATGCAGATGGACTTCTAGAAAGAGGGCTTTTTATCAGTTCAACAATGCCTCATGATTTTCACGATGTTTTTCAGGCACAATCCCCCTAACAGTGCTGGATTTCCCAAGCATTCCAACAGCAGCTCCAGATTTGTGCGTCATTTGCCACTATCCTCTTCTTTCAGACAGGTCCCTGCATCTCTCTGGCTTTCGTCTTGGATTCTCTATTATCAAGCAGCCTGTGACAATAATATTGTGATGCTAATCAGATTAGCACACTTTAATTACTATATTTCTGTGGCTTATTTTATACTAATTAAGGCTAGTAAAATTTCCTGCTAATTTAATTAATGAAGCCACTCATCTTTGACAGACATTATCTCTCTTGCTTTATCCACATATGTAAACGGAGCCTGAAGCCTGCAGGTGATTCAATTAAATCACTATTCTAGAAGGCGGCAACTAACTATCCTTATCTCTGACCAAGGACAAGCATAAACTCTTTTATATAACGATAGCCATGATCAGCAACACTGAGAAACTAGTCTCTTACTCAGCACCTCAAGTGATCTAGACTCGTAATAACTTAAATTTGTTTGATCTGATTCCATACTCACAATCCCAACATAATACACTAAAACGATCGTTTTCACCAACCAATTCTTCAGATAAAAAGAAAATTAAGGAGCCATGTTTGAATTGCCTGCTTGGAACTGAATTAACTGGTTATTTTAGCTAAAACCTCTCTCCAAGTTCTCATATAAATCTAACTTTTATCTATAGATTCGGAAATAAACACAACTCAGGTTAACCCCAATTTACAAAATGATTGTACTTGTAAAAAGATTTCTTCAATTATTTTCTTCCAACATAAATGTCACTGGTGGTTGCTTTTCCTAGTTAGCTCAAAGAGTGTATTTAATCCATAACTACTGTTCTCTAACATAAAACTACTCACCAAAGCTGTACAGCTTGTGAGCAGGTCAATTCTGCCTACTGGGCTATGCCTCGACTACTCAGCTTCCTTGCTCGCATCTGCTTCCAAGCTCATCCCACTGCTAAAATATCCCAAGTATTTTCATAACAGCCGTGGTGGCAGAAATTCCAGTGCAGATGGTGATCCATACCACATGGAGAAAAAGACAATAATGAACTATTTTTTCCTACTGTGAATTTGGAAATCTAAAGTTCTGACTTCCCAGCAAAAGATCTGGTAGATGCTTGTACTTTTTTCCCCGGAAAAATACAGGAAAACGCTTGTGTGACTTGGTTATTTACACAAAAGTCGTGTATCCAATGTCAAGATGCCCTGGTGCTTGGACTTAACACATTAAGCGCACTGACCCTTCAATGCAGCTCTAAGGTACAACCTTCAGATCTGGTCTATATGACTGCTGAGATCTCTACTGCTCTGTTCTAAAAGTAAATTGTGTTAAGTTAGGAAAGGATGGAGTTGGAAATCCCTAATACCCAATATTGGAAATATTTTTGGTCCTCTGCGTTTCCCCCAATTTTTGTGATCCAGAGGAAAATTATAAGGAACTATTTTATTTTTCTATATACTTCTTTAGGATTAAATACTGGATGATACGTGGGCTTCATGGATTGGGATTCTGGACTAGAGTAAGTTCCAGTGACAATAAATTGTTGCTTTGAAATAACTGGTTTGTTAAACTGTGGTATGGCATGTCCTGAAACTTGATTCGATTCCCATTGAAAGCAGCTAGTTCTTCCAGACTGCTAAAAATGGTGGTGGGTTGACCCTAGCGATGACCAAGATTCATTCATACATACCTATATTCTCCTTTGCTAGAGCCCTCCCAAATGGATGCTGGTCTTGGTTTTGTCACTTGCCTTGACTAATGGGACATTTGCAAAAGAGATAGGGGTGGAGATTTGAGAAGTCCTTCCTCTTGCTGTTGTGGGTACCCTGCTGCCATGGGAACACAAGCTCAGGATAGTCTGATGGACAAAGAGGAACACACAGCCCGGTGACCCACTCCGCCCCCGCTGACATCCGGGTAAACCCCAGGAGCAGAACAGCCAAGGTGACTGGCAGTTGGCCACAGACACATGACAGTTATCAGGAGAAAAACTGCACATCCCAAATTGCTGATTCAGAATTGTGAGCTAAAAATAAATGGTTGTCTTTTAAAGCCATTAGTTTTGAAGTGGTTTGCAATGTGGCAAAGGCTAACTTATACAAGAGCTGATAGAAAGTTCCTAATACATTTGCAAAGTATAGTGGCAAGGCTGACTTTTTTAGGATTTTTTTAAGAAGTGGGAATTAAACCATTGCTCATAGTGGAAGGGGTACTGCTAGGATAAGATTTGGCTCCACTTAGAAAAGAAGAGCAAAGCAGAAGGACCTTACTCAATTTTAGAACTTGCTATGAAACTACTGTAATCAGGGCAGTGTGGTTATCATAAAGATTTCATATAGATCAATGGAACAGAACAGAAAGCTTAGGAACAAACCTTATATTTATGGTCAATTGATTTTTTACAATGATCCAAAGAAATTTGGTGAGGAAAGGATATGATGCCAGAATAATTGAATATCCATGTGCAAAAAATAGCAATAATCACCATCTTAGCTCTTTACAACGTACCACACACAAAAATCAACCCAAAGTGGATCACAAACCTAAATGTAAGAAACAGAAACTACAAAAATTCTAATGGAAACATGAGAGAAAAATATTTTGGAATCAGGTTAGGAAAGATTTCTTAGGTGTGACACTAAAATCATGATCCATAAAAGTCGATAAATTTGACTTCATCAAAGTTTTCAAACTATTTGTTTTTTAAACAGACATCATTAAAATTAAAATACAAGCCACAGACTGACAGAAAACAGTTTCAAATCATATATTGCATTAAGAACCTTTACCTTGAATCTATGAAGAGCTCCTACAACTCAATAATAATAAAGAAAAAAAAAACTTAAAAATGGGGAAAGGGAGTTCCCATCATGGCACAGCGGAAACGAATCTGACTAGGAACCATGGGGTTGTGGGTTCAGTCCCTGGCCTCGCTCAGTGGGTTAAGGATCTGGTGTTGCCATGAGCTGTGGTGTAGGTTGCAGACATGGCTCAGATCTGGTGTTGCTGTGGCTGTGGTGTAGGCTGGTGGCTACAGCTCTGATTCAACCCCTGGCCTGGGAACCTCCATATGCCATGGGTGAGGCTCTCAAAAGACAAAAGGAAAAAAAAATGGAGAAAGGATTTGAATAGACCTTTGCCCAAAGAAGATATATAAATGTCCAGTAGAATGGACATTTGAAAGAATGCTCAACAACATATTATTAGATAAATGGAAATAAAAATCATAGTGAGGTACTACCTTATACCCACTGGGATGTCTATAATCAAAATCCAGATACTAAAAACATTTGCAAGGAAAATCTGGAACCCTCCCACATTGCTGAAATATGTAAAATAATACCAGCGCTTTGGAAAACTCTTTCCTTTTCTTAAAAAAAAAGTAAACTTGGTATATGGCACAAAAATTCCATTATTGGCTCTCTGTCCAAGAGAAAAAAAAAACCTGACATTTATAAAAGACTGGTGTCTGAAATGTTCATAGTGGCGTGTTTATGACAGCCCCAGACTGGAAACGATCCGGATAGCTATAACTGGTGAACTGACTGAAACACACACACAGTGTGGTATAACCATACACTGGAACACAATTTAGCAATTTATCAGTAGCACAAGCTACTAATATATGCTGCAATACCACAGGTGAACCTCCAAAACATGCCAAGTGAAAGAAGCATTCCAAAAACTGTATTGGATTCTATTATTTGACTTATATAAGTTCCATAGAGAAAGCAAATCTATAGAGCAGGAAAGAATCAGTGCTCGCCCGGGGCTGGAAATGCGAGAAGAGATTGACCGCAAATGGGCACAGGGGACTTAGTGGAGTGAGGGAGCCATTTAAACGCTGGGTTGTGGGGAAGGTTACACTGTGCTATAAATTCACTCCAAACTACTGATTTGCACACATACCCGCATTTTCAGGTAAGTAAGTAATACCCCAGTAAAGTTGGACTTCCTCTTGAAAGAGAGAGAGTGAAAAAAAAAAAAAAAAAGGAATTGGTAAATACCTGAATAAAATGATTTGGACTCTGGATATAGAGAAAATACTGTTTTTAAAGACTGACCCCCCCCCCCCCCGTTACGCCTCTGTGTGTGAGCATGTGTGTATATATGATAACGATGGATGTACTGAAATGCTAACGCTATTCTTGTCTTTTGGGCTTGCATTAAAGTGAAACCTTTCCTAAAGTAATCACTCTGGGGGGGGGTGGACAGCAGGGAACTTGGGCTGCCCCCAGTGTGTCTGGGAGGCCAGTGGATGCACAGATGATGTCTGCGTAACATGTTGTAACCGCGGTATCCGTGAAATCCCCTTGCCCAGCCCTCTCTGGCCACCCCCACCGTCAGCAGCCATCAGCACACCTTAGCGTGGTCTGTCCGACGCCCAGCTTCAGATTCACATGAGGAATGTCTAGCTGGTCTTAATGGAGCGACTGATTTGGTCCAGTTGTTTGAAAACACATTGTCTTACATAGCATGCTGTTTATCTCATTTCACTATTTTTCAGGGGAGGCTGGAAGAGGAGAGAAACGTGGTACATTTTCCTGATGTAATCTAATTGTCTCAAATTTGAGAAATAAATTGTTTTACTACTTGACCACGGAAAAGAAGATTGCACCCCATCTTTGTTTCACGGCATTGACAAGAAAAACGCACTGTTGGGATACATTGAATCTGGCATGGATTAAGGCAAAATTCTCCACCTAAGTGATCGTGCAGCTTCAAAAGCAAAGTCCACAGGTCAACTAAACCATCCCTCTGCCAAAGACAGACTGTGCTTAAAAAACCACACCCAGACAAATGAAAGTTTATTCTATTTTTAAAGAATTCCTGGGGAGAGGATCATAGGAATTTTTGCCCCTTAAGGCATTTAGTCTGTCTGAGAAATTCATTTTACATAGGAACATGATAGAAACAAAGAGAATACGATCGTTGGGCTGCCAAATCCAAGGTTTTTTATTATTATTACTATCATCATTCCGAAATACAAAGGACAAAGTAGAAGATAAAATTCATGCACTGTGTCTGGTGTGTTTCTGATTAATGAAACAGACCCTTATATTTTGTTAGGGTTAGGTAAGTGAGTCTAGCCAAGGAACTGAGTTTTGCATTTTAATTTGAGGAATCACAGCAATAATAAGGCTGCTGAACACAAGAAGTTAAAGCCAAGAACTGTTTTCTCTGAAATTCTACTATTCTTTTCCCTAGCTATCACACTGAAGGAATTGTAGTTTAGCTAGTAAGAGACAGTTTCATAAATTTAAAAGTATTTTCGGGGCATTCTTAATTATTATTCTGAAATACAGAACATCCTCCAGCATAAATGAAAAAGTCAGCTCGCAAGTGGTTTAAAATGAGAAAGACTGCATAACAAGAAAGTCATTTGAATATATATAAAATATAAATAAGCTTCTGGGCATATTTTAATTTAAAAGAAATCTAAGCTCTGCTAAAATAATTTTAATTACTCAAATTGCCCATTGTCGTGATGAGCTAAGACCCATTCTTTTTCTAATTAAATATGATCATTTGCTCAAATTGTCCTCCTCTCAGTGGGTAATGGACACAAACTGACCTTGTGAAAAGAACTTCCAAAAAAACCCTGAATATTTTTCCTCACTTCAGTTTGTGATTAAAAAAAAAAAAAAACCCAAATAGGAGTTCCCTTTGTGGCTCAGAGGTTAACAAACCCAACTAGTATCCATGAGGATGCAGGTTCGATCCCTGGCCTTGCTCAGTGGGCTAAGGATCCAGCGTTGTCGTGAGCTGTGGTGCAGGCTGCAGACGTGGCTCAGATCTGGCATTGCTGTAGGCTGGCGGCTACAGCTCCAATTCAGTCCCTAGCCTGGGAACTTCCATATGCCGCAGGTGTGGCCCTAAAAAGTAAAAAACATACAGATGGGGGGGAGGCACGGAGATGGAGCCAGTGGAGCCAGCTTTTGAAGGGTTTACTCCATGCATATCGGAGGTAAGGACAAGAGCAAAGAAACAACCAAAAGAAAGACTGTCCATCTGAATGAAGATCCAGCTTGCTGCCCAGCTCAGCCCAGATGTGGGCCTCGAGCTCCTGCAGAAGGCCGCTCTGCAGAAATCACCCGCTTTGTTCTCTCTGCCACCACTCTTCTTTCCCTCACCACAGCCCGCCCATATACAAATAAAGGTATGAAAACTCCAAAGTCGAGTTCTGTCCAAGGTTAAATATTTAACCCTTCTCTCGTCCATATTTGCCATCACACTCAAAAGAGATTCCCATACGCATTAGTCATTTCACCTCCTTATTTGTCAGGTATGTGGTACCTTTTAAGAAGGAGAGGAGCATGCTGGGAATGGTAGACCTCGCGGGTCCATGGCGCTGAGGCCGATGGGAAAGAAGAGGCTGGCTGCCCAGTTCCCCGAGACCACTTCTACTTCATAACACCTAGGCCGGGAAGACACACGAATCTACCTCTAAGATGGAACGGGGGCCACACCTGGGGACACGGTCCTGACAGGGAAAGGTGGCCCCCGTGACGATGGCAGTGACCGCACCAGCTCACATCCAAGAGCAAAGAGAAAGCAGGGCCGCCATCTGCTCACTCGTAATCTCAAGGGCCGGAATCTGCCCCGTGCTGGACAGAAGTTCACGTGAAATGAGAAGCATCTGGGCCTTGGGTACCTGGGAACACAGGTGCCCTCTGCATGGGCACAGAAATTATGCGCCCGGGCCAGTCTTAATATCCCACAAAGGAAATTACAGAGTTCTAAAAAACTGTGCGTATACACTGGCTTGGAAATCTTTGATTATCTTAGAAGTAGCACAACATTCAGAGTAGAGGAAAGCCAGAGAAAAACTTGGGTTTTCATGTGTGTCATCATGAAGCTTCCCCACCCCCTACTCCTAGATCAGGGAAAGCCCACTGAACAGAGATGCAAATATTCTCTTTGGAGTTTGGTTAATTCACTGAGGGTTTGAATAAGTCTTCAGAACTCTAGGTTAAAGAAAATGTGCAATAAGCTCGAACTTTCATATAAAACATGGATAGTCATAAGCAGAAAGGCGTAGGAACTGCCAGAGAAGACTGAGAATTCTGTAAAGAAGAGGTTTCTATATTAAAAGGCAGAAAATTTATCTAATTTGAGATGAGGATTATTAAACTCATGCTACAAACTCTTTAAACAAAGAGAAAGTAATATATTTAGGCCAGGAATTAGCATCTCTTAATTAAAAATCCTGTGTGCTTTAAATATGTCAGGTATTGTAGTGCATGCTTTGCATAAACTTCCTATTAAACATCAGAGGAGTTATTTGAAGTGGCCTTTAGTAGTAGCAGTAGTAGCAGTAATTACTAACAAAGACATTGGAAATTAGAATAGTGAAATAACAACCTAGAATCATTGATCTCATGATTACAAGAGTAAGGATTTGAATTAGAGTTTCCTTGATGTCAAACATTTTGCTTTTTTAATTTCCCTATTGTGATTCCCAAAGTTTTGGATTTTTATGAAGGCTTGATAGGCCTCGGCTCAGGACATTCCCTCTGATCTTAGCCTTTGAAAGGCAAGGACTTGGACCAAAGCTGCTGTCAGAGTTCTCCTACTAAAGGCTGGGAGATTCAGGGACCCAGATTGAACACGAGTCTGCAGAACTAGCTGTCATGAGTCTGCAAGGTGCTGATTTAGTCCCTTTCTCTAGCCCTCATTCCCCAAATCCATCAAGTCTCCACATGCATGTAGGTTCGAGTTCCTCCCTGTCTCCAGTGGGATTCTCTGGGAAACCGACCTGAGGTGGAGATTTGACGGCAGGACGTTTTCGGGACGGATACCTGTGGAGAATAGAAGGAAGTGGGACGGGGTGGATAAAGACATGAATTGTGACACAGTTGCAGCAAAGGTTTACCATCTCTTCAGCTGCCCAGACTCCCAGAAGTTGGTGGAATAAATGCCTCTTTAGAAAGGGGGTGGCAGGCAAGCAGCTCTCAAAACTCCCACGACACCTGTGCTCTGTGCATCTGCTTAGCCCAGCTTGACGCAGCGAAGCAGCATGGCTAATGGGTCAAGAAGCAGATTCCCTTTGGGTGGTCAGCCCGCCAGCAGTGGTGCAAGCAGCCTTAACTCACCCAGAGCCACGGGTTCCAAGAAGCAAAGCTGCACCCATGGAGTGCTGCATTTATTAAAGAGCCGGAAGTGGAGACGGACAGAAAAAGGCACCAGCAAGGATTTAACTGTATAGGGTGGTGGACTTGATGCAGGGCGTGATCTATGCAGAAGTTAGAGCACTGCGCCCAGCCCTCCCTCTGGCCCTGCACTTAAGACAGAGACTCCACAGAGTATCTGAGCAAGGGACAAATGCAGGAAAACGATCTGATACCAAACCGAGAGTGAGCAAAAGCATTACTTCTAGACACAAGCTACTGGATGGCGAGTTGTAGAAAAGGAAGTTAATCTCTGCGTCGAACACATTCTTACATGTCACACTAAATTTATTTTATTAAAGAGTGTTGGGTATTATACTCTATTATCGTCAGAACGCTTTCACCAAGTAGTTTCCCAAAGATCAAATATTAAATCTGATTGCGGCCTGAGGTTCTTTGTCTGTGAGTGATGGGCACTTTGTCTATAAGTGAGAGCTTTTTAGTCAATCAATAAGAATGTATTAAACACCTACTATGTACCAGACACTCTTCTAGTCACTGGAGACCAAAAAAATTACTGAACTCGTATTTTCAGATATCAAAAGTCATGAGTATTGAAGACAGCTCATACACAGCGATGTGATGAATTCTACAATAGTGATACGTACAAATTGCCAAGGGAGACCAAAGGAAGAAGCAATCAGAGAGGGATGACAATAGCACTCTCAGAAATAATGGTAGATGTTGAATTGAATACAAGAGGCACAGTTTGAACTTCCAGGGCCCTGCAGTCGACAGCCCTAAAGCTAACATCATTGCTGTTTTTAGTGTCATCCTTGAAGGGGCAGGAGGGATTGGAGGGTAACGGTAATAGCAAAAGCAGAGGGGGAGAAATACTCGAGTAAGACAGGTCTTCTGAAGTTATTTTCCACAAAATCTAAATAGAATGGGACATTTTCCTTCAAACAACGCAGTCATGAAAGAGGACATAAGCACAGCTCAACCACCCAAGCCTCTATATTTTTTTTTTCTGTTGTAGTCATCTCAGCCTTTCCCGTGTACCCATACTTTATTAACATAGAAAATTGACCTTGATTGCAAAACCACAATTTAACAGCTCACTCAGAGCCACCCCATTCCCATCCTCTCAAAAAACCGCTTCCTTTTGCTTAGACTTTCTTGCACTTATCAACAGCTTAATTTTTGTTTAGAGTTTTTTATTTATTTTTATTTTTTGTCTTTTTAGGGCTGCATCTGTGGCATATGGAAGTCCCCAGGATAAGGGCTGAATTGGAGCTGCAGCTGCCGGCCTACACCACAGCCACAGCAACGTGGGATCCAAGGTGCGTCTGCGACCTACACTACCGCTCATGGTGATGCCAGGTCCTTAACCCACTGAGCGAGGCCAGGAATTGAACCCTCATCCTCATGGATACTAGTTGGGTATGGATACCAGTTGGGTTCGTTACCGCTGAACCACAGTGGGAACTCCTGTTTAGAGTTTTTTATTTTTTATGTATTAATAATTTTTTTAATTATTATTATTTTTTGGATTTTTAGGACTGCACCTGCAACATATGGAGGTTCTCAGGCTAGGGGCTGAATTAGAGCTGCTATTGGCCTACACCACAGCCACAGCAACGGCAGATCTGAGCTGCATCTGCAACCTACACCACAGCTCATGGCAATGCCGCCTCCTTAACCCACTGAGCAAGGCCAAGGATCGAACCTGCGTCCTCATGGATGCTAGTCAGATTCATTTCTGAGCCATGATGGGAACCCTAGAGTTTTTTAAATGGCAGTTAGGAAATGAGAAAGGACTTACCTCTTTGAAAAGCAATATAAGGTCTGGCTCCATATTCACCCTGCTGCCTGGGAAAGTGATTTCAGGGGTCTGTTTCAGATTGCTCAGACTTTTCAGCTCCCTCCCACTCAAGCAAAACATTCCTTTCCTGGGCAGTAAGTTGAGAGAGGAGAGCTGTTCTCCAGAGCTTCTAGCAGATTCTTTTGTCACGAGTAGCCTGTAAGCAGAAGTTTAGAGTCACCAATTTTTCATGAAGGATGCGGTCAAATGTGGGAGTTTGAAAATGGAAAAACAAAACCAAAAAACAAACTAGGTATTGCCCTGTGGCACAGCGAGTTGTGTATCTGGCGTCGTCACTGCAGTGGCTCAGGTTGCTACCGTGGTGTGATTCAACCCCGGGCCCGGGAATATCCACGTGCCACAGACCTGGCCAAAAAGTAAATAAATAAAATAGGAAAAAAAGGGTATATGACTACTTTAATCTCAGATGAAACTTGCCACAAAGGGGGCAGGGAGCAGGGAGAGACGGAGGAAACTCTCTCCTGGTTTAGAACTTTGCATGAGGCTTTGAGATTTATGCACATCTAATAATTGAGGACAAGCCTCTAACAGAGTTCCTTCTTACAGGAAAAATTATGCCAGCTAAAAAAACCCAAGATTTGTTTCTAAGGTGGAAGGGAAAGTTGGAGAAGGCAACCGAGAGTCTCTGACACACTGGATAAGAATATTACCCTGATCAGAGGGTCTCAGGGCTGATGGAATATTAGCAGTCTCTTAGTTCCATCATTTTTAAAGATGAGTAAACTCTCATCCAGGGAGATAGCAGGATGTATGGAAGACTGTATGGTGAGACAGAGGCAGTGCCCTAATAGAACCCAGATCTCTCTAATAAATGACTTTTTAACAAATCTCCTTTTAGGCAAGACACTCTCGGACATCAACCTTACTAATGTTTTCTCAGGTCAGTCTCCCAAAGCAACAGAAATCAGAGCAAAGATCAACCAATGGGCCTAATCGAGCTGACAAGCTTTTGCACAGCAAGGGAAACCAAAAAGAAAACTAAAAGACAACTTACAGAATGGGAGAAAATTTTTTCAAATGACTCAACTGACAAGGGCTTAATCTCTAAAATATATAAACAACTGAT
>PVHT021183523.1:5345575-5360653 GCA_004024745.2 Catagonus wagneri | reverse complement strand
AAAAAAAACAAATCTCCTTTTAGAGGGATATGACCTGATCTTTATTTTAAAGCTTCTTGTTCTTTTTCATCCTTTACTTTGTTTAACAGTGGTCACAGTTCAGTTTGCCATTGTAAACCGGTTTGTAATCCGCTAACGGCCATTTTACCAAGGCAGTAAATACAATTCTGTCAGTTGCTCTACAGATATCATTTTCTAAGCCTCTAATTATTTTGCTACTCTCCTCTGAGTCTATCTTATTGTTCTTTCAGTCTAAATTTTACCCCATGAAGGTGTACTTTGCCCTTCCTGAGGTTATAGCCATAGAAAGAGAGTCCGTAATTTGCAAGCTTGTGCTTTTATTAAAGGAAATTTAGTTCACACATTTCTGTCTTATTTAAGCTAAGAGCTGTGAAATATTAGAGTGCTATTTGATATCTAGGCACTCCTGGAGGGCCTTTTAAATAGGCTTTGAAATAATCTTTTATTTTTAGAGATAGGAAGCTATGTATTGCCAAAAGCACCCTAGCAAATGGACACAAGCAGTGAAAGATTAGAATTGTAAGTGCAGGCCAGTGAATTCTAAATGCATCGTAAATTAGAGTGATTTCTCTACCTCCTAATTAAAGAGGTTTTAATCACAGACAAAGAATAAACAACATAAAAGAACACGTGGCATAAGGAAAGAAATCGTATTATTTAGTTGGGAGGAAGTTGTGTTAGAAAAAAAAAATCTGGGCACTCACATTAACTTGTCATACCTTCCAGGAAAGATTTCAAAAGGAAACGAGCATTCCTTTCTGCTGTCTAGAAACCTAGATTTACCTTAATCACAGATTCCTTTGAAAACAGTTTAACGGGGGATTCCAAATTTTAACAGGATATCTTTTCATCAAAAGATGTTAATCCTAAATTAGTAAATTGAAGAAAAAAAAAATCCAGCAAGTTATAAATAGAGCCTAGAAAAAGAGCTCTTTAAAAAAATAATGCAGGCGTCGCCGTCGTGGCTCAGAGGAAACGAATCTGACTAGCATCCACGAGGACTCAGGTTGCTAGGACACCGGGACGTTAAGGCTCCGTCTATCCAGCAAAACATACGCTCCTTTGGAGGTGTTCGAATTTGTCTACTCCTGCTTTTACAAAATTTGAAGAAAAAAAAATTCCTTAAAAAAATTCATTAAAAAATTATGTGAAATGAAAAATAAATCCTTTGTATTCCCGACGTCTACACGATGGTACTATTACTTTTACTATATCGTGAAACAAATGAAAAACAGAAAAGGAATAGTTCACATGAACTTAGCACTTCATAATAGATTAATATTTTGTTAAATCTGAAGCAGTAGTACAAGTAAGTGGCATATATTATTTATTCCATCTATGAACAATGACAATGTTCATGGCATGTATTGATGGATAACCACTGGCAGTAACTCCAGATACGTCAGGAAGCTGAGACTGGGACCGGCTGGACCATCCACGGGTTCCTGCCCTCTCCGCTGTGTGCACGACCTGAGTTATAGTCCCCTTAGTTAATAAAAGGAAATTTCCTCCGAAGTCAGCCTTCATCCTCACATCTCCATCCCCTTCTGCCCATGCTATCTCTCAACTGCCTGTCTCTTCCTGTGCCGAGAGGTTGGAGACGGTGATAGGAGAGCCAGAAAGAGCCAAAAATCAGGCCATTGGGTAAAAAACCAGAGTGTTAGGTGTTGTCTCGCCTAGTCCCGATCAAAGGTGCTGACCTTCTACTTCAAAGATCTTCTCCCAGGTGCTCCTCGGTATCTCACGCCCTTGAGCTGTCCCGTCATAGACCAACCCAGTGCCCATTGCAGACACAGCAGCTTCGGACCCTTTCTGTGATCTGCAGTTCCTACACATGTAAAAGGAATCTAGTCCAAGCATAGATTATGTCCACTGATGATCAAACCTCATAAACTAAGAGCAGAGCCTAGCAGAAGTCCATATCCATTAAGCTGAGACTCTTCGGGAAATAAATTTCAACTGTGAAGAATTCAAAAACTTTGTCTTAGGCATGGAAGACACACAGAACTGCCTCTCTGAGGTGTATCTGAATCTCTTTCAAAGGAGCCTTCCAAGAAAGAACTCACCCTACAACTTTATGAGCTGGCTGGCCACAATTCCTAGCAGATTCAAAATGAATCATGATTGGTCCTATGTAAGTTAGACTCGCTCCATTTTCAAAGGAAAAAAGAGAGTTATGAGTTGAAGGCAAACACCCTGCATCCTGAAATCTCTGCAAATCATTGGGGCACAGCAAAGTCACCTCAAGAGATCACGTCATCTGGAGTAGATTATGACTCAAAGGAAAGCAAGGCAGAATAAATAGCAGGTGAGTCAAACGAAGATCAGGGTGCCCAGGGGGTAAACAGATTATGATCCAGAAATATAGGCTTTGTGCTTGCAATTTAGATTTCTTGGCTGATAAAACACCTTACCAAGACTTAAGCCACCAAAAATGAAGTGAGAGTTGATATTTTCACCCTGTTATGTTTGAGCCTTTTTGTGGCCAGCCTGCTTGCCAAGAGAGGAGCTGGCTTCTGGTTACCATTTTTGTGTCAATTCTGACTTGAGAAAAGCCTAGGGATGCTGCACAGGGGAAATAAAGCATAGATTCCCAAACTTCAGATTTTTAACCAATTTTTTTTTTATCTCTGATCTGTTAAAAATGAACCAAAGAACTGATTTTTTAATTATGCTAAGTTCACTCCTTGGGCAATTTCTGGGTTTCATCATTCTGGATGTCTAGCTCTTTTGATCAAATGATTCCAGAAAGTTACTACATTTTTTATGGCTATATCACCAGAGGAATGCGGATTCTCCTCTTGGTTTACTCATCATCTGTTTGCATATCTTGATGCGTGAGTGAGCAGGATCCCAGGTGCCAAGACCCAGGCTGTCCTACTCCTTCCTGAGGACTGGCCACTGACCACTGTGTAATGAGAGCAGCACCAAGTCCACTTTGCACAGGGCAGTCTTGCCTGGAGCCTAACCAGACCCAGAGATCCTTAATTGCCTTCCCCTGGAACCTTTCCAGAATCTTTGAGTAAGATTTTTCGTCAAGCCCCTGGCCCTATCCACTCGCCTTCCTCCAGGGAGTGACCTCTCAGAATTATGAGATTGGGGTGTCCAGAAGCAAATGCATCTGGTGAGATGCCTAAGAGACACTGAGCATAGCGATTTTATCAGGAGAAAATAAAATTAAGTCCAGAATAGTTTCCACCACTACAGTAGCTTCCTATTGTTGCTGTAACAAATTGCCACAGACTCGGTAGCTTCATACAATACAGTGTTTACAGTTCTGGAAGTCACAAGTCCAGTGTCAGTCTCATTGGACTGAAGGCAAGCTGTCAGCAGGGCTGGTTCCTGCCAGAGACTCCAGGGGAAAATCCGCTTCCTTGCCTTGCCCCACGCCTACAGGTCACCTTCATTTCTTGGCAAGTGGACCCTCCTCCATCACCCAAACCAGCAGCCTAGTGTCTGGCTTCTGTCATCACAGCAGTCTTCTGTAATCAAATCTCCCTCTCCCTCTTTCCCATGTGGGTCCTTGTGATTACACGTAGGGCCCACCAGGATAATCCAGAGTCATCTCTCCAGCTGGAGACCCATAACTGTATCTTGCTGGTAAAGTCTCCTTATAAGGTTACTCACAGTCTTCTGGGATTAAAATGTGGACAGTTTTTGAGGAGTCGTTATTCCATCCGTCACAAACCAGAAAACAGAGACGTTTATGGTTATATTAGGCGGGGTCCTCCATGAAACATAATTAATAGGATATATATAAAATATTATGTGATAATTAATGCCATATTAAATACCTTAATACCTCGTACTAAATCTTTCTAGATATATATTATCTTTCTAGATATATATTATATATATTTATATCTAATATATATAGATACTATGTCTATAATTACAATGATCTATAACATAATTATCTATGATATTATATAATATACACATATATCTAATAATATAATATTTATGTATATAATTATATTTTTATTATATGCATGTTATATTTGTTATATATGTACTTCTATTTTAAATATATTACAATTATATATATAATTATATCTGATATATTAGATATTATAATTATATAACATACACATATAATATTAATATATATCTAACAGATATATTTTATGTATTTATTATACAAATATATATTTACATTATGTATTTAATACATGTATTGATACTTGAAGCATAATTATAAACATAATTATATCTGATTTATATTAGATTTTATATTAGATAATATACAAATATACTATATATCTAAGAAATATAATATTTTATATATTTATTTTATAAATATGTAATATTTATATTATGTATTTAATATACATATTTATATTTAAATATAATTATACATCTAAAAGAGCTGGTATATAATTATATTTAAAAGATATTTTTATAATATATATCCAGAAATTTAACATAAGGTATCAGTGGCAATTCCCCTCCTGGCTTAGCAGTATCGAATCCAACCAGTATCCATGAGGACATGGGTTCCATCACTGGTCTCGCCCAGTGGGTTAAGGATCTTGTGTTGCCGTGAGCTGTGCTGTAGGTCGCAGACCTGGGTGGGATCTGGTACTGCTGTGGCTGTGGCACAGGCCAGCAGCTAGAGCTCCGATTCCACTCCTGGCCTGGGAACTTCCACATGCCATGTGTGAGGCCCTAAAAAGACAAAGAAAAAAAGGGATCGGCTCACCTAACTATGGAGGCCGAGAAGTCCCATGTTCTGCTCTCTGCATGCTGGAGATCCTCCGAAAGCCAGTGGTGTCGTTCACAGGCCCGAAAGCCAGAGAGCAGATTGTGGATGATGGGGATCCAGTCCAAGTGTGAAGGCAGATGACCCTGAGGGCTGAGGACAGATGATCCAAGTCTGAGCTCCTTGGTTAGACAAAGAGCAAATCCATTCCCCCCTCCCCGCTTTTGTGGACTGGATGAGGCCTGCCCACCTTGGGGAGGGCCAGCTATTTCACTCCGTCCACCAATTCAAATACTTGTCTCTTCTGGAAACATCTTTACAGATGTAGAAATAATGTTTAACCAGTTATTTGGGCTTGCCTCAGCCCAGTCAAGCTGACACATAAAATTAACCGTCACAAAGATGCAAGATGTCTTATTCTAGTAGACATTTTATATTCTATAGATATACGTCATAGGATTCGTGGATGCCAAAGACCCTAATTCTACAATTACTGGAAAGAAAACAGACGAATCCTTGCCACTTAAATTTGATTTTTCCCTTAGAATTACAGTGCTTATGCTGATTAATGCCATTGCTAGACTTTAATTTCCACCTTTATTGAAAATATTCTTGAGTAAACCAAATTAATCCTGTTTGTCTTTTTCTTATTTTGCATGGAAAGGGGATCTGTCCTACTGTATGTAGCAGATTAGTTTTGAATTATTAAAATCCGACTGGACTTGCAGCCATTGACTTCAGTTATGTAAAAAAATCTATAATTGATAAGGCATCTGCTTCTATAGGTTGGAGGGATGGTGGCAGCTTTTGGATGAATAGCACAACACCCAGTGAACTATCAAATGCATAGAAGAATTTGTGCCACATCACACATTTCAGGTTCGTTAATGAAAATGGGATGTGAAATGTCAAATAAGAGAATTAGAATGCATTACTAAACTTTTGTCAATGGAGACCATAATTCAATATTATAGAACCTATCTAATCAAAACTTCCGTAACTGAGATTTTTTATTATATCCTTAAAGGCAAAGAATTTTAGTCTATTAAAAATTGATAAAAAGTTTTTAAAACATCTTCTTTTAAAATAAAACTAATATTGGAGTTCCCATTGTGGCTCAGCAGTAGCGAATCCAGCTAGTAACCATGAGGATGCGGGTTCGATCCCTGGCCTCGCTCAGTGGGTTAAGGATCCCGCCTTGCCACAAGCTGTGCTGTAGGTCACAGACGTGGCTGGATCCTGCCTTGCTGTGGCTGTGGTGTAGGCCTCTGGCTGCAGCTCCGATTCGACCCCTAGCCTGGGAACTTCCATATGCTGCACATGTAGCCCTTAAAAAAAACAATAAAACTAATATAACTATTTGTAGTCAATACAAAAAACTTAAAAAAGCAAACTCAAAAGATACCAGGATAGATTTAAGCAAAACAAATCACAGAATTTTGGCTCTGATTATGCCACTTATAAGCTGTGTGCATTAGGACAAACAGTTTGATCTCTCTGAGCCTCAGTTTCCTTATTTATAAATTGTGAATTCCACTGCCTTTTTCAAAACATTGTAGCCATAAATAAACGAAATATTATATGCTAAATGCTTTGTGAGTTGCTATAAAAAGGTAAGATGTTATTTTGAAGAGCCCCCCCATGCACTATTGCTTATTTATAAATAAATACATCGTTGATATATGTATTTTAGTAGTTGAAAATATTTTAGGTGCCCATAAATTTAAAAGTTAAAATATCGAAATTCATCTGTGGCCTCAGCAGACTTCTCTTAAACTCCACATGTTGGTAGTTGCTATTAGTACTTTATCATATAAAGAAACAGCAACTCCTAGAAATTAAATTAGCATCAGAAAAAGGGACATGATTAAAGTGCCAAAGTGGCCAAGATAAATGGCACCGAAGTTGGCTATTTTGTGAGATGTAAAAGTGACCTGAAGAGTAGTTACAAAGGTATTTGCATTGAAACCTGCAAATATTTTAATTTAATACATATATAGTGGGTTTTTTTTTTTTTGTCTTTTGTCATTTTAGGGCCGCACCTGTGGCATATGGAGGTTCCCAGGCTATGGGTCAAATTGGAGCTATAGCTGCCAGCCTACGTCACAGCCACAGCAACGCGGGATCCGAGCCAAGTCTGCGACCTACACCACAGCTCACGGCAACACCACATCGTTAACCCACTGAGCAAAGCCAGGGATCGAACTTGCAACCTCATGGTTCCTAGTCAGATTCGTTAACCACTGTGCCACAACAGGAACTCCCCATACATAGTGTTTTAATTTAATATATACTTCATGAGCAGATGATCCAATTACATTTTCTAAACTATGAAAAATTAATAACAGTGAACATTATAAACATCAACCCTGAAAAACAGGACTTTATAAGGATGCAGCTCTTTAGCTCACTGAGCATCCCATGAGCCTCTGCCCTGCAATCCCCAAGCTTATGTGTATCCAACAACCAGTGTCCCTTCTGATTGGTCCATGCCTTTGCTGTCCTGAGTGTTTCGTAATATGTCATGTCGGCTAACGTGTAAGCTAACTACTGTCCCCAGTCTGTATCCAGAAGTCTGCCCACCAGGTCATGGACCAAACCTGATACCTAATTATACACACCCTTTCCAGTTTCCATGCACCTGGCATTTCCGTTCATTACTATCCTCGTGAGGCATATGTTCAATTACAGTAGCCATTCAATAAACAGTTTATGTTAAATCATTCCTATATGAGATAAAGAAAAGTAGGAACTATCTTAATTTCCTATAAATTATACACACAAATACTACTTTGGGAAAATACAAGGCTTGTTAAAATAAAATTTAAACATTATAATGTAATAACATGTTATGTGTTATTAATATTATAAGACTATGTTATTAATATTAATTGATAAAGGTTTTTAAGACACCTTTCAATTAATTACATTGATAAAGGTCTTTAAAACATATATATTTTGTTTGTTTAAAGATGTTTTTTAACACCTGTGAAAAGAGCTCTTACCATCCTGGACTCTCATTTACTGCCAAAGCTTTCATCATCATTTTCTTTTATTCTATTTTACTCATTTTTTTAATAATGTGGTGCAGTATGCCAAAAATGTGGAATGCTTCATGAATTTGCATGTCACCCTTGCACAAAGGCTGTGCTAATCTTCTTTGTATTGTTCCGATTTTAGTATCTGTGCTGCCAAAGCGAGCACTATCATCATTTTAAAGATATTAATTAATTAGGAAAAGTGTGCTAGCTTCAGCTAAATTAGCTTCATAAGATAATCTTTGTGAGAGAAGACACCTGGAGAAAAATAAACTTAGTCACTAAGTGTTGGGCAGGACAGAGTTCCAGGGGTTTATTAGGCACAGCCCTGCTGAAGATGAACTCACACATAAATGTTTATGTCAGATCTACTGGGAACTTCACTACAACAGATGGCTCTTAGGAAGGGCAAAGAATTGCGGATTCACAGGGGAGTCATAAAGATGCAAGGCTGGTTTAATACGATACAAGAGAAACAAGACTATCAGTTGAGTTGGAAATGAATCTGAACATCCCGATTGAATTTTCAGAAACATAAATATTATTGCATTTATCCATAAAAACATAAAGTTAATTTCCTTATCTCTGAAACCCTCCTCGACCGTTCAAGATATGCATTCAGGCTTTGACTAATTGTATCAGTGCTTTAAGAATCCTATAACTTTAGAGACTGCTTCATCTACCTAATCTTACTTTATTGCAAAATAGTCCCTGCCTACAAAAGTAGTTTGTGGAATTCTTTACTGAAAAACATGAATTATTTTTGAGATGCTTCAGTCATTTCATGGATGAAGTATAAAATGCACCTGGGATTGTTATAAATCAAGGACGGGAATTATCACTGGATACCCCACTGCAATGGTTAAGCGGAATAGAGGCGTGATGCTCAAATAAACTGACTCTGGAAGGAAGAGTGCCTTATTTGATTGCATGTTTTTGTTTCATAGAAGAATATTGCAAGCTTCTAAATTGGGTATAAAATGACAAATTGTTACATGACTCTTCTTATCTATAAGACAATGAAAGTTGAATGAAATTATTTCTAAGTTCCCTTCCATTTTGAAAATACTATGATTCCACATTTTTCACTCACAACACGACAGTAATGGCTACCCAAAGCTACCGCAGCATCCCAAGAACGTTTTCTAATGACCACTGCCTGCCAACTATTATTTTCCATGTCAGTGGCCCGGGAAAAGACTTGAGGTCCACTTGGAATTTATAGAAAGGAAGGCACTAAAAGCACAGATTAAAGTTACCCTTTTTTGAGGTTGCTTCAGAGATGGGTTTTTATTTGAATAATTGAGAAAGTATTTTTTTAACGTAATTGTCAATATTTTAGACAAACCACACAAATCTTCATCATCTTTAAAAACAGAAGTGATTCATTAGAGTAATGATGACCCACATCATTCATTCCAATTTTCAGAAAGTAAAATGTGTCTCAAAATCTTCTTAAAAATATTATTTTGGCTGGTCGAAGATGGAACATGGATGTTTTTTCAAAGGTGGTGTGGGAGTTCCGTTGTGGCTCAGTGGTAATGAACCTGACTAGTAACCATGAGGATGAGGGTTCGATCCCTGGCCTCGCTCAGTGGGCTAAGGATCGGCCATTGCCATGAGCTGACGTGTAGGTTGCAGATGCGGCAGGGGTCCTGCATTACTGTGGCTGTGGTGTAGGCCAGCAGCTGCAGTTCTGATTTGACCTATTGCCTGGGAACTCCCATATGCCGCACGTTTGGCTCTAAAAGGAAAAAAAAATCCTAAAAATCAAGCAGAGTACAAAAGAAGAAGAAGAAAAAAACTCTCCTCCTCTGGAAGTTTCCATTGACTTTAGAATATTTTCCGGAAAAGGAAGAGGTTTGGGGGCTAGGAGAGAGAGTAGGGAAAAGGTACAAACATGGATGGCACCTGAGTGCCAAATCGCAAGGATAGAGGAGAAGGTATGAAGATGCTCAAAGGCAGTAAGCACAAGAAGCACTGTGCTGGACACCAATAGCTGCAAGTCATCTCCCTACCTCTGCACCGAACAAAACAGCAGCATCTTAAAGCAACAGCTTAGGACTTAGGGAAAGCAGACCACTGAGAATCTGGAAGAAAACATTAAGAGCTATGTTGCTGAATGAGTCATGGTCACTCGGCAAATTCCTGAGATCACTTGGGAAGGGACTGGCCCTAGGGTTCTGCCTGGGCAGATGGGCATTTGGGGCAAACTAGATTTGCGTGTCAGCATTAATATGATCACATTTTTGCTTGCAAGAAAATGAAGGTCAGAATTATCTACACTGAGTAGCAAATGAACTTCAAAAGCAATTTATTCATTTTTAAATTTTTAAATTTTCATTTTTTGGTCCTTTCTGTCTTTTCAGGGCTGCACCCATGGCATATGGAGGTTCCCAGGCTAGGGGTCGAATGGGAGCTGTAGCTGCTGGCCTACACCACACGCTTGAAGACACGGGTTCCATCCCTGGCCTCGTTCAGTGGGTTAAGGATCCAGTGTTGCCACAAGCTGTGGCGTCAGTCTCAGATGTGGCTCAGATCCAACGTTGCTGTGTCTATGGCATAGGCCTCCGCTGTGGCTCTGATTTGAACCCTAGCCTGGGAACTTCCATATGCCACAGATGCAGCTGTAAAAAAGGGGGGGGGGGAAGAGGGATAAATAATATGATCCTTAAACCTTCTACAAAATCTAATATTTCAAATATTCCATGCTTCTGTCCACTGCTTCTAATATATACATATTCAAAGATACAGTATTCAAATCTATATGAGTCTATGTACAAATATATAATTGTGTGTAGATATATATATTCAAATATATATGATCACATATATGCGTATAATCAAAGAGAGGATTTGTAAATTGCTAATTTGGGAGTTAACTCCTTTGATGCTCTGGTTACTTTTGCTTTTGATGTTTCACATCAACCATTACATTTCTCAGTATCCCTGGAGAACAAGTAAATTCCTGTTACAGTTTGACTTCCTGATCTTCTGAAAAGGAGATGAATCAGCACCCTCGGCTACAGACACTCTAAAAATCAATACCTTCGCATCTGGATTTTCATCTTTTAAATATTTCTACACACCTGTAGAAGAACGCGAAGTGTCCTTTACCCTGCCTTAATTTCTCAGTCACCTCCTCTGCAGCACAGTCACAAAGACTGAAAAAGGCCTCCGCCTTCTCTATGCGGTCTGCCAACCAGTAAGAGGGAAAAGGGTCACAAAAGCTTAGCTCCTCCAGGAGGAACATGCCCTCGAGTGGGCCCCGATGGTATTCTACTCGGTCACTCATTCAAAACGAACCACTTCAACAGACTTATTGTTTCTAGCCTACCCCAGTTTACTTATGTAGCACTCAGGCATGCTGAGCCTCACTGAAAAGGAAATCTTTTCTTTTTGCTGATTTTCAGGCACTTTTTTTTTTTTTAGGGTCACACCCGTGGCATATGGAAGTTCCCAGGCGAGGGGTTGAATAGGAGCTACAGATACCGGCCTACACCACAGCCACAGCAACGCGGGATCGGGGCCCTGTGAGTAGCTCATGGCAACGCTGCATCCTTAATCCACCAAGCGATGCCAGGGATCGAATCCGCGTCCTCGTGGATATTATTACTATTCGGGTTCAATACCGCTGAGCCACAGCAGGAACTCCTGAAAGGAAATCTTAATTTGCTTCACTAATGGAACCCATTTTATTTCTTTTAAGCACTGCCTTTGGTTATGACCTCGTGACACTAAAAAAACAATGATAAAGCATTCTAGTGGGTGACACCCTCGTGATTTGAGTTACACCTGCTATAAAGGAATTAGTTATTTAACGTGTAATAGCTGCTTATTAAAATGAAACGCAATAAATACGAGGAAATCTGTAAGTCAACTTAGCCGCTCGGAAAAAGCCTCGGTCCGTTAAGCTACCGAGAGCAAAGATCTCCCTGTGCGTGGGTGTGATCCGTAGACGTATTCCCACATTCCTTTTTAATACCCTGGGCTGCGACGCCCTCAGTTTAGTTATTAGCAAACTAATAACCGTGTCCTTATTATCCAAAAAGTAGAGATGGCCGCCAACTACTCCCCTGAGAGCAGACAAACCAGAGGCTCAGTTCTCCTGCAGAAGCGCTCTGCTATGCAGACGGCCCGTCGGCTCCAGCCTGAGCGGGATAGGTCCGCCCTGCTGTCCGCAGCGCCTGCCTGGGGGACAGAGTCTGCTTTGGAGACTCACAGACATTCAAGGTAAATTCTCTCTAGAGGGGAATAATTCTAAGTCTCAGGTCAGAAGCATTCTTGGGCTGCTGCTCTGAGGTTCCTTGGCTGGGTGCGGGAGACGCGTACACACAAAGGGAGGAAGGTAACACTGGACTTAGCTAGGAGACAAGGGGAGCGAAAATAATGGGTTTTAATAGATGAACAATACGGCCGACAATACGGTCTCTGTGTTTCAAAGGAGATTGACCTCTAAAAAGAGAAAGGAAAGTCTACCTTTTAAACTTGATTTTTTGACTGTCTAGAAGGAGGGCACACAATAAAGACAAAAGAAAGCGCAAAAGGGATTGGAGAAAGCTGAAATCTGTTTTTCTTCTATGTCTGTTTTCCAAAGGCACACAACCTGACCAGCTCGCTTACTCTCTAGATCTCATACTTCCTAGTTTCCTTATATTTAACATTTTAATATTAATTGCCTCACAATCTGTAAGTTCTAAGAGATCCTGATGACCTTGGGGAAAAGATTTTTCACACACACCACACACTTCATTGCTTTCATCTTCATAGCCTACGTGTCAATCACGTATATTGTAAAAAAACTATAAAATGTTTATGCATATGGGCCATTCAGATATGTAGGAGGCTCACTATATATTAACTTAAATATTCAACTGCAGGCCATCTGTTAGTCTGTAAACATTCTGAGGTTGATTTTCCGAAATTTATTTTTGTGGCATATACTAGTTAGACTAACTTACATAGTACAGCCTCCTGTATTTCTGCTCTGAAATGTTTAATGAAAAGACTCAGTGTGGGAGAATTGCTGGGTCAGACGAATGTGAGCCCACTTACAACCCAAATATAAGCCCTTTTGTTTTATTTCCTTCACTAATCAAACCTCTTCAGTGTATACTACAGAAGATGAATTTACAGGGGCCCTGTTTGATTTACTTTGTTCGGTGGACAGAGATTTATCTCACTCATCAGTTCAAAAATAAGAGCTACCAAGGTCCAAAGTAAATAATTTGGGATTACAAATGTATCCTTTTAAAATAAACTTGACTTTCTAGAAATGATATGAATAAGTTCATGACTTTTCACCTTATTTTAATACAATCAGAAAACTGAGGTTTTCAGACCTATGACTTTTTTTTTCTTTTAAGGGCTGCAACCTGTGACATATGAAAGTTCCCAGGCTAGGGGTGGAATCAGAACTGCAGCTGCCGGCCTACACCACAGCCACAGCAACACCAGATCCGAGCTACATCTGTGACCGATACCACAGCTTGTGGCAACCCAGGATTGTTAACCCTGAGTGAGGCCAGGGATCAAACCCACATCCTCGTGGATACTATGTCAGGTTCTCAACCCGCTGAACCACAATGGGAACTCCAGACCCCTGACTTTTTGAATGATTAATCTGATGTCCTTTAGAGCAGACATGCTTAACTAGCCTCCTGCTACTTCCCCTTCCTAACACCACCAGTCCCCTCAAAGTACAAGCATCACTAGACAGGGAGAAGGAGGCAGAATTCATAGGTGGACTTAGGGGGCTCGTTAAAATACTGAAGTTGTTGTTGTTGTTTTACCTTTCTGGGTTTTAGGGCTCTTATTTGCAAGCAACAGAAAACAATTCTGGTGAACTTAAAAAATGAATTTACTGGAAGGATATTGGATGGTTTGCCAAATTTACTGGGAACAAATTTAATCCCACTGAAAGGACTTTAATTTGAAATTTATATCTCCCATAACTTTTCAATTGATAAAGGCTGTCACGTTTCTTCACTGGTCACCAGATTAAAAAAAAAAAGGGAGAGAGAGAAAACCTGTTGGCAGACATGGAAAAGACCTTCATCCTGGGAAGAAAAGGTGTTAAAAACTTGATGTTGTTACTGGGCTACAAGCTACCCTTTTTCTCAAGCCTGCGTTAAAGAAGACATATCATTGTATCCACTCACTTCCAGAATGAAGGATGCAATTAGGTTTCTGGGTCATATATGGTTCCATTACAAAATATTCTTTTTTTTTTTGCTTTTTTTTAGGGCCCACACTCATGGCATATGGAGGTTCCCAGGCTAGGGATCTAGTCGGAGCTACAGTTACCGGCCTATACCACAGCCACAGCAGCATGGGATCCAAGCCTATCTGAGACCTACACCACAGCTCACAGCAACGCCAGATCCTTAACCCACTGAGAAAGCCCAGGGATCGAACTTGCAACCTCATGGTTCCTAGTTAGATTTGTTTCTGCTGCGCCACAACAGAAACTCCTAAAATATTCTATCTTTGGATCAACATTTGAGTAAATGGGCTCCATAAAAAACTTGCTAGAAAAGTTTTAATCACTTGCTTTGTAGAATTTCAACCCTTTTCTTTCCTACCTTTTCCTATTTTATTTTTTTTTCTTATTCCCTTCCTTTCTTCTTTCTTCCTTGTTATATTCAAGAACTGTACATAAATGTGTGTGGGAAGGACTCACGTCATGCGCTTTTATTTTACCCCATCTACATCACAGTGGTCACTGGTCACAGTTTGAACTTTCACTTAAGAACGGCTTTTTCTTTGCTTTGCTTTTTTGGCCACACCCACGGCGTGTGGCCAGCGACTGAAGCCGAGCCACAGCAGTGAACTCAATCCTCTGCAGTGACGATGCTGGATCCTTAACCTGTTGCACCACACGGGAAGTTCCAAGGACTGCTTTTTTATTTTTTTATTTTTTTTTATTATTAATGGATTTTATTTCAATTATAGGTGTGCATAAATCATCACAAGTCAATTTTACAGATTTTGTATCCCAAATCCCCAGTGCATCCCCCCACCCCCAGACTGTCTTATTTGAAAAACCAAGGTTTTCCAAAGTCTGTGAGTCATTGTCTGTTCTGTAAGAAGGTTCATTGTGTCTTTTTAGTTTCCACATGTAAGCAGTAGCATTGGGTGTTGCTGTCTAAATTGTCTGACTGGTTTCACTTCGCATGATAATTTCTAAGTCCATCCATGTTGCTATAAATGTTGGTAATTCGTTCCTTTTTAATGGCTGAGTAACATTCCATTGTGTGTATGTACCATATCTTCCCTATCCACTCCTCTGTTGATGGGCATTTAGGTTGTTTCCAT
>PVHT021183523.1:5307976-5342367 GCA_004024745.2 Catagonus wagneri | reverse complement strand
GCTTCTATCGCGTAATCGCCCCTCCTACCTCTTGATGTGGTCTCCGCTGTGTCTTCTGGAGCAGAGTATCTTTTTTGGAAGTTTACAGTCCATTTGGTTGAAGGTTGCTCGGCATTTGGTTGTATTTTTGCTGTTATTTGTGAGAGAAGTTGAGCTCCAGTCCGTCTATTCCGCCATCTTAATCCAATCTCAGGACTGCTTTTTTAAAAGCTGAAGA
The DNA here is from genome assembly GCA_004024745.2 of Catagonus wagneri. NCBI lineage: Eukaryota > Metazoa > Chordata > Mammalia > Artiodactyla > Tayassuidae > Catagonus > Catagonus wagneri. Next base: position 5,342,150 of record PVHT021183523.1, on the reverse strand, counting down.
GAAAAATGAATTTCCCAAAAATTGTTGGATGTAAATAATAGTAATACACAGGAAACAACAGGACTGATAGCCAAATATTAAAGTATATGGCCTTACTGACATTTATTCAAGAAGCTTTTCAGGATGTTTTAATTAACCTATAAAATCCCATAAAGACCTATGAAGAGGAAAATACCACATTCCTCATTTTGTGTATCAGAAAACCAAGGCGAAGGAAGTAGAGGCTTTCCTAGGCATAAACTGTTAAGCAATAATCAGAGGACTAGAGAATAATTAACATCATCATAATTACAGAGCTCAGGCCTCTAGACCATGAACAGGCAAATATTAAGGTCATGGGATTATTTCAGTTAGATATGAAATGAAGTTAATATGTTAAGATCCAGGAAATCAAGGTGAGATGGAGCTTGAATAATAAGTTGGAGTAAGAAAACCAAAGAGAAGGGTAGTGCTGGTGAGACTCAAAGTACATTGTTCGATTCAGGAAACAGCAAGGCGGCTGAGAGCTGAGAACTTCCAGGAAAACTGAGGATCTGAAAACATGGAATTGAATACAGGCGAGGTAGTTCTCAAGCATCACACCAAAGAGTTTCACTTTGGGCAAGCAGTTGACCAAAGCAGTATGTCTCAAAAACACGTCTGGCCTTTCCAAGAGGAGATGAGCTAGAGCACTTATAGGAAGAATCAAAAGGAAGAGAAAATAAATCATGAAAATACTACGATAATGCATGTAATACTGGTAATACCATTCACATCTGAATGACTTAGATAAAGTTGCAAGAAGTTGAGCCAGGTCACCCATTCAAGTGTCCTGGCTTCAAATTACGGGTTCCTTCTCGATCTATGCTGTGCTACAGACATTGCAGTAAAAGAGAAGATATACTAGAATTCACACGTGAGTTTGAGTGTGAAGTGACAGAACATCAACAGGGTGTCATTTATTTAATAACAGGGATGACACTCTGAAAGTAAAACCTGGAGACAGTGATTTCAGGGAAAGTTAGAAAAGCAGTGTTTCCAGGAGTTCTTGTTGTGGTGCAGTGGAAATGAATCTGACTAGGAATCATGAGGTTGTGGGTTTGATTCCTGGCCTTGCTCAGTGGGTTAAAGATATGGCGTTGCTGTGAGCTGTGGTGTAGGTCACAGATGTAGCTCTGATTAGACCCCTAGCCTGGGAACCTCCATATGCCGCGGGTGCAGCCCTAAAAAGCAAAACAAAAAACAAAACAAACAAACAAAAAAACCAAAATAGAATAAAATGGCTGTACCATTTAAAAAAAAAAGGAAAAGAAAATCAGTGTTTCTAGAGATGACATCAGTCTTTGGGGTGAGGTAAGGTTGCAGGTTGCTTACTGAGGGAGGGAGACACAGCTGCTGGGTCCAATCAATCCACATAGTTCTAGAACGTCCTCAAGCCTTTCAAATTTTGTGTAACAATAAAGAGGACTGATGAGAAGGCGAAGTGGGATATTCCTGAATTGGCTCAATGAACACACTAGTAGTTACACATGGGGTGAGGGAAGAGAGGAGGGGAAAAAAGGGCTATTATGGGATTACATGAAATCATGTGGGTGAACTTTTGCAAACTGTAAAGCACTATAGAGTTTAAAGAATCTTTCCCTCAATTAAAAAAAAATGTGTTCTAAATACTACAACTGTTGATGAAGTGAACTGTTACCTATCAAACAGTTACTAAGGAATTTTTATTTTTATTTTTTGTCTTTTTAGGGCCGCAACTGCGGCATATGGAAGTTCTCAGGCTAGGGGTTGAATCCTACACCACAAAATCAGATCCAAGCTGTGTCTGTGACCTACTCCACAGCTTATGGCAACGCCTGATCCTTAACCCACGGAGCGAGGCCAGGGACCGAACCTGCTGTCCTCATGGATGCTAGTCAGATTCGCTTCCGCTGAGCCAGGATGGGAACTCTTACTAATGAATTTTTAAAATGACTGCAGCTGAAGGTAGGTTAGGGAGGTGGAAGCTTATGGTACTGGTGAGAATTAATCTCTCTGATTAAACAAGTGAAGTCTGGAAGAGGAGTCCAAAGAAGCCTAGGGGGCTGAGGGAAATGGAAAGAGGGAGGCAGGTGGAGGGTGAGAGTGCGAAGAGCACTCAGGAGATAAGACCCAGACACATTAATACCCCATCAGGTGGTGTGAACACGGAGAGGTTCCGCTGAATATAAGGTCTTTGATGAATGGCTTAGCTAAATGCGGGAAGGGTTGAAATGGGCTTCATGCTACTAGAACTCTGCCCGTAGCATTGCTTGACCCTAGAAGAGGAATTCTCTGGCACCATCACATCAGGGAAACTGTTGAATTCCCAGCCACCCAGTGCTACTGCCTTTGAACCCACCTGACATCAACTCTGAAAGCTGTGCTTCCTGGCTCTGAGTCACTAAAGCTTTAGGTGGAGCTATATCCACTACAGAATTCAGAGAGGCCAAAGCTTCAAATAATTTTAAATCGAAAGTTTAGCCTCAGGGGGCATAAGGTCAATTGAAAGTCAGGTTTGTAAAATCCATAAAACAGAATGAATAAAATAAAATGAGAAGCGTGAACAGAGCAGTCACTGGAAGGAGAATTTATGCTCTCTTATTATACACAATGCAGACACTTAGAGAGGAAAGATAATATAAGACCTGACTCCCCAAAAAACGTTTCTGAAGAGTTTCAAGAGATTTTTTTTAAGTGCATATTACTCTTTATCTATAAAGGGCATTATCAGATATGCCATGAAAAACGGCTATTAATTTGGTCAGGATTACCCTCTTCTCTTTCACTGGTGTCTGATATGCTAGTAAAAGATATTAAGAACATATAAGCTTGCTTTGAAGCAAATACATAGGAAAGGACTTGGAATTTAGTAGCCATAGTCCTTGGTCCCGGTTCCAAGGGTTACAACCTCACCAAAAAAAAAAAAAAAAAAGCAAATATTTATTTTCAGTGAGGCTGTCGGAAAAATGATGAGCAGCCTCAAAATAGCACTTATAATGTAATTGTTAAGGCTCAGTGGAAGTGATAAACTTTTAAAAAAGAAAGAAATGAAAGACCAAAATCACACTTGCCAAGAATACAATGGGGAAGTTGTCTCGGGGACAGGCATTTGAAATATGATCTGAGAGAACGGAAGCAGCGCACGGAGCCACAGCGTTACCACCGAGGCCTGACATTGACGTCTGTGCAATTAACTTAATATTTCCTCTCATTATGCCCACACCATTAAAAGGCATTCGTTTTATGGACTGTGGGATGATAAAAGGGATTATTATTTTGCCCGTATCTGTAACGTCGACGGGAGAACGGCGGCACTTAAGTTTCTCAGACGCACAGTCCATAAATTCAAAAGCAAACTCTCTCCTCCGCCCCCAACCTTTCAGCCCCGACGCATTCACCCAGGAGATAGTTCAACTGGAAGAAAAAGGCAGCTCCCTGGCCGGACGGGCGTGGGGCACCCTAGGATCCTCGGCGGCGATGCGGAGTGTTCAGGAAAGAAGACTTGCTCCAAGGTGCCTGGCAACTTGCTTGCGCTTTCACGTCCATGACACAGGTGGCAACTGAGCTGCCGGTGAGCTCGGTCTGATCAAGGAAGGAGTGCTTCTCCTTTCTGATACAGTGCACGCGCGCACGCACACACACACACACACACACACACACACACACACACTGATTTCCTTTCTTTCAATAGAAGAAGAGAAACACATTGAAAGAAAAATGAACCTGTCTTTGGGGATACAAGCTTGAAGGAAAGAACACTTCAGCAAATGGCTAAAAACTAGAGGGGGGTAGTTAGTAGATAATTTGTTGGCTTTTAGAGAATGAAGCCAGATAGCCGGTAAAGGTTTGGGGTTTTCGTTATGTCTTAATTCCAGTGATAAATTCTTACTGATCTTAATAGACAGAGGATACAGTCACAAACAAGACATAGTTTCTCTCCTTGAGCTTCCATCTGAGAAATGATCTATGCACAAGTTAAATCGCTGGTCCCCACAAACCCAGTAAAAGTTATTTTATTCTATTTTCTCTGCAAATAAATGAGAAGCAGAAGGACAGAGACTGGTTCAGCCTGATTGTCTGCTAATGAGTTTCTAAAGGAGTCTGCTAATCATCGAAGACGAGATTCGATCCCACAAATGAACTTACAGTATGGCTGGGAAATAGCATACAAAACTCAGTGGGATATATGCCAGCAGAAATAGGTGGCGTGTACAGAGGCAAAGCAGCAAATGACAAATTCTCTCGGCGGGGCCTCCGGTTAGATTTGCCACAGTGAGATAATGGGGCCGGTTGCGTGGTGGTGGCAAGTCGTGAGGGAGTCCAGACAAGGGAAGAACATTTTTCACAGGGCGGTACCCCAGTGGGCCCAAGTGTCATCTCACCAAAGGTGTTTACATCTAGGGCGTGGGCATTGGCAAGACAGAGTCTCCGTTTCCACACCACTGAAGAAAGAAAACTTAAGAATGTGTCAAGTTACAGGCCCTCGAGCAAATCGTTACCACTTATGTTAGCGCTGGACAGTATCAGTCCTCATCTTGATACAGGGTAGAAGAAAAATACTTGTTTCCATTCCATTTTCAAAAGAAAATGCAGCTGAATTTCCTCGTGGAAAGGGGACATGAGAAGTTACATTTTCATTTGCTCACTGAGAGCAACAGTGCTGTGAATACACAAAGAGAGCTATGGGAAATTTTTTTCCCTACAACAAACGTATAGAGAAAACTTGACTAAAACCATATTCCCATTCATTAGATTCTAAAGAAGAAATAGATTATGTATGTGATGCTCACGTATTTTAATCCTTAGTTTAGGGTTATGTAATTTAATGTGCATTCAGTGAAATGTTCAAGATCTTCATTTGAGCTGTGTCAGAAAGTCTCTCTTGTTTCAAATATTACACACCTGTTACTTTGTGTTACTGGAATATCAGGTCAAAATAAATGGGTATATATTTTCTAGGTTTTTAGCGAACTCCAAAATTCTAGAAATATGTCTACTATGCTTAAGCATAGCACAATTCTCAAGATCTTTTCCAGACCAATGGACAAATAAGGAATGATAATTACCTGTAGAGAATTACTTTGACCACGTGTTTAATATCTCCATGTGACAATCACAGAATAGATGTACTGAACAAGTTTGTATTTGGGGAGAGATTTTAATTTCCCTTTCTTCAGAAATATCCATCAGCTTCTTTGATTTATTTATTCTGACTTACAAATACATGCTTTTCCGAAACTCAGTCAAATCATGAAATATGAGTATGTTCAAGGTGCTTTTAGAGTTAGAGGTAAGTAGTAGGTAAGACCATAAGACTAGGGTTTTGTTGAAAATCTTCAGTTTTTAAAACCGTGCCTGAATTACACTCTTTTGAATAACTAAATGTTTTTCTTCCCTAAGCCACAAGGAGGATACGTTTTCTGATTATCTTGCAAATGAGCAGTGCACTAATACCTCAAAGTCAGAGGACGCAGAACAAATGTTATCAACTCACTGGCCAAACAGTATGTGCTTTGGGATTGAAGTGCCTATCACATAGTCAGTGGTGGTGGTGATGGGACATGCATTTGCCAAACGCATAATAAAGGCACTATTTATTAGGTGAGGGCAGGGTTATAGGAAACTGTAAGAGTCAGAACAATCAGTATTCTGGAGATAGGAATGGTGGAGAGAGAGACAGAGACAAAACCAAAGACAGAGAGATGAGCAGTCGGCTTACTTTGTTCCTTCTAGGTTCCCTAGAGGTTAGACCTAGTAAACACCCTGAACACAAGAAAGACTCATTGATATGAAGTCTATAGTCAACCTCCAAAGCCCAAAGTACAGTGGAGAAAGATTGAGAGTGTATCTAAAAGGCAAAAGAAGATAAACCACACACTGCAATAGACCTACAATTTAGGGCTTGACTTTTCACCTCTTATCTCTGAATATGCCAACGATGGATCTTAGACTCAAACTTTCCAAGCTTTGATCTGGTGGTGTGCTAATCCTTTTCTAAAACACATTCTTTTTTTTTTTTTTTATATTACTGTTGAAAGCATTGCTCTAGTAGAGTGGAGAATGGTAAGCAAAATGAACAAGATGCAAATATCCAAGCACCTAAATTACATCTGGAGAGTAATTTAGGCAATAAGAAAAAAATATGGTTCTTGGGTCATAAATATCCATGTGTTCCTCTTGCAAACAAAGTATAGAATCCATCAATCACTGGCCAATAAATGTTTTTTAGAGAGAGAAGAAAGAAGATTTATTGATTCATATATTCCACGGTCAAAACTTTACAGAGAATATGCCACATTTATAGAGAATATGCCACATTCAATATAATTCTCTCTTAGACTGACGAAATGCAAGAAGCTTTACCTTAAGCAAAATTTTTACTTTGACTAATAACTCCGTATTTCATCCTATGTTTAATTATCATACTTCTTCTAAAACTAACTTTTACATATATGAAAAAGTTTTATGTTTCTTTGGTTTTTTTTTTTTTAGGGCCACATGTGGAGCATCTGGAAGTTCCCAGGCTAGGGGTCGATTTGGAGCTGCAGCCACTGGCCTAGACCACAGTCACAGCAACTCAGGATCCAAGCCGTGTCTGTGACCTACACCACAGCTCATGGCAATGCTGGATCCTTAACCCACCGAGTAAGGCCAGGGATCAAACCTGCGTCCTGCTGGATACTAGTCGGGTTCGTTTCTGCTGAGCCACAAGGGGAACTCCTAAAAAAGTTTTTATGCCTTCTCTCTATACAGAAAAAAAAAATTCTTAATAAGAGTGAAAGTTCAGTGAATAAAGTTTGTTTAGATACAGCTTATGTATGACAGAAGTTGAGATCTTTCTAATTTATTCTTTACTATATTCAGTCTTCTATTTTTTTAGAATGATTTTTATTTCTTCCATTATAGCTGGTTTGCAGTGTTCTGTCAATTTTCTACTGCACAGCAAGGTGACCTAGTCACACATAAATGTATACTTTTTTTTCTCACATTATCATGCTCCATCATAAGTGACTAGATATAGTTCACAGTGCTATACAGCAGGATCTTATTGCTTATCCATTCAGTCTTTTAAAAGCAAGCTGAAAATTAACTTTTCAAACTTGATTTGCAAACTGTTTTTTCTGTTGGATCTGGTTCTCTTGCTAAGGTCATCTCATTTACCAATTTTTCAGTTATGTATATATTTTCCACCAAAACAGTGAATGTCAACTGATGGCTTCATTGTCTGCTACACAGAAGCATCTCAAAGTCAGGGGCTCTTTTCGGCACTGAGGCAGTGCACACCAGGAGCAGTAGGAGTGGATGCTATGATACTGCTTCTCAAAACACTGTCTTTCCCACAAAGCACCAAATTACTACATCGCTTGCCTTTAGAATAAGTTTTACTAGTCAACTTTTATCTAGCCTTAACAACTTGTACCCATCACAGCAAGCAGATATGTTTCAGGACTAGCTCCTTAAAAGGCAGCAATTGAATCCAACTGGAAGCAATTATTTTTATCTCAAAAAAAAGGGGTCTTCTGCCTAATCCTTATCTGAGGTAGGACGTGAGACTATAAACAGTTCAGCGGTTTAGTGAAAATAAAATGCATTTTCCTAAGGACTTAGATGTTTCTTGTCACTGCCAGGAGTTTCCACAAGTCCTGAGTTTTTATCCCCAGGGTCACCGGTGCATTTATTAACATAATTTTAAAATTTCAGAGGAAGAGTTAATGCAGTAGATTTTCAGAATTAAATCAGGTTTCAAGGTAGCGCAGCTCTCAGAACCTTTGTTAAATCTTCATAGGTTATCTCAGTCAAAATTACTTACCGTGTATTTTGTTAGCCTATGCCTCCTCATTTACACGTATCATAAACTAATTTGTAGTTATCATTAGCCACCGCTATGAACCTCTAGATTATCTAATTGTACAAGCAGGTACATTTTTATATATTCCAAAGGTCTACCACACTGCTCTGTACCTAACAGGAACTCAACAAACCTTTGTCAACTGAATCAGCATCTTCAGTATTAATAATGTGGCCATAGTCCCTCATTTTAGGAAGTGTTCATAACCTTCAAAAGCTATTTCTACAAAGCAGTATGTTTTTTCCATTCAAAAAGTCAGGTCTTTCCTCTAAGATAAAACCTAAAATTGACCTGTTGAAAATTTCCAAACACATCAGTTTGGGGCATTTTGATGTTCGAGTCCAAATACTTCTGCGTCAGTTTCAAAATTGTGGCATGAACAATACTCTCTTCTCCAAGAAACTTTTCTTCGAACACATCTTTCTCTGAAATCTTATCCCATTTAGAGTAAGAAGGATGGGATAATATTTTATAAAGATATCCTATTTCCTATTATATGGTGTTTTAATATTGAATAATGTTTTTCATGTATGTAACCGTTTTTGTGACATCAATATCATAAACCCTCACAGAGCAGGGAATATGCCAGATTATTCTAGGTAGTACATCCATAACAAGGCAATTTCAGAGCAAGAGGATATGACGATTTTTTTTGCAGTTAAACTATTTTATATCTTGAGCTGGGCCATGGAATAATGCAGAAATAGTTTTGGTCCATTGTTTGCAAGGAAGCTTACATCTCACTTTTGAATATGGTTATACCGGACTTTCAATATTTTATTCTTTATAATAATTTAATTCTTTAATATCTTATTCTCTAACATTTTTTACATGAGGGATTGTTTTATTTTCTCTCTTTTTCTATTGTTTCCTCTTTACTCTTTCTTTTAGTGAAATATGTTTGACATATAACACTGTGCAGATTTAACATGCACTACACATTAATTTTTTGCCTTATACATCGTAATATGATTGCCACTGCTGTGATAACTATCACATCTATCATGTTACATATTCATCCTTTCTTTTCAGTGGAAATGGTAAGTTTTAGTCTCTTAGCAAGTCTGATGATCACAATACAATGTTACTGTCTATATTCTCTATACTATGCATTATATCTCTAGGACTTATTCACTTCTTGCAGGTTTGAACCCTTAAAGAGCATCTTACCTATCTCCCCAACACTCATTCCCTGGTAAGCACCATTTTGCCTTCTGTTTTTATGGGTTTGGCTTTTTTAGATTCCACCTATAAGTAATCTAATAAAGTCCTTGTCCTTCTCTGTCCGACTTAGAATAGACTCAGGGTCTATTGAGTGAGTCAAGGTGACTATTTAACACATCTTTAAAAGACAAGAAAAAACAATTTTTCTCAATTCCAAAGGTCAAAAGACTTTAAAAGATAAAATGCATGTAATTTCCTAAATCTGCCTTTTGGCGTTTTGAGTAGTTTTTGCCCTCTTTACTCTCATAAGCGAGATACATCAACTTGTATGGTAAGAGGGGCAATCGAATGGAACAACTCTATACAATTGGAATTCTCATTCCAGAATTATAATAAGTTCAGTGTTATGGAACAGCCCAGCTCAGATTCAGTTAGTGCAATGGCCAAGAAGATGCTTTGGTAAACCGTATGGTGAGGGGTACAATTAGATATTTACTTTACCTTCCCTCCAAATCATGAAGTACATTCAGAACTTAACCAGGAATTACGTGCATGTATATTTAACATTTAAAATTTTCAATGTTTCAATATACTCTCATAAACTCACAACTGAAAGAAGGTGTGCCATTTTAACACAACCACTCTATTGGTGGCAGTAGGGACTGAAACTTGGAAATACTTAAGCAAATTCATTTAATACAAGGCCACCATTACAGTAAAAATGACCATTTGTACTTCTGTCTGAAGATGTCAAAGAATTTTGAAAATATCAATTCAGTAATCTTCACAAAAGCCTTTCAATTTAGACTAAGATAAACCTACACCAAAGTAAACCTTCTTTCCAAGTTGTACATTTTCCTGCATAACAGAAAAGGAAGGCAACATTTTCCCCAAAGTTGCACATAATGAAAGCCTGGACCTTTGAGTTGTTAATAGGCTAATAAGTCAAAAATCTTAAGGAGCACTGCTTGTGATTTTCAGATGCAGGAGGAGCACTATAAAAACGGAAAGGAAATGAGAGTAAACATTTTTGTAAAGCCATCATTTGTTTGGTTTCTGAAGAAAGCGCTGAATCTGATGCTCGGATAAGAGATACTGATGCTGCACAAACACAAAAACGAGCTTATCTCTCAGTCTCTGTAGGTTCCCTCTCTGGACCACAGTCCCCTGGGAGGGGAAACCACTGTATTGCTGTTACCATTTGCAACAACATTGACAGACTTTAGGAGAATTAAGCTAGTGAAATAAGTCAGACAGGGAAGGAGAAATACTCTATGACCTCATTTATAAGTGGAATCAAAAACACCAAACCCATAAAAACAGAGAAGTAGTTGCCAGAAGCTGAGGGGTGAAGGACATGGGGAGATGTTGGTCTAAGGGTTCGAAATTCCAGTTGCAAGATGAGTAAGTTTTGGAGGTCTATGTACAGCATGGTGACTATACTCAACAATACTGTACCGATCACTCCAAAGTTGCTACGAGAGGAGAGTGTTAATGTTCTTACCATAATAACAGCAACAAGATGTTATTTACATGAGGGAAAGGATGCGTTAACTTAGTGTAAACATTTCACAAAATATGGGGGTATTAAATCATCACGTTGAACCTCCTAAAATTACGCAATGTTGTATGTTAACGACATCTAAATAAAGCTGCGAAAAGATAAAAAACCAAACCGAGATAAAATCGGCTGAACCATCATTAGTGAATGAAGAATTTACTGAGAGTTATATATGGTACCACACTTGAACAAATGCATTCACATACAACAAAGTAAAACAAAACAGAAACAATTAGCACTTAAAGTCTTAAAAGTTTTTTTTTTTTTAAAACTTTTCTTCTTAATCTTTGGCCAGGAGCAGGCTGGAAAATAATTTTGCTCAGGTTTGCTTTCATTTCATTTTTTTGTCTCATTAATTTGGCAGCATTTGTCGGCTCTCATTTTATTGCACCCTGCCTCCCACTCCAGGTAATTCAGTAACTGACAGCTTTTGTATCAGCCAGTCTTTCCTTCCTTTGGGCTTTGAAGGGTGACTGCAGAGAATTCTCAAGCCATGTAAACTTTTTCTAAATATTCAGGAACTTTAATCAATCATATGCCAATAGTTTAGGACTTTTATTTTGCTTTTTTTGGGGGGTTGGGGCACATGTATGGCAATATGGAAGTTCCCACACTAGGGGTTGAATAGGAGCTACAGCTGCAGGCCTACACCACAGGCACAGCAATGCAGGATCCAAGCCACATCTGCAACCTACACTGCAGCTCACAGCAACAAGGATCCTTAATCCACTGAGCGAGGCCAGAGATCGAACCCGCATCCTCATGGTTACTAGTCGTGTTGGTAACTGCTGAGCCACAACGGGAATTCAAGGATTTTTTTTTTTTTATAGCAATACCAATATCCGTTCAACAGTTGGAAGTACAAGAGAGACAGTTCCTCTGACACTGTATGCAGAACGTCTTCTCTGTCTGCAAGTACCTTAGACTTTGGAAGAAAAAGAACTTCCAGATTGAGTTACCAGGCAGAATATCCCCCACTACTTCAAAAGCTTTGCGTCTGCAGTAGCACTTAATAAATCCTCTTGAACCACCAACCAAAGTTAAATAGCTCTATCTTCAGCATCCCCAATAAATTTTTGTTTCATATCACTTTTGTGGAACATATTTCATATGATTTACCTTCCTATGCTTTGCTTTCCATTGATACTGTCACTTTGCAAAACAAATTTAAGTGTGCATATCAAGTTACTTCAAAATTCATGGTTAAGACGTACCTTTAACTTTACACATGTAAATACTGGTAACCGTTTATATATTTTGGTATAACATTAATTTTTTTGTATTCAGGCATCAAAAAAATTTGAGTGTCTACTCTAGTGCCAGCTTTGTTAGATGAGAAAACAAGACAGAAGGAAAAAAACCATAAATAATTGTTTTATCTTATTGATGGAATTAAAATTTTCCATCTGTGTACCTTTCTAATTGTTGTTTCTAAACTTTATTTTTTACTAAGTATCACTTTTGTAATAATAAGATAACTCAACAAGTTGTTTCTAAGTAATATAAAACTTCTAATGTAAGAGTTTTATATGCTCCAGGCAAGGAATTGGAAGATGTTTCCTGGGGAGTCTTAAAACAGAGAATACAATCTAAGAATAATGATGTTGGAGGTTTCCAGAGAAGGAACCTAGGCAGATCACCTTAGAGTGTTTTACTTACCTGAATGGAAAAGATATTGCATCCATGTAACAAGCACAATATGCTATAAAAAAAGAACAGTGGGGAGTCCCCATTGTGGCTCAGCAGAAACAAATTTGACTAGCATCTATGAGGATGCAGGTTCAATTCCTGGCCTCGCTCAGTGGGTTAAGGATCTGGTGTTGCTGTGAACTGTGGTGTAGGTTTCAGACACAGCTCGGATCTGGACTTGCAGTGGCTGTAGCATAGGCCGATGGCTACAGCTCCGATTGGACTGCTAGCCTGGGAACTTCCATATGCCACAGGTGTGGCCCTAAAAAAGAAAAAAAAAATCACCTTTGGTTGACAAACTAATTTTCTTCTATTTTGAAAACAGCTAAATTTAAACTGGAATCTTTTACACCAATGGAAAAATTTTTGGAATGTTTTTACACTTTTGTTCAGAAAATCAAAGAATAGGGATCAATATCAATACCTTCCTGCACCCTGAACTGTGAAGCATTCTCACTTAGACAAAATAAAATTTTAAGGTCATTTCTTATATACGTTCCCACTAAAGGAAAATTGCTGACTTAGATATTTAACTTTTAAAACCATACCCCCTTAGAAGCTCTAAAATCACTAAGAAAAACTAGAAATAGTTTTGATGCCATCGACACATTTATTTACAAACCCACTGTCTTAATTCTTAAACACATCTTTGAAAAATTAAACTTGACAGTTTTTGAAAAGGTGCCTTATTTCAACCTAAAACTATGAGAACACCCATAACGTGGCTGTTTCCTTTCAAAAGAAGGAATGCAGGGGATTTTTTCTTCTGTTTAAACAAATGCTATTGTTTTAATGCCAATTTTTCTTTAAAAATACTCATTAATGAATCCAGCAAACTTATTCAGTATTTTTAATCAGTTAACAATGCTGTTAGAACTTGTTATACGTTCTTATACACTATAAGAAAGTTCCACAGCCTTTAGTCATTCTTTGAACCTGTACCTACCTATCTGACAAGTAATTTCCAGAATGCTGCTTTAATATTGTATAATTCATTGTGCTATGAAAGGGTTTCCATAAAACAAAATGAAAACAATTTTCTTCAGTTTTATTTCATGAAATTGATGATAAATTTATATTACATTGTCTTAGTATTTTTCCAACTTACTAAATCTGTATGTGTCTGTTAAATGGCACCTTAAATGTGAATTCCATTCAGTTTTATTCTTTTTTCTTTTTAGGGCCACACCCTTGGCTTATGGAAGTTCCCAGCTAGGGGATGAATCAGAGCTGTAGCTGCTGGCCTACACCATAGCCACAGCAAGGCCAGATCCAAGCTGCCTCTGTGACCTACACCGCAGCTCATGGCAACACTGGATCCTTAACCCACTAAGCAAGGCCAGGAATCGAACCTGCATCCTCATGGATGCTGGTCAGATTCGTTTCCACTGAGCCACAATGGGAACGCCTCCATTCAGTTTTATCCACTTGGAAATAGCAGAAAATGCCCCTTAGAGCCTGAGCAGAAATGTGTCTTCTCCCCCAAAGTTAAATTTTTACTCATTTATGTCAATCTTATGGAAATTCAGGTTTATTGGCAACTGCTTTTGCTTTCAAAAACTTAAGATTTATTACTTGGAATGCTATATTATCCAGAAATATTTGATTTGTAAATATTCAATTGATTTGTTATTGTAAGAAACATAAAATTGAAATACGATGTGAAAATAAACTATAAAGAAATTCTAAGTGCTAGATTAGCAAACTAGAGCCTAATGGAACTGTTATTCACAACATTTACCCTATCAAAAGATTGTCTGTTACTTCAACCTGCATACATATATTTTCTGTTTTCCCCTGCTTTGATTCACAATCACCCTTGTGTCATCTATGGCATAACCAAGGAATAACCAAAAGCACACAAACAACCTACAAAGCTAAATTCAACATCTGAAAATCATATCTTAACAAAGTGTTTGATATACTTTCTCATTTTCTCAAAGGAGAAAGGGAAAGTGAGACTGATAAATTAGAATTTAGGTCATTCATTGTCATTCATTTAGCCACCAAACAATTAGGTATTGTGTTCTTACTATGTAACTATGTAACCAGTATTATATTAAGCACCCCAGAAAACATAAATGAAATAAAATCCATTCTCTTCCCGTACAGTGCAAGCCACCAATTTACACTTGCTCCTATACAAACACTATTTAGATATTGATGTGCAACAATTTTGCCAAAACAGAAAAAGAACAGGAGCAACCTGGTTCCTAAAAAGAAGTTTTCTATAGGTATTTTCAGCAAGCAGACCATTAAAAGCCAATCATCCCAAATCCCCTTCTCAAGAAATTGAGGGCAATTAAAAGATGACAATCTATTCACTCACTCATCAAAACGGTATGAAAATTGCCCCACAAGTAGAACTTGGCTGCAAAAGACATGAGCCATTCCTAGCATGCACAGATCTTTCCCTTTTTTTTGAATAGATCATTAACTTCTCCCAGTGGAAGGAAGGAAATTTCCACATTCCATACCGCTTTACATGTTTTACCTTGAATGCTGTAAACTCTCAGCCCTTCAATGTCTGGTAAGTAACATATCATCAATCAACACTAGCAATGAAAGTCAAGTATGAAAAGGCACTAAAGCATGCTGCATTTATAAGTTGAGCAACCATCCATCATTTGTCTTTGACTCTTGAAGGGGCAGCGACTACAACAAACTGGGGTTCAGGGGAGGGGAAACAAGAAGATATTTCAAAATGAGCAAAATCTAAATTAAGAAGCTACTGGGAAAAAACAGGTTTACAAGCATTAACTAGAAGAGATAGCCATGCTTTGACTTTAAGATCAATATATCTTTGCACAGTAAAGTTTATGTTTTTTACTAAAGATTTTGAAAGACAAAAAGAACATAAAATATGCAAAAGACAGCCTCTGCCACAAATGTTCTTAGCTAATTATCAGTATGAAACACACATCATTTCTAATACAGCTCATCGATGATTCCCATAATGACATACTGTTTAAATTACAAAAGTTTTCCAAATCTCATTCTAACCCTAGCAAACAACTGTAATTTATATATTACTAAACAAATTATAGTTAGCAGTATGACCATTATAGATAAAATGTGTATCACTGATGCACATTTTAAATAATACAGGAAATGTAATGGTCTGTAATCCAGTTTTATATCATGTCTGAATTGTAACAAGAAAAGCTCTACAAAAATACACTATATTCAGAGATTAAGGGGGAAATTTAGGGCCGTACCTACAGCATATGGAAGTTCCCAGGCTAGGGGTTGAATCAGAGCTATAGCTGCCAGCCTACGCCACAGCCACAGTGACACGGGATCCGAGCCACATCTGCAACCTACACCACTGCTCACTGGAAATGCTGGGTCCCCAACTCACTGAGCAAGGCCAGGGATGGAACCTGCATCCTCACAGATACTAGTCGGAGTCATTTCCACTATACCACACTGGAAACTCCCAAGGGGGAAAATATTAGATTGTCCACATTTCAAGCTGCAAATCTGGGTTTAAAATAAGCCATTTCCAAGTAATGAAATGACTACGACTCTATTTGTACTTACTGTGTTCACTTTTCACATTCACTGAAAAGACATGACTGAGAAATGCCTTGTAATTTCTGCAGGGATAA
This sequence comes from Catagonus wagneri, assembly GCA_004024745.2. NCBI lineage: Eukaryota > Metazoa > Chordata > Mammalia > Artiodactyla > Tayassuidae > Catagonus > Catagonus wagneri. The sequence continues at coordinate 5,326,276 of PVHT021183523.1, read as the reverse complement.
AAAGGCAACCACCATTCAATTCTTATAGAGTATTTCTCTTCAAACTGCACAGAAAATACTTTATCCATTACCCAAACCCTTGCAACGTGTGATCCCTAGTAAACCAAAGACATTAAAGATGAGCTTCTTTAAGAACAGAATCAAAGGAATATATAGGTGAGAATATTTGCTTTAAGACCACACACCTACAACGACAGAGCACGTCACAGAGGTAGATGCTCAAGGAGAGTCTTGAACTTGGCCCAGAAGAGATAATAGAAACTGAAAACAAAAAGGCAAACTTTTAAGCCGAAAGGCCTATTGTCAATTCATCTGTTATTGTAAAAGTGCAACAGTTCAGATATAAACAATTTGTGATCTAGAAAACCAAAAGGAGATTTTGCTCCCAATTTGGGGATAGAATGCATTGAAGACAAATAATTAGAAGAATTTTCTACGAGAAAAAAAAAAAGACACTTCTTTTACAGAGTCTGAAAATGCCTTGAGTCAAAATAGAAAACACGCAGTGGACCATGAACAAGTTAAAGAAAAAAAAATCTGGAGGCAACCAATAGCTCTACTGACACAAGAAATGAAAAGTCCATGATTTCCATGAGGAACACGTAGCACTCAGCATGAGACATTCAAGGTTAAAGGCAAAACTTATTAATCAATTGATTGGTCTTAATGCTTTATTCTTTGAAAATTAAGTGTATCATAATACTTCAAAGTATTCATTTTTATTTAAACCAGAATGGAAAATTCTCTATGCAATTATTTCCTGAACCGCTCATAAGCACAATGGCTTTTCTGCTAAAAGGTATGAATATACTCAGTACTGAGAATGACCCCATAAAATTCTGCAAATAAAGACTATTGCCTTTTTGACATTTTCACCAGTGCCATGTCTTAAATAAAAAGATGGAGATATGGGAGAATACACTTGTTTAAAATTTTTGATCTAGTCATGTCAGTCAAATTAATTTGATGTAAACCAGAACTCTAAAACTAACAGAATTTCTGCCTTCATTATTTTCACCAATTTCTGGAGAAGAGGGAAATCAATGAATTTGATTATTTTCTTCCATGAGTTTCTATAAGCTGTGCCAAGTAAAAAGAAAATAGATATACTCAGATTGTCTCCCAAGGAAGACAAAATTATACAGCAAGTCTTTATTTCTGCAATTTGAGCTACACAAATAATTTTCGTGGAAAGGCCATGCTTTGTTCACGAACACTGCACTGAGAAATTTTTTGCTTTCAATTAGTTTTCCCAGCTTCAGCACAACTGACACTAGAGACCAGATAGGTCTTTGTTTTTTTTTGGGGGGTGGCGCTGTTCTGTGAATTCTAGGATATTTAGCAGAATCCCTGCCTCTATTCAGTACAGCCAGCAGTACCCTCCTCTCATTTGTAACAAAAATTTACCAAATATTTCCTGGGGGACAAAATTATCCCAGTTGATTGGCAAACTGTCATTTGCCTTTTCCACTAATATTTATACTAATAACCAAAGCACTGATAGGTAAAACTACTGCCATCTTAGCCCCAATCAAACGGGGGTACTTTAATAATGAATCCTTAATATGTATCACCTGAGTGACAAAAGAAATTTAGGTTATAAAATTATGGATGTAATTGAGATAAACCTGAAGCACAATGGTTGTAACCGGCATGTCTTCACTCCGCTGACTCCCACTCAGGTCCCCAAAATGCCCCACCCCGAAAAACAGATGGAATTACGTCAAAGGTGGGATGTCTAGAACACAGATTCTAATCTCAGGTGCCGAAGGATTATTACAGAAGGATAGCTCCCAGGAGGAACCTGAAGGAAAGGGAGGGAACACAAGAGGGAAGAAGAAAAAGTCAAGTAGGAATTGCTCTTACCTGTGATGAAGCTTCAGCCTAATCCTAGGAGAGACCTGGAGCATAAAAACTGCACCACATAGTCGGCGCTGCCCGGAGTACGTCCTGCTTGGAGCCAAGGGGCTGGCCTTTTATATGACATCAGTAAGCCGCTGGCTGCAGGCCGCCAAGTACGGTATAACCTTCTGGGCAAAGCAGCTCCCATAAGTCATGGGCAGTCCTCCAGAAAGGCCAAAGCCGGGCACCCGTAACAATCACTGCAGAGCAGTTGGAGGATGGGAGGTCCGGGACAGCAGGTGGGTGTGGGGAACCAATACTGCTCATTGCAGATGACTTTCTTTAACAAGTGACCAAGAAGTCACGTCTTCACACAAAAGCTGAGCTTTCATTGGCCAAGGTGTGGAGGGATACAGGTTCTATTTTGTTTACTGTTGAAGATCTCATTGGAAATAAAGAGCCACAGCCTGGAATGCAAGGTGTTGTATAAATAATATGGCACACACTTATAAAAGAAGAATTATAGACACACATGTATTTCAAAAACTTAGTGAGGAGAGTAACATTGTTTTGCATCTTGAAAATCTCTTTAGTGCCTGATTTAATAGAAGAGCTGAAAAAGTGATTTGGTCTAAGTATGTGTGTGAGGGAGCAGAAGAATATTTTAATCACCTTTTCAAGATAATTGTGCACAGTCTTTTTTTACTATGAGACCTAAACATGACAATTTGTAAATTTTTACAGGATAGTTGCAAAGTGGAATCTGAAGCTATATCAATGAACTTCGTATGCTCCTATACTAAAATTCCCATTCCATCTTACAGCTTAAATGAATTTTTTTAACCTAGGCATGTTTGTGTAATTTCATGCATGGCCATGTGCAAAATACTGATTTATTGAGCTCTACAGATCTCCTGAATATTACCATATTCCACTAGTCAGTATTTTTAAAATCACACATTTAATATCACCATTGATTTTATCAGCAAAGTCTTTGAGTATCAGGAAGCTGTTAAGTTCATGGGGGCAGACAAGTTTTTCCAAATTCTAATTTTCCTTGGCAATCAACATTATTAGTTCTTTTCCTTAAGATGACATACCCACCACATTTATTTAAAAAAAATCAACCCAATATTTAAGTGTGAATAACCATAGTTTCTCTGTCAGTCATTCTTTCAAGTAAAAATAGCGCTCATGAAAAAAGTAGCTATTTCATCCTGCAATTGCTTGAGACTTTTCCCCAGAACAATGTCATAATTCAGTAAGTAGCAGCAGAAGTGCTTTATTTGTACTTTCCATTTCTTCCCACAGAAATATTAAAAAGATGTGTGCTCAGAGATTGAGACTGATGGAATTAATTTTTACGGCTTCATCGAGAATAGTCTCAGGTGAAATTAGTGTGAGTGTGTGTGGGTGTATTGTAGCGATAAATACAATAACTACCCCTACAGTTTGGTGCCACCACCTGGATCTGTGCTAAGGTGCCACAGTTTTACCCATCATTTCTGTTGCATAATTAGCATAAATATTAGTGGAAAAGGTAAATAATATTTTAGTGTAACTATGAGAACTGTTTTGACTCACAGATCTCCTGAAAATTATTCTCAAAAACCCTCAAAAGATCACAGATCACAATTCTGGGACAGATAAACATTCAGTGACATTTTTCTATGATGCTTGCAGTGGCCTCATACATCGGCTTTCTGCATTAGTGCCACTCCAACAAGGAACCAGATCACAGAATTAATGAAGATTCAAATTTGATAATAGTTTTATCTCAGTCAGGCCATCAAAATAACAACATCAAGGAATTCCTGCTTTCTTGTCTCTCCCTCTCAATCTCAGAAGTGTTGAATGGAGAACTGACTTCAAATGGTGCAAATCTAGAAACTGGTTAACAGAGGATGAGAAACAGAGTAACTAGGAGAATGTGCAGGGGTGATGGAAAAGTTGATGTCAGGAGTTACTAGGCAAAGGTCTTTATTTAATGTCTCAAATATTTAATTAGGTTAAAAATCAATCAATCAAATTACTTCTGTGGTCACTTCCCATTCTACTAATATCTTTTAAGGGGGTAGAAACACTTTTGTCTCCAGATCCTTCACAATCATCTTTCTAAGCAGCTAGAATCCATTACGGCTAAATCTGGGAGAGTGCTTTAGGAAGCAGTTGAATATGGAAAAGTCATTTTGCATCCTTTTAATGACGCACAGCCCATATTAGAGCTATCTTTGGAAAACAGAAGGCACTCCAAGGAAAATTCCTTCATATCACATTTAGGAACAATTAATCCCTAATAGACTATTTGATACTATATACTGCCGATACCATCATTGCAGAGATTTTCATTACACTTTTACTATTGGGTCGGGGGAGAAACCGTCTGTATGGAGTTTATCTCTATTCTATCGAAATATTGTGAATGTTCATTTGACCCAGTTTGAAGCCTTGCCATAACAGAAGTAGGTCCTTGAGTTGATTCCCATGCCAAATCCATCCACTCTTTAGTACTTCAGTTATCTCTGTTTCATTGCACATTGGAAAAATGTGTGCAGAATCTTGAACAAACTACTATAACAGGATTTGTAACATCTGTGATGTGGACTACCTTTTAAACTGGCTTTGCAGGTAAAGCATATTGAAGAATTATTGTGAAATCAAATGATGAGAAAGACTCATGATTATTCAATCAATAAATTCTACGTAAAATTAAATTGGAGGGAGTTCCCTTTGTGGCTCAGTGGGTTACGAGCCTGACTAGTATCTACGAGGTTCAATCCCTGGCCTTGATCAGTGGGTTAAGGATCTGGTGTTGCTGTGAGCTGTGGTGTAGGTCACAGACACAGCTTGGATCCCGCATTGCTACGTTTGTGGCTAGGCTGGCAGCTGCAGCTCCAAATTTGACTCCTAGCCTGAGAATATACATATGCAGCAAGTGTGGCCCTAAAAAGCAAAAACAAAATAATAATAATAATAATTCAACTGGAGAATGCTACATTACAATAGTGTGCTAAATTGTTTCCTGGAGTTCCCATTGTGGCAGAAAAAAAATGAATAGCAGAATACGAAACGAATCCGACTAGGAACCACGAGGTTGCAGGTTCAATCCTTGGCCTTGTTCAGTGGGTTAAGGATCTGGCGTTGCGGTGAGCTGTTGCGTAGGCCAGGAGCTGTAGCTCCGATTTGACCCCTAGCCTGGGAACCTCCATACGCCATGCATGCGGCCCTAAAAAGCAAAAAAATAAAAATAAAAAAATTAACTATTTCCTAGGAGTTCCCATTGTGGATCAGTGGTTAACGAATCCGACTAGGAACCATGAGGTTGCGGGTTCAATCCCTGGCCTTGCTCAGTGGGTTAAGGATCCGGCGTTGCCGCGAGCTGTGGTGTAGGTTGCAGACGCGGGTCGGATCCCGCGTTGCTGTGGCTGTGGCGAAGGCTGGCGGCTACAGCTCCTGTTAGACCCCTAGCCTGGGAACCTCCATATGCCGCGGGTGGGGCCCTAGATAAAGCAAAGAGACCAAAAAAAAATAATAATAATAATTAATTATTTACTAATCACATAGAGAAAATATTACAATATCAATGAAGAAGAATATTTTGCATATCCAAGTTTAGGCAGAAGTCTTGAGATTTAAGGACTATGTTTTCTGATATTAAACAATATTTTGTCACCTAAATAGCAACTTATTGAAGAACTTAACAAGAAACTTCCTTAATAAATGATGTTAAACACGCTCCACTTTTTCATCTCAAGAACTCTATGCTTATCTAACCGACAGATCCAGGGAAAGTTGTCCACAACACATCAAGATTTCCTTTTTTCTTAACCCTCTAGCCTCTTTACATATATCAAGAAAAGTAGGGGGAATAATATCACTTTTCAGTCAATTTAAATAAAAACTAGTTTTTCTTAAAGTAGTTATCCATTGCAAAAAAAAATGAAATGGAATTATTTTCTAATTTTTTTCATTTCCCTTTGTAAATGCAAATGAAGTCTAGATGTCTTTTTCTGCCTTACAGTATAAGTTGCTAATGAAAACTGCTTAAAGAACTTCATATATATTTAACATATTGAGCAGTATCTTGTATATATATATATATATAGGCATATATATATGTAAAACATATCAAGAAGTATCATTTTTTTTTCTTTATACCTGACACTTATTCCAATTCTAATTAGATGCAAACTACTTCACAGTAATCTTTTGATTTTGTGGGTCTTTGTGGAATTAAATCTTTGTTCTCCATTTCTTCAACTATTCTCTAAAGGGCTCACGTTGAAACTGATTCAACAAGGACCATCATGAGTTTGTAGATGGCTGATCACAGCTGCCTCTAGAGCATTCTTCAGAGAAGTTCTACAGATAGTTCCCCAAAGCCTCTTATTTTCCTGAGAGTGAAATCTATTTTAATAGTTCCCCGTGAATATAATTTAAAAGAAAGGCCCTCTACTGAGTTAACCATCACGTTACTAAAATAACTGAGTTAGCAGTTAAAGAAACAGAAATCCCTTTAGTGAGTGATATCACTGGCTTTTATTATCTTTCTTTACTCAGGATAGCTTAGTAAAGTTGATAAAATAGAATTTACCCTGCTAGATTAATACTTCCATGTCTGTATCGTGTAAAAAGCAGGAAATGCAGAAACTACCCATTTCTGTTCCTCCATGCTAGCAAAACCTAATGAGATCAGGTCAACAATTATCAAATCATAAAATTCCAACATTTCGCTGGTGTTGACCACCAAGCTATTAGTTTCAACTGAATATTTCTAGATGAAAAGGAATCTAATCCCAATGAAATTGGGTTTTTTTTTAGATCATTTTGTGCTATCATCAATATGTGGCTTTGCCTAAAAAACAGTGGATTCAAAGCGCATTGCCTTCTCCTTGAAGCTCACTAAAGTGAATTCTTCCCACAAAAAATGAACGACCCACGGTCAAGCACAAAACCGTTCCTTGCTATTTCAAAGCTGAGTTCTGATTCAATCAGAGGCATTAAGTGGAATGATATAAACATTACGAGATAATGTTCTGTAGAACATTAACAGAATAACTAGCTTGACATTAATTATAAAATATAATTAAATTAGAATATCATTTAATAAAGCAAAATTAAAATATTGTCTCAAGAAAAATACAAGGGAAAGAAAGAAAAGAGATCATAAGTGATCACTGAACAAAGATACACTCAGAGTAATATGAAAATCACACCTCATTTTTATCTGCCAAAAAATCAAACAGAAGACAAATCAGTTTATGTAGTTAACCTTATTATATCTATTTTTTGTGGACTTTTAAAATATATTATATAAACTAACCATGTTAGTTTATATAATATAATTATTATATTATCATTTAAATACTGATCTAATTATCATTTAAATATTTCACTGTGTTGTCTTTTCTTGGACTCAGTCATTCCATCCCAGTAAGTAAATATATTTCATAGTTACATATTTTGGGAGGAAGGGTCTATCAGTTATATTCTAAACTCCTATAGCAATGTTAGGATAATGAATAACTGAGGAGATTATCAAGTAGTATCTTTAAGGAATGTATTATTGCTTTATCATCACTTGCGTCTATTTTTAAGTATGTGAAAAGTACACTATGCTTCTATATTCAAAACTTGGCAAACAGCCATATCCATAGGAGTGTTTTCAATTTTTTCTTACAGGGCACAAATTGGTATTAAAATAACCCAATTTTTTTTTTGTATTGTTGGTTCTATTTTTAACATAAATCTATTTTGTTCTCAGATTGTCAAGTCCAATTTTGTACAAGGTGCCATGAAACAGATATATATGCCATTATTAACGTATTCTGTTAAGAGCAGAATAAGGAGTAAAGTATAAATACTTTAAAAAAAAGAGAAAAAATGTTCATTACTCGTAGACGTGATTTCACTGTTTGTAACACTTCACTGTCTAAATGCTCAATCCAAGAAAATATTTTTTTTATAAAAAAGGTACGAGAGTTTATTAAAGTGACCAGATATAACATCATCATATAAAAATAAATAGTTTCCAACAATCTTCTAATTATCGATTAGAAAATATAGCAGGGAAATATCCTATTTACAACAGCAATAAAAAACAGAAAATGAGAAATAATTATAAAGAGAAAAATAGGATCCCATACACAAAGTTTTATACTTTTTGTTTTCTTTGTCTTTTTAGGGCCACACCAGCGGCATATGGAGGTTCCCAGGCTATGGGTATGATCGGAGCTGTAGCTGCCGGCCTACGTCACAGCCACAGCAACACCAGTTCCCAGTCGGGTTTGTGACCTACACCACAGCTCACAGCAACGCTGGATCCTTAACCCCCTAGTGAGGCCAGGGATCAAACCCCAAATCCTCATGGATACGGGAGGGAGGGAAAATAGAACTCAGATATACATGGCTTGCAATTCTAGCCTAGCAGCTAAAGAGAGTTCCATATGATTTTCTAATTGTGTAAAGAGAAAGTGTGGTTTTTAACTTTCAGTAATTTCGTGAAAGCCTCCCAAAAGGTATTTTCTTTAACTTACTTAGAAATGGCACAATTTCCACACATGAAATACCTCCTTCCTGGAAGAAAGAAAATGGACACATGACAGGACATAATTGTTTCATCACTACTCCTCTCTCAATGTTTTCCTTGTTTTCTGAGCTACCTTTTCTTTGGGGTCTATGGTGTCCCACTTTTGTCAAAGGAATAACTGTAAAGCTAGAAATTTAGGTTAACATGGAAAGATGGCAAAGATAGCTCATAAAATCCAGAACTGTAAGTGACCTTAGAAATTCCTCTTACACTTTACTTTTAGAGTCTTAAAGGAATGAAGCGACCTACCCCAAGGCCATATAGCCAATAATGAACAAGTCAAGAATTAAACCCAGATTTCTGAATCAATACCAGATCTCATTTCTGTTACATAAATGCAGGGTTCTGTTTCAAACTTAACTTTCAGCACAGAGAATCAACACGTAGAACTCAGCATTAAAGTCAAGCAGAGACAAATGGGAGTTCCCACTGTGGCACAGCGGAAATGAACTCAACTGGTATCTAAGAGGACGCAGGTTTGATCCCTGGCCTCACTCACTGGTTAAGGCTCCAGTGTTGCCCCGAGCTGTGCAGATGTGCCTTAGATCTGGCGAGGCAGTCGCTGTGGCATAGGACAGCAGCTATAGCTCCGATTCAACCCCTAGCCTGGGAACTTCCATATGCTGCAGATGCGGCCCTAAAAAGAAAAAAAATGGACAAATGTATAACGACCTATAAAACACATATTAATGGTTCTGGGAATACAAGCCGAAATTATAAAGAAGACATCATCAACCACCTTTTGCAGCATTGCTCTCCCATTTCCACTCCTCCCGGTGACCTTGTCAGAGACAAGATGCTGAGTTGAGGAGAAGGGCTCTTAACACACGATTATACTTCATTTGTTCTTCCTCCAAGTCTGTGACCAAAGGATGGAGCAGACAAAGAGGGAGAAGTCAATACTGTTGCATTCAGTTAGAGTGATGTGATTGAAACCGAAAGAGGAATATGATGGATAAAAGTGTCCCAGGTGACTAGACAGCCCAAGGAAAGGACTTGGCAATGAGACACACCCTACCTGCACAAATATTTTGGGAAATAACATTCAAGCCGAAATCCGTAAATCTGCTTTTTGTTGAATGGCTTCCCAGTGGTCTGGGGAGCTTTTATAAGGTTTGTGTATATGATACAAACCAACAGGACTGATAATGAGACCACGGTCACATGGTCTGACTCAGAAGCTTTTGTCCCTTTCCCAACTACACCAAAGAAGTTAAAAAGATACGTTAACAGGTACAGAAGTATGTTCTATTTAGGCCACACGCTCCTTCTTTCATTCTTTCTTCATCCGACAAAGAGATATTGTTAACCATACAGGAGGCATTGTGCCAGCGCGGAGAACAGAGAACAGGTGCAATAGGTGCCCTGCCATTGGTTTCTGTGTGGTCCAGTAGGGGATACAGAAAATCAAACGAGTAGCAATGCCTGTGTGCCGCACATTAATGATGAGGTCGTAATTGGTAGTTAATAGGAGGGGAAATTTTAGCGAGGAAACAAATCTTTTTTTTGTGAGGAGGATTGGGATGAAAAAAAAAAGAAGAAAAAAAATATTTCAAATAAAATAAAGAAACACAAAAGCCTGCCAGCGAGAGAAATAATGGCCTAGTCAGAAACTCAGACTAGGGGAAGTATAGGAGCAACATGAAGTATGCGCAAGGAGTAACGTGAAGTATAGCTGGAGTCATGATAAACCAAATTAAGAAGACTGAATTTTAGCATAAGGATAATGGAAAACTATTGAAGGGTTACAAATATAATGCTGTTATATAATACTTTAAAAATATTTTACTGCTATTATCCGTGACTGAACTTCGTAGGAAATATGCAAAAGTTATAATCCTTGTTGCCCAATAAATATATTACCGAATACTTTCATATTCCTGCTGCTAAAGGTTGGGTCGCCCCAGAACAACCATAAAAATAAGAGAGGAGTCTGCTCTATTATACACGTTATAAACTAGATGTATATGTAGTACATAATGTATAAATATATTAGAAACTGGTCATACGTATAACATAAAATTAGAATATGTATGTATGTTATGTACGTATCTATGAATGTATTCTAGGCTTAACATCTGCTTAAGATAACTCTAGATTCCACAATTAGATTCATGCCAATTAGATTCATGCCAAGCTCTACTTAACATTTTGCGTCCAAGACCCCCAGATCAGTCAACAATGAACGATATCCAAATAATAAATATTTATGGAAAATCTACTGAACACAAGGATTAGTCCTCTCCAAGGATTCTCAATGGACAATCACAATCCAGACGTGGAATCCTGGAACCAGTCAAAACTAGCAAGAGCCTGGAGGAGTCAAAAAATGAAACTGAATTAACTAGAACGCTTATCTTTCTGCCAGCTACTCTGAATATCTTTAGGATAAAATTTTCTAAATATGATTCATTTGTTTCCATTTGCACATCAATCAACACATAATGGAGGATTTACTACATGTCATGCATATATTTGCTAGGTGACAGGAACACAGAGGGAAAAATTAGACCTAATTCCCGCCCCTCTGAAACTTATAAACTAGTGGGGAAGACAGACAACAGAGAAATTATATATGTAATTAACACAATGTAGGAGTATTTAGGGAACATACATCAATGACACCTAATCTAGTCATGTGGAAAAAGAAATAATCCTGGTTTTAATAATAAAAAAAAAAACCAAATTCTCCAAAACATGTAATCGTATTAACACAAATATGATTGCACTACAGCTAGTTCATTGTGTATAATTCTCAGAAACTGGCTGTTTCCAATTTTCCTCTAAATTTCATCATTTCGTACAAAAATGCTTGAGGGTGAGCATGTCTTTGAATTGCCTTTTAGGCTCTCGTATTCAAGAATGCAAGTCTGAAAATACTTAGGATGCCATTTAGACCACCCAGTGCTGCCAGTATCTCTCCTTGACTGATTAGAGTTCGGATCTGACACCAAAAATCTTCCAGGCTACCTGTCTTCCTCAGTTCTGAAGAAAAACCCTCGGACCAAACTCTTGGTTTCTTTCCTTCCAACTCTTAACACTTGTGAGTTTGCTCTTCTCGTGAATCATGCAGACTTGGTAAAGCATCTTTCCTGTTAAGAACTTTCGTAACTCTCTAGCCCAGCCCAGATTATTCCCGGATGACAATTACAACAGTCAGCTATTACTCAGAGCGTCACGGTGAACTCAGTTAAGTGAGGTGACGGAAACTAAACGAAGGCAATCAAAATTAACAAAAAGGAAGGGAAAATGTCCCGAGGAAATGAAACTAAAAGCACAAGTAACTTGCCGAAGACGCTAAACTCTATAAATAACCAAAGGTACTGGGTGTCAGGGGGGCATGGGTTTCTAAATCATTTAATCTATTGTATTAAAAAAAAAATAGTAAGGTCTGGATGCCCAGTCACCAGGGGAATTTTAAAGAGTCATCTGACCGAGTTACCCGAAACAGAATGAAGAAGGAACTTAAGATACTTATTTTTCCTACATCAACGCTACCCTCAAGCCAAATCACTAGAACTTATGAACCAGTTTCATCTTAGATTCATCTTGTATATGTGTCGTACAATGAGATCGTCATCATTTTCTTTGATTATTTAGTTTGGCTATTCAACAACCAATCGTTTTTTCATATTTTTCCTTAATTGTTTTGTTTTCCCCATTCTTATTCCATCTCTTATTTAATCAAATATACCAGGGGTAAGGGAATAAATTAGAAATCATAACACAGTAAGTATGAGGTTTTTCCTTAAATTTTTACTTACTCTTATGACTGGATTCAGACAGTCAGACAGGAGAATTCTGTTCCAAAGACAATGATAACACTTTGTCTTTCCAAGATGTTGGAGCCAGAGATGGTGACTAGACTTGGTAGTTTGCGGTTCTGTCCAGGACCAGCATTGGCCTCCGTTGCCACTTTACAAGAGAAACATCCCTGCCAGGCTGTTCCAGATGGAAATTTGGCTGTGCTTGTCACTAGTCACCTCCCTTGTGCCTGCCTATGTCCCATGTCTGATTTTCCAGCTATTCTGGCAATTCTGTGAATTACCCAACATCCTTTCAATAAAATTCTTTTTGTTTAAATCAGGGAGAGTTGGTTTCAATTTCTAGCCACAAAGTGCCCTGAATAAAACAAGGAGATTTATTGGACTCTCAGACCATTTGTACGCTATTTCCTGGATGGTGCTGGATGGTGCCATAAAATTATTACTCACGTATATTTCTTAGGAACCAAAAGTAACTGGTAAAATAGAGTTGGACTCATTGTACCGGATAGACTGGTCTTGCTCTAACCCCAGACTTCAGGTTGTTATAGGAATTCCATCTAATAAGCCTGAAGTTAAACAAGATAATAAAAGAGTTACTATACACCTGGGTTGAGTTTGAAACTTTCCTGGAATTTGGGAACAGTTCAGTCCAAATTCACTGGATCTTCCCTAAATAAACCAACATCAAAGGAAGATTTAGGTCTTTAGTACTCTTTGACTAGTTTTGCGTATCTCTTTATTTTGTTCAATTTTGGCTAAAGCAAAAATGGCATGTGGAATTAACACTCATGCAGTTCTCATTTCATCCATTAGTGACTGATATAACCTGAAGAGATTTATGCCCCCTCCAGATTACCCAATTTAAATTAGGTTTACATGGCCTATGAAATTTTGATACAAAAATCTAAAATTACTCTCCAATTTCAGTAAAGAATACACTCAGCTGTGAATAGTAGGAAACCCTACCCCAATGACTTGACTAATAAGTAGTATATTGGATACCTTAAACAGTGAGCCTAGACTAGTTTACTTCAACCACACCATTCGGAACCCAGGAACATTCCAGCTTCCTGTTTCTTCATTCCTACCATGTGGTTTTTCCTCCCTCTGTCCTGGATGCTATATGTCTAGCACGTCTAAATATCACTCTAATGTTAGAAGCAGAAAGAACATGCAGGGGGTAAGGAAAACCTTTTTCTTGGGAAAAATTAGTTACTTCATCTGAACAATGAAACGCTTCTGTGGAACTTCTGCCATCTTACTACTGCAGAGAGCTTCACACTTTTAGCTGCAAGCAAAGTTGGAAATTCAATAGTTGCTTCCTAGCTCCACGGTACAAGAAGGAAGGAATGAAGTCATTCAAATGAACATTAGATGAGTCAATTTAGAGGACTGGTCCTGTCTCATGGCACGGTTTTGATCAAGAAGATCCAATGTAGAGTTCCCACCACGGCTCAGTGGAAACGAATCTGACTAGCATCCATGAGGATGCAGGATTGATCCCTAGCCTTGCTCAGTGTGTGAAGGATCCAGCACTGCCATCAGCTGTGGTGTAGGTTGCAGACCTGGTTCGGATCTTGCATTGCTGTGGCTGTGGTGTAAGCCAGTAGCCATAGCTACGATTTGACCCCTAGCCTGGGGACCTCTGTATGCTGTGGGGATGGCCCTAAAAAGACAAAAGATAAACATAAAAAAAATTTTAAAAGAGAAGAAGACCTCGTGATTCCAAGGCGCCAATGGAAATCTGACCAGATTTCTGGTTTCTATTTGTTGTTTATTTTGTCCCCAAGTATACTAAGTAGAGCATCATCCTTATTTTGAAGCACACATCATTTCTGTTTAGCTAATGGTCTATTTTAGTTTGGATCACCACCTGCATTATTTACCTACTGCTGCATAACAAATTACACCTAAAGTTAGCAACTCGAAACATTAAACATTTTTTATCTCACCATTTCAGTGAGTCAGGAGTCCAGGTGTGGCTTAGCAGCATGCCTCTTCCTCAAGGCCTCTCACAAGGCCACGGTCAAGCTTGGTCAGCAAGGGCTGCAGTCTCCTCTAAAGGCTCAACTGAGGGGACTGGCTTTCGCGTTCATAAGTTTCCCTCTGGCTATGGTCAAGGCTTCCTTTGGTTCCTTGCCACGGGGGCTTTCCAGAGTACCACTCTGGAAAAGCGTTAACATCCGACGTCCCTCAGAGGAAGCTAGAAGGAAAATCAGAGAAAAGGAGAGCAAGATGGAAACCACAGTTTCTTTGCAACTTCATCTCAGAAGTGATATCTCATAACCTTTTCTACATGTTATGTATTGGAAGTCAGGCACGAGGTCCAACCCCCGTTCAAGGTGAGAGAATTACGCAAAGGCATGAATAGCGGGAGGCAGGTTTCATTAGAGAGACATTTTAGAGTTTACCCACATTATATACATCGTCTGCATAATTTGTCAATCGACTGGATGTTGGTATGAGACTTGGTAATTCTAATTTGAGTAACTCACATATTACGTGATCATATCTGGGATACACTGAGAAGAATTTGGTATTAGAGTTGGAAACTAGTTTGAGAAAAAACTCTTAAATTCTAAGCTTAGTTAAATTTCGCTCAAATAATTCTTTGGGAAGCTGCTAACCACATTCACTTAGAGTCCCTTTTCCAGTTCCTAAACTACATAAAAGATTGGATTCTTTATTATGTTAATTCCTGAGTTCCTTTAGAAATGTTATTACCGTGAATACTATCTTTCTTATATTGTCAAATTTGGTATTAAAAAACGCTGTTGACTTGAGATGTCTATCCTGCATTAAATATCTTTGTCAGTTTTATAATTCCTAAGTTTCTCCACTGACTTTGCTTAGTTTTCTATTTTCAAGGTCCCAGCATTTGCAAATAAATGAGGCTCGTTTTGATTCTTATACATTCAATTTATTTTTCTTATTCTCTTATATTAACTAAGACTTCCGATATTACGTTGAACATTTGTAGTTATAGGGAAAAATTTTTTTTTCTTTTTACATGTGTAAAAGTTATACAGCTACTGCTTTTTTTAATGGTTATGACCATTGCTGGTGGTTATTTACTTTAATCGAATACCTGATATTGAATACCATTACTTTCTTTGGGAAAAAATTATTATATACTGTAACAGCTTATTAAATTTAATTGAGTTTGGAAGCTTTCTCTTGTACAGGGAAGAGGTTATCTGTTTCTTGAGAGTTAAGTAGAAGCATATTTAAAACTATTCGGTATTGGGGCTCTTTGGGGGAAAGAAGTATTTGATTACATTTTAATTTCTTCCCTGATAATTGTCCTATCCAAGTTTTTCATTTAATTCTTGACAACTCTGTCTTATCTATAGCTCCAGAAATTCACTGATTTCATCTGTTTTCAAATTTTTAGCCACTCTGTTGTTCATAATATACTTTCATCATATTTTGATCTCTGTATTATATAAGGTTATCTGTAGGTCCTTTAAAATTATCCTTTTGTTATTGATCTCAAATTTTATGATTTTGCTTTTATAGAACTTGAGACTCCATTGACTAATATTCACGTATGTACAGAAAAAATGTGTATTCTGTGTTTTAGAGTATAAAATTCTATTTACATCTCTTATTTTACTACTCCCAGGGTATCTTTTCCCTCCAAATCTTCTAAATCTTTCCTTTTTTAATTTTTGTTTTTTTGATCAGTTTGTCTTCTCAAAGATATGTTAACAACACTAATTACAAGAGTTGCTTTAGCTATTTTATCCTTATAATTTGTCTGTTAAATTTTCTGGCCACGCCCACAGCATACAGACGTTCCCAGTCCAGTTTGAGCCATAGCTGTGACCTATGCCACAGCCGCGGCAATGCCAGATCCTTAACCCACTGCACCACAGTGGGATTTCCCAATTTATTTTTTTCACAATAGAGGTCTATGTATATATTTTCCTATCTTACTTTTTAATCAACTATTTATTTTCTGATATAAATAATATTCATATTTTACTCGTGTCATTTAGCAGCTTAAATTATATTTTGTCTGTTATTAAAATTGACAATAGTTTTACAAGTTCTTTTATTCGCAATTTTTGTTTCTTTTTATTTTAAATTTATCTTGTAAACAGTGTATTATAGCATTTTATTTTCCCTAAGTGTCTCTGTGATTTGATGTGCATGTTTAATTTATTGACATTTACTTTAATTATTATCATACTATTATTTACTCCTGTCACCCTATTTCACATTTCATATGTAACTATCCTTTCTTCTTGTTCAATTTTTTTCTCTCTTCCTGCCTTTCTTTGATTAGACTGATTTTTTTTTTTCTTCTGGTTTGGAAATTAAAATGCAATGCCTAATTTTTGGTTGGATTCTGGAATGTATTAAACATCATACTTAACTTTTCTTTAGAGCCCATTAATATCTATTTCTTCCTCTTGAACAAAACAAGGACCTCAGCCTGACTTAAAAATCTTCCATTCTCTGCTTGTTCTCTATTCCTCACCATATGCTAGTATAATCTAGAACTTCATATATAGATTATTATAGAGCTAAGCTATACAATGCAGTTACCTATAATCACATATGGCTATTCAAATTTAAATTCCCTAAAATTAAATAAAATCTAAAACTCAGTTCCTTGGCCACATTAGCCATACTTTATATCATAATAGCCATATATGACTAAGGACAAACATATTGGACAGTGAAAATAGAACATTTCCATCAAAAAGAAAGATCTACTGAATAGCACTATTACATGCAAATAATCACACACACTTGTTTTTTGCTATTATTTCTTCTGAAAACATTTCTCTGTATAGTACCTTCTGTTTGATGTTTCCTATAAGATTTTATGTTTTATATGACTTGTATATGTACCTCAGAATGCTTTTATTTTATTCACTCTAGGATTTAAATAATAGTTTAATAAATTAAATAATAGTTTAGATACAGAAAACACTAAATTTGAGATAATTTTCCTTCAAAATTTGTAAAACACCACTTTGTCTGCTGTTGCCACTGAGAATTTTGGTGTCAATAAATTTATAGTGAGATGCTATTTTTTCCTAGACATTTTTGGAATTGTCTTTGATACTTTAAACTAAATATGTCAAGATTTGGAGTTTTTCTTACGGATGCTGTCTCTGGCTCTGTGGGCCCTTTTGATCTGATTCTTCTGTCTTTAATTCTTAGTCATTATGTCAACAACAAACAAAAAATACTGGGATCCATCCAGTTTTATTTAATGTATCAAAGATAATTTTTCTATTTCTGTCTTCTCTCTATATTTTTGTTCTTCTTAGATATTTTCCATCTCTCTATTCCTTTATTGCACCTTTAGGAAAATTCAGTAGCTAGATTCTCGATCTCACTGATTTCTTCTTTGACAACATCAATTCTTGTGTTACATCTTTTTATTCCTATCGCCCCTTGATGCCTCTTCTTCACTTACTGTTCCTGCTTTGTATTTGCGACATCTTCTCTTCCTCTCTGAAGACAGCTATTGATTTTGAATTTTTATCTGAGCCATTAATTCAGCTTGCTCTGATAAGCGTTTTCAATACCTGTTTTTCCTTCTTTCTTTTTTCTATTTTTGTCTCTTTTTTTTTCTTTTTTCTTCTATAGCCACACCTAGAACACTTGGAAGTTCCCGGCCCAGGGGTCAAATCAGAGCTGCAGCTGTGGGCTACACCACAGCCACAGCAACACAGGATCCAAGCTACATCTGTGACCTACGCTGCAGCTTGCAAGGCCAGGGATTGAACCCACATCCTCACAGAGACTCTGCTGGGTCCTTAACCCACTGAGTCACAACAGGAATTCCCCACCCCCTTTTTAAGGGCTAGTACATCTCCTCAATTACCTTTATTTTTTTTAACTTTATTCTCTTCCTATGAGCTTAAATTCTGTTAAGATTATTGATTACCTAGACCTACCGTGTGTTCTTTTCCTGCTATCTTTAGGAGGTATGGGGTTGACACAGAGAGAAGAGCCTCTATTACTGCAAATCTGGAAGGCTTTTCCACCCCACAATCCAGTCCTACCATTCACTGAACTCCCATTTCTTTTGCCCAGGAATCTGGAGTCTGCTTCTCTCTGTTGTAATTTTCTCATGCT
>PVHT021183523.1:5230731-5306976 GCA_004024745.2 Catagonus wagneri | reverse complement strand
CATGTTAACTGGCTCATCCACTGGTGCTGGCTGCTTTGTCTCCTCACATGCAGTGAAAACAATGATTCATCCGGGGCAATGCAGGATGGAGAGAGGAGGACAATTAGAAAGCTCCTCCTCACAGCAGCCCCTGGTTAGGGGCATCTGGTTCTCTTCAGCGCTGGGACTGCTATTTAGCTCCCAGAAAATGACCCTCACACCCTTTGTTAGCACTAGAGCTGTGCTGCTTCTGTTATCAATCATCTTCCCTGTTGCCTGTGTAGCATTTCCAGGTTGAGCTTAGGGAAAGGAGCCAGTCTCCTGTGCTAGATTGCTGTCTTGTCCAGACGTCTCAGTTTGTTGGTCAAAGTTTATACTCTGACCTGATTCAGACATGGCCATAGCCCAAGTCAACAAAGAACAAGTGATGCCTTAATGTGAAAAGTTTCCAGGAACTAAAGGATTCCACAACTTGGAAGGAAAAATTATGTATCCCATTTCCACTGAAAACTGGCCCAGGGAAAAACTTCATTTGGGGAAAAAAAAAAAAAAGCCTGAAATGGCTTATCCATTCCTAGCTTCCATTATTCCAGATTTTGAAAGCAAAACTATTTATAATTCTTCTCAAAATATAAATATAGAATACCATTACAACATCTCAAAAAAAATTCTAGGAGTTCCCATTGTGGCTCAGTGGTCAATGAACCTGACTAGGATCCATGAGGACACGGGTTCGATCCCTGACCTGACTCAGTGGGTTAAATATCCAGCATTGCCGTGAGCTGACGTGCTGTGGCTGCGGTGTAGACCAGCAGCTACAGCTCCGAATCGACCCCTAGTCTGGGAATCTCCATATGCTATTTAGGGTATGGCCCTAAATAGACAAAAGACAAAAAATAAAAAATAAAAAATAGAAAAAAAATTCTGTACTCTTACTACCAAAATGGTAAAAATAAATTGTTGGCCATCAAGGATATAACTAAGCATAATCACTAAATTATCAGAAAAGTTGTATACTTTTATTAATCACTTTCAACTGATTTTTATGTGTCAGGCATTTGCAAGTATATCGTCTCATCCATTTTTGGCAGTCTCCCTGAGAAGCATCCTTAGAGATAAAGTTGAAAAGAAGTTGGGACATGTCCAGGGTCACCCAAGTAGTAAACATCAGAGCTGAGGTTGAAAGCCAGGTAGAATTCAATCTTAACTGCCTAACTTGCAGTTATGTTTAAACGGTATTATGGATGCACATCGGAAGATAAAGGCAATTACTCAGGAAACATTTGCATCTGTCAAAAAGCTGTCTTGGACGGACACCTGGAAGCCATGTATTTTGACTTAATGTTTTATTCATTTTTTTTCCCTTAAAGCTTTTTTTTTTTTTTTTAATCTACAGATTATTTCAGAAACATATTGCTCCCTTTCTGGGGGTAAACATGTGATGGTCTCAGGGTGAAGTTGTACACGCGGAGCGCCTGGGCTCTGCAGCTTCCCCCGTGTGGGCGTTATTTAGGGAGTGTTCATTTGAACACTAAGAGTCTTTTCTGGAGTAGAGGGATTAGAACAAGGTCTAGGATAAAGCGAGGGAGTAGCTTTTCAATGATTTATTTAGGCAAAATTTAACTGAGTTTAGAATATATATGTACCTTTTTTCTTTTACTAGTTTCCAAATATAATACTAGATTCTTCTCTGTCTATCCAAGTTGCAGTCGGGTAATATGTGAATTACCAAGTAGAGCCAAGTCTCATAATAACACTTAATGAACCACATTAGAAAAAAATATGCAGTTACCTACTCCATGTGCCCAGGTATTTAGGTCAGCGTTTTTTGTTTTTTTTTTTTCACCTAGAGGAACGGAATCTTAAAAAAATGGAATCACCTTCTACTTCAGATCTTACGAAACTGGTTACTTTAGAGGATGCCATTTCAATCTCTTTATTATGAACAACAAAATGTAATTTATGGAAGAAAAAAAAATCTACTGTAGTGACCTCTACCACTGCTAGCTTGGGATGCTTATGGAGCTCACCTTCAGAACTTGTAAAAAAATTATTTTGAACATATATAATCTTCATTCTTGTAGATATATGACCAGTTATAAGTAAACATTATCAATATACATTTTTAAAGATGAATGAAAATAGGTACAAATGTGTAGGATAAAGTTTCAAATGACAATGTCATATATAATTCAAAAGCACTACTTCTCAAAAAATATATGGGCTATGACATGGAGAATACCATAAGAGAAAGCTCAAAAAGTTGCTCTGGTGATAAAGACCCATTATGTAAAGATACATAGTGACAAGGTGAGCAAAATTGTCTCACAAAAGTTAGAAGTGGGAAGAATTCTGCTCAGTTATTAAATTACGTCATAACGGTACTTTGTGTAGCTAGAACTAAATTTATTAAATGTTCTTAGTTCGATAGTTGATTACTTTACCTATATTCCCGAATGGTCATATGTTCAAGACGGGGGAATAAAAAAATTCCAGACTCCTCCCATGAACTACACTTTGCATTCAAAAGCAACTAATATTTGGGCATCTGCACTAAGTCTCCAAAGCTCTGCCATACACCAAGTACAGAGGTTAGCCCGGCAAAATGAGCCAGTCTGCCATCTGCCCTAGAAGAAACAGTTACTCAAATGATGGTGAAGGCTGTGTAAACACGGCCTGGTGTAGGGCATTTCTGCCGGCATCACATACACCATCTTTTGTTTGATTCACTTTCCTCAGCAATGTACCTGTGATATTAACATTGACACTATTAATAAAAAATACTGAGTTCAACTGAAATAAATTAAAGGAGAATATTCAAGCAACAGCCAACCAAAATATGTTCTGGATTCTCAATGGCTGTATCATTTCCTCAGAGCCAAAAAGAAAAAAATAAATAAATACCGCTAGAAAAGAAGATTCTTTCCCTATTTTACTCAAAATAAAAGAGTCCAGATTAGAGAGCTGGGTAGGAAATCTCCTCGCCACCTCAAAGTTAGCAATAAAGCCAGAGCTAACATGCAATTCACAAGTAGGACCTGCAGCATGCCTCAAAAAGAAGATCGATGATCCGGGCTATACAGAGAACCCTGGTGACGAGAACATCATAAAAGCTGCCTGCTAATACATCATGGCCAATGAAAGAAAGGCTAAATTCAGCCTTACGACATCAGGTCTACCAGCATACAGTTTCATCCAGCTCCATTCAGCCCTCCCAAGATTTTCTCTGCAAAAAATCAGATCTCAATCTAGACCAAGGATTCTCAACATTAGCACTATTAACACTTGGGACCCAATAATTCTTACTTGGAGAGGGGGCTGTCTCGGGCACTGCAGTATATTTGGCTGTATTACTCGCCTCTACGTCCCTAGTAGATGCCACTGGCATTCCCTCCCCAGTTGTGACAA
This sequence comes from Catagonus wagneri, assembly GCA_004024745.2. NCBI lineage: Eukaryota > Metazoa > Chordata > Mammalia > Artiodactyla > Tayassuidae > Catagonus > Catagonus wagneri. The sequence continues at coordinate 5,303,589 of PVHT021183523.1, read as the reverse complement.
CCCAAACCATCTCCAGATAATGCCAGATGGTCCCCTTCAAGGCGACCTCCCCCCCCCCCCCGCCCCGGTTGAGAACAGCTGACCTAGACCTTGTATGTTCAATATTAGAATGTCATAATGGGAATTCCTGTCGTGGCTCAGCGGTTAACAAATCTGACTAGCATCCATGAGGTCAAAAGTTTGATTACTGGCCTTGCTAAATGGGTTAAGGATCCGGCGTTGCCATGAGCTGTGGTGTAGGTCACAGACGTGGCTCGGATCCTGCATTGCTGTGGCTGTGGCAGGGGCCCGCAGCTATGGCTCTGATACAACCCCTAGCCTGGGAACCTCCATATGCTGCAGGTGCAGCCCTAAAAAGCCAAACAAAATAAAAAAGAGAATGTCATAATGGCTGCTACTATATTTCCCGGCTAATTAATTCGGAATAAGAATACACATGGGACGAGGGGGGAGAGGTTGGCATTAATAAGGTTAGGGCCAAAATGAAGATGGCAGAAGCAACTGTAATACACTGCTTTCGGTTTTGCTCTTTAGAGCTGCACCCGCAGCATGTGGAAGTTCCCAGGCTAAGGGTCCAATTGGAGCTGCAGTGCCAGCCTACACCACAGCCACAGCCACGTGGGATCCCAGCTGCATCTGCGACCTACACCACAGCCCATTGCAACGCCGGATGCTTAACCCCACTGAGCGAGGCCAGGGATCGAACCCGTGTCCTCATGGATACCAGTCGGACTTGTTACCACTGAGCCCCAACAGGAACTCCAGACGCTTTCCATTTTGCTTTTACCTCTGGGGTCTTAGGAAGCCTTCAGCAGGAGGATAATGTGAGTCAGCTTTAGTTTTAACAATGAACTAGTTCACCCTCAGCTTTCTATACACCTGACCCATGTATCTGGCCTCGTGATGTTTCTGGATGGCTGCATGCTACACGTGACCCAGGAGGGCTGGAATCAGCTGCAGAAGCACGGCTGGAACTGCCCTTCAGTCCATCTGTTCCATTAACCGCGAACCCGTGTTCCCTCCCTCAAAGGTGCTCTGTCAAACATCCCAAATAGCAAATATCACACGTACATTCACCCTGTCTGCAGACACATGCCAAGGGGATTAAGCCTCCTTCTCTGACCCGGTGCTTCTCAAATACTTCGTACTTGGGACCTGCAGTATGAACACGCTCCCCCCTTAGGAAGGGAAACTAAGACAGGACCCAGAGTTAGTGCTCATACACGCGCCCTCGTTTTTATCTAGGTGTTAAGACACTGTCAATGTCATATGAACTCTATCAGTTCTGCGTGGCTTTTCCAAGTTCGCAAAATGGAAAGCTGTTTTAATTAAAATCAAGTGGTATGAGCTAACCTCCCGCTTCTCTCTCCATCTGTGGAGTATTTGTTTCCAGATATACTCAGGCTGTTCCAAATTTTCTGGGCTGACACTGGTCCAGTTCATCCCTCTGCAGTGTCAACCGCACAGAAGCACACACAGTTCCAGAGATGGGTATCTATGTGATAGAAGAGGCCTGATTTCTTCCCAGCTCTCCGTTTTCAGAAAGGATTTTCTGCTCTCCACCTTTTCTCTCTTTCACCGATAAAACATATCTTAAAAAGTACCAGCTCCTTTATTTACACTCTCTTTTCTTTTTGTGAAACTCACTGATGTGAAGTTTGCAGATTATAATTTTTGCAAGCTAGGTAGGGTAGGGGTTTATTTTAGCTTGGACCATAGATGTGACTTCTTTTTCCTCTTGCCTCTCTTCCCTTTGGAAGCAGAGAATGTGTCCGATTGCAAGCTCCTTGAAGTGAGTTCCCTGGCCTTCCTTCTTCTCCGTCTTCACTTGCAATGTCCAATTCACTGCCGTGAACATAAAAGAAACGTATTAAGAACTTCTTGGATTGAGCCGAGTTTCATGGCTAAAGGGAATCTGGCTCTGACTGTTCTCCCTCTTTCATCGCCTTCCTGCAATTGACTCAGATGCTGACTCCTCGGTTGCTGATTGCCATTGTCATCAGGGCTGCTGAGTAGGTTGGTGGCTTTCTGAAGTGGACACCTGGCTCTCAGAGACGGAGCTGAGTCACCATGTAATTTCACAGACTGCGCAGGGCGGTGAGATAGCAGCTCAGAGCCAGGATCAACCTGAGCAGGATTCAGTCTAGAGATGTGACAGCAAAAAGGACGAACTCCACGTTACTCTTCCTGTGTTCCAGTGCCCCGCTTAGACTTTGCGAGTTCTCCACGTCCTTCCCTGATTCCTTGAAGGCTTATTAGCCCTCCTGCCAAACAACACTGCCTCGTTTTTCACGTGGTTAGAAAGCGACAGGAACAGCGAGATCTGCCTTTCCCCGTGACCTTCGTTTGCTACGACTGCAGAGACTGGCTGAAGATGCGGCACCTGCTAAACCAGGCTGTTCGGCATCCTGGCTCACCCTAAATAATTACATCTCTGAAATTTTGCTGTACTTGAAGACATTCACGGATTTTTGTGCTTAGGTCTTCTTCTCTCGTTAACTTGGCCTCTGAGCATCCCTCCACTTCCATTTTGATATACCGACCTCATTATTTATATGAATGTTATATATGCTTTTCATCATTAAACCCATTATTATAAACCACACAACAAGCTTACAGATAGATTGGGATTATGCCTATTTCTAGCAGATTTATAATGTGTTCAAGCATTTTAAGGATTTTTTAAAAATACACAAGCCAGATAGAAATGCAATTCAGGAACTATAAATTTATAATCAAGTGAATAAGAATATGTTAAACCTCTTAGTGCCAGAACACTGCAAGATAGTTCAATATTTAAAAAAAGAGAAAAGAACGATAAACCAAGCTCTTTCCTAGAGATCCCTAATGTCAACTCTGTACAGGTTCTATAATGTTGCTTTCTTCCCACACTACAGCTGTAGTAACACTGGATCCTTAACCCACTGCACTGGGCTGGGGATTGAACCCACACCTCCTCAGCGACTGTAGCAGCTACAGAGACAATGCCGGATCCTTAACCCACTGAGCCATAGTGGGAACTCCCATAATGTTGTTTTTATTCAACTCTCCTTCTACTTCCCTAATTGACTAGCAAGGGATTTGTCCATTCATCAGCAGGCAAGGGAACAAAGTGCTGTAGGAATGTACGGCAGGTCTTACACACTGCTGCGAGAGTGTAAACTAGCACAAATTCTTTGTGAAATAATTGAGCATTATCTAGTAAACTTGAGGATGCACGTACACTGTGACCCACATCCTTCACTTCTGGGTATATTTCCTGGATAAAGTGCCCCATGTGCCCCAGGACACATGTCTGAAATGTTCTCAGCACCGTTGCTTTGAATATCAGAAAACCTGGAAACAATACAAACGTCTATTGACCGGGGAATGGATAATTTAATTGTGTGTGAAAAGGAATCAGTGCCCAGTCTTGCACATGTGCCAGCAGACCTGACTGCTGCCTGACCCTAAGCCTGCTTGAGCCTTCCAGGGCTCATCTCTTCCATGACTCGTCCCTCCCAAGTCCCATCCCTTGACCTTGAGAACTGGACCAGGCTTCATACTGACTCAAAAGCCATCAGTGTATGACAATGACTCAGGCCAAGACAAGCTTCTCCATTCCCTTCTGCAGTCAATCAAAAACTGCCGTTCAGAATTCTACCTTACTTGGAAGGAGCTTTCAGAAAGACTAAACTTCATGCCAGAATAAGGCTGCTCTAACGATTTAATTCAGACTCAGCATACAGTGTCCTTGGTCCTTGGATGGTCTTCAACACGTATTATATTCATTCAATAGAGTATTACAGAGCAGTGTAAGTGAGTGCACTGTGGAACATACATCAATAGGAAGCTGGCTTAGAAACATAATATGATGCTGCTTAGGGGACACACGCATACATGGATATGTGTAAGTGTGTACAAAACATACATATATTTGTGTGTGTGTGTGTGTGTGTATACAAAAGAATGATTGACACAAAATACTGGGGGCAATGGCCCTCACCTTTGCCAGTCATCTCAGCTCAGTGGCCAGTGTGAGTGAAGGTACCATCTGGAATATTCCAGTTTCAGTTTCCTCCACATAAAATCAAGATACTGATTATTGTAGCATTACTATTATCAAGACAAAAATAACGTAACATGTGTAAAGTTCCTAGCATAACGAACACAGTTGGCTACTAAATAATTAACAACAGCCACTTAGCATCATCAAAAGATGCCCAAGGCTCAGGTGGTACAGGGCGTTTCATCCACAAGGACTTGGTTTTCAAACTGTGGTCAGTCTGATGACCTGGGTCACAGAACACCTGGGACGCCTCTACCAGTCTGTGGCCCTCATTGCAACCTTACAGAATTAGCACCTCTACAGTCGGGGCCAGGGACCCTTCATTTTAACACATTGTCCAGGTGATTCTTCAGCAGGAAAAGATTAAGAGCCACAAGCTTGCAGATTCAAGTTCAATGGTCTTGAAAGACCACTGAAAGAGGATATAGCGATACAAGCTGCCTCTCCAGGAGCATCTAAAATACAGGAGTACCTGAGATTTTAATGACTAATAACTAATTATACATACAACTTACTTGCAATGTGGTAGATATAATAAGCACATTCATTACATTTATATTATTTCCAGTAAAATTTCTCCATGGTGTTACCACTCCTGTTTTTACAGATGGGGACACTGAGGCTTAGGGCTGTTAAGTGATTGCTCAGAGACCTACAGCTAGTAAGAGGCAGGATCTCAAACCAGGGCTGACCGACTCTTCCTTTAAAGGTGGAAGCCATCAGCTCAAATCCTCACTGTTAGGAATGAAACGAGGTTATATTTCTAATTGTGTATGTCCTAAGGGCCCGAAGGCAGCCTTAATAAAGTAAGCCAAGAGGTGTCTGCAGGGAATTCTTGCTAAAACTGCTCTCCTTTAGAGCTCTGATCACTGAACAAGCCACACTTAAGTTTCCATAGGCTACAGCTACAGGGGGACCGAAAACAACTTAACACTTGTTTACGTGAGAATTGACACCGATACCTCACACAGTCCCTAGCTCTTCTCAAAGCGACTTCCTACGGAGTTTTTGCTTGTCTGATGAGCTGAGCAGGTGGCCCACCTCCCATTGCTAGAACTCACTGGATGTCTGTCTCTGTTGTCCCAGCAGCAGGAGTAATATTTTTAGCCCCTTTCGGTGCCCTGTGCTAAGAGCCAGGGGACGGTCCAGTTCCTACCACAGGTCAAGGTCAAGGGTGAGAAAGGATATTCTGAGGGCTGAGCCTGAAGAAGCCTCAACCGCTCCCGCCCACCCCATCGGGGCCCACTGGACGCTGGCTCTACTGCCCACCTGTGGTCTGAGCCGGGAGGACGGGAGGCCGGAGCAAGCCCCTGCCTGCTCTGGGTTTGCGGTCCCTCCCGGCTCTGTCTTTGGGGGCCATGGGTAACTCCAGACTCCAGACGAAAGGGTGATGTCAAGTTGGAGGCGGAAGGCTACAGTAACCTGGCAACGGCCACACATCCCCTAAGAGCGCCTCATCCTTAAAACAATTTCCAAGTGGACGCTTCCCATTCTAGGATATGCAGGACGCAGGCAACTCCAGGGATTAATGGGAGATGGGAAAGTACATTCTGAAGTCCTTCCAGTGGCTCGAATCGCCCGCAAGACACATCCCCTCGATGTACACTAATTCCTGCAGCTGTGGGTTTGCACTGGCCTCCTGAACCTCACCCGGTCGGGCCTTTTTGACAGGCTAAGGAAACTCCTAATCTGGCTTCTCCGCAAGCGGGGCCCTGAATTTGCCGGGAGGAGGGGGCTGCCTCTGCTGCCACTAATGCAGCCAGTAGAGGGTATTTTCTTAAGTATTTGGTGTACAGACATGCTTTTATCATCTTTAAGCATTCCCAAAATAAGCTCCTCTGGGGGAGAACCGGAGTCAGCCTGATGTCCCATCCCAGTCCCTAATGTACTCTGAAATTTTCTTATCACAGAAAGCGAATCACAGGGCTCTCATTTTCCCATGCTCGGTGATGTCCTCGTAGTGACTTCGAATTCTATGAGCTATTTTTAGGGTTAACTACTTGCTTCTCAAGAGCAAAGCTCCTCCCGCCCATCTGTGGTCTGAGAATAAAAAGAAACTTGATGTATTGACACAGGGTTCAGCCCTATTTTATTGATCTCTCTGGCCAGAAACTACCTAAATATTTCATCAGAGCAAAAAATATGTCTGGCACCCTAAAATATCAGTGTAACAGAGTTTCTTAAAAGGTACGTTAAAGTCAGTAACCACCAAAACACCTTAAAGTATTTCTATAGTGAAAATAATCAATAATCAATATTAAAAAAAATCAAAACTCTGAAATTTAAGTATTAAAGTTCCCAAGGCCATTTAAACTAGGGACCAACGTAGATTGAGTTTGGGGTTGTTTTTAAGGGTGGAGAGAGCAGAGAGGGATAAGATTATACTCAGGAAAGAATCGGTTTTGGAGTTGTACTGCAACGATGCATACCAGTGCAACCACATTTTTTAAGCTTGTATAGCTTGTTTACCCTAATAAATTTCCCTCTATCTCTAACCTCCATATAAAAATAGTTTCACAGGACAATAAAACTTGTCTTTCTTTAATTTGACATATCTGTTTTTACAACTGGAAAAATGCCAAATTTTGTTTAAAAAAAAAAGGGCATGTAGAGTTCCTGTCCTGGCTCAGCTGAAATGAATCTGACCAGCATCCATGAGGACGCAGGTTCGATCCCTGGCCTTGCTCAGTAGATTAAGGATCCAGCTTTGCTGTGAGCTGCAGTGTAGGTCACAGATGGGGCTCAGATCCCGCGATGCTGTGGCTGTGGTGTAGGCTGGCAGCTACAGCTCTAATTTGAGCCCTAGCCTGGGAACTTCCATATGCTGTGGGTGTGGCCCTAAAAAGATATTAAGAAAACCAAGAAGAAGAGGATAAAGAAAAAGAACAAATTATATAGACAAGATTATTTGCCAACCAAATTACAATTGGATATTGATCGCATCTGAGATGTTTCTTATCCAATTTCTAAAACATTAATTTGGACTCCTAATCCTAAAACAAGACTTCCATAGACATCCTCAGAGTCCCTTGTTCACTACAAAGCAGCAAATCTCCACTGGAAAAAAATCTCTCCTTTGCTCTCTCCCATCAAAGACAAAATAGGGACACTCAGGTCACGTTTTCAAGAGAAGTACTCACTATTTTGACTTGAATGTGATGCTTCGTTCTTTCAACTTAACTTCAGTTTTGTCTCTGGAAAAATACAGAGGCAAACTGACTGGTTTTTCTGTTAAGTGGCTATTTCTCTGTACATGATTCATTGAAAATCGTGCACTTTAATGAATGGGGGCCAGCAGGCTGAGCCCTTGGGAACAGAGCCAGGCAGGGAGATGGAGGCAGCTGGAGAGAAACTGTGGGAAACTTACTCTGCTGATTCAGTGCTGAGGTGCCAGAGGGACGGGGAACACTCAGGCTCACTTCAGGTCTGATTCGGGTCAATGTCAGGTTCCAGTAAGTACTTATCACGTGGCAGCGGAAGCCAGCAGAAGTACAGGTGGCCAGTACTTGAAGTCTAGATAGAGAGCGAAATTCACTGAGTTTAGACACTAAGGGACATGAGCGAAGCAAACCCAGGATCCACCTACAGGAGGATGAGATTCAGGGTGGTGAAGGCTCACCCCACAGCCACACTGCACCCCAGATCTGGGGCTGCCAAGGCCACTTAGCAGGTCACCTGGGCATGGCCCCACGAGGGCTGAATAGAACTAGATCTGTGGTGACTTCAGCTGGGAGGGGTAGATAAACGTTACGTAAAATTACTTATTTGTATGTATGACTCTTCCAGCTTCTTTAAATCATCTTACTTAGCTATTAAATTACTTTGGTTAGACAGTAATTGGATTGTCTCATTAGCAAAGTGGGATGTTTGCCCTTTTGCATTTCGTAAGCCTGGGAAAAATGTAGTCCTTAAATACTTCTAGATAGTTAGGTTATTAAAATTCAGAGTAAAAGAAGCCTATGATTTAAAAAAAAACTCACAGGCTTGCAATTCTGTGCAACATTCAACAAATCCCGAACAGCATTTCATGGACATCAAGTCTGCATCTATCCCAGCTCTGGGGACAGGTTCTGAACCACCTCGCTGCTCTCCCAGCCGTGGCTTCCTAGCACACTAGTGTGTTTCTTCACTATCCAGGTGTCCAACAGGCACGTGCACTCAAGGAGAGACTGCTCGCATGACCCAAAGTCCTTCCAGCCCAAAGAAAAGGTAACACAAGGATAACTGCTTGAAATAGATAGAGCATGACACCAGCACTCAGGAGTCCTCCCAGTTCAAAAAGCCACCTCTGATTTTTGTGCTCCTGGGATGGTCTCTCACGATAGCTACTTCCCTGCATTCACTGCCCAAGGGCAGCACTTGAACCAGGTTTTGTTCTTTCCTAAATTTTTTCGTCTGCTTACAGTCTTACTACGTATGCTCCCTTTGCTGACATCCCCTGGCCCTTATCCTGGCATAGTTAGCCCAACAGAAAGCACCCTTCTGATTTTGTCACCGTGGCCAAATACCAGATGCTCTTTGCAAGTAATTTCTATGTTTTTTCAAAGAAGTCAGTACCTCGATTAAGAAGCCTGAAGTTTGTTAATGAAGAAGGTCTCCTTTCTCACTTTTATATCACCATTGCCATTTGCTTGGGGTGGGACACTTCTGCATCTGGGATCCCTTGTTCCTTTTAATGATCACCCCACACAGTTAGTCTGGACGGTGTCCTCAATCTTAAAAAATTATCAGGGAAAGCCTAAGAGTGGTCTAGATGACAAAGGTCTCCATCTGGAACCCAAAATCTCTTAATATTAAGGATGAGTTTTTCCACACATCCAATGGTATATTAATTAATTCTTCTAAAAGCCCTTTCCTTATCATTCTAGTAGCAATTCTCTGACTCTGGAAAAGGTTACAAATACCCAGTGGTAAAAACAGGTATTCAGAAAAATATGAAGGGATAAAAGGAGAGAATAAGAAGGTAGTTGAGAGAGAGAAGTAAATAAGGAAGTAAATATTGAACAAAGTAAGGGAATATGAAAATAGCACTATGTCTAGAGAGTCAGGATGGAGGAAGAGGTTAAGATGTCATAGGAGAAAAAACTAAGCACGATGAAGGCTGGAAAAGAAGTGTCTATTGGTATATGTGTTCTTTCCAGTCATTTCTTTCCTTAGCCTCTTTGGCTATGTTGACTAATGCCACATGCCAAACCACCTGAGTATTTATTTCGTCAAGTTGCCAGATACTGCCGGAACATTAAAAAGATAAATAATTGATTCAGTGTTCCTTCCTTAAAATGAAATTGTACTCTGAGCTAAACTAAGCCCACAAAAAGAAATGCAAATATAAACTGAGGAGAAAACAACAAGAAAGGTAATGAATATTCATGTCTCAAACCTGAAGTAAGAAACGGAACATTTTGAATTCCATTTCACGTCCCGCCGTCACTGATGGGAGTCGGATCTTTACCTGTGATTCAGAATTAGCAATCTCCCTTTGTAGTGACCTACTGAGTTAAGTGTATGATAGGATATATTTGGTATCTTTAAAGCTGCTGGAAATATATAACAACTACATAAGGAATAGCAAGCCTGGCACTCAAACTTCACCGGTAAGTGAATGCATTCCATGGGCACTCTAAACTTGCTCCCCAGCTTTGAAGAAATCCTTGGGGGTTCCATTACACCTGAGACTGCATCAGACCCGAACCACCCCGTGGTATTGCTGAAATGGAAATTCACCTCACAGCCTTACATGTCTACCGCTTACCCTCGGCTGGAACAAATTCCTTCGGGCGCCTGTAGACCTGGGTGTGCCCTAGACCCTGATTGGCTCCAACTGTCCTATATGAGGTGCTGGAAATGAGACGCGCTGGAGTCCACATAATAGAGCCAAGGACACGTGCACAGGGCCATCCCAGGAAAACCTCTGATGGCAGGTGCCCCACAGGCCCCCAGGACCCTGGTGCTTGTGATTTCCCCAAAGACTCGAGCTGCCCCCACTAAAGTCAGGGCTCTAAGTTGTCTGCAGCTTCTGTTATAACTCTCTCATCCTTACCACCTCTTCAAACACAGTGAATCCATCTATTCAGTCTTCAACACAGCGCAGCTGCAGATGTGTTTACAGATTATTCCATATTTTTCTACCAATGGGTTCTAGGAAAACCCTACCACAGTGATAACTGATGTACACCTAACCACCGTTTAAACATTTCCTTAAAAAAACTCAACAGATGACCCAGGCTCCAGGATAAATCCTAATAAGACAGCCTCCTTTGTACTTTCACCACCTATATGAAACAATTGTTGATACTAAATTTGATACGGAAGTGAACGTGCCGTAAACTTATTTATTTAACATGTCATACATTTAAAATAAAAAATATTTTAAGTAAGTGTGTCTTGCAGGTTACTATGAAATATTTTTTCATGGAATAAATTTATTTGGATTTTGTTTTGACCATTTCTGGTGCAATGAAGTCATTTTCAAAAGTAGTTGTTGGGAGATAATTCCCCACGGGTCTCCCATACTTCCAAGATAGTCCAGAGCAGAGACAGCCAGTGCCTCTGTTAACATGTCTTGTTAACAGAGGCACTGGCTGTCTCTGCCCTGGACTATCTTTTCAAGGATGTTCTAAGGCCATGGGAAGACTGGGTGTTCCCCTTGTGGCTCAGTGCTAACAAATCCGACCAGCATCCATGAGGACGCAGGTTCGATCCCTGGCCTCACTCAGTGGGTTAAGGATCCGACATTGCCATGAGCTGTGGTGTAGATCACAGTCTTGGCTCAGATCTAGCATCGCTGTGGCTGTGGCATAGGCTGGCAGCTATAGCTCTGACTGGGAGCCAGGGAGCTTTCCATATGCTGTGGGTGCAGCCCTAAAAAAAAAAAAAGAAAAAAAAGGTATTGGAAGATAGAGTTCCTTTCATGGTTCAGCAGTTAATGAACCCAATTAGGATCTATGAGGATGCGGCTTTGATCCCTGGCCTCGCTCAGTGGGTTAAGGATCTGGTGTTGCTGTGAGCTGTGGTGTAGGTCACAGATGGGGCTCAGATCTGGCGTTGCTGTGGCTGTGGTGTAGGCCGGCAGCTATAGCTCAGATTTGACCACTAGCCTGGGAACCTCCATGTGCCGCAGGTGTGGCCCTAAAAAAAAAATAATTTTTAAGTAAATATAAATACAATAAAATAAACTGAAAAAAATGGAAATTTCTATTTGGCCGTGCCTGCAGCATGTGAAAGTTCCTGGGCCAAGGATCAAACCCGCACTATAGCAGCAACCTAAGCCACTGCAGTGACAAGGCCGGATCCTTAACCTGCTGCGGCACGGCAGTAACTCCCGGAAATTCCTGTTTGAATGAATTTGGTTATCACGCAGAATCCTCTAACATCAGCTTTATTTCAGAATTCCAGAGTGGCCTAACCTATACAATAAGCATAAAGGAATCACACTCTATATCACATTCACCCTGTCACGACTACTTCCCCTTTAAGAGATGAGCTTCTATCAGTTTATATTGAAGGAAGTCATTCAATGTGAACTACATCAAAGTCCCTCATCCCTTCAAAATGACCTTCATCTTCACCAGCCCTCTGTCTCTTGTCTTAGCAGCAGTGTGGTAAGTTATAAAATGCCCCCAGACAACCTGTATCTCTGTTTTTATGCCCTGTTGTCATCCTCTCCCACACTGACTCTCAGCCTCTCAGCTGCCCTGTAACCTACAGAACACTTGGCTGGGTGCATTTCAGTTCCAGTTCATAGGCCTTAAGAGGCCTTGCAGCTTTCTCTTACCTGAGCCACCGTGTGGAAAAACAGCCTCCACACTATGCAGCTGAAAATGCCCAATGAAAGAGGACCTGGAAGAAAAGGAGCGCTCAGCATTTCAGCCAAACAGGCTAAGGCGTAAGATAAATGAATCTGATATTTTGGACCCTCTGGTGCAAAATGTGGCCCTTTCAGGTGCGTCCAGCCAAGATGACACAGAGCAGAAGGAACCATCTCAGGTGGGAAATGATAAAATGATGTTGCTTTATCTGGCTAACTTTTGAGGTTGTTATACAACAGTGCATAACTGAAACAGAAAGAAATGTCCTTTTTTTTTTGGCTTTTTAGGGTCGCACCCACAGCAAATGGAAATTCCCAGGCTAGGGATTAGAGCTGCAGCTGCCTTCCTACTCCACAGCCACAGCAACGCGGGATTCGAACTGCATCTGCGACCTACACCACAGCTCATGACAATGCCGGATCCTCAACTCACTAAAGGGGGCCAGGGATCAAACCCGCATCCTCATGGATATTGGTCAGGTTCACAGCCACTGAGCCACAACAGGAACTCTACTGTCCCTCTACTTTACCAGAGCTTGCTTTTTCTGTCCCATTGAAATTTCTATTTTCCTTGGAAGTCACTGCCTTGCTTCTCTACTGGCTCCTTCACTTGCCTCAAAATGTTCTGCAGCCTTCTGAGCCCCCCACCGCCCCCGGCAAAGCCCCGTTCTGAAGCAATAATACTCTCAAGAGACTGTCGATGTGCATACTTCCATACACCAATCAGTTGTCTGAAAATTATACAATATAAATCTATTTTTCCTTCATCTTTACTTTCCATTCAAGTCTTCCTCCATGCTAGGCTTCTGTCTTTCTACAGAAAGCACTACCTTATTTAAAACGTGTTAATCCCCATCCTGACCCCATTCCTCATTCTTTTGCAGCCATTTCCCATTTGACTCTTGTAACCACCTTATTTTTCAACTTCCTCCACTGGCTTGCATGATTAGAAGCATCCCTGGTTTTCTTAAAACACCTCTGGCTATTCCTTCCAGACATTCTTGCTGGCTCCCCTTTCTCACTTGACCCTTTGGCTCAGGCGACATCTGCTGACTCTGTCCCCCTCCCACTTCCCTTTTTATCCTCCACTCTGTAATGTCAAAGCCTCTGGTCCCATGACTTTAATTAAAACCTGCATTAAAATAGCCTCCAAAAATCTCCCTAGACTCACTTCTCGCCCAGCCCCTAGATTTTTGCTCCACGAGCCACCATCAGAATTGGCTTCTCCTGGGAGATGAGGGAAAGAACAGAATTTTGGACTCCACCTCAACCTACAGACTCACAGCCTGCATTTTAACAAGTCCCTCATATCGCCTGCGTGTGCGCGAAAATCTGAAAAGCTCTGCTATGAATATGTATTTCTCTCCACCTTGGCCAATATAAAAAAATACGTAGCGCATCCCCTGCTTTCCTGCCCCCCCAACGACCGCAAAACACTCTCTGTTTTTTAGGAAGCCATTAATCTATTATGATTTTACTATCTCCATTGTGCTGCAAAAGCCAAAATCTTTAGAACCGTCTTCTGCTTGTACTTTCGCCTTACCTGACCGCAACGGCCACCCTTATCAGTTACCCACCTGGTCCATTTGACGGCCAGGGTCTCTTCTGCTCCTGCTTTGCCTTCCCGCTTACAATAGCATTGAGTTTCCCTGCCTGAGGGCTATTATGATCACTTCTAAACTGGCCATCCTCCCTCTAGTCTCTCTCTCTTCTAAATACATTACTATTTCCTACTAGCTACTTGCTTAGCTACTTACTGCTTATCATCCTCCAACAACAAAAAGTAAAATAAAAATAGCAAAAGAACAATGAAATGATAAAATGTTTTTAAAAGGAAAACAAAAAATCAAAACAAGTAATAAGCAAAAAATAAAATTATAAATCAAAAATTTATCATGTTCACATTTAACATCATCATGAAATGTTCTTTTCTACAGAACAGACAGCAGAAGCTCTGTTAACATAACGGTTAAGACAAGCCCCAAGTCCAGCCTCATCCTGTCTTTTTGACACATTCTCTACACTCTCAAGTCAAAATGGAAAAATACATTTATTCACCTGCTCAGTCTGGAATTCTCTCCATTCCCTTTATCCAGATGGTTAGATTAAATCCTACTCCTTCAAGACTCATCCTCCATTGTCATTTACTCCCCAATACCCCAGTCTAGAAGTAGGCACTTCTCTTTCCTCTGAGCTCATCTGACATCAAGGTAACTTATTCCAGATTTAACACATATTACCTCACCGTCTCATATCCACTCCACAGGACGCAGCTCCTCAAGGTGGAGATGACCTTCTGTTTCTCTCTGCAGTCCCCACAATGTCTAATATAAAAATACTTGATATAGTTTTGTTGAACTATTAGGAAGTGGACACAGATTGTTCATCAGTACAACTCTATTGCTAACTTACGCTTATTTTTAAAGACTACATTTAAAATGTGTTTCAAAAGAATAGGGATTCTCACAACAGTTTGTTTCATTTTGTGTTGTGATGGCTGGTAAATTTCCTTCCACAGAACAGATTTCTTCGGAAATCTTGATAAACCCTGGACCGTGTCACCACGAGTGGACACAATTACAACTGCAACTTGGATGTGTTTTGTATACCCAGGCGAGCCAAAGTCCATGTTTCTTCTTCAGTTTACTTATAAATAAAACTACCGTTGCTATGGATGTGTCATCCAAAATATGCTACCAGGAAGTAGGAGAGAAACCATAAAAAATGCAACTCAGTAAAAAATTAGCAGCTCCATTCTTGAAGTATATAATCATGTTTAAAAGAAGACTTCCTGCAGGAATGTGGAATGGATCATGAAGTTAAATTATATGATAGTTAAGAGAAGTTAAGACTGTTGAAAGAAAAAAAAAACAGGGGTTTAGAAGCTATCAGGTCCTTACACTGCAGAATTCCATTGTAGAAAACTATTTGCGTACATGAGCGACTATATAAATATTTTAAACTAGAATGATCAAACTTACATGGGAAGCTTTTCACTACATCAAGGGGCAGGAAGGAAGGAAAGATACTGTCAGCTTTTGAAATTCCATGTAAACAAAATATGGCAAAGTCTTCTAGAGGCTACGGTACATGTCCTTTGTTTTTCCTCTTTAAAAGCAAGTATGTTGTTTTCCTTACTTTAATGGTTGACAAAACATGGATTATTTATGACTGATTATGCTGAAGGGATTTTCCTCAGCGATCCTGAAGTGTTACAATCCAGCACGGAACAACCAGAAACCAGGATACATAAATAGCAAGGGCAAAATAACTTGCCGTTGAGCTTTGCTGCCGGAGAAAAATTTGAAGTCTGCATCAGAACTAAAGGGTGGGCCTTCTTATTCCCTTCCATGATGTCTGATGACAACAGCCACAAGGTCAGCACTCAGAGATTCTGGACTCGTAGAAAGAACTACAGAGATTTGGGTCTGGCCAACATTAAAAGTCAGACGTGTATGGCATTATTCTGCCTTTTATCGCCTGGAATACAAAGGGCTAATTATGTGTTTTTCAGGCTCAATTTTTTTTCTCAATTTTTTTTTTCTTTTCCTCACTCACCTGTTTGACCACTTTCTAGTTGTAAGACTTTTTATCAGAGAAGGTCAACAGCTAAAGCAAAGGAAGAGAAAAATAAAAGAATTAATTTTGTAACTCAGAATGATGAGACATTTTGTTTAGAAAGATCTTAAGTCTCATGAGTTCAGGGGCTGACTTTTACATTATTGCTGCCCTTGCAGGTAGGTTCCTGACACCTAATACTCAATAGATGTTTCTCAAATTAAGAAAAAACTGAGACAAATTTACAAAATTTGTAAACTATCTAAGAGATTCTGTCTTCCATTTCTATGAATAATTGAGAGTTGGTGCTGGTAAAAAGCTACACGCATACATGAGTTTGTGCCAAGCAATGTTCCAGTTTGGCTGCTTGGTATTACAGGCTGTTTGTGATTCCTTGATCAACATCCAAACCCCAGGTTGCTTTAGAGTTCCAGAACAGCAGTTTTCACACTGTTTTTACTGCAACCCAGAGTAAGAAATAAATTTTACATCAAGACCCAGCATACACATCACTTCATACCAAACCATAAACACACACACACACACACACAATTTTAAAAAGAAAACAAAGGTTTCACGGAGAAATATTTATTCTTACTATGCAAAACATACTAGTATGTTCTCAGTTCATTTTCAAACTCATTTCATGACCAATTGATGGGTTATCACCTGTAGTTTAAAAAATTAAGTAAACACACAAAGCATAGGACTAAATTAGCTAAGCATGAAGGCTATGAAATGGTCAAGGAGAGTGACCTAGGTATCAAATCAAACCCCTTGTTCAGTGGATCTTTGAGGGTAAAGTTTTTTCAAGCTACTCTTAGCACTGGATTGGATTCTAGACTTAACATCTCCAGATAAAAATTCACATAATTGCTCTGAAGTCAGGCAAAATGCAGAGTGCTTCTCTGTATGAGCATCTGCTGCGTTCTGAGCCGTCTCTTGGTCATACGCATCGATCACTTAAAGTTAAGTGACTTTCAGCTTTCACAGAGCACACACAGTTGGGTTTTGAACATTGTATACAAGTTCCTCGGGGAGCCCACCCTTGTGAGGACATCAGCAATAAGGCTGTAGAAAGAAGATTCTTTGATATGGCATCTGAAGGTTGATGCTAAACACAATGAATCATGTAGAGACTGGAGAATCACTCTAAGGAACTGAAGCAATTACACAAGTAGTTGCAAAGAACACTAGAGTTTTTTGTCTTAATTATCCAGATACTGGTACACCTTTGCTCTCATACTAAATACTTTGCTCATTCACCACATACTATGTCTCCTCAATGCCAGGCACTGACCTAACCGCAAGGAAAATTTCTGTCTTGATCAAGCTGCTTTGAAATCTAGTCTAAGATATTCAGTGTATAATACGGAAAATATAATATGCACTCTCTGGCCACAGAACACTGTTGCACATTTCTCATAAAGAAAGGGAAAACTCACCTGTACATACAGACTACTGTCCAGACACTCAAATTTGCTCAATGTGACTACTAGAAGACCTGAAATATGGAGTCAAGAGTCTACTGTAGTAAAAGTGGAACTGATAAAACCAAAACGATTTTCAACTCACCTTACCTATCTGTTATTTCTCTAAACACATTTCATCCCTCCACCCAGTTTCTACTGCATCCCACCACAGGCAAGGTGCTGTCAGTTTCTGTTTAATCCCACCATATGCAAGGTGCTGTGTTAGGCGCTGGCTTCCAAAGATGTAAGATGTAGTCTCTGACCTCACAGCACTCACAAGGGCGTGTGCAGATAAACATACAAGTGATAACCAACACGATAGGATGGCTGCTATAATGGAATATGACTGAGGAGCAATGAAAGCATAAAAGGAGCAATACCTAAATCAGCAAAAAAGGAATTCAAAGCTTTTAAGCAGAAGACATGGTGCTTGAGCATTGAAGGATCAGCAGAAATTTGCCAGATAGATAAGAAGTAAGGGCATTAAACATGAAGGGAGCACTGTGCGCAGACTTACAGCATATGAAGAGAACAAGCAAGTTGGAGATATGGCCCATAGTTCGGCAAGAGAAGCTGAAGATTAGGCTGATGGTGGCCTTAGAAGCCTTGTTCTGAGAGAGGCCGAGGGGAAGGACAACAACTTCATTTTTTTGTTTATATTTTTATTTTTAGCTTTTTAGGGCTGCACCTGCAGCGTATAGAAGGTCCCAGGTTAGGGTTTGAATCGGAGCTGCAGCTACTGGCCCACACCACAGCCATAGCAACACAGGATCTGAACTGCATCTGCAGCCTACACCACAGCTCACAGCAACACTGGATCCTTAACCCACGGATCGAGGCCAGGGATCCAACCTGCATCTTCACCGATGCTAGTTGGGTTCGTTGTTGCTGAGCCACAACAAGAACTCTGAATGATTTTTAAAATCACCAATAAATGTGTGACCTAAAGCCGTGAACATGGATGAGAAGATGATTAGAGCATGTGGAGAGCTGTTTCTTCTCAGCGTGACTTCCACTTAAGTGACTGCTTCCTCCTTGTCCTATTCCCCGATCTGATACGACAACATCGTCATCATCAACGACGACAGCATCACAGTTCATGGAGCAGGGATTCGACCTCTGTCATCTTCAATCCTCACAACAGCC
Source organism: Catagonus wagneri (assembly GCA_004024745.2). Classification (NCBI taxonomy): domain Eukaryota; kingdom Metazoa; phylum Chordata; class Mammalia; order Artiodactyla; family Tayassuidae; genus Catagonus; species Catagonus wagneri. The sequence goes on along the minus strand of PVHT021183523.1, from coordinate 5,285,558 downwards.
CAGTGCGATACTTTCTATTATTGTCCCCATTCTCCCAAAATCACAGGTCCAGTGCTGGATGGTGTCAGGTTGTGAACCGGGCTGTCTGATTCCAGAGCCCCCAGGCATTTAGCCAGTATGTATCCAGGGTGTCTGCACTGATGCAGTCTACACCATATCCCCAGGTTTCTTAGCCTGGGTAATAATCACTGTCTACAGTGCACTGAGTTACAACACCCCTAAAGAAGAGGCATAGCGTTCTGCCTGAGTTCTCTTCACATCAATGTTAATTACCGAAACTCTCCTGTTTCTAGAATTATTTCTTACTGCCCCTCTCTGTGTTCCCTTTGAGACTACTTTGAAGTGTTAACCGCGGAGATCAGCCGCTGCTATTTGGCATGTTCACTGTTGCATAATTTGCAAGTTGCAGGCTTAGTGCTCAGTGGGATGATTTCAAAGCCTACTGGACAGAATCACTTCAAATGCATTAGGCAGTGGGAATTACCATGACAGTACTGTGCTTGTTTGGGCTATAAATTTCCTGAGAAATGGAGGCTAGTTTACACTTATAACAACTGTTGAGTATAAATCAAAGGAGAACTTCTGAAGCCAGATGCTTCATTTGTTATTCTAATGTGCATTTTATCTACTAAAGGATGGTAGGCTCCATGTTATCCTCTTTACTCAGAAACGGAATGGTTGAAATAATCTCTGGGTCTTTGTGGTCAAAGACTTCATGGTCAATCAACGCTCACTTGTCCCATGAACTTGAAGAACTTGAACTCTTGGGCGATTTGACTGCTGACTGGATTAAAAAGTTCTATCTAGCTAGCTTTATGAGAGTGACAATTTAAATGGCTTTCACAAAAGTCACAGAAACACCAGGCCAATTGGGTAATAAAGTAGTTCCTTTAAAGTTAAATGAGTCATAATTTAGCATGAAGTAGATTGATTAGAGAAACACTTGTGAGTTGGCAGGCAGTTAGGGTTCCCGAGTCGTTTTGGTAATTAGAACTGTTATGATGGCTATTGGCACTACATGCACAGCAAAGATGGGTCATGTCAAGAATGCATTCAGACACTTGCGGATTCAGAGATTCAAACCCAAGTTGAACCTTTTGGTGTTTGAGTTTGTTAACTGTTGGCTAAATGCCACTTCCTGTTCCTAAGAAAAGGGGCCTGAAAAAGTCTCATAAAAAATGACTTAAAAGGCTTCCTTGACTTCAAAGCGCTCTTACAAAACAACATTTTGATGAGTTAAGTGTAAAGGAATCAGAAACATACGGATTAAATTTCCCTTCATAGAGTCATGTGTGTCTAAAAAAAAAGAGGGAGGGAAAAGTAGCAAGTTCATTTGCTCGACATGTCTCAAAACAGCCTAGAGTAGCTATTGATTCCCAAAGTAATCAAATTCTTCCATTCCGATATAACATTAGCCCAGCAACATCTAGAAGGACACGTCAAAGGGTCCAGTGGAGGAAAGCCCTGCCTCTGCGTAGGTCAGGTTACACCAGGTCATTCTCCAGGCAGTCCATTATGCCAGCCTCCACTTTAAAGGAAACAGCAGAGTGTCACGGGAGAGAGTCGCCAAGAACAAAGAGACTTTCTAACCCAGACCTCTCCCTCAGGTCAAGCAATTGTCATCAAGTCGCCACACTGATGCATTAAGCTGGCTTTTCTGTCTGAATGCAGAAAATACAAACAGACACTCCTTCGCCATGAAGTGTCACCCAAAAGGCAGCATTACCTATTACACGCATTTAATTTCCACATCTTTAATTATAAATTCGTGGGATTCTAACGCTCCAGAATAAATAATGATTATTTCTCAAGGAGGGGGAATATCTTTGGATAAAAACATAACTGCAGAATATAGAAAGAAACAAAAATCATTTGAACCCGTCTTGAACAATGGCGAAATCTGGTAAAGAATGACTCCTCAGCAGTTTTGCCCTGAATTTAACTGAGAGTCAGCTAATACTGATTTATTCTGTGTCTGAAAGTCTCAAAGAACAAAGTGTTTAACTTTTGAAGGCAAACAAAAAAAAGAAAAAAAAGACTTCATGTGTTTAACAATGAGGCATTAGATGTCAATGCATATAAGTTTTACCAATCATTAACACCTCAGTATAACCGAAGTTAATTATTTATGTTTGGCCAAATACAATGGTATGAACTTTTAGAGTAATATTTTGCTAGACGGATCTCTTGTGGTTATGGCAGTTTCAGAACATAATAGAAAAATTTTTCAAAGTGGAAATTTCTTAATTTACTTGTGACATGAACTGCTATAGTAGCACATAAAATGAGCTGCTTTCTTAAAATTAGTGAGAGAAATCGGTCTTAATTGAATCTATAAGTAAGATTTCTATATCGCATTTCTATAAGTTTTACTTTATGTCAATATGTTTCTTAGAAAAGGAAGTGATTAAGAACTTCAACTATTGGCTGAAAGAGTCTAGTAATGTTTATATATAACTCCAGTGCACTTAGATTGTAAATTCATTTATAAAAGTAAACACATTTTTATTTTTTCAATGTCTCTTCAAATTCAATTTAAGTAGACATGTACTATTTTAGCAAATATCAACCAATCAAAAAATCACCTGGAGACTGTTTGTTTCTTTATAGGCCCTAAGTCATCAGGTCTCTAAACATGACCCATGACCCAAAGACCACAAAGGACAAAGGAATTACCTGGCCAGCAACGTTTATGCTCAGGACTTCTGAGGGATGTCGACAGTGATTTTATCTAATCTTAGCCTTAGTGACCAAAACAGAATTTTGAACGTCTCTAAGCAGAAGGTTTTAGGGGAGTTGCTGAAAACAACCGCTAGTGAATAACATGATGTTCGGAAGACACAGAAGCCCTAATATTTCAGAAGTATTCGAAGAACTGATTTCACTTAATTGTAAATCCATGGAGGGAAATACGTGCCTTGAGGGATTCTGATAATCACTGACTTGACTTTGTCACCTTTTCAGGAGAGGGGATACCCACAGGGCAATCACATGGCAGACACAACTGTCCTTTCTTTCAAGAAAGATGATTTGCGGAGTTCCTCTCCTGGCTCAGTGGTTAACGAATCTGACTGGTAACCATGAGGACGCAGGTTCGATCCCTGGCCTTGCTCCGTGGGTTAGGGATCCAGCCCTGCCGTGAGCTGTGGTGTAGGTCGCAGACCAGCTCGGATCTCATATTGCTGTAGCTGTGGTATAGGACAGTGGCTACAGCTCCAATTCGACCCCTAGACTGACAACCTCCATATGCCATGGGTGCGACCCTAAAAAAAAAAAAAGACAGGAGTTCCCGTCGTGGCTCAGTGGTTAAGGAATCCGACTAGGACCCATGAGGTTGTGGGTTCGATCCCTGGCCTTGCTCAGTGGGTTAAGGATCCGGCGTTGCCGTGAGCTGTGGTGTAGGTCGCAGACGCGGCTCAGATCCCGCGTTGCTGTGGCTGTGGCGAAGGCCGGCAGCTACTGCTCCTGTTAGACCCCTAGCCTGGGAACCTCCATATGCCGCGGGTGCGGCTCTACATAAAAAAAGGCAAAAAGACAAAAAAAAGACAAAAAAAAACCCCAAAAACAAGAAAGATGATTTGCAATTTCCTGTTTCCCCATTCATCTCTAAATCTTGAGATTATCTACCCAATTCCTTTCCCAAATCTTGACTATTTTTCAAGGCATCTTTACACATACTGAGGGCTCTAATTTGATATAATTGCAGGTCCAGAAGACTCTAGTCCAGCAAATACCTCCCCTTCCAGAAATGCAGCTCTTGGAATTCTACTGTGGAAGAACCACACACTTAGGTTAAATATTATGCCCTGAGGTCCTTCTTACAAAATTTATGTCCTTCCAGACAGCTTGTAATTAAGCCACTAAAGCCGCTGTGTTAATTAACTCATCAAGAAGCTCTCTGTATAGGTTTGGGAATATATGATATTAGTGAACACGAGGAAAAGAAAGAACCGTAGGAAAAAGGGCAAGGTGATGCAAAGAAAAGTTTCAACAAATTTGCCAGTTGTAGCCCTACTTCCTATCCCCTGGTCTGTGAGCTCACCAAAATTATACTTTCCTTCCACATTTTAGAACAATGTTCATGTGCTTCTCGGAAAGTTGGGTCACATGACAACCAAATTCAAATAACAACCTGAGCAAGAAATGCCCTGAAAAATGACAACCATAACAGTGCATCTCTTCAGGGTTAAATAACTCTTTCCTAACAGCCCAGACTCTATTTCGCTGTTGCATTCCCTTTCCTGAAAAACTATTTCTTATCTCTCAAAACCCCAACTGGAAGGGGAGTAGGTTGGTGAATGAAATCTAAGGGAGTTGATTTTAAGATAAGTTTGAGCAACGTCTGGAACCAAACGAGCAGGTAAAATATGTTCACAATGGAGAGAACAAAGGGTCTCCACACTCCTCATGAATTTTCCAACCAGGCGTGGTCAAATCATCTTTTCCTCACAAAGTCCAGCTCTACTTACACAAAAATAAAAATCCTAGGAGCTGCAGTAGCCACTAGCTACCTTGGTAGGTGTTAGCATGCCTTTGCTAAATCACATTTGTTTCAATGTGTCGTCCAGTAGTGTCTCAGTCTGTTCCTGCTGCTATAACAAAATGCCATTGACTGGGTCGCTTGTAAATTACAGTGACTCATCATTCACCAATTTTAAGGCTGCCTGTCTGAGATCAGGATGCCACTATGGTCACTGAGGGTCCTCATCCAGGTTGCATACTTCTCATACTCACAGGGTGACAGGGGTTCAGGGGCCTCTCTGGAGCCTCTTATAAGGACACTAATCTCATTCATAAGGGTTCCTTTCGAAAAGGCCTCATCTCCTAACATCATCACAGTGGGGGTTAGCATTACAACATGTGAACTTGGGACGTTGACAAACACAGATCAGAGCAGGTAGCAAAATATAAACCTTTGCATTTTCTCTTTAGGGTAGATCTGTCCTACTATGGGTCTCTACTATGGTTAGAACTCAGTAATGATGACGTGTTCATATGAGTAAAAACTTAAAAGGAGAGTGGGAACGTGAATAAAGTTGACTTAGTAAGCTAATGGGATACTGGGGGATAACTTTTCGGCTCTACTTATTACAATTTTATTTGTACAGTGTTGTTTGTCAAGAAGAATTCTCATCGGAAAGGCACTTATTTGAAGCCTTATCTTTGTTAGGCAGGACCGCTGAAACTTTTGAACTATTCTCAGAGATGACTCAACAAGTTCCACAGCTCCTTTCTTGTATCTGGGTCAAAGCGCCTTCAGTGTTCAGTTAACGTCCTGTGGTTATTATCTGTGCCTAAAAAAACAGGTATTCAAACTTAACCTGGAGATAGCGAGGCTCCACTCACAGCTCCAGAAAGCCAGGTAAAGTTGAGATAGGGAGCATCAGGCCAGCCCTGGGAATTACACAGACTCACTTACCCCCTAGGTGTCACAAGCTACAAACTCCACGAAACAGGAAGGAGGAAATACTGTAACCGGCAGTAAAACAGCCTTGCAATTGATGTATTTTAATCAAATACTAAATGAATGTCCTCAATTCTGGGGCCAGAATGATGCCAGAAACTGTGTCGGGCTAAACCTCCAAGTTCGGCTGGAACGGCACTAAATGACCCCAACTTGGAAGCTGGGTGTGGGTCACACAGACAGGCCAGGCTTCTCCATACCCCTGCCCGGTTAAGCCTGCCTTCTCCTCCTCCCTTGTCAGAGTAGATGCCTAAGGTATGCTTCCACCAGCAGTTCTCCTCTCGGTTTCCTTTGACTAGAATGTTCTGTCTAACAGTTACTCTCTTCTAACACTTACTATTTTAATCTATCACAAAGACCCAAAGCCACTTCCATTTATTTCATAAAGCAATCCGCGTTCTTCTAACTTATGTCACCTCTCCCCACTCCGTGTATTCTCTTCACGGTCCTGCTTGGAAAATATTGATTTTTTTTCTTTAATATTAACCACACTAATGATGATAGCACAGATTATAATTAACCCTGAAAAAAATGAGAATAATAATATAGTTCTTTGACAGATTTAAATTTCGTTCCCTTTTGTCAAAAGGAGGACTCGTTGGCTGTGAGAGGGGCTTGCCACATGGCTACGACATTCTCTCACTTCAGGGCAGCTGGTCACCCCGGCAAGGACACTATTTTAGGGCAAGACTACCTTTCAAACTTACAGACAGCTTTTTGTCTCATTTAGACCTTTGACTCTAGTTCTAAACCACCCTCTCACCTCGTTGCAGTCTTCCTTTCGGTCTTGATTCAAAGCATCCTAGCCCTTGAGCTCATGTATCCTCTAGCTCTTTAGTTTTTCCATCAAGCCCTGGTGCTGCTTTAAACTTTTGTTTCTCTTCTCATCAGGGATTCCATTTCTTCTCGCTAACTGTACAACAGTTTAGCAAAGATACCACCTGTCGACACAAGCTTGCAGGATCCTGCTCACGGCCACAGACCCACACTGTGGTGACTTCTTGAGCTAGAACCTAAAGTAAGTGATCCTATTTAGAAGAGGCCCTGTTCTACCAGGTGTAAACCAACTCCTAAAAAATAACAATAGTAACAAGAATAGTAACAACTCAGGACCGCTCTGAAGAGACAAATATAAAAGATAAACGTAAAACTTGAAATGTAATAAAAAACCCAATACTTTCATTAAAATACATAATTTTGTCTTTAGACTTTATTCTTAACATTCAATTTTTAATAAAACAACAATAATGTTTAAACTCAAGAATTTTTTGGTTTTGTTCCTTTTTGTCAATCTTACTTAATTCCCCGTTAACTTTCTCTAAACACCATTTTTCTTTCACCTAATAAGTAGGTAAATAACTTCTTGTGGAGAATCGAGAGGGGAAAATTCGATCATAATCAGATTTCACTGAGTGAAATCAATTACCATTAATGTATTAAAATGCTATTAAATAAACCTCTTTTTTTAAACATCATAATATGGAAAGAATTAGGCTAGCTTTAAAACTGGCTTTTTTAGGCCAGACATGATCTTCTCCTAAAATTAAAACCTTAGTGTGGTGGCTCCTCACAGCACTGAGAAAGAGCAGAGACCTATTTTATGTTTTGAAATAAACATACTTCATAAATCCATGGGTCGGTGTGTACTGTAACAGACTACTGCAGACAAACAGTTAAATCTATTATTATTCAAAACACATGGGAAACTGCTGACTGTACTGCCATATAGTATATGCTAGCAATCCTAAAAAATAGAAATTGCACAACCTAGACCACGTTATTATACAGAACTTTAAAATTCCATCTTCCTAATGCCAGTATCCTATCTCCAAAGAAATTATTGGACCTGGAGAGCAAAGGTAAACAATTTCTGGAGTCTATTATATGGTGTTACCAGGTCCAGAAATACAATGTGGTGAATAATATACTAAGTAATTGATTCTTAAAATTGATTTTTCAGGGCGGTTCCAGTTGTGGCCTAGTGGGTTATGAACCCGACTAGTATCCATGAGGTTGTGGGTTCTATCCCTGGTCACACTCAGTGGGTTAAGGAGCCAGCACTGCAGTGAGCTGGGATGTAGGTCGTAGATGCACTTAGATCCCACATTGCTGTGGCTGTGGCATAGGCCAGCAGCTGCAGCTCCAATTTGACCCCTAGCCAGGGAACTTTCCATATGCTGCAGGTGTAGCCCCCCAAAAAAAGACCATTAAAAAAAGATTTTTCATTCTGAAGTCCAGCATATCCCTAGCAGGAAGTAATAGGACAACATTTTCAAACGTGATTTCCTTTATGACACTTGAGATTTCAGACTTTAAATGGAATGTTATGCTTTCTTCTCGTGAATCATGCTCCTACATTTAACGGGCTGCTAAAATTTGAAATCAAAAGGAATTTTCCCTTAGAACACTTTAGAATAGACATGGGGCTGCTCTTGGGATCAGTGACATTACACTGATTAACATTAGTGAAGAATAAAATAAATCTGAGAGGATGGACATTTTGATTTGTCCTTTCATTTCCAGCTTGGTATTTCACCCTAAGCCTTGGCATATGGAATATCATTTCATCTTGAAGTTCCTCTGTGGCTGAATGATTTTTAACTGAGTTATATCCTCCTTGGTACAGGAAAATGGATTGTCATGTGCTGGTAGAAACTAGCAGTTATGCCATGAGGACTTGTAATGCATGCTGAGGCTGTGTAAAGATTGCAAAATATGACAATAGGAAAGGTAGTAAAAGGAACTGGAAATTTCATTATAGTTTGCAACCTTTTATCTTAGTCCAGACTGAACTGTGAAGTGTTTTTGAAAACTAAACTCCTTGGGGGGAAAAATAATAAAATTACTAAGAATAAAATTTAGAGTCTTCAAAATAAAGTTTTGTCCAGAAAATGATTTGTGAAAATAAAGAAAAATGAATTATCTGACTTGAAATCATTATGATACTAAAGCATGAACAAATACACAACAAAATTTCAGATTGATCAGGAACTCACGGGATATTCATTCTACTGCTTCTCTGCTCTTAGAAGCACTAACAGAGAAAATAAATTTGCAAATGAATGTTTACAAGTATATAAAAATCGGGTAGGATAAAATTTTCATGTTAATGATTGGTCTTGTGCGCCTCTAAGTGCACCTTGGAAGCAAAACATACATACCTGTTTTACCAATTACAAAAAAAAAAAATCCAAGACTCAAAATCTACAAAGCAATGAAAGTAACACTTATTTTTCAAAGAAAGTCATTTAGTCCCCAGAATATGTCTCTTGCTAGCAATATAAAAGATGCATGCCATTTTCCCCTGATTTCATAACAAAAGAAAGCAAACTTATCCTGAATCTTTCTTAACAGGTTAATCCTCATGTTTACATCGACTTGATATTTTACGATTTCTTTGAGTGCAGGAAAACCACGGCTTGAGAAGCTTCATGGTGTTCTTATCAAATTCCTAGTAAGACTTAACCTGTTTGATCTCTGCACATGTGCACACAGGTGGATACTTCGAACCAATAAATCCAAGCAGATTAGCCTTCGAAAATTGGCTTAAGAGCAGTTTGTGTGGTTTAAATTATGCAATTTTACCTAAATTCATCAGGGGAAAAAAAAAAATCAATGGCTTATTTAATGCACCTGATTTTGTTTCCTGTTAGTTGCTCACAGTCTGAGGTCCCCGGTGATCCACGAAGGAGCCTGGAACAAAAAAGCAATTGCTAGACTGAAAGATAGCTCAATACATTGACTTTTACACAGGTGAGTTATAGTGAACAATAAAAAGGGACATACTGCTTTGTCTATTTCCATTATTTCCTATTCAAAATGTATATAACCCCGATGACTGCTTGATGGGATGAAGTAAATAATCATAAATCTGGGTTAATTTTACTATCAGATTTCTATTATATCTCAAAAGGAAAGCATTTAAATCTTTACCGGTTTGAAACCTTCCAATGAACACCCATAGGAAATCTGTTCTCAAAGACCAATAAAGTACGCCTTTTATTTTTGCATCTCATTATGAAGAGCAATATAAGAACAGCAGTCACTAAATTTTGGTTCAAATGAAACCAGACCTGCCTTGTAGGATCTCTTGGTATCTCTTTCGGTTTGATTTGTAAAAGGAAAAGCCCTTTGCCCGGGCAAGTCTTCGGAGTATTCTTCCTCCGGTTAGATCATTTACTTATTAAACAATCACAAACCCACATTTTCTCAGTGACACATAGTGCTTTACTGTTGTTATTTTTAAGTCTCAAATTTGAATTTTTTTCTATGGATACGATTTCTCATTATTTTAGCCATGGCTCTGTCTCAAGATCCTTCCAGTACAGTCCTTACTCAGACTAAGTTCCTTAAAACTATCGCAGAGAATAGATTCTAAGAAAATAAACTTAATAAACTGAGAAAAGAAAGGAATTAACTACATTCCATTTCAGATTGTGACAGGCAGTGTGAAAGGAATTCCCCCCTGACAAATGTATATTTTCCTTATCTGTTCTGCACTTGTTCAATCCACTAATACCAATAAATAGAAAGCATGTGGTTATAAATCTATTACCTTCAGTATATTTTTATTGTGGATGAATCTTTAATGTAACCAAAACATCAGAGTTTTGTAAAGTCAGATTTGACTATACATACAGAATGCGGTTGTTAGGAAACTTTAAACATTTCTGAGCATTTTTTAAAGTAAAATTATTAGAACTCTTGGGAATATAGTACTGTTTTTAAAACCGAGAAAATAACTTTAGAGGGTTTCTTTCTGAAATAACAGTAAAAGAACAATATCATTAAGGTCCTCTGCTTTGTTTCCATTTCAGCTGGGATGAAAAGTAATTTTAACATTTGATGTCCTGGTGGATTTCCTACTTATGAATAGTAAAAATCATGTAAATTGTTCTGTTTAATCTTTCTGTTTGGACCACCAGGAATCTGAGAAAACATTACCGCTCATCTTTAACAATATTTAAGATTATCATGGCAGGTGTGTCTGTATGGCCTACATGGCTGTACTCCTTTTTTTTTTTTTTTAATGGCCACATCGGCAGGATATGGAGGTTCCCAGGCTAGGAGTCGAATCGGAGCTTCAGCCGCCAGCCTTCGCCACAGCCACAGCAATGCCAGACCCGAGCCGCATCTGCGACTTATACCACAGCTCACAACAACACTGGATGTTTAACCCACTGAGCAAGGCCAGGGATCGAATCCGTTACCTCATGGTTCCTAGTCGGATTCGTTAACCACTGCGCCACGACAGGAACTCCTGGCTGTGCTCTTGCTATATTTTTCTTGGAATCTGATCTTTCTCTTTTGCATTTGCAAATCTCCCTCTTCCCCCTCTCCACCATCCTCATGATCCCATGTCAGATACCCAGAGATTAATTATGATTGCCTGCTCTCCGGTATCCTTGGTGCTCCTATCATAATCTGGCCAGAGCTCTGAGTTGCCATGTAAATGTGGTATGTAATGGATCTGTTTATGTTCCTGTGTCTCTCACAATACACTGAGTTCATCGAAGGCAGGGACTATCAACTATAGATCCTTGACTTGATGTCTCTAGCCTCTAACATGTGGATGTCATATAACAGATACTCAAATATATTTTGATTGCATTTGAGTCTTCTATCTTCTATAAAAAGGGGCTAAATTATTCTTAAATATACCTAAAATATGGCATTCTCAGATTATAAAATCCATAGACAGGCTGAAGGAAGAAAAAGAAAACTAAGAAAAGCAAAGTAAATGATCCAGTAAAGTACACCACACAGAGGAGACTTTTCAACTTTTCTGCGTTAGTTGATTTATTTTGACAAAAAGGGTTAGAGCCAGAATTTCATAAAAGCCTTCCCTTTGAGCTGTACCATGTTTTATCAACAAACATAATTTGTTATGACATAAAGTTACTTTCTTCTTCCCAAGCAACTCTTCGGCATCACTTAGACTCTTAATCATTGGCAAGATTAAGATTCTGAGATTAAAATTTAGGAAACTATATTCCAACCAAACCATGAGTATCTACTGTAATACGGTGCTCAAATTCATTGTATCAATAAATCTTTTAAGACTTCTACTATAACATAAAGTAAAAGATCATATCTCTCACAAAAACATGTATATGTTCATATGCATATGTATATTTTATTTACTGTAAAATATAAGGACATAAAAATTGTCACAGGTTGTTAAAACTACAGGAGATTTTTTGCTATGACTTTTAAAATCCCCATTCAATTAATTACATTAAAAATGTGCTATTAGGCATACATGATTTCTGGAGGAACTTACAAGACAACAATAAAATTTACAATATTGGTACTGGGAGAAAATGTGAGAGCTATGACTAAATTGCAGACAGACTAATGAAAGCTTTGCTATCAGCAGTTATTATATTAGGATATAAAGTCACAGGTGGGTGTCTCTGATCATTGGCTATTTCAGGAGGTGAGAAGACCTTTGCCAGGCCTCATTCCATCTCACAGTTGCTAGGAAATAGGTCTTAGTCTGAGGTCTGATATTTGATTTATTCCTAAACGTCTGTTTAATCCTCTAAATCCCTCCTCCAAAGTTTATAAGCTATCTTCTCCTTCTTTCACCATTGTGGAGGTCTTCATTTTAAGAAAGTAAATTTCTATCACAAAAATGATTCAATGCAATAAAGATATGACATAGAGAAGAGAGATTTTCAAAGTTCCAGCTACATTAAGATCACAAAATTAGGTAAGGGACTGAAAGGTCCCCTTCAAATAACTAGCTTATTCCTACCTTGGCAAAGCAGTGATTCTCAAACTTCAGGCATGTGCTGGACAAATTTAAAGAAAAACGTTCTCAGGATTAATTTATATTTTCTCTTAATAAATAAAAGCGAAACAGTGGAATTATTGAAATCTGCATGAAATGTGAATCCAATCCAATTATTGTTGGAATCTATCAAAAAAATAACAATCTGAAATTTGTTTTCAGTTTTTGCAGACATTGAAAAGAATTTCCAGTTTCATCACAAACTTTACCACCAAACCCCTGATGAAAACAAATGCTACATGTCATTTATTATCAATCCGAAGTTCATTTCAGCATGAGCAAGTTTTCTGACCACTGCTTTACTCTTTGTTTTCAGCTTGGAAAACCTCGTGTAATAATGTCTTTTACATATTCAGTCAACTTCTGTTTTCTTATTAGCCCATTAAGAATTAAAAGTACTTCCAACGGTCAATTTTAACCCCCAAGGAAAAGTTAATTTTGTCTCTTCAACTGCAAAAAGAATTCTCTATAAACCAATGGTAAATCCACATGGTCATTGTCATTTTGTGCTGCCTCAAAAGCAGCTGGCATGCAGTCCAACAGAACAAAATTTAGATGCTCTTATTTTAGGCACCAATTTGATTCTAAACACAAGCACAGAAGAAATGGGATTCAGTCATAAAGTGGCCATGAGGATAATGCAAAACATACCTCTGTTAATTTCTTTCAGGTTATCATCACAACCAAAAACATTAAAGTGCTCATAGAGAACTCACCCATCTCAAAGGACACATCCAAAAAAGATCCCCAAATCCCATTTGGAGAAATGCTGAGTCAAATTCCTGCAGACCTTCTTTTTCTGGATTGAAGTTTTCCCTCCCAAATTCATACACTGGAGTCCTACTCCCACTACCTCAAAATATGACCTTATCTGGGGACAGGGTCTTCAGAGAGGTAACTGAGTTAAAACGAGGTCATTCCGGGGGCCCCTAATCCAATATGACTGATGTCCTTATTAAAAAGGAAAGCTCAGACACAGAGACACCACCTAGAAGGACGATGACGTGAACAGACTCAAGGAGAAGACTTTATCTACAAGCCACAGGGAGCTCTGGAACACATCTCTTCCCTCACAGCCCACAGAAGAAACTAGCCTTGCCAATGCCTTGATTTTGAATTTCAGCCTCTAAAACTGAAATGATAAAATTCTCATTGTTGATTAAGCCACTCAGGCTGTGATATGTCATTATAACAGCCCTAGCAAACTAATGTGCAAACCCATAAGCAGGCATGGAAACAGAATTCAGCTATAATGAAGTCATCAAGATTATGCAAAACATGTTATTGTTGATTGATTGATTATCATCAAAACAAAACAAAAAAAATTAAAAATGCATGTGGAGAACACACGGTTAACAAAGAACACCTCTAAGAAAGATCCAAAAATGTTGAGAACCACTGAATTAGAGGATTGAACACTCTTTCCTCATTTCCTAGAGATCTGCTCAAATCATTCTTTGATACTCTTTCTTAGACACCCTTTAAGTCAAGAGGCAGATGTTCTCAACAGGGTCATTGTGGCAAGAACATAAACTAAATAAAATGCCAGATTTTCCTGACTGAATGCAGCAAACAAGACAGTTCAGAGTCACCTGCAACAAAAGGTCATGTAACAATGAAGTTCAAGTGATATTTACTGATGATGTGCAGAGATGTGAGCACAGAGCAGAAACACACTGAGTAATTCCTGGCCAGTAAGGTCCAGCTCAGAGACTCTTCTAGTGGTCTGTAGGAAGATAAATTAAACACCACTTTCTATCAGCAGAATAAAAGGCATTGGATGGATAATCTATGTCTCAGCATTGCAGGAAAAAAAATCCTGGTAACACGACCCACCCACCAAGACAATCTCAGATCTGCTTCAGATTGATAGCATGAATATAACTAGTCGCAAAATATTACCCTCTACCACTTCCAAAACTTTTTAACAAATTTGCAAAGGAATTTCCAATATCAGGGAAATCTGTCTGAAAATCAATTTAGTTAATTTAGAGATTTTTTTTTTTTAATACAGCCACGCTTGTGACATATGGAAATTCCTTAGGAATAAGAGTCAAATTAGAGCTGCAGCTGCAGGCTCATGCCACAGTCACAGCATCGCCAAATCCAAACCACAGCTGAGACCTGTGCTGCAGCTTGTGGCAATGCCAGATCCTTAGCCTACTGAACGAGGTCAAGGACTGAACCTGCATCCTCATGGACACAAGTTGTGTTTTTAACCCACTGAGCCACAACAGGAACTCCTAATTTAGAGATCTTAATAGTTAGAAATATTGTTTTCAAATAGCTGTCATTTGGAAAGTATAAACAATCACCTGTTTTATTAGACATTTCTGTCTTACAGCCTATTAATTTCTCATTATGATGCTATGAGGTCACTGTTATTGTACTTGGTTTGTGGGTGAATAAACTGAGAGGTTAAGTCTTAGAGAGATTCAGTCAACTACGTCAGTTTCCCTATAGATACTAGGAAGATTAAACCACTGTGACATATCTGTGGTCTACCATCCATTATAGAACACATAACTTCATAAGTTATAACATTAGTTCTATCTTCTGCCCATTAAATTTAGGTCAAGTCTTCTTTCACTTTCTAGCTTTTCTTTTCTTTTTTTTTGTCTTTTTTTTTTTTTTTGGCCTTTTATGTAGAGCCGCACCCGCGGCATATGGAGGGAGGTTCCCAGGCTAGGGGTCTAACAGGAGCTGTAGCCGCCGGCCTTCACCACAGCCACAGCAACGTGGGATCCGAGCCACGTCTGCAGCCTTCACCACAGCTCACGGCAACGCCGGATCCTTAACCCACTGAGCGAGGCCAGGGATCGAACCCGCAACCTCATGGTTCTTAGTCGGATTCGTTAACCACTGAGCCACAAAGGGAACTCCCACTTTCTAGCTTTTCATACATAAAGTACAACCTCTGTGTCCTGAACTTCCTCCTTTTGTCCTATTTTTCTGTACATATATGTTTTCTTTCACTCACAAGAGAGCAAAAGCACTCCAGTGCCTCCAACTTATGAAAACACATGCCAACATTTTTAAGGCCTATGTAAGGGAAAAGATAATGAAAAACTTTTAAGGAAACAATTTGTCAAGACTCTTACAAAAGATGCAAATGGACCTCTTAGAAAGCACATGTGACAATACAGTTCCATTGTTTGAAGAACATCACCTGATGAATGCGATAATCACACACACAAAAATAATACAGTGAAAAGTAGGCAATGTGACACGTGAGGGTTGTTCTGTGGCCATGACATATATTTCACCTCACATCAAACACCATGACTACTCCTTTTCAGGTCATGTTCTTTGTGTATGGTCTCATGCAAAGCACGAGAAGTTGATAACTGAGGAAGTTTTCCAGGATTTTTTTTTTAAAGAAAATACATTGGCTTATGAATACTTCTGCTAGAAAGTGGTTTTGAGATCTGAACTGCAGCTCATCACTTTAGTTCACCCATCCTTTTTCCATAGATAAACACAAATTTATCATTTATTTTTATTAAATTTGGAAGAAAACATCAGATGGTAATATGGTGACATTTTGATTGAGATATTTTGTTTGGTCAAATCTAGCTAATAAAAACTTAGTGCTTCACATATTACAGTGCATGAAATAATTTTTTGAAATACATGTATATCTTTCCTTGATTGCCTTAATCTCATAGATGAGAGCTCTATAGGCATTTTGTAGCACTGCTATTTCTAACCCTCCTTAGGTATCTGTTCCTAAAGTCATATACCATTTAAGATACAAGCACTGAACAGTTCATTTCAAAGGGGATCATATCCCGTTTTTCTTTCTTTCTTGGTTGCACCTGTGGCATGGGGAAGTTCCTGGGCCTGGGATCAAATCCATGCCACAGCAGTGACAACATCATATCTGCAACTTGCTAAGCCACAAGGTAGCTCTTCATGTGCCTTTTTCTGGGTTGGGTATTATACAGAAAGTCACTTATAAATCGCTTTTAGTCACACTAACTGCGCTGTAAACTGTACATATATCTGAATGGTGATCTACAGCCACACTCCTGGTTTTACTTATTAGCGAAAAAGGAAAATCTTCAACATTTTCATTCTTATACTGAAGGTATTTATTGTCTGCAAACCTCTTACTAATGCTGTTTTAGCAGCTACAACGATTCAGTTGTCATGAAATTGAATAAAGAGAGTAAAGAAAAACCAGTGACTTTTTTCAGCACAGTGTTTTTACAACTCTGTACATTTCTCTTTAAACTCACTAACCATCAGGATCTTGGCAATAAACTCTTTCATACTCATAAATCAAGGAGAAAAAATCTACAGCATTGTTTTCCTTGTTGCCTACCTCCCACATTTATTAGCCAAGTTACCACCCATGTCAATATGAGTCATGTCTCTTTGGACATATATCTTATAATCATTCACCTCAGGATATACCCAGCTTAGCTAAAGCCATAAGTTCTTTCATAAAACCAGCCACCACCCATTGTCAGTGGTCAAGTAAAAATATATGTCATAGAATTTTAAAATAAGCAGTATTTTCATATAAAAACATAAAAGAATAAAATACTCTGTGGATTTTATAGTTCTGGCTTGAGCCAAAAAAAAAAAAATTGTGGATTAAGTTGTGATGGAGGAAAAAATAAGCAAAAACCTAAACACAGGGTTTCCATCTTTTCCATAGACTCTTACCCAATTCCTGATGGAAATATTCCGATAACATTTAATGAACATTTAATGAGTAAAAAAGATGAACAGATGTCTTACATTTCCTCCCTCAGTTAAAAATACTGTTTGGTTGTTTATGACTTAGTTGATGTTCATTTAAAAACAATAGTGTTTAGCTCCTACTGTCCTAAACCCTACAGATATAAAAGCAGGAAAAGCAGACACAAACGTTGTTTGAGAGTAGACCGATAAGAAAGCAGGCAATTACAGCACCATGTAACAGACCCCAGTAACCCTGGCATGAGGTACCAGGAAACACTTTGCAGTGATAGCGACTTTTAAATCCAGTCTGAATGATAACTAGCAGTTAACCCTATGAGAGGATGAAGGGGTGGAAAGAGAATAGCGTTGTAGAAGAAGGGAAAGGAAAAGAAGGAAGAAAAGAAAGGAGGGGTGAGTGGGGGTCGGAGAGAACAGCATTCTGGGACAGGTTAGCTAGAAAGCAGTTAGTGTCTGCACTTCACTGCTTTGTTTTCCTGCAGCTACAGATTCGTGTCAGTTCCAGGAAGAACTCATCATCTACATGGGCTTAGAATGCCTATGTGCTCTCATTTACTCCTCTTCCACTGATAGAGGTTTACTTGTAATATGTGTTACCCTTCTGAAGGCGAAGTGCAATCTTTAAAATATCCAACATTTTTTTCTTAAAATATCTAATGCCAAAAGCTTTTATTTATTTATTTTTATTTATTTATTTATTTTTTGTCTTTTTGCCTTTATGTAGGGCCGCACCCGTGGCATATGGAGGTTCCCAGGCTAGGGGTCTAACAGGAGCTGTAGCCGCCGGCCTTTGCCACAGCCACAGCAACGCGGGATCCGAGCCGCATCTGCAACCTACACCACAGCTCACGGCAACGCCGGATCCTTAACCCACTGAGCGAGGCCAGGGATCAAACCCGCAACCTCATGGTTCTTAGTCGGATTCGTTAACCACTGAGCCACGAAGGGAACTCCAAATGCCAAAAGCTTTTAAATCTCAGTTCTTTATTTTGCTGAAACATCCATGTGATGAGCTACCTGTCAAAATAAACGTGAGGGAGAACTTTGCCTTTTATCAGAATACTCTTAAATTGAAATAATACTCATTGTTAGAAAATTCTGCCTTTTTACATAATCATTGTACCATGCACAGAGAACTAGAAACAAACTTTATTTCTTAACACGAATACCAGGCTTCCAATAAAAGTATCTGTATTATAGATATTATTTAGATTTACTGCAAAAGCTATATACATGGATTTGGATAAATTTTTAAATGTCTGTATTGTTAAAATAATTTCTAACAATAAATGGCAATTATGTCTGCTATCAGTATGAGTATTTAACATCAAAGAATACCTGTAAAATTATATTGGGTATTTTATGTTAACAGTGTGGGCGTAAGTTTTACAGAAAAAGATTTCAAAAATATTTATTTTAAAAATAAGGACATTATTGGAGTTCCTGTGATAGCTCAGCGATTAGCGAACCCGACTAGAGTCCATGAGGATGTGGGTTCAACTCCTGGTCTCGCTCAGTGAGTTAAGGATCTGGCGTTGCTGTGGCTGTGCCATAGGCCGGCAGCTACAGCTCCGATTGGATCTCTAGCCTGGGAACCTCCATATGTGGCGGGTGCAGCCCTAAAAAGACCAAAGAATAAAAATAAAATAAATAAAAACAAGGACATTCCATAAAATTTGAAAAATATCGATTAGTCACTCAAAAGCCTTTCTGCCTTTGTGGAACAGCTGTTGGCATTCTACCTACTGTGAGGTCTTCACAGACTGGGTGGAAATGAGGTGTGTGGTACAATCAGGCAGATATGCTGCCCACCCTCTTTTGCCTGCCTCTTGCACTGACACCGTACTCTCTTTTTGAAACCCTCTCTCTGGCTTCTGTCCAGGGCTTGATGCCAGGACAGGCAGATTTCTACATGGAACAACTTACAAAGTAAGTCTCAGAGTCCCTCACAACACTTTCATTTGTAGGATGCAGCATCCTAACCTCATGGACATCTGGATTAAGGTTCCTTGGAGATAGCGTGCATTATAACAGGCACACCCTCTCCAGCACCTCCAAAAAGAAAAAGAAGAAAAAGACAGAAAAGAAAAAAAGATGAAAATCTGTCACTGCTGAATACAATGTTGAGTGACTGAATCTTATTTCAAATATTTCTTTTTTGTTTATTTTTAGACTCGCATCCATGGCATAGGGAGGTTCCCAGGCTAGGGGTCCAATCAGAAAGCTATAGCTGCCTGCCTATGCCACAGCCACAACAACGCCAAATCTGAGCCCTGCTGTGACCTACACCACAGCTCACGGCAACACCAGATCCTTAACCCACTGAGTGGGGCCAGGGATTGAACCCACAACCTCATGGTTACTAGTTGGATTTGGTTCTGCTGCGCCAGAGCAGGAACTCCCTTATTTCAAATATTTCTAGCAAATAATTTCACAGTGTTGAATGGCCACTGGCTCATCAAAAAATAAAAATTCAGAAATAATCATGTATATCATAAGGTAGAACTATACTCTGTTGAATCTAGCATTTCCTTATGCCTTAGCACTATTTTCATTTAAATACATTGGTACCTTAGAAAACTATATGTAGAACTACCATATGATCCAGTAATCCCACTCTTAGACATATATTCGGACAAAACTTTCCTTGAAAAAGACATATGCACCTGCATGTTCATTGCAGCACTATTCACAATAGCCAAGACATAGAAACAACCTAAACATCCTCAACAGATGATTGGATTAACAAGATGTGGTATGTATACACAATGGAATACTACTCAGTCATAAAAAAAGAACAAAATAATGCCATTTGTGGCCACGAGGATAGAACTAGAGACTCTCATGAGTGAAATAAGTCAGAAAGAGAAAGACAAATACCATATGATTTCACTTATATCTGGAACCTAATATAGGGCACAATTGAACCTTTCCATAGAAAAGAAAGTCGCAGACATGGAGAACAGACTTGTGGTTGCCAAGAGAGAGGGGAAGGGAGTGGGAGGGACTGGGAATTTGGGGTTAATGCAAACTATTGCCTTTGGAATGGATAAGCAATGAGATACTGCTGTACAGCACTGGGAACTACGTCTAGTCACTTGTAACAGAGCATGATAATGTGAGAAAAAAAGAATGTATACATGTATATGTGACTGAGTTACCTTGCTGTGCATTAGAAAATTGACAGAATACTAAATCAGCTATAATGGAAAAAATAAAAATCATTACTAAAAAAATAAATAAAATAAACACATTGGAATAAACATTTCACCTTTGACATTGAGAGAAATGGGCATTTTTTTTCCTTTGGTATATTTATCATGATTATTTTAATTTCTACTAATTTTTTTAATGATACTCCAAACTCCACAGTTATAGGACAAAAATCAAAAGGTTTTAACAGATAGATATTAATGTGAACATTTTTTAGAGACATTCTCCCTCAATGAATATGGTAAGTATTCTTTAAATGCTGACTGAATGGCACCAAAATGGGGGTACTTTGGAGGAGAGGTATAATTTTTTTTTTTTTTTGTCTAATCTACCTTCAGTCCCAATGCCACATTTTCTTTTTTACATGATCTGTGGACAAACTGCAACTTTCAACCCAACTCCTTCCCAGATCTGTTCCTAGTCTTTATATCATCCTGACACCCCTCTTCGCATCTCTCTGACCCCTAAAAATTTCCAGGACCTTGAAGAGCTAAGTGATTTCCTGATCACTTCTCTACCAAATACACATTAACTTTTTTAGAGTACAATTTGGAAATATCTGTCACAAATTAATATTTTACCACACACGACCTTACTTTAGAAATACAGCACACAAAGGTGTACAAAAGAAAAACTTTGAGTGGTCTTGGAAAGAGTTTAAAATTAGGAAAAAACTCATAAATGCTTTCAATAAGAAATTGGGGAGTTCCCATTGTGGTTCAGTGGTTAACGAACCAGACTAGCATCCATGAGGATACAGGTTCGATCCCTAGCCTCGCTCAGCGGGTTAAGGATCCAGCATTGCCGTGAGCTGTGGTGTAGGTCTCAGACACGGCTCAGATCCACCCTTGTTGTTGCTGTGGCGTAGGCCGGCGGCTACAGCTCTGATTGGACCGTTACCCTGGGAACTTCCATATGCTGCAGGTGCGGCCCTAAAAAATACAAACAAAAAAATGGGTAAATAAATGATGGTGTGGCCATGCAATGATAACTTCAGTTAGAAGCATATGGTGTACCTCTCTGTATTGAGTTTAAAAATACCCATAATAAATTGGTGAGTGAAAAAACTTATAGATCAGGATACAATCTGACTCCACTTACACTGTGAAAAAATTCCAGTACATGCACCAAACTGTGAGTGAAAGTAGATTTTCACTTTCTGCTTATTCACTGTTATATCAACTTTTTTATAAATCAGCCAGTAATTCCTGACATTAAACACTTCTGTTAAACTATAGTGATTATAAAATTTGATACTAGTTCAGCAATAGAAAGAAGTTATAAGTTACACCTGCTCATATATTGGATCATGTAGTGGAATTTATTGTATGATAATGACGGCATTGAAAAATAATACGAAGACAAATGGATTTATTCAGCAAATAGCATAACTGATTACCCACTGGAAAAGCAATTAAACTAAATAACCATTTATTTCCTTATTCTAAAGCAAGCAAGTAATTTTCCAATTCACCAGAAGATGAAACCTAAAAAAGTAAATTTATAAAACTTCTAGACTAAAAAGTAGTAAAATGGAGTTCCTTGTGGTGCAGTGGGGTAAGAAGCCAGCATTGTCCCTGCAGTGGCTGGGATCACTGCCATGGCTTGGGTTCAATCCCTGGCCCAGGAACTTCCAAATGCCCCACAGATGTGGCCATAAATAAATAAATAAATATTCTAAAAGCATGTCACAAAGGGCTTCACATTTACTCGTTAACTATTCTAGTTGTGCCTCATTTTTAGCAATAAATATCATGCAAGTAATATTTTTTAAAAAATAAATGAGGGAGTTCCCGTCGTGGTGCAAAGAAAACGAATCTGAGGTTACGGGTTCGATCCCCGGCCTTACTCAGTGGGTTATGGACCCGGCGTTGCCCCGAGCTGTGGTGTAGGTTGCAGACGCGGCTCAGATCCCCCGTTGCTGTGGCTGTGGTGTAGGCTGGCAGTTATAACTCCGATTAGACCCCTAGCCTGGGAACCTCCATATGCTGTGGGTGCGGCCCTAAAAAGCAAGATAAATGCATGCATACATACATACATACATACATAAAGTTTTTAATGTTCTTAGCTCTCTACCAAGGGCACCACTGCCATTGGACTCACACAAGGACCACACTGGAAACGTGCAACGGCAGCCACAAATGCCCTCCAACTTTGAACTTGGCTACAGTCCTTCAAGAGTCCCGAGTCTCTGGGTGGCATCCTATTGGCTCTCCATATGCCATGTGCTCATGCCATAGAGTCCAGGGTCGAAGAGGAGAGAAACGTCCCCGTTTCAGCTCAACGGTAGGAGGTAAAGTCATACCTCTCATCTACCTTGGAATTACTTCCCAGCTACGAGGTGTAGACATGTTCTAAGCAGCAAAAGTCCACTCTAATCGGATCTTCCCAAACATTAATGGATTGCTTTTGGAGGATGTAGGATGAAAGACGGTTCCCCAAAAGACAGGCGAATGCCCTGATCCCCAGAACCCAGGTATAGTACCTTGCTTGGAAAAGGGCTTTCGATGATGTGAAGTTAAAAATCTCGAAATGAGATGTTCATTCTGAATTCTCTGGTTGATTCCTGAATCTAATGATGAATGAGTATTCTTCGAAGAGACACACAGAGGAAAGGATCATGTGGAAACCAAGGCAGAGGTGGGGGTGACATGGCCACAAGCCAAAGAAACCAGCACCGCCAGAAACTACAAGAGGCAAGGAACGCATTCTCCCTTTGGGTCTCGGTAGAGGCTGCAGCCCTGCCCAACAACTTCAAGTTTCTGGCCTCCAGAATCACGAGAAAGAGACGGCACCGAGATTACAGACTTATCCTGCTGTTTACTGCATCATTTCTGTGCAATTAGGCTTAATAACTAGAAAATTAATATGTGGCCATTGACAGATTACTGAGGATTTTATTTCCAAAGTTGTTTATATGCAAACTTTATCTATGACTTCAACCCTCTCCTGCTTTTCCTTTTATCTCCTTTTTTCTGACACAAAAGGTTGAATCAACTAACATGAAAAAATTAACTGTTCAGATTATGCAGCTGTCATTTCTCATGCTCCTTGGGAATATTTGCTGGAAAAATAAATGGTGTTGGGTTGCTACATTTGTTACCAAATCACTGGAAATTCCCTTACTGCACTTTGAATCATCCTGAGACACACTTATTTTTAGCCATTTTCTTGATGTTGTCATAAGTCAGGGTTTATCTCCACATCCTTGTGACTCAGCTCTCATCTGCATAAATAAATACTGAGAAGCGATGAGAACAAATTTCTCTTGGGCTTGAACAAAAGAACTTAAGCAGGTGACAAGGCATTCTGCACATCTGGAAGTTAAAGTCCGTTGTACTAAATTTGACCTGACTTTATGTTCCTCCACTCGTGCTCCAAACGTGAAAAGGTAGTGACTGCACGGAATTCCTGGGAGGGATTTCTGGGTATTTTTAATAAATATGATCTTTTCTATCTCTATTTAGGATAATATCTGATCGATGGTTCATGGATATACCTTACTGATAGCCGAGCTCGATGTAGTTACACATGTTCTGGAACATCTGCTTGCAGATGTAACCTTACTTTTAGTACATGTGGTCAAGCCTTACAAATATTGGATTTGATGTACAAAATGAATTGTAATCACCCTGGATACCAAAGTGGTGGTGAGAGATCAGAGACGGCTTTGCTTTACTGTAATCTTGCCCACTACCACTCTTAATCCTGTCATCCTCCCATGATCCTCTCATAATATCCTTCCTTCTCTGACCTACTCAAGGAGCTCAGTGTAGACGGAAAGTCAGAGATATACACAAACAAGTGCAACACAGAGAGCGCTGCAGTAAAGTGGAAAACGGGGAAGGAGGAGCTGTTTACATGTTGAGGGCAAAGGGAAGTCCTTCTGAAAAAAGACTAGAGGGACGAGCATCTTATTAAGGGAGCAGGACTTTTAACAAACCATGTAGTGGGAACGTGAGTTTCACGAACCAGAAGTAGAAGAAGCAGAGGCCCAGCCAGGAGAGTGTGTTAAGACAAGCTCTGAAGATACCAGGGCAAGAAAACGACAGGCAACAGGGCCAGGAATCGGAGGCTGGATCAGATTATAAAAATGAAGAAGAGTCATTGAAGGCTTTTACGTACAGAAAGGATTTGCTCTCAGAAAACTTAGATGTTACGGATGCTAAATTGGAGGGAAAAGAGCATCATTCTCTTCACGCAGCCAGTCTGGGACATGCTTTTCCGGCAAGGTGATGGTGAAGGAGAAATTAAATAGGAGTCACCATGAGAAAACCAAGGGGCTCTGCTTAAACCTGAGAGGTGAGGGAGAACAGTAGCAGGTGAGGCCACGAGATGTCACTTCAGAGTTTCTGCTGCTTTGTAATTTCAGACATGATCATTCTAAGGAACTGCAGAGTGCCTACCCTGATGCTAAAATAACGGGGAAGAGTCGAGCTATATACACATACTTCCAAATGCACCACACAACTTGCAACATCATTTGAATTGAATCCAAGTTGTTCAAACTAAAACTCCTAAAAATCAAATGACAGCTTTGTTGCCTTTGCTGTGGTTGGTAAGCACGATAAGCAAACTTTCACCATCTGTTGTTTTCCTAGATTGCTAGAGCAAACTTTAGAACTTACCCTGCTCTGCCATCACGTATGGCTTTATTAATTTTTAGCCCAGAGTAAAGACATTTTATATTGTGTCTATATACGTGAGTGTGTGTGTGAGTGTGCTGGGGATAAGAAGTGTCAGTGTGAGGTTTAAATTCTGCTCTCCCAGGAATGACATAAAATGCAGCTGCTGTTTTCCAGCCTAGCCGGGCTCCCTATTTACTCTAGAGCTGTCTTTTATTTGCATCACTTGACTGAGCCAGTCCTAAGTGCCTTTTATCCCAGGCTGAATGCAGTCTGACCACTTGGCTTTTCACATGTCTGCTTCCTTTCTGCATTCTCCTTTTACAAGGGTGTGCTTTCTCCAGCACATTTCTCTGCCGTTATGTGCCCCTTGTTTCCTGTGGAGAGATGAAAGCCGAGCAGCTTATAATCCTTAATCAAATTCACTGCTCCCAGTTCTGAAATGACTGAGGGAAGTTTGGGGTTTAGTTTCGTTTTCTTCTTATAGCCAGAACCTTTGTGAGACAGTAGGTTTTCTTCCTTACTTGTGACAATGTTTGAAAGAAAAGGGGAGAGAGGTGCAGCTGGCACACGTGGAAAGTTCTAAACCTGCTTCTTGCCAAAAAGAAAACACGAGTTCAAGACGCTTCCTTGGAGAGGGAGGGAGACTACTGTGTGGCAAAATTATGCTCAGAGTACAAAGTCATCTCTTCTCTCCCACAAGGAACCTGTGCCTTCCAGAACAATGCAGCAGCCCTGCTTGGCTACCGACAGGTCTTGGAAATCATGGTTTATATTCTATTGCGCTTGGTAATTTGCAGCCTAGAGGTTGCTTAGTTGGCAGGGAATAGCCACTCAGCTCATTCTCACACTGCCTGTGGACAAACAGAACTGTGTATTCCTTTGAAGATGGATCTGCCCCTTCTTTAAAGGCCCGCCTAGACTCAACGGTATAATGGAAAATAACAATTATTTCAGTTTCTTCTCTAGCCCTTGCTTCTCTAGCCCTTGCTTGTGTAAGGTAGGGTCCTACTTTGGAGGAGTCATTCTCTGAAGCCTTCCCCAGCTCTTTAATGTCCTAGAAGCCTTTTGGAAACAGGGAGAGGGTGGGAGATGCAGGATCGTTTCTCAGCAGAATGCTGCTGGGGGAGTTTTTAGAGCTGCTTGGTTCTAAGGGTCAGACTGAGGAATCCCTCCAGATTCCCCACAGGTGAAGAGGTGGCTTTGAGAGTAGATTCGGAGAGCAAAGCAAGCAGCAGAAGTGCTTTGCCAGTGGCTGGAGAGAGAAGTTCTGGGGTTGGCTTTGTCACTATCTAGCTCCATGACCCAGGACAAGTCACAGAAACTTGAAAGTACTGGCCTGCAGTTTCCTTGAAACTAAAAGCTACACTAAATCAGCAGTTCTCACCTCAGAGAAGTAAAGCACATTATGAGTACCTAGAAGTGTGTGTGTGTGTGTGTGTATTTCGCACTCACGGCACACCATGATTATAAGCATGTTGGAGTTTAGGAGAAAGGAAATCGGGAAGCCAGGAATGAATGTTTCCCAAAAGTTTCTGAGATGCTTTTGATACAAATTATTCTCATCTTCATCCCCACCAATTCCTGATAGAGACTCTCTGGATTAGACCATATCTAAGATCCCCAAAGGGATTTTCTCATTGTGTGGCTCAGCCTGAAAAAAAAAAAAAAATTGGGGGAATGCAAATTAAGACAACAATAACATACCCACTTCCACTTATTAGAGAGTGCCAGATCTGGAACACCGGTAACACCAAACGCTGCTAAGGATTTTAGAGCAACAGCAACCGTCATTCATCGCTGGTGGGAATGCAAAATGGTGCAGCCTGCAGAAGACAGTTGAGCAGTTTCTTACGAAACTAAACATGCTCTCAACACACATTTAAGCCACAGGGCTCCACTGGTGTTTACCCAAAGGAACTGAAAACTTATGTTCACACAAAGACCTGCACGTGGCTGTTTACGGCAGCCTGACTCATGATTTCCAAAACATGGGAGCAACCTAAGCGCCCTTCAGCTGATGAATGGGTAAATAAACCGGTGCGTGCAGACAATGGAAACTGGTACACGCAGCACGATAAGGAAAGGAACCGCCAAGCCATGGAGAGACCTGGAGGAACCTTAAGCACATGTTACTAAGTAAAGGACACCAATCTAGAAAGGCTGTACTGTACGTATACTGTGCGATTCCAGCATCTATGACATTCTGGAAAAGGCAAAACTATGGAGACGGAAAAAGATGGGTGACTGGCGGGGCTCAGGAGGGGAGGGATGACAAGGTGGCACACAGAGGATGTTCAGGTTGGTGAAAATACCCTGTTTGATACTATAAGGAGCGTTGCATGCCATCATGTGTACGTTTGTTTACACCCCTGGAATGTACAACACTAGCTGTATTTCAGTTGTACTAACCGTACGGCAGTGAATCCTAACAAACTGCGGACTTTAGGTACTGATGACGTGTCAGTGTAGGTTCACTGATCACAACAAACGTATCACTCTGGTGAGGGATGTCGATAATGGGGAGGCCATGCATGTGGGGTTTTTTGTGGTCTTAAAAGTGCTCTAAAAATGAAAGCCAATAAAATAAATAGGGTAGCACGATTTAGAAGCATACATGATAACTTGTCTCTAAAGCCAAGTAACCATCATCTTAAGGTGATGCAAATGAGGAAATTTCAGGTCTCAATGTGAAATTTCTATTTTTTTTTCAATCCAAGTGAACTAAAAGAGAAGCACTACACGGGAAAAAGAGGACGAGACTTACCTTGCCATGAAAAAGCTTTTTGTGTATAACACAGAGGGATAACTTTGAGGTGGAAAATTAATGACAGCTCAACTATTAGTGGGACAACTTGTGAGTTTTAGCATTCCATTTTAAAGTGTGTAATTTTAAATTTTAGGGTTTTCCTTATTGTCATACCATGTAATTTAGCAAGAAAATGCACACAGAAACACAAACAATTATCTATTAAAGTATCTTAATGATACCACTCTACAGAAATTTCCCTTTGAAAACATACAATACCCTGCATTAGATTTTTAAATAAGGTAACTTCCCATCTCTCCCTACTTTCACTCTGGTTCGGTTCTGGCCCTAGCCTAAAAACAAGAATGAGAAACCCGTAAGGATAATTTAGATTAGCCCCCTGTGTTATCTATGTGAATTTCTATATTCCTCCTTCTCTTCCCTCATGCCCATGAAACAATCCCTCTTCACGTACTCATAATAGAATTGTAGAGTCAAAAAGGGCTCCCCTTGAAAAGAGAATATCCATATAGACATCCCAATGGGAAACGAATTCACACTGCAAGCCTATCTTTTGTTAAGGACTAGACTAGGCATTAGGAATACAAAGTCAAATAATGTAATAGGAGTTCCCATCGTGGCTCAGTGGTTAACAAATCTGACTAGGAACCATGAGGTTGCAAGTTTGATCCCTGGCCTTGCTCAGTGGGTTAAGGATCCGGCGTTGCCATGAGCTGTGGTGTAGGTTGCAGACGCAGCTCGAATCCCGCATTGCTGTGGCTGTGGCTGTGGTGAAGGCTGGCAGCTACAGCTCCTGTTAGACCCCTAGCCTGGGAACTTCCATATGCCATGGGTGCGGCTCTAGGTAAAGGCAAAAAGACAAAAAAAAAAAAAAGGAAATAATATAATAGCCTTGACTCTGAAGATGTCTGTATTTTAGTAGGAGAAACTGCAAAGTAAATCATCATTTCAGCTACATGATAAGTCTCTTCAGAGGGTAATATGGTAACACCTACGAGAGGCTTCTAAACTAGATGAGAACATAAAGGAGAGCCTCTCTGAAGAAGTTATGCTCTTATTTTTCTTTAACTAATTTTTTTTGGCCCTGTCCGTGGCATGTGGAAGTTCCTGGGTCAGGGATCGAACCCACACCACAGCAGCTACTCAAGCCGCTGCAGTGACAATGATGGATGCTGAACCCGCTGTGCCACAAGAGAACTCCTGCTCATACTTCTGAAGAATGTGTACACCTTAGCTATGTAAGGACGGGAAAAAGAGAAGAAATGACGATGGTTTTAAAGGAAACACCACGTCTCACTTTTCCACACTAAATAGACGTGGGAAAATGGCAAAAATAAAGTTAGGGAAAGAGGCAAGACTCTTCTGAAAGAAATGTGAAAGCTCTGAGTCCTACGCTAAGGAATCTGATCCATAGTCATCAAACTATGGAGAGATGTTGAAGGATTTTTTAACAAGTCAGTGACATGACTGGGCAAGTATTTTACAGCAATTGTTCTGACAATATTCTGAATAATAGCTGCAAAGAGAGGCAAGAATTTTAATTAGGTGGTTAATGCAACAATTCAGGTAAAAAGGTGAAATCCTAACCTAAAGGGATGATGCTAACCTTGAAGCCATCGCAGTGCAATGAAAATTGTTGAAGTAGAATTCAGAAAACCTCATGACTCATTAAGTGCAAGGGGGGTGGGGATAATGTGGGGGTGTCACCCAGGTGTGTGGCATCATCAGTTGGTGAGTAGTGAGTGATATTACTAATTGATTGAATTGGGAATTTAGAAAGCAACCAATTTTCTGAAAAATGTCTTTAAAAATGTTAGATTTGAGCTTTCAGTAAGACATAAATAGAGGGATTCTCGAGATAATTGGATGTATAGATTGGAGGCTTTTTGAAAATCAGAATTTGCAATTTCATATGAATATATATATCCATATATGTATACTGATATACATTGATATATACATATGCACGCACATTTATATATCATACATATCATATGTATATGATATATATTTATATATCATATATTTGCATAACTGGATATATATATGAATAACATATTCAGCAAAAATTTGGGAAGAGAATACACTTTAAGTTTAACAGGAGTTATGATAGATTTAAAGACAGTATTTCCTTTTTCCTTCACATATATATTTTTTCCAATCGTGTAATGAAGACGTTTTACTTCTTTTGTGGATAAACTTCCTTTTAATAATAAAATATAAATAAATAACAAAAAAAGAAATGTGAGTATGGTCAAACGTGTCATAGAGCAGCAGCGTAAACTTAAGGGAAAAAACTGTCTATCGGTTTGACAACATAGAAATCATTTGGGGATTTTACTAGAAGTCCCTTTCCCTGGGTAGATTTGTAAATGAGCTCAGAGCAAGTAGAGTAAGTGCAGGCAATGCTTTCAAACAGCTTGACTGCAAAAGGAAGCAGAAATACGGACGGCGGTCTGGAAAAGAGATGAGTGAGCATAAGAAAGATACTAGTTCAAAGGAATGTCTAAAGCAGGATCACCTCAGTGTGTTTAAAGCTAACAGAAAAGCTGAGACAGAATCAAAAGTACAAAACAGAGAAGCTGTGAGTATTGGAGCCACACCTCTGAAGAGAGAGGAGAACACTGAATTCAGACATCAGGTGAAGGAATAGCCTTAGACTAACAAAGACTTTACCTAAAACAAGAGGAAAGAAGGAAAGGATGGGAAGACATAGAAACAAAAATCACACACACGTATTAGCTTCAACTCTTCTCTGAATCTCATGTAGATAAGAGTAAAGCTATTAATATATAAAACTACAAAAATCCAAAAGGAATGTACACATCCATTATATAATTTTGAAACTGAAAAGCAGATGAATCATGGAAGCTAATTCAGCAGACCTGAGAAAGTTGGCAGTGGAAAAGCTAAGAAGCAACTCAGTGCACGTCTCCCATTTGCAGGAGAGTCGGGATGGGGGAATCATCTTGCAGAAGGCTGAGGAATCTGGGGTGTCTCTCCAGGCAAGAGTTTAGGAGAGTCTTCCCAGGGGAATCTGGCCCAGTTACAAGAAAAAAATACACACACACACACACACACACACACACACACACACACTGACATTGGAGTCTCAGAGAAAACAGCCAGCAAACCCACCCTACAGTGAAGCCCCCTACTGAATTCCACCAACAGCATAGAGTTACCCAAAAAAGACAACTGAGACACAATCTTGAACTTTAATATCAATCAAAATGGAAAACCCAGTAGAAAGATTATAAGATTGGGTGAAGAAATCTAAAAGCATAGAGAAAACAGGAAAAAGAGAGACAGTAAGAAAATTGGAGAACTCTTCAAGTGAGCCAATATCCATAACATAAGAGTTCCAGAAAGACAAAAGGAAAGAAGAAAGAAATGGAGAAAACCATTGAGTAAGACAGGAAAGTTTCCTCAGAACTGAAGGATATGAGTTTCCAGATCAGAAAACCCCAGCAAGCGCCAAATTCAATGGATGAAAAGAGAACCACACCAGTCAATTTTGTTGGTAAATTTAAAGAGGTGGGGTGAAGAGGGCAAGGACGAGGGACTGGCTTTTCCACAGAGCAAGTTTTGGAAAAGCAGGGTCTGCATACGAGGGATTAGGGATTTGAATGGTTTTGGCCTTCTCGACAGCGATGCTGGAAACTCCTTTCGGTTCCATGTCTTTTCATGGAAAATGGCTTCAAAAATTCTGAGGAAAAATAATTTCCAGCCAAGAATTCTAAACCTGGCCAAACAATTAAGTAAGGGCGAGAATAACAACATTTTCAGACTTGCGAGATCTCAAAAAATGACAGCTGCAAGGCAGGCATAATCATCAACAGGCCAGCCTGGAGCAGGTCAGAGGCTCCAGAAAGAGACTTTTCCAAGAAGAGGAAATTACCATTACGGCTTGAAGGGATTGAGGGGAGATTTACACCACTGGGAAGAGGGCAGGGAAAACCAAGCAGATTAGTATTAATCCAAGAGACACAAAAAGACCTGTGTTTAACTGCCTCCTTCCCATCCCTCTGCTGAGGAAGGAATTTCCAGCCTAGGGTTATGAGATGGCCGAACACATGACACCTGACACTGAGCAGAAGAGATCACAGCAGTTGATTAATAACGAATACAGCCCAGGGAGGAGGACTCCAGGCAGGCCCGCACAGAGACTGCTCTCGGGAACAGAGGCACCCAGCAGGAACCGTGGGAGGCAGGCTTTGTGGTTCCAAGAGATTCAGGAGACCCCCGGTTCCTGGGAAAGGATGGGATTGGCTTGTGGGAATAATGCCACGTGTTAGCAGGGAACTGAAGTTCATTACAGAGACAGGCAGGAATGAACCTGGTCCCCTTGATAAGGAGAGCTGCTTGGCTATGGGATGTTATCCAGGGGAGCAGAACAGGAAAGGCAAACCTGTAGTTAGAGCATTTGACGCACGCCTGCTTTCTCCAGATGTCAAGACAGCACGTGATAGTGAGCCGTCATCTGAGGCTTTACACCACAGTGTTCAGGAAAGAAAAAATAAATATACCTATGGCTTAGCTGTGATCAGCATTTATATTTTATAATAGACCAACAAATGTAACAATAAGGAAATGAGAAAGAAAATGTCGTACATATGTTGAGAGGAGGAGGTCGTGCTATATAAAATAGCTAAAACTCATCTTGCATGGTAGGAAGTCGATAGAATGTGTCAATAGAATGTGACAGATCAGTAAGTGGCAACATATGCATAATATTTTGAAATATGGTTATAAGTTCCCCAAGAATCTACTAAAAGGGGTTGCTTCCGGAAAGGAGGAAATGACAGATAAGAAAGCCAGGGACTGACTGCTGTTTTATCATACTTGTCTCTTTGAATTATGCACATAAATAACTCTGAGAAAAAAAAATTTAAACCTACTTTTTAAAAATTAATGAAGATAGGATTCCCTGTCGTGGCTCGGTGGTAACAGACCCAACTAGTATCCATGAGGATGCAGGTTCGATCCCTGGCCTCGCTCTGTGGGTTAAGGACCCGGCATTGCCATGAGCTGCAGTGCAGGTCAAAGATGCTGCTTGGATCTGGCAGTGCTGTGGCTGCGGTGTAGGCTCCAGCTCTGATTTGACCTCTAGCCTGGGAACCTCCATATGCCGCAGACTGGGCCCTAAAAAAAAGCAAAAAAAATAATGAAGATAAATTTGTTGTTTACAAGACAAAAACCTGAAGGATTTATTTGATGCTGAAATGTTGGTGCGGAAGATAATACAAGGGATTTGGAGCACGGCTGTCATAGGCCCTCTTGGGTGGGCTACCCAAACCCTCTTAACCCCTGCTGCTTCAGCGCTAAACTGGAGCAATAAGAACCGTATCTACCTTACGAGGAGCTGGTGACGATTAGTTGAGGTGATGCAAACAAGGGCCGGGCACGGGGCCCAGCACCCAGTAATGCGCAGTCAGCTGATGCTAGCGATTATCCGATTATTTGTAAGGATAACTGATTTTCTCAGAGGAGTAGAAACCAAAGTCCTGCTGAAAGGGATGAGTGAGGTAGTGAGGTCTGGAGTTTGAGATGAAAACCGCGAAAAGTCGCTAGGGAATGGGACAAAGAGTGAAAATAACTGCTGGGTGAAACGGAGGGCCCGGCTGAGGTGAGACCAAGAATGTGCAGCCAAACACACTCCGGCCCTCTGGGGCTCAGAGAAATCCAGGGCCTGCATTGACTGGAGGCTGCGGTTTTGTGGAGCAAAGAGGGCAGGAGACTTAAAAAGTAGAGGCAAGGGAGAGTAATTGAAATGATGGACGGCAGACCTCAGGCTCGAAATGGAACCTGGTGAAAGTAGAAGTTAACCTGATCGATGGAGCCTGGAGGGTTTTCTGCAGCCAAGGAGGATCATGGGGAGTAAAAAGTCGGGGTGGACTCGATTAAAAGACGTTTTCCTACTTCAGAGACAAGATCGGAGGGGCCCTTAAGGGGGGGGGAGTGTTAGTTTTCACGGTGCCGTGATATGGAATTTAACAAGAGACATGGGGAAAAGTTCATCCTCTTATATCCTCGCAAAAACCTTAGAAAGGAAGGAGGGAAGGCAGAGGAAAGAGGAAAATAACTGACACTTGTTGAACATCTAACAGGTATCTGGATTGATTGCGTTAGGCCTGTTACATATTAATTTTATCTTTCACAACAGTCTTATGAGGCAAATAATAACATTCCCATTTTATAAGTGAGGAAACTGTAGCACAGAGAAACTGAACAACTCGCTCCAGTTAGGATATAAGCTTCACAGCACCCAGCTGTGAAGACGGGCTATTGGGACAGTGACCAGCTGTGGGAACTGGGGCAAGACATTTTTCCTCAAAATGAGTGGGTTGGACAAGATATTCTTTAATACACTTCCAGAAATAATACCCTAAATAACCATGCCCATGCACATCATTCTCCTCATTTGCCGGGCGGCAGTAACGAAATCTGCTTTATCTGTCTCGGAGAGTTGTTAAGAAGATCAAATAAGATCACATATGTGAAGGTAAAGACACGCTACATGGATGACAGTTTAAAATACTGAGAAATACAGGGGGAAAAATCAAAGTCATGAGAAAGAAAAATGGGGAGACAGACTCAAATAATATGCAGTGAACACTGACTCCCCCACTTCAAGTCGGAGACCTGGGGGAAACTATCTGATTTCTCTGTCCTTCAGTTTTCTTATCTGGAAAACAGGGATTAAAAATCGGACTGCTTCATAAGCTGTGAGCTAAGTGAACTGATTTATAAAAAGCATTTTTAAGAAGTCCCTGGCACAATGGGAATGCTAAAAAAATTAACTCATCACTACTACTGTTGTTTTCCAGGTGTGCCATTTTCGTATAGTATTATTATATAAATATATTAATATATAATATATAATGTATTCTATAATATATACTAAGAAATATAAATATCTATTACATTATTTATGTATTATATCATACAAAAATTCCACACCTGGAAAATATATAATATACAAAAATTATAATATATAAATACTCTGAAATTATATGTAAAAATTATATATATATATACACACACACATCCATACATATAAAGAGGATAGACTCCCCAAAGATTAGGAAAAAATTCAAAGGGGAAGTATCAGGAGTCTCAAATGGGAATAAAGCCTGAGATTGGAAAAAAATATGAGAAATAAAGACATGGTTTTCTGCCAACAGGACTAACAAGCAGAAATAATGGGCAGTCCCACGTACATATGATCTGTGGAGCTCCATGAAACCTGTCTGCTAGGCTGCCCGCCTTACTTCAGTCTTAACAAGCTATTTACTGATTCTAGAGCAGCCAGGTGCACTAGTGATTGTGTTAGATGCTGGAGAATAAAAGATAAATAAGACGGGTCCCTGCTCTTAGGCCTTTTTTTTTTCTTTCTAGGGCCACATGTGAGGCATATGGAAGTTCCCAGCCTAGGAGTCCAATCCGAGCTGCAGTCAGCCTAAACCAGAGACACGGCAACGCCAGATCCTTAACCCACTGAACGAGGCCAGGGATCGAACCTGTGTCCTCATGGATACTAGCCAGATTCACTTCTGCTGAGCCACAATGGGAACTCTCTTAGGGACTTATTAGTGAAATAATCAATTATTTAAGCATATTGATCCAATACAGCATGAAAACTGTGATTTTTTTAAAAGGGAGATAGAAATCATTGCTCACGTACGTGGAATGCTTACTATGAGCCAGGAACTATGCAAGTGCTTTACGCGTATTATCTTATTTAATCGACCCAGGAAAGGCCAGGGTTCCAGCTCCAGAGGTGTCGTTAATCGTCCTGCCCTGACTGAAAGGACAGAGTCGGGGGTGGCTGCTGTAACTGAACTGGGAACGGCCTGAACTAGGAGGACGGTGGAGAGAAGGAAGAAGAGATGGATTCAAGTTATATCCATGGGATTAAAATGTACAGGTCTTGGCAACTCTTTGGGTGCAGTAGGTGAGGAGAGAATAGGATCAAAGAAAACTTCCCGATAACTCTGAACGGTCTTTGTCCAGGGACGCGATTCTAGAAGGCACAGCACATAAACATCTTTAAAAGCTTAAGCTTATTTTCAGAATCTCTCATACAGCAGAGACTGATGAATTCCTACTTAATAGCCATTAAGCATCTTCTTAAGTAAGAGTATCCGTACATTAGTAGGTGCAATCAAATTTTCCAGCCCCCTTTCCCAGTAGGGATAGCCAATGAGATACCAGCAAAATCCGTCCAATGCAGCTATAGGAAAGTTCCTTTGTTCCTCTCCCTTCTTTCCTAAACAAAACATGGGTACAACGGCTGGGGCTTTAGCAGCTTGTTCTGTGGATAAGGTTGAGGATGAGCACTAAGAGCTAAGGATGGGGAAATTAAAATAGAACAACTGTAAAGTTGTCATGGTACCACTGCACCAGCCCCGGGTCACATGTCTGGCTCTGCCTGGAGTGAAAGTGAGCCTCTTTCCTTTCTAAGCTATGGTTCTTTCAGATTTCTATTACTAGCAACAACTATTCTTTTTGTGTGTGTGTGTGCCTTTTTGTCTTTTTAGGGCCGCACCCACAGCATATAGAGGTTCCCAGGCTAACGGTCTGATCAGAGCTGTAGCCGCCGGCCTACACCACAGCCACAGCAATGCAGGATCTGAGCCGCATCTGCAACCTACACCACAGCTCACGGCAACGCCGGATCCTTAACCCACTGAGCGAAGCCAGGGATCAAACCCTTGTCCTCATGGCTACTAGCTGGGTTCGTTTCGTTAACATCTGAGCCACAACGGGAACTCCTGGATGGCCGTTTGAAAAGTCACATAGCTGGTTCTTAAATTTGTAACAGACTGAATATTTAACTACCATGGGTATTTGTCAAAGATCATACATTTTGATACAGCTATAACCTGCTAGTCCCATAATTCAGTTTTAGGACTCCATTTCAATAAATAACTTGTACTATTTAAAAACATATCCTTTCAATTGGTTAAGAATATTTTCACATCCTTTACTAAAACCACTTTTATTGTTACGGAGGAAGTACACCCATGTGTGAAACACGTGACTTTACCTGTTTTTCACATGTAATGTGCATTATAAACACTAAATCTGGAGTTCCCGTCGTGGCGCAGTGGTTAACGAATGTGACTAGGAACCATGAGGTTGAGGGTTCCATCCCTGGCCTTGCTCAGTGGGTTAACGATCTGGCGTTGCCGTGAGCTGTGGTGTAGGTCGCAGATGTGGCATTGGATCCTGCGTTGCTGTGGCTGTGGCGTAGGCCAGTGGCTACAGCTCCAATTCAACCCCCTAGCCTGGGAACCTCCACGTGCCGCGGGTGCGGCCCTAAAATGACAAAAGGCAAAAAAAAAAAAAAAAAAAAAACTAAATCTATCAGGTGCTTGCTGCTTAATGCGGTAACCAGGTATTTGTTCTGTTGATGATTATTTTGATGGCTGAAATCCTTTGCTTTGAGAATCTGATGGAATATTTGTTTATTGACCCAGAGTCTTATTTGTGTATGTTTTTGATTTCTTTTCGTAAGAGAACTAGAGCTATGTCCAAGATGCTTGACACTGAATGACTCTAGGAAATCAGACAAATTATCCATCTGATAACTGATACCCATCTGTGACACTGGGCTTGTTCATACACAGCACTGTGTGTAAGGTCACTGTAAATTCTACTGGCTCCAAGATGCATGGAATGTTTATTGAAGGCCTCGCAATTATGTTCCAACAACTGTGTCTAGTTTTAAGGATTCATTTTCAAACACTCAGATCTTTGATCATTCTCATGGCGTTCCACATCTCTGAAGAGTGCCAGATTCATAAGAGAACAGGGGAAGTGTGTCTAGAGGCATACTCTAAAAAAATAGTGGAAGAGAGCCCGGAAACAATGTCCTTTTCCTGCTGCTCTGTCATCAGGAGCACCACAAACTTGTAAGAGGAATTGAAAAATTGACTGGATACCTTAGAAACTCAAAAAGCCAGGAAGGAAGGCTGGCTTGTCCAATGGGACTTTTCCCTTCCATCCAGAGAGCCTTTCTAGCTTTTCCTTGTCTGTTACACAAAGGCCCTCAGCTCTTCCTCAAACGTATACTCTACATATAGAAGAAAATTGCTTCCCCCTTTAGAATTTCACCCTTTTTATGTTGTAAATCACAGTGACTGAAGAGGAGTCCTGATCCTCTTTGCAAGCTGGGACTAGACGGTATCAGGAAGTGGTTCATCACATTCTTTTCCTGTCATTAGAGTCAATTATCATGTATATTTATGCATTCCTTTGCATGAAAGTGCAGTTTGGGTCTGAAAAGAGCCTGCACAAAAGGGCATTTTTAATTAGACGGCCTAGGTCTCCTGACTCATAAATGGCTAAATAAAATTATATATACCTCTAGCGGACAAGCTCACAAAATCGAGTTTCTAACGCTCAGCACCGCTTCCCTAATAGAGCTGATGAGCAGTCAGCTGCGGTCCCTTCGACCTCACACATCACCCGCCAAACATCCAGCTGAGCTCAGATCCCACAGATTATTACTGGTAATGATGTTTAAAGCAAAAATTGTTTGAGCACAGCACCCGGAGCTTCTAATTTGGCAGTTAGAGCAATCTTGTTGTGACTTGTAAACTTTGCACTTAATTTGCTGGGTATTTAATATAAAAATGAGGTGTAGGGCTGAATGCCATGTTGCAGATTTAATGCCTTAAATTGTGTCCGGTCTATGATCCAAAATGAGCATTCCTACATTTCCAGCCAAAAGGAAAAGAAAAGAAAAGAAGAGAAAAAAAGTGCTCTTCTCTTGAACCTAGGTGAAGAACTCTTTGGCAGATTTGAAAGTCTATACAGTGTAATGGGAGGGTTGTTTGTGTTTTTTTTTTTTTTTAATTTTAAAATAAATAGGAATCTTCTGAGAGAGAACTCAAGCACTAATATTGAAAGAGAAAAGGCCCACCTCTTGCCCTGGCAGCAGGAGTGAGGTACCGAATAGTCCATCCACACAACGAGGGCACTGCCAATCAGAGAGACCCACTTCCTTCAAAGCAGCAGCTAATGGCAAGAAGGAACCGGAGCCACGCGGGAAGCAGACAAGATTGTCAGGGGGCCAGCAGTTGCTGCAGCTACATCTGCTTTCAAAGGCAGCGGTTTTGCAGTGCCCTGGGATGGAGATATTACCAGTGTGAGCCACAAGTATCTGTGTCCAGCGGTGGCAGTGGTGAGGTTTTCGCTAGTGGGAAGAGAAACTTCTCTGCCAAGTTAGGGTCCAACTCGAGAGACTTGTGAATTAAGTGACAAGAGACAGATTAACAGGAGAAAAACGGACTACCCTTAGATGCGGGAGTACCCTGGTAAAGGTTTATATACAGACTTGATAAAGGGGAAGAGGCCCTTAGGACATCAATTATAAATCTTATAGGCAATTTGGACCATCTAGAATAGCGAGTAAAATGACTCCAACTGATTCACACAAACTCCAAAGTTTACCTAATTTTATAAGTAAAAAAACATTTAGCTTGTTACTTAGTTTCTGCTCATGGATTACCCGATAATTCTTTCTCAAAAGTTCACCTGCTGCTATTTCTTTGCATCTCACAAACTGTACTCATGGATGCTGCGTGGGAATGTGTTTAATTTCCTGCTTGACTGTCAGCCCACCGCTCCAGGGCTCCTTAGAAAATTTTCTTGCATCTATTTTCTCACTGTCCAGACCAAGAGAATTGAACACAGGAGTCAGATTTCAATATTGAAGACTCACACCGGTCATTATTGGTTAGCTTGCCTTTCTGTTTTATCTAGACAGCGGCTTATCGGTCGTATTAATAGAATGTTTTAGAATTTTTGGAAGTGGATTTGACTTTTATTGTCAGTTTTAGGTCAGAGATTTATAGATTATTGTTTCGTAGACTTAGCTCCAGGTTGACTGACTGTATTGTTGTTCAAGAATCTTGATGGTTCTGCTGGACTATGATTAATATGATTACCGTAATTTTTCAGTGGACGGAGAGTGTGTTGTATGGCAGCAGAATGGAGACAAGTGTGTTAACATCAACAATTGTAAACTGGTTCTCCTATTGTGGTCTTCATGCCTCGGTACTGTGCTGACTTTGCGAAACGGCACAGTCTCTCTCGCAGAGTTCTCTAAATGTGTTCCCTCGGTGTCTAAACGTGGCCCACACCGTCCTCGGAAAGACGGTGTTGAGAACATCTGACAAGGCTCCTTTGTGTGAGAAGAGCTTCTTGCAGGGATAGTGGGAGTACAGTCTGAAATGGGCTACCGGGTTTCTAATTGCATCCTTGCATAATTTGCCTGAATAGACCGAAAAAGCTTTTAACGTGTTTGAGAAGTGTCTAAAATATCACTAAAGTTCAGACCTGCAGAATCTGTGCTCAGTCTTGCAGCCGGTCTCTTCCTGCTACATGCAGTTTTGAAATCTATCCAAGAGCATCCCTTCAGGCCTTGCGAGTAGTCTACGCTCCGCTGTGGGCAGGAGGATGGAAGTCAGGCCGATTACAGCTGCTCTGTCATGCCATCAGCTTGTCGACCAGATCGGCCAACTGCCTGGAATTCCAGCAGAAACTGGAAGTGTGCATCTAACAGGAATTAGCTTGAGCAAAGAGACTTCTTGGTAAAATGCCTAGAATTGTTGATGCCATGATATTTGCCTTTTTTGTTGAAAGCAGATGTTCACCACGGCACTCTTCACAAAAGCAGCCAAGCCAGCTTGCCTGACACCATTTTATAGCATAATCTTTGTGGTTTCACTCTCTTGGCATATGAGTCCTGATTTCTATAGCAAATAACTTTCCCCATCTACTCATCATTACTCTTTTGTCTCTTCCTGAGAAATGCATTTATCTTTTTTATTTTCCAAGTCATGTGTATGCTTTCCCCATATAGCTTTCCTTAGCCACATAAACTATGCAATTGATTGTGTAATTATTGTGAGCCTCATTTATACTCCTCAAGCAATTTATATTTTCTTGGCTTATCTAGTGAAATTTTATGAGTTACTTCTTTAAGAAAAATGTTCAATTCTTCAATGTTTTCTTTGACTTCTAGTTGAATATATCACAGTCTTGAATATACAAAACTGTCTAATATTATGGTCCTTGAGAAATCGCAATGGTTCTTTACTAAGCAAAATATTTTAGGCCAACTCTAGATTTATGTTATCTTTGTACAAATATCTGAGTGTCTTCTTTAATAATTCATAAAACAGAAGACACAGACCTAGAGTTTAGAAATTCTCTAAATAATGATTTTCAAATTAGAGTCCTAAAAGTTCAAGGAATTCTGCAGAATTTTCACTGGGAACAAAAGGAATTATAAGAACAAGGCTCAGACTCCCTACCACTCACACACACACACACACACACACACACACACCACTCATACACATGCACCCCCAGTTCAAATAGAGCAGACCTGCTGTGTTGGACTTCTGCCTATAGCATCTATATAAAAGGCTCCCCTGCTATAAAAATGCCAGCATAAAAGTTCTGATTATTGGAGTATAATTTCTCCATTATTCTGAAAAGATAAAAAAATGGGACCAGATGGCTTAAGCAGTTTAACCAAGGCACTGTTTTCTTGTCTACTGGTCAACTAACTTCTCTATTCACTTTATTTTCTTTTTGTGTTCTTCTTATTTGTTTATGAAATATATGATGTTTAAAGTTTTCCAAGGTTAAAGTTATTTTAATTTTTATGTTTAACTTTTATATTTAAGTAACATGTTTAAGGGTTTCATTCACAATTATAACTCTAAACGGAGGCAGTTTGAGTTTTACAGCAGAACCAGAAAGCTGTTTGTTACCTCCCTTTGACCATGTAAATCCATCAATATGAACTATGATCAAAAGGCATATTTATGGGCTGACCTCACCAAAATTACCATGTATTTTCCTCATCTTATATACAGAGAGCTGTAAAATACAGAACAAAGAAAAATGATATGCAAAAGTAGCAGCATTTCATTCTGCTTTTCAAAACAATTTACTAGGCTTCTTTGGCCATTATACAAAGCTTATCCACATGCTGCTCAAGTCCATTAATAAAATATATTTTGACAGTCCTAAAAGAGGTTAAGCATTTCAGAAGTATTTACGGTATGCCCTTAAGAAGGTTTTCTGGAGCTGTTAAGGATAGCACCAAAAAAGGATGCGAAATCTCACTATTCTGTCTAAAAGCATAGATTTACCTCACACAAGTAACCTCAAAACTGAGTTTTCCTTGACAATGTAGTGGAAAACACTGGCAGTAAGAGATCAAGATGACCTTGAAGTTCCTCAAGGATGTAACCTGATTAGAACCTTGACACTATCGATTTAGTCAGGTATCTATTATGACTTCAGACAAACTATTCTCTCTCTCTTTCTTCATTTAGAGAGCGGTGTTAACTAACCTCATAAGATCTCTACGAAAAAAGGATTATAAACGATAGTAAAAATCTTCATAAAATAAGATGAAAATTTCCTAGTAGCTACGAAATTTGCATCATGACCACTATAATAACAATTATTTTCATGGGTGGTTATGACCAAGTGAAGAAAGAGACAATATTTAACTAAGAAAAAGCAAGAAAGAAATATACAGCCTCTACATTTTGAGAATGGATCTTCCAGAATAAGCAGTATATATATATATATATATATATATATATATATATGTATATAACTACACATACACATAAGCTTTGTAACCAGACACGAGTTTCAAACTTAGTTCTGTCACGAGCTACAAGGCCTTGATCAAGTTATTGAACCCTTTTCAACCTCATTGTTTCAATGAAGTTTATAAAAATCACTCAGTTGTTGTATGGGTTAAGTAAAACCGGATGAGAAATTTTATATAATGCATCTGGCACATAATAAACACTTGCTTTCCTAAGCACCCCCCCCAAAAAAAATGTAACATGATATGTTAGTAAGTTTTCAGATCTTGCAGAAGCCCCTGCTCTATACTCACTGCATGCCCCTCTGCAAGTCTCTTGCAAGCTTTGCCCTTAGAGATGTCATGATATTTTGATGCAAATCTTGCTTTGATATAATTGTTTTTCCGTTATGTGTTTTGCCTTAGTAGAGACTCATATAAATGGACTGAATGAAAATCAGGCATAGCAGTTTACCTGTAAGCAGATCTGCTCCAAGAAGACCATGTTTGAGCAAACTGCAATTTATAATACATATTTGTAATATCATGAATAAATGAATCCAATGGCATGAAGTGTTTCCTATGAACCAAAGCCAAATGGAGAAAGATCACAGTTTGTTCCATTTTTCATGTTATTATTATCACTATTGTCTCATGAAACAGCACAGTCTTTCACATAAAATCCTCTACGCTCTGTCCCATCTTCCCTTCAAGTATGATCTCTCTTTTGAGGCAGTAACTTCTGTCTTCCCTTGCTAGATTTTATTGCTCTCGTTTCTGGTGTTTACACTATTTTGACATTAAAAACCTACGCTTGGAAAAGACGATTAAATCAACACATAGAACTTTTAGTGCTGAGTGAACAGATATATTTATTTCAGAATAATTAGTCATTCATTTGATTTGGAGCCCCCCCCCTGTCATTAGATCCTATACGTAGACCACATTAAAAGTGCTAAAAAAAATGCCACATAAGAGTTCCTGTCATGGCTTGACAGTAACGTACCCGACTAGGAGCCATGAGGACGGGGGGTTTGATCCCTGGCCTTGCTCAGTGGGTTAAGGATCCGGTGTTGTCGTGAGCTATGGAGTAGTTTGCAGACACAGCTCAGATCCCGTGTTACTGTGGCTGTGGTGTAGGCTGGTAGCTCAAATTCGACCCCTAGCCTGGGAATTTCCATATGCTGCAGGTGCAGCCCTAAAAAGACAAAAAGAAAAAAAAAGGCTGCATAAAGCAAGGCTGGTGGGCCCGGAGTCTTATCTCTATGTTCCCACCTCATTCATCTTCACCGTCAGCACCACTACTGCCACCATCAGACTGGTTCTGTGGCGCATTCTTCAAAACCTTTGAAAATGGTCTCTTACAATCCGTCTGGGCAAAGGATGACTTCTGCTTCTGGAAGCAAGAAGAATTCTGCGAGTGCTGAGCTCACAGAAATTTAGAGAAGCTTCCAATAGGCTCCCCAAACTCTCGCATGTGCAAGGAAACTGGAGCAGTCAGTGGTGGACAAAGAGGAGGGCCATGGCCACCTGAGGGCAGGTCAGGAGGCTCAGCCCTGGGCTTGCGTCAAGGTGGGAAAGATGAGTGCGTGACTGCTGAGGCCATGGACGCTGCCAGGGGTCTAGATAATAACTGAGAAAATGAGCCAGAAACATGGCTCTTGTACATCTGAGACTATTTTCTAGAAAGGTCAAAATACACAGTGCCCACAGAATCTTGGTAAAAGCAAAGGCAAATCCAAGACAAATCCTTTCTGGAGGAAAAGTCCTCAATATAGGCTCCCAGGTCACCCTGGATTAAAATCGATCCACATGTGTTTACAATCAAAGATCAACAAACACGTGGGAAAAAAATCGCCTTTAAATCAGCAGAAACAGCAAATTTAAAGTCTTCAGGTAAAGAACTATGAGAGAGAGACCCTTTCTATTGTTTTGATACAGAAGAATGAGCAAGACTAAAATTACTAGACATGGTAGAAAAGACCTCCGAAAGGAGATTTAGAAATAAAAAAAATAAAATGTTAAGCTTGGTTGACAGATTGAAGAGCAGATTGATGAACTGAGATCAGTGAACTGGGGGTGAAAAAAGCTTATGAAATAACAAGAATGCAAACAACCGAGTTACAGAGATGGAAGATATGAAGAGGTTAGGATACAAATCGGGTAGACTGAGAAAGTCTGCATAGGTTTAACAGGATGGATTGAGTGAGGACCTAAAGAGAATGAAAGAGGATAATATTTAAGATAAACAGACTATCAAAATAAATACCAATAAAAAGGAAGTCAACATCTAGAGACCATGAAGCATCAAGAATAAAAAGACGAGGAGTTCCCACTGTGGCACAGTAGGTTAAGGATCTGGCTTGTCTCTGCAGTGGTTTGGGTCACTGCTGAGTCACAGGTTTGACCCCTGGCCTGGCTCAGTGGGTTAAGGATCCAGTGTTGCCACAGCTGTGGTGAAGGTCACAGCTGCGGCTCTCTATGTCACAGGTGTGGGCAAATAAAAAAATTAACTAAAAGATGATCTGAAAAGCAATTAAAAAAAACACTGACTTCCCTCATAGGAATGCCAATTAGATCTACAACTAACTCCTCATTAGAAGGCCA
This sequence comes from Catagonus wagneri, assembly GCA_004024745.2. Classification (NCBI taxonomy): domain Eukaryota; kingdom Metazoa; phylum Chordata; class Mammalia; order Artiodactyla; family Tayassuidae; genus Catagonus; species Catagonus wagneri. Next base: position 5,240,741 of record PVHT021183523.1, on the reverse strand, counting down.
TGACTTAAGGTCATCAATATGCAGAGAGAAAAAATTTCAGTCGAGAATTCTGTACCCAACAGGATTACTTTTTAAGAATAAAAGTGATATAGAAAGAATATTTAGAAATAGGTAATAAAATAACAACTCAATTTAAAAGGAAGACCCATTACTGGAAGGCATAGGGATCTATTACAGGAATTTAAATAAGAAGCTGAAAGGCTGTGATTTACATTTTAAAAGATCTTTTGATGGGGAGATGAAAGGCGGCCTGATTCAGGACTGGGGGAACAGAGGGTTTTGCGGTAATCCAGGTGAGACCTAAGGAGAGCTTAAAAACTGGCAGAGGATCCCAGAGGATGATAGATTCCTTAAGGTGTTTAAGAGGCAGACTTCACCGAATTGGTGATTGATAGGATTGGTCAAGATGGAAGAGAGGTAGGGGTTCTGGATAAGTCAGCAGGTCCTGGCTTGAGTAATACTTGCCCTAGAGTTGGAGAACTTTAGAAGAAGGTGGAGGAAATGGAGAAGGGAGAGTTCAGCTAGGGGTATGCTGACTTTGAGGAATTCAGGAGATACCCAATGAAGAAACATTTCATAGGCAATTAAACAGATGGTGTCTACACAAAATAAGGTCTGGATTTCAGAGTGAGATGTGTTTGCCTTTACGTGCAGCGGCTGATCATAGCTGGAATACGGGGAAAACAGGGCGTGAGAAGAACCAAGCAGACGTCACAAAGGTGAGATCTCAAGGACCCAGAGAGGAGGAGTGACTACCAGAGACTCACAAGAGCGTCCAGAGAAGAAGGGCAGAAGCAACAAAGAGCCGGTCATAGAGGCCAAGGGCAAAGGAAGAATGGCCACAGCAGGCGGGTAAAAAGATGAGGAAATTGTCCATAAACTGTTTGGTTTTATGAATCAGGAGGCCACTGGCCATGCCGGGGGGGCGGGGGGGGCAGCTGAGTAGGCGGAGTGATGGGTGGCAAAGAGTGAGAGAGAGAGGAGATGGAGATTTGTACTGAGCATAAGTCGGTCCAGAAGCTTGGCTGTGGGGTCAAGAAGAGACAGTGTGTCAAGGGGCTCAAGAGATTGAAGGTGAGTTCTCGGCCCTATGCTTCTGGACACAAGTCACCAATTCTCAAGGACACGCAGATACACAAAGAAATATGACTTCTTTATCTTGTGTTTATTCCACTCAGCAGGATAGAGTGGCACATATTTAATTATTACAGATATTCTCATTCTCTTAGAGCTTCAAGGGCCTCTTTTGATGACTCAGTCTCTTTCAAGTAAATGCCCTGTTCTTCCCCCAAACACCTACATCAATGACACTAGCGAGGGATTAATTTGTGGGAGGCACCTTTTCAAGCATTTTATAAAAATTATTTCAACTGTCCTAACTACTCTATTTTTACTTCAGAAATGAGGAAAATGAGTCATTTGACCAAGGTCAGGCAGCTGATAAGTACTGAAATCAGATTCAAACCTGTGCAGCCTGACTTGAGCCCGTGCTGGTAGCCACATTTGGCTAAGTGCCATGAAGCTGTCTGGGCATGTGGAGGATCGAGAGGAATGGGTGCCTCGGAGGGGACCTGCTCACCCAGCTGTTTGATCTGCTCCCCAGACGGATGAATGCTGAGGCGCGATGGGCCCTCGCTGAGCCTCAGGCCGGCAAGTACTAGTGAGTTCCAGCTATGGCCTTTGGACACTAAAATCGCCCCACTTTGTGTCCGTTTATGCTCTAGTTAGGCTCTCTCAGCATCTCTTTGTCCCTGTCCACAGCATCTAAGGGCATCTGGAAGTCCCACCTGTTCCTACAGGCCTGGAAACTAGGGGCTCTTTCTTTAGCCACGTGCTTCAATCACTGGGCACTGTTTTCCTTACGTCAGGCTGAATATGGCCACCAGCTACACCCTTCTTCGTGACACCTGCCTTCGTTCCCTCACATCTTCCTCGTATTTGCTGCTTCGGGCCTCAGGTCCAAAAAGAAATATTTCCCATTTCTCTCTGTCTCCTATTCTGAGTTCCAGCTATACTTTGCATATAATAAGCAGCCAAATTTGTATGTTCACAGGAGCTAAAGAAATTTAGAAACGGCATATCCTTCTCACTAAAGATTACTGCCTCCCTGCACACTCAGGGAACCCAGCTTTTTGTGACTAAAGCTGATCGGTGCTATCTTTGTTCCAGGCAGAACTGTCACTGTCCTCTCATTCTGTGGGGCAATGGGCCTATGGCCCAATTGTCCACATAGGCGGCTGAAAGAGAACGTGATATTAAAGGGGACATTAAAGTGCGCTGGTTTAATATCTTCAAAATATTATCGACAGATAATGTGCCTAAAATCCTCCCTTAGGATTACAAACAAGTGGAAGCAAATTCTTACCCCCCTTTCACTGATGTCTTCTTCCTTTCGGCCTGGGAATTTAAACCTGTATTTGGTCACAGATTGGCCTTCCACAATTTTATTGAGTCTCTCCCACTCTGGCTGCCCTTTTTAGTTTTTGCAGCCAGAGTGGGAGAGACTCAAGCTTGTCAACATTTTGCATCTTGAGGAAAAAAAGATTCCTGTAACAAAGTTCTTTTATTTAGGATCAGAGCTGAGCTGGGTGCCTACTTTAATGAGTCATACACAAATGAGAAATTTAATACTACATAAGCGAATATTTTCGTTACATAAAGAAGACATATTTTCCTTACAGGAGCTCAGTTTATAGATTTAGAGAGTAATAAAAGAACTACTGGTATTATTTACATCAGCCACACCAATATTCTAGCTTTAAAAGCTGGCACTGATAATTATTATAAGCCTGACTTCTCTATCTGCTTTAATGAATGCTTGCGTGAATTATATGTATCTGCGTGCAGTAAGTCATCAACCAATACTTCTTATTGCTGGTTCCTTTAATGTAAGTCGGAAAATCATCCACAAGCTCATACAAATTAACAAGTGAAGCAATAAGACTCTAATAGATGAGCATATAAGAAACATGATCAGACATTTTCAAACAAGAAAAAAAAAAGCTAATAAATATACAGGGAAATAGCTTTTTCGTACTGAAGAAGAACAAAAAGACCAATGCTGTATGATTAGTGATCATTCTATTAAGGAAAAAAGTGATAAAATCCAATTATTATAAAGTTCAATGAAAGCAGGTCACTTATATGTTGTTGATAGCACTATAAATCAATATAACAGCTTTAGAAAACAATTCGGAAATACTCCCTGAGACTGTATTATAGTCACACATCTGGGCCAAGTAATCCCAGTCCTGGAAATCTATCTTAATGAAATTATCCAAAATAAGAAAAACAATTTGGGTTCCACATTAATAATTTGGTGTTGGCAAACTTTTTCTGTAAAGGTCTAGATAATAAATATTTTAGCCTTTGTGAGCCCCAGGGTTTCTGTCTTAACTACTCAATTCTGCCTTCATAGTGAAAAAACAGCTGTAGATGATATGTAAATGAGTACATCTGACTGTGTTCCAGTGAAACTTTATTTACAAAAATAAGTAGTGGACAGTATTTGGCTTTTGGCCCAAATCCATCTTCACAGCATTGTTTATTAATGGCAAATGAGTGGAAAAATCTAAACAATCTCAACCTACCTTCATAAAACATGATAATCCACTTAATGGTTGCTTCTATATCCATTAACATAACAATTACAAAAATTGAAGCAGCATGGGAAATGTGAAGTAAAACACAGAATCCAAAATTATACACACAGCAAGACTAAAAACATATAAAATTCTATCCACACAAGGACAAAGGCTGAAAGGGAATACGCAGAAATTGCAAATCATTATTTGCTATGATGAATGAGATTTGGAGCTTACTATTTTCATCATTGGTATTAAAAATTTACTCAAGAGGTAACACACGCTTTAAATACTCAGAGCTGCACTGCATTGCTGTCATGGCACAACATCTGCCCTTCAACCAAGGCAGAGGCTTTAAGCACTTCAGTGGATCCAGGGTGATCGTGTGGAGCTCCATAACCACAGATGAATTCCTAACTATGGTCCAACATCTTGCAAGCTGGCTCAAATGGCCACGAATAATCAGATGAAAAATTTGCATGACTTACACAAATCTCCATGCACTACTGGGAAACCAACCCAAAGGGCCTCTCAAGCTAATGGTTGATTAACAGCATGTCATCATAGAGGATGGTGGTTCATATATTTTAGATCTCACGCCTGTTGCCGTAGGCAAAAAACAAAATCCCATATTTATCGGCAATTGAGTGTGGCTTGAAACCATAGTCCTAAAATCTTTATACTGCTTTATACTACCTAATACTGCTTACTATGTGTATGCTATCTTCTTTGCTCTCTAGAACTCACTGTAAAGGAATACTGGCAAATTTTAATGTGATTCTTGATTTATCATGACACGTTAAAAACATATATAATCACTATAGCTTGATAGTTAAAAGCAAAGATCTGGATCCAGACAGCCTGGATTCACATTGCAATTCCTTAACTTACTAGATACATGAACTTGGGCAAACTGAAGAACTTCCCTGTGCCTCAGTTTGCTCATTGGTAAAATAAGTATAACGGCAAAACCTAAAGTAAATTGCCTAGAATATAGTTTAGCATATTCAGTAATACTGAGGACACAGCATTTGTGAATACTCAGTAATTGTCAGTTATTATCTTGACAGAGCAGATTTCACTGATATTTTATTTCAAACCACTAGTGTTCATGGAATTTCTCACCATTCTATTCATAATTATTTTCTCCTCAGCCAGCACATAAAAAATTATGTTGGCTTCCTAAACAGACAGTGGTTCGACACCATGTCTCGAAAATCTATAGCACTGTAAAAAAATGCGATGGAAAAAAAAGTCACATTTACTCTCATAATAACCTCAGTTTCATTCTTCCTCCACAAATGCTGTCTACGATCTAAAAGCAATACTGACAGTCACCTTCTCCCTGCCCGCAATCAGTCTCCAAGAAACACTGCTAATAAGGGATCAAAAGTCACCTTGGACTTTCGGTGGGCGTTACATGGGAGATGGTGGCTTCTCTCTCTCTAGGTCATTTCTGAGAAGCAGATGGAAAGTTTGGGTATTTGTGCTGTCAGACGAAAGCAAGGATCGGACTAAGCAACACAGTGAATGTTGCATTTTGTTATTAGAAGTCACAATCAGCATTCATACGATTTTCAAGAGTTGCTGTCAACATCCTACATTTACTAGCCAAGTGCTACAGATGGAGCAAGTTCTTAGATATCAATCATTTTCTGAAAACAGCATTGAAGAGTTATGAAAAGTAAATAATATATGTAAGTGGGTAATAGCAGGCTTTATTTGATGCCATTTGTCATAAGAAATATATTTACGTTTTCCTACTTCTTCTGACATCACCATGTTTACACTTGCCAATATTCCTTGTGTAGTGCAGCACAGATGCTTTGCCTGCTTTGCCCATCACTCTTTTCCTGCTCCCTTATTAAGTTTAGCCAGTCCTCATGAATCTCCTAACAGAGCTGATGACCAAACTGTAGTTTAGAAGTAGTTATAATCTCAACTGGGAGGTCAATAGAAAGAAATTTTATAGAAAGTATTTCCAAATACAGTCCAAGGTGCAGACTTGGTTAAAAAAAGAGAAAAAGATTTGGGGTATTTGTTAACCACAACACTGTGGTTTACCTAACAATGTATGCACTGCATGTCTTATCATGAAGACATTTGCCAAGGAAACGTATCCAAGATGCAAATTCCTAAGCACCACCCCCACAGATTCTGATGCAGCAAAGCCAGGATGGGGCCCAGGAATCTGCATGTTTCTCGACCATCCCAGTGTCTTTTATGGAGTATATCTCAGACCACACATTATGCCTAAAGTCTGTGCTAGATAATCACGGTGTTTCTACACCTGTACCATCACAGAGCGTTGAGATCATGACTTTATGTAGTAGTATACTGAAATTTGCTAACAGGTAAAACGATTTTGGATTTGGTTCTACATGAAGCTTTGCTACTTAGCATGTGACCACTGGGCCGAGACACTTGAATTTGCTCATACGTTATGTCTTACAGTTTGTTGGTTCCTTCCACAGCATCTCTTACTCAAGATAGCAGCCCAAATTTCCCTGCAGTACCACTGGTATGGGATTGAGCCTACCTTTAGTTCCAGAATTAGAAGTTGGTTGCCTTAAGCCATTCAGCAAATGTGATCCGATTAAACGCAGAGATTAATTCAAAAGGAGTGAGGCACATGACTCAAGTCAGGCCAATCAGGGCTAAGGAAAACTCACTTTGGGGACTTTGTTAGAAAATATTAGGAAGACAGACTCTGTTTTCTGGTGGCAGTGCCAGGCAGCATGTGTGCTAGCTCCTGACTTGGGCCCCAAACTGGGAAAACAGGACTGAGAACTAGAGCCAAGAACCTGAGCCTAATCTTGGAATCTGAGCCCTGGAAAAAGTCTCTTCTGTCATTTGGAGCATTCACTTCTGTGAGTCTCCAAGTTCCAGTTTTCACTTAAGGGTATTTCAATCAGTTTTGTGTTACATGCAACCTAACGCATCCTAACTAATGTACCTGTGAAATGAAAACATTTACTCGAACTATGAGATGCCTTCCTTTCAAAAAAATGCCTGTAATCTTCAGAATTCTTTTAAGGTAAAGACTAGATTGATTAAATGGCCCAGTAATATCCATACAATGCTCTACACACAAAGTGAATAGAGGTCTTATCTTCTGATAACTTGTAAACTGGGAATTTTTGGATTGGCTATTTTTTGCCAAATATTTTGGGAGGAACTCTTAATTGCCCTAAGTACTAATAAGATGTGAAATGGGGTTTAATTTACTATTCTATGTCACGAAGCACTAAGAGCCACCAAATACTGAATTCTTATATCAGTCTTAACCCAAAGGGAAAGTATGGTCCAGGTGATTAGTAGACTGGGTATAATAAGAAGAGAAAGAAATTTTAGCAGAATTTTTTTTTCTGGTCTTTTTAGGGCCACATCTACAGCAAATGGAAGTTCCCTGGCTAGGGGCTGAATCGGAGTTGTAGCCGCCGGTCTACGCCACAGCCACAGCAGTGCAGGATCCAAGCCATGTCTGCAACTTACACCACGGCAATGCTGGATCCTTAACCCACTGAGCGAGGCCAGGGATGGAACCTGCATCTTCATGGATACTAGTCGTGTTCGTCACCGCTGAGCCACAATCAAACACTGTCCTTAGCGGAGATTAGTCCAGGGAACCAGATGTCACAATGGATCTTAAGCTATTAAAGATGATCACGTTATTGAAACAAAATGAGTCATTAGCTATCAACAAGTTCTTCCAAGAAACATAAAATTATATTTTTCCCAATTCCAAAATATATTTCTGTTCAACTCAGCCAAATTCATTGCCAGCTCAGATGTTCAATATTTAGAAATTATTTTACTATATTCTGAATCTTTAGATCATGTCCCACGTAAGTTTAACATATCACGGAACAATTAAACATATTAAAAATAACATTCATGTTATCACACTGCTTTCCAAGTTAATATGTTATTACATGTAGTATGATACATTCTGGCCATCTCTTTTGAATTAATTGGAATTAGAAATACTCAGCTTTAGACTCATCATTGCAAAAGAATCTGTCCAATAATATGAAGACAGAGAGGCAGGTATGTGGCTAGATCTTAGAAAGCTGACATTTTTTCACCTCTGTAAATCATAATTTCAGTGTTTGCAACATTTTGAGTTCAGACACCACAGGCAGTAATAACTGGCTTAAATGCCTTCATGGTACAGCTGTTTGCAACAATACCTCCATTCATAACTCTCAAAAAATAAAATGACGGCTACAAGTGCCTTGAAAGAATACATGTTCCTCTTCACGTCGTCCTACAGGTTAACCCCCAGGATGCCTTCAGCGCCACACAACAGTGGCTACAAATGAAAGCATGACGCCCAGAGTTATTACACAAGGCCACGGATATCTACACACACCTCTGTGTTTTGTCAGTGGGGAATCTTTGAATAGCGCTGTGAAGTCATTCTGGGTGTTCTAATGAATGCATTCACATCAGCATTAAAAACTTCAAAATATCTTAGCTGGTTGTTGGGCAGACTATACAGGAGGAAAGAGAGAAAGCAAGAGAGAAAGAGCTTAACCAGAATTACGTTCAAGCCTTGGCAGCAGTGCTAGAGCAGGGCCTGCATTAGTGAAAACCCCTTTTGGTTGGATAGTAACAAAAGCCAACTCAGACTGGCTCACAGGAAGGGGGAAGGCAGTGACCTGGCCACGGGGAAATTGGAAACGGGTATATATTTAAGCAGAGATGGATCCATAGGTTTAAAAAAAAAAAAACAGTGGGAGAGCCCTGCCTCTCTCCTTCCCCATTTTCCAGCAACGCTTATCTCTGCTTACTAAATCACAGGCAGGTTCTCTGTGTTTTTGTCAGACAAGGTGACGTCCATCAGCACGTGTGCACTGTTTCGCAGTCACAGTGGAATTAGACACCCCCCCACCCATCAAAGCGGTTTATCAGTCTCAGAAAAGACATTAATTTATTTTTCTTGAGTCACATGCACATTCCTGCATGAATCCTTGGCACCCCGAGAGCTAGGCCTGGCCACATGCTTACCCGTGAAGGGTGGACAGGCCACTCTGATTGACAGCACCATCTGCATCACTAAGAATAAGGGAGGAGGAGGAAGAGGAGGGTGGGTAATGAGGCTTAGAGGACAAAATCTACAGCTTCTACTGGTCTCTGCTGACCTTCTAGCCTTCTGATGAAAGTAAAGGCCCTAGAAAAAAAATTTCAGTGTGTGAGAGACTGTCTCCACTAAGGGGATAGATCTTAGAAGCTCTTTATAAGTTTTCATTTGTGAAGAACTTTGAACCAATCAGTCAGCACTGAAAGTTCATTTATACCTGAACCAATGGATGAGTGGTCATTTTTTGTTTTCTTTTGACGGCCACACCTGTGACATATGGAATTTCCTGTGCCCAGGGGTCAAATCAGACCTGAAGCTGCAGGCTACGCCACAGCCCGGGCAACACTGGATCTGAGCTGTATCTGAGACCTATGCTGCAGCTTGCAGCAGTGCCAGATCTCAACCCACTGAGCAAGGCCAGGGATGGAACCACAACAGATGCAATGTCAGATCCTTAACCCACTGAGCCACAATGGGAACTCCCATGAGTGGTCATTTATGTATAATATTTGCAATGTGGATGGGATAAGTGTAATATTGTCTGAAAATTCTAAAATCATGTGAATAATATGAAGTCACAAAGCCAGAGGATATGACGGGTAAATAGAAAATAAATCAGGTGAATCTTGATGCTTTATACCCAATACTTGTGGCAGGGAGGACAAAGCATAAATTAGATTCTGTAACGTGGGAAAGAAATGACTACCCCATGAAATTTTATCATTCGAATTTAAATTCAAAATGAGGCATCTCACATTATTTTACTTCATCAATTTAAAATAGTCTTTGGATTTAATTACAAAACTTACAGAACACAAATGACTTTTCGGTATCCATAGTCATACCTATTTCCTCTCTTAAAATGGCATAAATAAACACTGAAGTTCAAAACCAGAAGTCATCCTTGCTCTTAAAGTGGGTGGTTATTCTCATTTCATAGATTAAAGCGTCTTTGAGTAAACAATTATTTCTTAATGTGCCTTCCAAAATCACATAAACATGGTCAGCGGAAAATCCGTGTGACTAATTCAGATCCAACTAACAGAGCGTAATTAAAAAACAGAATTGGTTATTCCTGAAGTGCTTTCTCTAAATTTTGACAACGCTGTGGACTAGAACTACAACTTGGTTGTAGGTTTGAATAGTCACACTGAACTCTAGTGCTTAGGAAGAGAGCCCTTCTAGTTGGCAAATCAGGTTCTTATTTTTGAGGAGAAAAAAAGGAAAAGAAACCTGTGAACCTAAAAACAGTAATTTCCTGCTTACAAGTAAAGGTTAGAATGTATATATCCTGCCTGCTGTGCAGCCTTTAAGTCATGTGGAGAACTTGTCTGGGGTTG
>PVHT021183523.1:5218807-5229731 GCA_004024745.2 Catagonus wagneri | reverse complement strand
TGCAGGAACTGTAACAAGCAAATCAAAAGACAACTCTAAATTTAAACTGCTATCATCACTCATGTTTATATGAGAGGGAAAGCAATAGCTGGATTAAAAATTAAGACAGAAAGCATAACTTAGGAAGTTTACCGATCCCAACAGTTTTAAAGACAGGTAAGAGTTTTCGTTAAACTCACAGTGTCCAGAATCACCAATCTGGCTGTTTCTTCAGTAGGGGATCTCAGTCAATTAAGACGCGGTTCATTTCAGTACCCCCCCCTTTTTTTTTTTGGCCTTTTAGGGCCGAATGTGCAGCATATGGAAGTTCCCAGGCTAGGGGTCGAATTGGAGCCACAGCTGCTGGCCTACACCACCACCTCAGCAATGTGGGATCTGAGCCACGTCTGCAACCTACACAACCGTTCGCAGCAACACTGGATCCTTAATCCACTGAAAAAGGCCAGGGATCGAACCTGTGTCCTCATGGATACTAGCTGGGTTCATTACCATGGAGTCACGAGAGGAACTCTCTATTTCATCCTTTCAAATTCATAGAATCCTTACAGTACTGTTTTATTATTATTATTATTTCTGAGATATAACAGAAAACTCTAAGAACATTAGTTCTGTTTCACTATGCAAACAAGAAAAGAGGGCTCACATGATTGCTTTCAACCTTTTGTTTCTCTACTAAAATCCAGCTGAAATTGCAAGTCACTTCTCTTTTGACTGAAGTTTATCCCCAACTTATAAATCCCTGCTTGGTAATGGGCATTATCAATTCACTGAATTTTCTTGCTTTATAATGAGATTTTTCTTCCTCTCAACCCTCCCAGGAATAAATAACAGGGAAGCTTTATATAACCATGTTTTTAGTGCAGTTCCAAGAATGAGATTCACCTAGCATTGCTTTACCAAGTGGCTTTTTTAAAAATTATTATTATTTTTTGCTTTTTAGAGCTGCACCTGCAGCATATGGAGGTTCCCAGGCTAGGGGTCACTGGCCTACACCACCGCCACAGCAAAGCCAGATCCAAGCCACGTCTACGACCTACGCCACAGCTCGTGGCAATGCAGGATCCTTAACCCACTGAGCGAGGTCAGGGATCAAACCCACATCCTCATAGATCCTAGCTGGGCTCGTTACCCACTGAGCCACATAGGAACTCCCAGGTGGCTTTTTAAAATTAATATTTCCAAAAATTTTTGCTTAAGTTGAAATAAAAATCTAGAATTCCATTTGCCATATAACTCTTCACTGTTCCAAAAAACAAGCTAAAAGCCAAGTATTATTCAAAACTCTCTTTTTTTATGTAATTAATCATCATTAACGTCTTTTGTCTTAGTCTCAGCTAAACCACTAAGTAGTCTTTGACTTTATATGCTTTATTCACCATCAAACTAAATTTAAAAGTAACTAGAACAAGATATGGATTTTATAATGATTAACGATTACAGAAGTTATTCTTTAATTGCAAAACATTTTGATCTTTGATTTCAGCTTATCTAGGATCTGTTGGTAGAGTGGTTGCACCAGGCCATATAAAGGGTGTAAAAGATGCTATGACTCAGTTTTACTACATGAGAGTGGACCCATTTCACCCATGTCACTTAGAGGCCAAAGCTGTGCTGCCTCAGTAAAAAAAATTACCTTCCATGCTTGGGCTCTAAGGGATTCTCATCTGTCTGAGGATGTCTAAGAAACTGACAGTATAGGCACAAAGATGTAGAATCCTCTGGGGAAAGCTGCTTCAGTTTTGGACCCATCTTATGGAGCACAACACAAAGCAGAAAGAGGAATTTGTCTTCCTGGATCTTCTTCACTATCAAACACCAGCCAGCTCTGGCACTCTAAAGGATGCTGGTTCTGAAGCCCAGTGGAACAGCTGCTGGACCTACCATGCCATCCAAACAACAGGAAAGCCTACGGCGCCTGCTGGAATGGCCGCAGGAGAGGCTATGGCTGCTGAGAGGAATCCCATCTGGTCTCAATGCCAAAAACCACTGTATCTCTCCAAAGCAACGAAGAATCATTTTTCTCCTGGCCCCTATGACCATATAATTGATTAGATTTCCCTCTTCTTGTTGGCTGCTAGAAAACTTAAGAGTCAACTTCTGTTTCTGGCACTATTATAGACCAGATATCCTGAAAGACCCTGCCAAGAAAGATGACTGAAATGTTGAATTAAGAAAAAATACATCTTTCATTGCATTGTGGAGATGGCATGAAAGAAGGCCACAGAGGCCAAAATTAAAGTGAAAGCAGGAACCCCAGAATTAGGCAAGTACCAGTGCCAGTTTTCCCTCTGAGGGCTTATATTGAGACTTGAAGACCTTGAGTTTCCACCATGACAGCTGCATGGGGTGTGGAGGATAGGAGATAAATGCACGCCCAGGGTGGGAAAGTAAACAGAATTCTCACATTTAAAAGGAATATGACTCCCAGTAAAAATAGTTGCAAACAGTAAAGGAAACAGTAAAATATAATGTAGATTCGACCAAGACAACAGAAAATAACCACAAAGACTTCAAATACTTGAATTTTTAGATACACAATATAACATAGTTATGTATGCAATCTTAAAGAAATAAAAGAGGAACTTGAAAATAGGAGCCAAAAACATAAGATTAAAAAAAAAAACAACCCAAGTATATATATATGTGTGTGTGTATATATATATATATATATATTTTTTTTTTTGTCTTTTTGCCTTTATCTAGAGCCACACCCACGGCATATGGAGGTTCCCAGGCTAAGGGTCTAACAGGAGCTGTAGCTGCTGGCCTTCGCCACAGCCACAGCAATGCGGGATCCGAGCCACGTCTGCAACCTACACCACAGCTCACGGCAACACCGGATCCTTAACCCACCGAGCAAGGCCAGGGATCAGACCTGCAACCTCATGGTTCCTAGTCAGATTCGTTAACCACTGAGCCACAAAGGGAACTCCACCAAGTATATTTTTGAAAGAATCAAATTCTTGTTTTAGAAATTAAAAACAAAATGCACGGAGGAAAAAGAATTGATATAGCTGAAAAGAGAATTGGTGAACTAGAAAATAAATCCAAAGAAATGATCCTGACTTCAGCCAATGGAGGAAAAAAGAAAAATAACAAAGTGAGTTTAAGAGACATGAAGAATAAAGCAAGGTCTACCTTCTTCTCTATTTTCAGCCAGAGTTCCAAAAAAAGAGACTCTAGTTGAAGAGAATATATTAAAGAGATGACAGAACATCTTCTAAGTGGGCCCTATTAGGCAGATTGCACTGTGGCATTTTGGCCCTTGCATCCTTCAGATAGCACTAGGATGATAAAGACCAAACTAATTAGAAGTCACTTGTGATAAAGAAGGCGTGCATACTTAATGAGTAGCTAGGCTGGCCTCAGAGGACCTGCCAGGATCCCCAGCAGGGCAGCAGGTATAGATATCATGAAGTAGGAAAAGGTTACGCCTGTTGGCTTCAAATGGGACGTAATAAAGTCATCACAGAAAATTTCCAAGTATTACTGTTATGCTCAAATCCTGCCTATTACTCATGGATACTCCATGAACGGGCACAGGCAGCAAACTAAGGTGACATTAGTCGAGTTAATGCTTTGTGGATTATGACCTTTACTAATGGAAAAGAACATTCTGTATTTATATATATATATAAACATACAATACATAAATCCCTGTTTTGTAGTTTTATATTTTTATAATTTTGCTACCTCGGAGGTCACACCTATGCCATAGAACAGACCCAGAAAATTCCTGGGGTAAGGCTGCCGAGACCTCGGAAAGGACCTAAGGAGACTGAGTGTCTGCAAGTTTATTGCTAAGGGCTTGGAACTCAAATTACAGATATAACAATCCAGCAGCCCTTGATTACACCTTCCAAGGGTCAGAAACATGGAAAGTGGAGAAAGGCTGAACATTCTCTCTCTCGCTTCCTTGTCTTCTCTTTGTGATTCCCTGGGCCTACCCCTGCTCTTGGGAGTTGTCTCTAAAAACCCCTCCTTTCTAAATGACCTTCGGTGTTCTGAGACCTTTGTGTCCCCACCACGGCACTTACTCCGCTTTACAGAATTTTAATCTTCTCATAATCTGTTTAATAGTCTGTTCCCTACAGTCCTAACTACAAAATCAGACCTTGTATCATCAGTCTTCATATCCTTAGAGTCTACTAGCACTTAGTTCAACGCCTTTACCTAGTTCATTGCGTTCAACTAGACACGAATTACAAACATGTATTCCTAGTTACCCCACTCTAATGTGTCGAAAAGGCTGAACTTTTCTCTGGATCATGGATGAAATGTAAAGAGAGCTGTATTTACCTGAAAGTAAAAGAAAAGACTAAGGAACAGCATAAAACACTGCAGCCAGCCTAAAAAAATCAACGAGGCCTCAACATTTTCTTATACTTCTTGGTATTCTGATTTCAGTGATTTTGCAAAGAATTAATTTTGCTTGCAACGCTGCTCAAAAATGATGAACATTCTTCATTTTCCAGACTACGTATATTTTATAAAACTTTTTTTCTTTGCAAACTTTTCTCCCCCTGGGCCTCCCAGGCCTTCCCAGCTGGATGTGTTCTGCCTGCATGGAATCAAACAACATTAATGCCTCTGAGTCAGCTGGTGCTATCATTCAACACACATCTTTTTCACTCAGAATTAACCCTGCACCAGATCCCTTGTTAATTGTAGCAGAAGGTTTAGAAAAGCTGGAACTCTTCTACTGAGGTGATGTGGACCCCAAGAAGAGAGTTACAAAAAGAATAAAAAAAAAACATAAAAATGATTATTTTCCATGACAGTAAATCCTAAATTAGGCACTAAGAAAGATGAATAATAAAATAAAGGCTATGTATATATATATTTTGATAAGTTTTCATTTTGCTATAATATCAAACTTTTCAAAGTTGCACAAAATTTATAAAGCCCCATATATACTTTATAGTCTTACTATGTGTTGTCTTTTCTTGTTCATTATATATATATATATATATATACACATTAGTGTGTGTGAACGTGTATATATATATATATATATATATATACACAACAGTTTGTGTGTATATAGTTTCATATGATTTAGAAAAATATGTAATATATAAATATAATTTTACTTTAAAAGACTTTATAAAATTATATATATAATTTTTTCTAAATCGTAAAAGAGGAAGCCTTGGGCATTGTGTCCCTTTACCCTTAAATATGTCAGTGTGTATTTCCTAAAAACAAAGACATTCTCTTATATGACCCCATGTGATTATTAAAATCAGAAAATTTGGGTGTTCTCCTGTGGCACAGCAGGTTAAGGATCCGAAGCTGTCACTGCAGCAGTTTGGGTTGGCCCAGGAACTTCCACATGCCATGGGTGTGGCCAAAAAAAATCAGAAAGTTTTGGGAGTTCCCGTCATGGCACAGGGGAAATGAATCCGACTAGTACCCATAATGATGCAGGTTTGATCCCTGGCCTCACTCAGTGGGTGGGGGATCAGGTGTTGCCGTGAGCTGTTGTGTACGTTGCAGATGCAGCTCATATCCTGAGTTGCTGTGGCTTTGGTGTAGGCCAGCAGCTGTAGCACCAGTTCGACCCCTAGCCCGGGAACCTCCGCATGCCGTGGTGTGGCCCTAAAAAAGAAAAAAAGAATTCAGAAAGTTTAACATTATTATGTAATCTATGATCCATAGTCAAATTTTGCCAATTGTCCCAATGATAACCTTTATCGACCCCCACCCCCCCATCCAGGATCCAAGTTAGGATCAGTCAATGCATGTAATGGTCATGTTACTTTAGTGTCCCCTTCAGTCTAAAATGATTATTTGGCCTTTCTTTGTGTTTCACTCTACTACTTTGTAAGGCTACAGGGCAGTTCTTTTGTAGAATGTCCTTCAAATCAGATTTGTTTGATGTTTCTTCATGATTAAATTCAGGAGATGCACTTTTGGCAGAAATGCCAAAAAAGGAAAATACATTTTATAAGGAAGCGTCTGAGAGTTTGGTCCATTATGGGAAACATTAACTTTGAAAAGTGAATCTTTAATTACATAAGTATATCAAGACATGAGTAATACAAAGATTCTTAGTTAAACTTACCAAAAAATGAACCAAATACAAGAAATGTGTGACATTCAGAGAGCTAGGCTATATTCACACTAGCCCCTTTTGGCAACTATACAGAAAGTAAGTGAGGTACTAAAAACAAAACAAAAGCAAATTGTTATGGGAAAATCTGAGAGACATGAACGTTTGCATATTAAGCAAAAGCAAGTTTGCTAATAGTTTCCTCACGATAAATTGTGAGTCATCTTTTAAAAGCTAATTTGGATTCCCCTAGATTCCCTTTCCAGGACATCACTGCTAATTATGTTTATAAATCATAACTGCTTCATGACAATGGAAAATTTGGTCTGTCTCTGACAAAAAAAAGTCATTTCTTTTTAAGTTCCCCTGGGTTTAAAAGCTTTCAATTTTAAGAGTTGTAATATGTCCTTATGACACAGGTTCTGGTAGCAAAATTATAAAAATGCAGGGAAGTCTAAAAGTACAGTACATAGACTTACGTGTGTATGTGTAATATATAGGCACATATTTCTAATATATATTTGTGTATATATGCATATATGTACAAAAACAGAAAGTTTGTTTCTTTCCATTAATAAAAGTCATAATCCACAAAGCACGAACTCAGCAAACGTCACCTTGGTTTATTATCTTTCCCCCTTCATGGAATTTTCACGTGTAACAGGCAGGACTTGGGTTTCAGAAATCTCCTGTGGTAATTTTATTCCATCCCCACAACTGGATATAGTACAATGCTATTTAGAGTAAAGTAGAAGAGAATTTCACTACATTACAATGTGCAAACTATAATTTCAGTTCCAATTTTCAGAAACTGTTCTGTTAGAAAAAAATAACTTCACTGGAAGCTTCAGCCCTGTACTATTTTTATGCAACTCTCTAGGCATGTAAGCTTAAAGACCTCGATTGCACAAAGAATTATTTTTTCGTTTCGTTTTGTAGAGAACTCTGTTCACTTAGCACTCAAGAGGAGAATGAAGAGATTTTTTTTCTTTTTTTAAGATGATCCTGTGATGGCAAGAAGCAGGGCAAACAGTTACCCTTTTTGCTTTTAGTCTACCATTCTCCAAGATTTCCAAGAGTTAAAAGACATTAATTTTAATGAGACTAACTCATGTGTGAGGTGCCATTTTAAACTATGGTACAGAATTCTAAGAAAAAAAAGATCCTATTACTTGAACTATGGTGTGAAATGCATCAAATACAAATATTTTTTGAATAATAATGTCATATAACATTATAATAATTCACAAATGACTCTGTGAGAGAAAGTATCTAAAAAAAGATCTGTAAAAACAGCATGGGCGAGAAGCTAGAATGGGGTATAGTTGACTGAGCTTTGTGTGTGCCCCTAGTTGAGAGTTTTCCTGGACTTTAATCTCTAGAAAAAGAGACTCAGAAAAAAAAAAAAGTTTCTTCCTAGACTTCATTGAACAATCTTTCTACCAATTTAAACCTCTGCCCTAGGCTCTAAAACAGGAAGCTGTTCAAAAGTAAGGAAAGTTCATGACCAAATGGGAAAAACTTCTACCACATTCCTCTTCCTTTTTTTTATAGTGATTTTGACTTTCCATTATAGCTGGTTTACAGTGTTCTGTCAATTTTCTGCTGTAGAGCAAGGTGACACAGTCACATATGCATGTATATATTCTTTTTTCTCACATTATCATGCCCCATCATAAGTGACTAGATATAGTTTCCAGTGCTATACAGCAGGATCTCATTGCTTATCCACTCCAAAGCCAAGAGCTGGCATCTATTAACCCAAGATCCCAGTCCATCCCACTCCCTCCCCTTCCCCCTTGGTAAGCACAAGTCTGTTCTCCATGTCCATGATTTCCTCGTCTTTCTAACAGGTCTTTTTATGTGAACTCCCATTTGCCCCATTCCCTCTGCTGCCTGCACAATTAGGTACTTTCTCTTTTGGTCATCTTTCAACAGCTCAACTCTCCTAAGTGTTTCTTCAGAAAGGATTTATGGAGAAACAGTTGAAAGTAGACTTGGCCACGGCCCTGTCTTTATAGCTTCTGGCTCCTGAGAAGATAAGAAAACTTTGCCATTTCTCCTTCATGTCCAGTGACTTTATCAGAAGGAAGAAATAAGTGAATTAGTCACAGTCACTTAGTGAATCATTGGCAGGAGAAACAATAACTGACTTTGCACCCTGCTCACCTCCTCCCATGGTCCTGCATTTCACATCCGCAGAAGCCTATGTGGATGCACAGCAAAATCACTCACCAGGAGCCAGTGATTCCGGTACCAGCTCATCACAACCTACAGCTACTTACAGAAGGGTCTCTGGGAGCCCTTAAAAATAATCTTGCTTATACTTGAGGCTTTATAAGAGAGTCCGTTGTTCTTACTATTTTTATCTCTACGGAAAAAGCAGAAAGCTGTTTATACGGGGGTGCTGCTGGTTGCTATGGATGAAATGCAGTGACTCTTGAGGAAAGGACGTAACAGGTTAAGGCCTAACGAGAGATATAAAAATATTTAAAAGAAGAGCCAATGGGAAGCAGTTTTGCCATCTAGTTTTTAAAGTTTAACGAAGAAATGCTGAGACCCCTGTGAGTGGGCAGCAAGAGTTTTTTAAAGCAGTTATTTCCTTAAAAAAAAAAAAAAGAGAGAGACAGTTGCTCCAGTTATGAACTCTGACCGTTTTCACAAAAGTAGCAGACATGAATTTGAAAGAAAACTAAATTCCATGCTGCTTGAAGTGAGATGAAGTAGATGAGTCCATATCGTTTAAGAATGAAAACGCGCTATACTTGGGGTCAGTTAGGTACTTGCAAAGTGGTGGTCCTTACATTGGATTTTCCCTGTGGTAGCCTCCTCTTGGGGGTCGTGAAAATAACATTCACGTCAAGTGATCAATGTGAGAGTCGGCCACCCAATCAGCAACAATGCTGCGTGGTTCTGAGTCAGACGCTCTTTTTATATCCCATGTATTGTACGTATGAGCCTTGCTTTTCTCATCCAAAATGAAAGTAGACACAGAAAGGCAGCAGAAGATGTCAACTAAACTGAACAACTGGACTCAACTCACACAGAGGGGGGAAAAGCAAAAAAAGGAAAGAAAAGAAAAACGTAGACCATGAACGGCTGGCTTTGAAGTGGTGGTTTTCTTTATTAACCTAAGGGACAACCCGAACCTCTAGCATATCTTGACTAATCCAGGTTCTTAAAAAAAGTTTGGATGCAATTCAGACACAGCGAGCCCCCTAAGCCTAACATTTCCACAGCTGACATGCTTTGCTGGCTTCTGAGCCAGACATTGAAAACGTCTCCTGGAAAAGCTCCACTGCGGCTGCCCTTCTCTCCTCCACTCGCACTCCTGGGTGACAGTGGAGAGGGGACTGACATTTGAAAGGGACTGACTCACCCTCTCCTTGCGAACTGAACCTCTAAGTCACGTTTGGAGAAGAAGTAAAGCAAGGCAGAAACAAAAGTGCCAGGGCAGAAGCCAGCCCTTGGCGTCCGTTCTCTTCCAGTAACTCCTTCCTGGCGGGTTGGTTTACAACAAAGAAAAATTAGAGACCACAAAACGATCTGTCTTGGGAAGCTGGTTAAATATGCTATGCAGGATGAGCTCACTGACAACTGATTCCCTGCTAACAGGACGAGGTAGATTATACGCATCAATATGGAAAAATAACCCAGACGTTGTTAAGTGGAAAAGCCAGTGGCAGATTCAGAAGGAATCACTGAGTTCATTTGTGGGGGCAAAAAACATGAAAGAATGCACAGAGCTGTTTTTAACTTTCTGAAAAAAAATATGCACAATTGTTGTCACTCTAGGCCAGGACACCTCCACAGAGGCGCTGAGGACACTTTGGGCTGGACAAGTCTTTGCTGTGGGGACTGTCCTGTGTGTTGCAGAATATTTTGCAACAACTCTGGACCCTCTGTCTCCTGCTCAAGTTGTGACAACCAGAACGTTTCCAGGCGTTGCCAGATGTCCCCCGGGAGGCAAAACTGTCCCTAGTGCAGGATCGCTGCTCTGAAGAACGAAGCTGGAAGGGAGATTTTACTTTTCATCTCTTCTCCTCAGAACCATTTGATTTATTTTTGGGTTTTTGTTTGTGGACATATACTACTTTTGTAAGAAAAAATCTGGTTATTATGTCTTTGGAAAAAGAGAAAAAGTTTCCAGATTCACCTCAGAGCTCAGACATACCTGGGCAAGAAAATGAACTCTATAACTAATAAAAATACGCCATAAAGCTGACCTTTTGATTGATTTAGTAGCTTCATGTAGTACATTTACTCCAAAGAGCTTAAGGCTCTGTTTAAAAAAAAAAAAAAATTCAGAAAACACATTCTAAAATATTTACAGGAAAAAAACAAACCTACTGCAGAAGAAACAGTGGGGAAAGCGGCAGCCAAAAATCAAGCTTTTTTTTTTTTTTAATTTTTATGTTTAGCCACACCCTTGGCATGAAGTTACCAGGATGGAGCCCAAGCCACAGCAGTAACAACAGGGAGTCCCCTTGAGGCCACCAAGGAACTCCCCGCAAATCAAGCTATTTAATGAAGGCAACGGGCAAGGTTAGGGATTTATTTTCTGCCGAGTAGAGCCAGCCCTCAGCAAAACTGCAAGAAATGTGACATGTCTTTGGTACCCTCCCATCCTCTCCCGACACTGCCCTCAATTATCAGTTCACTACTTTAGGCAAATACGCAGGCGGGTACACGAGACTCTGAATTCTCTGGCATTTGAGAAGCACCAAGAGCTTTGGGATAATTTATGGTTTCATCCTTGCCGGTGACCCGTGCACCTGAACGTACTGCTCAGAGACAGGTAAGTTCTCACCGGGCGACTTCAGAGATGAGACTGGCAGGAGCGACAGGGGGATCGTCGGGGGTGGGGGG
>PVHT021183523.1:5147356-5193100 GCA_004024745.2 Catagonus wagneri | reverse complement strand
GCTTGGGTTCGCAGATGTGGCCAAAAAATAAAAATCAAACAGATAGCTTCTTTCTCATCCAATTCGATGGTCACAATCTCTGTTCAGACCCAGCGATATTTTAGTTACAAAATCCCAGTCTTCCGGACTAGAAGACCTCTGACTGCTTAGGTGATAGAGCTGAACCCTGCAAGGCATTCCACGAGGACGTCTCTCAACTCACAGATGAAATCAAAGATCTCG
This sequence comes from Catagonus wagneri, assembly GCA_004024745.2. NCBI lineage: Eukaryota > Metazoa > Chordata > Mammalia > Artiodactyla > Tayassuidae > Catagonus > Catagonus wagneri. The sequence goes on along the minus strand of PVHT021183523.1, from coordinate 5,192,878 downwards.
AATGGAATCCTCAACCTCTTCCACTTTCGGTTGATTCCAAAACTTTAAAAACCCTGAACAACCTGACTGGACATGGCTATTTCTGGCAACTGGTCAACAGCACCTAAAATGCTGCATTGCCCATAATGAATACTGAATACATTCATATTAAATAAAGGTATAAGTGCATGAACAAGTTTATATGCTCTGCGACGCATACAGCTCGAGATAAACGCAGAGCTAGAATAGTTCAGACAGAGTTCTGGAAATGGAGATGGATTCAGATGTAGATGTGAATGCAGCCACCAATACAGGTGCGGCAGAGATCACGATTTATATTGGTGCCTTAAACTGAACGGAAATTTAGAGATCTCAATGGCAACCTTCGATAGAAGGTAGGAATTCCTTCTGCCATATCCCTAATTTTGGCTTGAAAATATCCAGTGACAGAGTGTGTGTCATTTCAAAGCTACTGTTCCTTTGTGAGACAACTGGAATTTATAGGAAGTTAATCATTATAGTCAGGTTGAAAGCTGCTTCATATTTTCTCTCCGTTAGCCTTAGATCAATCATCTGAAGCTAAAATGTCTGTTCTTTTATGGGTGGAGGAAGGAAAAGGCAGTCTAGTAGAAAGAGAAGTATAAAAAAAAAAAAAAGAGCCCGTAGTGCAGCATAATAACCACTGGGTAAACTAATGATTAATAGGTTATGAACTAATTTGAGAAGGTGCTTTCTGAGAATAATGACAAGAAGGATAAGTTTCATTAAGCTGGATGTGTCACTCTCTGAGTTCAAGATCTCACCTATAAAATGAAATGATTTAACTCGTCAAGGGTTATGAACTCAAATGCTATCGAGAGGCAGAGAGGAAACAGGAATGAACAAAAGATAATAGGAAGATTTGGGGGCTGTGTTGAATGGCGAACTTCTAATGTCTTCTCTAATGACATTCATATTCAATTTAAAAATCATCCTACTGAGAGCCCAAATAGACACATCCACACCATCTGGCTCTCAGGCTGCCAGTTTTCTCCCTTGAACAAGATGACTTTTCAACCTACTTGTCAGACTCCTTCTCCCTATAATATCTCCATTTTACGATTAACTGACCCCTCACCAACCTGCTCTTCTCTGAGCATCCTGCTGTTTGCAGTTTACCTGCACTTGTGCTGGCTTTCAGAGACATGGTGAAATTTGCGTGTTAACTGTCCTTTTTGCTTTTGTGTATCTCACCACTCTGACCCACTTCTCACGGCATGTTATTCCCATCCTCTAGAAATTCATTCCCACTAGGATATAAAAAGACTTTCCTGCTCCTCCAGGAATATCTGTATGTCAACAAGGAGCTCCAGGAAGACTCCACTGAACCCAAAGGTACAAAAAGTCAGAATGATGCCATTCCAGGCATGACCCATGCCAGCAGAACAGGCTGAAGACTGGAGGGAAGGGTTATAGTTTTCCGTGTAGTTTTCAATGGGATTTTCATAAATCCCATGGTGCATGTAGCTTTTAAGATTTTTTAAAGTTGATGTCAATTGTAACTTTTTTTTTTCTTTCCAGGGCTGCACATACAGCATATGGAAGTAGCCAGGCTAGGGGTTAAACTGGAGCTGCAGCTGGTACCCTACACCACAGACACAGCAACGCTGGTTCCTTAACCCACTGAGCAAGGTCAGGGGTCAAAATGCCCATGGATATTAGTAGGGTTCATGACTGCTGAGTCACTCCTGATGTCAAATTTAAAAATAAGACATGAGGTGGTCCCCTTGTGGCTCAGCGGAAACAAACTCGACTAGTATCCATGAGGACACAGGGTCGATCCCTGGCCTCACTCAGTGGGTTAAGAATCCGGCATTGCCTTGAGCTGTGGTGTAGGTCACAGACACGGCTTGGATCTGGTGTTGCTGTGGCTATGCTGTAGGCCAGTGGCTACAGCTCCGATTCAACCCATAGCCTGGGAACTTCCATTTGCCACAGATGTGACCCTAAAATAAATAAATAAATAAATAAATAAAATATAGGAAAAACAAACAAACACAAGACATGAAACTGTCCTATTAGTTTCAAGCCTATAAATATCCATCAAAGTGTGGCTACTTTTGTACTTACGAGTTAAAAATAGTTGTGGTGAGGTGCACAGGTGGTTCAGTGATAGAATTCTCGCCTGCCACACAGGAGGCCCAGGTTTGATTCCTGGTCCATGCATCAACTCGGTCCTCTGGAGTTCCTGTCATGGTGCAGTGGAAACAAATCCGACTAGGAACCATGAGGTTGTGGGTTTGATCCCTGGCCTTGCTTATTGGGTTAAGGATCTGGCGTTGCCATGAGCTGTGGTGTAGGTTGCAGACACAGCCCGGATCCCATGTTGCTGTGGCTGTGGTGTAGGCCGGCAGCTGTAACTCCAGTTAGACCCCTAGCCTGGGAATCTCCATATGCAACAGGTGTGGCCCTGCAAAGCAAAGAAAATAAAGAAAGAAAGATATCTACATTAAAGAAAAAATAGTTGTGGTGTGCAGAAAGTAACACTGGACTTTAGGGAATGAAAAGACACAAGGTACTTCTCTGTCCCTTGGCAGACTGATCTGGTACATGACAATTTATTGGACCCTAGTTCCCTAATCCATAAAATAGAAAGATTGAAGCACATCTTGTTTAAGTCACAGAATTCCTGTGAGAATACAAATTGATATACTGCATTTACTTTGTAAGATATAAAGAACTGTTTAATACAACTTATAATTAAAATTAATTTACTTGATCCCTGCTTCTGAGATACAGCAGGTTAGAGAGGCCGATGCTTCCATTGCAAAACTAGAAAAAGATACAATTTTTAATATTCATAATGACATCAAAGAGCTGTGAAAACCACAAATAGTAAACCAACTAAAACTCTAGGAAAGCAGAAAAATTATACGGGTATCTCGTGATAGTCTGGCATTGGCTGTTCTAGGTTCGGGCTAAGCATAGGGTAGGACAGGTCCCAGTCAGAGATCATTACCATAGAAAATAGAAACCAGAAAAGCGTTTAGCAGTTGGACAATGCTACCTGACAAACTGGAATCTTGAGAAGACACAGCTACACTGCTGTTTTACCTCCGGGGACATTTGTTAAGCTCTGAGGCTATGCAGATGACTGGGGAGATTTCCTGCAGTTTCTTAGAGCTTAGGAAACAGGCACATGCCATAGGAGAGAACTGCCTGAAGCCTGTAATCGTTCTTCTGCTATTTCTTTAAGTTGCCCAGGCGAGGTGGCTTGGGAGCTGGACTGGGAACTTGCAAAGCATGGGGCTGGGTCTCTTGCAGTCTTTTTAGCACCAACTGCAGAGAGGAATAATTCACAGGCTTTCAATCAAAATACCGTAGGATCACATTCAAAGAACAGGAGCAAGCAAGACATCGACTGCATTTTACTAATGCTGCAACCCACCCATCTCCCAGTTCAATCTCTGATTGATTAAAGGGATGCCTTACTCTGCATCTATCTTCCTGCACTTTGGTAGAAGACAAAAGTCTCTAGAGTTTCCCTGGTTCTTTACATTATAATGGACAGCACAAAATCAAAAATTACTAGATATATAAGGGCCAAGAAAATATGACTGATCATCAAAAGGAAAAAATGAAGCAATTGATGCAGACTCATTGTTTCAATACTGGAGTTAGTAAATACTTTTAAATAGCTGTGATAAAGATGTTTTTTAAGGCAAAGACATACACAATAGAAATGCATATAATGACCAAAAGGCACATATATTGACGTGCAGCATTATTCACAATCATTAAAAGTGAGAACTACCCAAGAACTAGTAGAATGGATAAATAAATCATGGTATATTCACATAATAAAACATACAATGAAAAGGAATCATCTAAAACTACTCATGATAAAATGGATGAACCTAACAAATATAATGCCAAGCAAAAGATGTCCAACCCCAGAGAATCAATTCTCTCTGATTCAATTTGTACAAAGTTAAAAAAAAAAATAAAAAATAATCTATAGTTGAGAATTAAGGAAATAGTGGTAAACTTAGGAGTGGAAAAAGTGCCCACAAAGCAGAGCTCCTCAGGATGCTAAAAATGTTAGATTTCTTGATGTGGGGCTGGATAATACAGTGAAAATTATGAAGATTTCTCAAGGTGCATGTACTCAGAATATGTGCCCTTTTCCGAGGTATGCACTACAATACAGACATTTTTTAAAGACTGAGAAATACATAAGTAAATTTACTTATTAAGTTCTATACAAGTTCCCAAACTGAATATGTAGACATAGCCTAATTACTCAGAGTTTACCTACAACTAACTATTCAATGGAAAACAAATTCATCAACAAAAGCATTCCAGAGGCAATATCAGAGGTGTTTCTCTGCCAAAGCCAAGCATTTCTCCAAAGCACATTGTCACGGGTTCCTCTTACTTCTTTAATGTTTGATTAAAACACACACATACACACACACACACACACACACACACACAATCCTCTCAATTCTTCCTTTCCCAAAAGTGTTTTCTTGTGCCAGGGCATTTTGTGTGTGTAGTAAGACCTTCTTTTAAAAAAAAATCTCACAATTTGGATTTCCCATTGTGGTGCAGCAGAAATGAATCTGACTAGTATCCATGAGGATATAGGTTTGATCCCTGGCCCTACTCAGTGGGTTAAGGATCCTGCGTTGCTGTGAGCTGTGGTGTAGGTAGCAGATGTGGCTTGGATCTGGTGTTGCTGTGGCTGCGGCGTAGGCCGGCAGCTGTAGCTCTGATTTGACCACCAGCCTGGGAACTTCCATATGCCGTGGGTGCGTCCATAAAAAGAAAATAAATAAATAAAAAAATAAAAACAAAACTCTTACAATTTCAAAGGATATGCCCACCCCTGGCCAAATTTGTTCCAGAAGATTTAGAAGGTAAATGGCAACCAAGAGATGAACTTTTTCTCCAAAGTGTTTTAACTTGGTCGTTTCGCCTGGCACTGTAATCCTCAACTAAAAGCCTCTAAATGAAAATCATCCATTCATAACATCATGAACGGCTTCTGTTCTCCCCTTTTAGTTGGCTTGACCTGGATCTGCAAGAACTTGTTGACACTATTTTAGAAAGCCCTTGTATCAAGGATATATAATCCGTTACAGGTTCAAAACTTTACGTACTCACTTGTATCTAACAGTGTAGTGAAACCTGAAATGCTTGCAAACTGCACCAGTTTAAATCAGTGTTATTATATCTAGAGTCCACTAAAAAGATGTAAACCAAAATATCATAACAGAGTGACTGCCGTCCTATAGATAGTACCATGTACTTGTTTTTGGCAGACAGCATTTTATACATTGCAGAGAGCTGTACTGTATCTTTAATTGAAAATATATCTGGGCCTCCACAAAAACACATACCCCAAAATCTTCTCAGACTTACTGAGTATATGAGCCATTTTTCATTACAGTGCTCTAAAAGCTGTATTTTTTAAGTTGGTAACATTCTGGGGTAGAACCAAACATAAATACATGGAGAGCTGACCAGACTGGAATTATGGAATTTGTATTCTATGAGCAGGGTCTCTGCCAGGATTTTTTGTAATTAAAACTCTACTGGCCCATCTCTCTTTCTTCCAAAGCTGAGAAAGATGATTTCCTAGGTCATAAATTTAAAGGTCATCAGATCTAAGACCATACAAACGAGAAGAGAGCAGCCAGTAATTCCCTCAAAACAAGCGTTTCTGGGATGAGATCAGAAGCACGCGAGCAAGAAGGAACACCCAGGACAGGCATGTTCTCTATTTACAGTTTCATCATTAAGTAAAAATACTCTTTTACATCCAAATTCAAGTTTGTGTTGAAGACCATCTCTGTAAACACGTAAATACAATCAGCAGACACACCGTGGAGCCTCGCTGTGTAGCTGTGCTGCACTTTATCCCCCTGCCGTTTAGGGGATGTCGAAATCATGGTTTTTTTGTTTGTTTGTTTTTTGTTTTTTTGTCTTTTTGCCTTATCTAGAGCTGCACCCGCGGCATATGGAGGTTCCCAGGCTAGGGGTCTAACAGGAGCTGTAGCCGCCGGCCTTCGCCACAGCCACAGCAACGTGGGATCCGAGCCGCGTCTGCGACCTACACCACAGCTCACGGCAACGCCGGATCCTTAACCCACTGAGCGAGGCCAGGGATCGAACCTGCAACCTCATGGTTCATGGTTCTTCACTGTAGCTACTGCAGGGATAAATCTGTGGGAAAAACACCCCTTAATCTGTCTCTTGTTAGCAGGATCGTTCGCAGATTTCATAAACAGCAGTTACAGGCCTGTGTATCAATTGCTCTTTTTCCCCTATATGTAAAAAGATCATTTATCTGTGTCCTCAATATTAAAGTTTTAAAATGTCAAGCCTAAAAGTCAAGCCTCGTTTGAAAGAAAAGACACATACTGTAAAATCCCTCCTCATGATTCAGAAGTTTCATTTTCCCTTCTGCCTGAACAAAATACCTAGGGACTACAAAGCAACTTGCAATACTTGAGACCTCAGAATTGGGGAAAATGCAAAAGGCAAGAGTTGGCTCATTTGCTGACTGTGAGTTATCCTTTTAACATTAGAAAAACAAGTTGGACCACCTTCTAGAAAATGTCCTTTGGAAAGAAATCAAAGATTAAAAATATATTTTTGCTCTCTAGCAAAGCAAACTCACTTCACCCTAATAAGAGAAAGAAAGTTCCATGTAGATCTCTAAGTGTCATTTCATCACAACTGACCACAACTTAAAATATACTTTCCTTGTACATCCACCACTGACTCTGCATTGGACTCATCTATAAATTTTTAAATGCAATATAAAGTAATCTTGATTTAGCTTCTGCCCAATGCATCTAATGACAAAAATTAATCTGAAAAATTTAAGACAAATTTTCTCTTGAAATTTCAGATTGAAAAAAATTGTCTTTTCCCTTTTGAATATGTGCATTTGGGTTTATAAATCATATTTAAAATATAGTATTTAAAATCCTCATCAGCGAAAAACTTTGCAAGGGATGTTTATACAGTTCAATAATCTGTTACAACAAACGTTCGTAGTAAACAAATGTAGTAATACAATAAACATTAAATATAAATGTAAGATATTGAACATACTTATTTTTAATTTCAGACAATGGAACAATCTATACAGCTTCTTTAAAGTGAGTTGCCAACTTTAAATGAATTATGAGGTTTTCATAGTTGTTGTTGTTTGAAGTAACAGGAATACAAAGTTCATGTTTAGTGTTAGAGTTAATGATTGATTTCTTACCCTGACAAATAAAATATCTTTTCCTCTCTCTCTCTTTTCTTTGGTGTTCAACTTTTTTCTGGTGTCCAACTTTGAAGTGTTTGCTTTATGAAACTAAGTAAAAATGCACAAGGCCTCCTTTAAGTATTGACCCTCCTTCTTCCTCCTGGCAGATTTCTTTTGTTCTACACAGGACAATCCATTCATATCCTTCATTAATTCTAATAAACTGAGACAGGTGGCTGGCCTTCTCAAAGGATTTGCTTGAAAAATACAACAAAACTTGTGTCGACACATATCAAATGAAGTGAAGAATGAAGCTACCTTTTGTTGAACTCAATTAGTGTGGGCAGCCAACCTTGATTATGCAGAGGAAGGAAAAGAAAAAACTATTTTCTTCAATAGGCAGTAAGATTTGGCTTGAATTATCCAGATTAGGGGGTCAGCAAGCTAGGACTCACAGGCCAAATAAGGCCCACTGCTTGTTTTTATAAATAAAGTTTTATTAGAACATAGCCATGTTCATTCATTTACATATTGTCCAAGTCAGATTTCCTGATACTGCAGCATAGTTGAGTGGTTGTGACAGAGACCAAATGGCCCGCAAAGCCTAAAACATTTACTGTTTGGGCTTTTACAGAAAAATCTTGCCAACTCTTGATCCAGACAACTGTCTTTTGACTTTTTACTGTGTTTTCACTTCATAGGAATAGCCAAAACATGGGAAAACAAACTTTGGGCAGCCTAAACCAACATGGTTTCTCTTACATTGGTGTATTTTTATTTTAAAGAAGATGCAGAAGAAAATCATTTCAATCAGGACTTACTTTAATATGCAGATACATCTATTGGACTCCAGTTTTGCTACAGCCTCCAAGAGCATCTGAACATACTCTCCCTTTAAATTGCATCTTACTCAGTTAAAGGCATTTTTGGTTTGATATGTGTAGTTTTCTCTTTAATTGCTGTAGGGATTTGAATTGCAGGTGAATTAAACTTTAAAATTCTGCTCATTTTGCAAACTTGTCATTATGCATGCTATAGGCAAGTTAGTAGCTTTAGTTATGCCAATGATTGCGAAAAGATACGTTATTGCTGCACTATAATGCATAAACAGGTTTTATGTTCTTCTGCATAATATTAGAAACTCAAATTTATGGAGTCACAGAGCTATGATCGTCATCCAGTTTTTAAATAAGGAAGCAATTGGTGATTTATATCACACATAAAAAAGTTTTCTTGTCAAGGTGCTTGCTGATCCATGGCATATAATTGGATAAACGATACAAACCTTTGATGGGGTCATTAGGAATTATTTGCATTCAGGATTTTTTAAGAGTTTTTTGTTACTGTTGATCTCAGGTGGCACTTACTTACTCTCAACAAATTCTGGCTGCTCAGAAAATCCATTTGAACAGTTTATACATCAGAACTTCTGAAATTAAAATATGTATATGAAGATCTCGGCTTTGTGCAGCAACAGCTGTTAATAAGACAACACAGCAGAAGTTATGAGTCTCCTAATGAAAAAATACAACTTCATCTATGAAGAAGTCTTGGCCAAAAAAAAAAAAAAAATGGAAATTAACCTGCATTTGCTCTTGACTCTAAGTCCAATTACCAATTTGTAGGAAATGCAAAGAGTAAAGGAATGTGTTTTATCAAACTATGGGGCCACAACTTCCAAAATCTAGATTAGGGGAATGGTGTCCTAACCAAATAAATTTCGAGGAAAAATAGTGAGGTGGGAGTTCCCATGGTGGTGCAGCAGAAAGGAATCTCACTAGGAACCATGAGGTTGCAGGTTCGATCCCTGACCTCCCTCACTGGGTTAAGGATCCAGCGTTGCCGTGAGCTGTGTGTAGGTCGCAGGTGCAGTTCGGATCTGGTGTTGCTGTGGCTGTGGGCTGGCAGCTACAGCTCTGGTTTGACCCTTAGCCTGGGAACTTCCATATGCCACTGGTGCAGCCCTAAAAAAGCAATAATAATAATAATAATAATAATAATGAGGTCAAGTGGAAACCATAGACTGAAAAAGACTTAAACACATTAGGCAATTACAATGGCTTTATATGGGTCCAGACCCAAACAAAACAATTACAAATTTATTTTTGACATTGAAGAAATAATTACAAACTTGAGCCTTGGCTAGATATATAACAAAAGAATTATTATCAGTTGCTAAGTGCTATAACAATGTTTTTTTTATTTTTTTAAGAACTGTCATCTTTAGAGCTAACTGCTGAAATCTGGAGGATGAAGTGATATGACGTTTAAGATTTTCTTTAAAATAAAAATGGAGAAAATTAATTAAAAGTTTTAAATTTAAAAACTAACAAGAAAAAGGGTAAGAGGAAACATGATTGTGATGAGATAATAAATGTTGACACTGAATGATGGGTGTGTTGGGGTTTATTGTGCTTTATCTACTTTTGTATATATTTAAAAGTTCCATACTAAAAAAGTTAAAAATTATGTATGGAATACAATATAAAATAAAATGTCTCTTTATGATTAATTTTTAGTAATTCTTGGTAATAAACAAAAGTAAAAGAAGTAATTTATTTAGGCACAGCGTTAATTCTGATACCAGCTTACACAAAGTATGATTCGCTGTCTGGTTGGCAGTAATAAACAGAGGTTTTTTTTAAAAAAAAAAACAAATCTAGTTCTCCTTGCGGCTCAGTGGTAACAAAGCCCACTAGTATCCCTGAAGATGCGGGTTCGATCCCTGGCCTTGCTCATTGAGTTAAGGATCCGGTGTTGCCCTGAGCTCTGGTGTAGGTCTCAGACGTGGCTCAGATCCCGAGTTGCTGTGGCTGTGGTGCAGACCAGCTGCTGCAGCTCGGATTCGACCCCTCGTCTGGGAACTTCCATATGTCACACGTGTGGCCCAAAAAGACAATAAAAAACACAAAATGTAATTAGCTTTGTTTAATGCAGTTTGAGAAGTGTAAGATTTGTGTGTATCTGTTCATTCAGGATGACTTAGATTTTGTCCTTAAAATTCAAAATCCTTTGCGTTTTATTCTCAAACCTACCAGACTCGTCTCCCACCCCTTTCTGAGGCTGCTGATTAAATGTTACCTACTACACGAAGCTCACAGCCCTCTCCCCCCGGAAAGGTTTTGGGGATGTTACTGCACACACGTGTGGGCTGAACTAAACCTATAAGGAACACACACTCACACTCACACACACACACACACACACACACACATTGTAAGAAATACGTTGGCACTGACCATTCAGTTCAGACATAATAAAGTCAATTAGACGGAAAGGATATTTTAATTCTTTCAGAACATTTGTCTTATGACAGACTTGACACATATATGAGTAAACAGAAGCCTTTTCACCATGTTCTAAAACCTAATTAGCAAGGATATAGTTCCTGTGCCTTTCTTCTTCCAATACTTTTTTTCCTCCTGTGAGCATAACTTTGGGGCTTTTCTACTAATCTTCTTGGCCATAACTTTTATGGTTTAAGTTTTAAATGTTTTTCTAGAAAATAAAACTCTATGAGTTAATAAAAGTGAAAACCTAAATTTCTGTGTCAGAGCCATCTGGGTGTCCATCTGCTGTCCTCCATCACCTCCGACACCCGGAGAGCCTCGGCCCTTTTTATCTCTCGCCTAGATGTGCACATTGACTTCTGAAGCAGGTCTTCCTGTCTGTAATTCTCGACCCTAAACCATCCTCCCCAGTGCTACTGGTGTGACTGGTATTATTGTCCCAGTTTAGAGTCTGTCATTGTCTCTCCATGGCTTACAGCAGTCCCTTTGCCCACAGCTCCTCACCCTTATCTCTCGTCATCCCTCTTCCAGGATCTTGCTATATATCACCTCTTCCATTAGCTGGCCCCAAAGATGCTATGCTGTTTCTCACCTCTCAGAAGGCCCAGGTCCTTCTCTCTCCCTGGAATATAACACACACACACACACACACTGCAAGCACACAAGGTCGGCTTCATAAACACATGATACTCCTTTAATTCCTAACTCAGAAATAACATCCTCTACCCCAGGAGGTTCTTACTATCATCAACTCACCATCACTCCCTATTTTTATACCACACCACAGAGCAATTTATTTGTTAAATGTCAGCCTTCTGTTTTATAAGCTCCTTTAATTCTAGCAACTGTACTTACTTTTCATCTCAGGTCTTCAGTCTGGCATGTGGCACACAGTAAATCTCCAGCAGGTGTTTGTTGAATGAATAAACAAATGATCTGAACGTTGTGGTCTATCTAGGAAATCCCTGGCTAATATCTTCTGTAATAGTTCAATCAATTATTTGACGAATGTTTAACGTCTCATGTAAGACACTGTGCCAAGCACTGTATCAGGGAATAAAACTGAACACTATATACTCAAGTCCCTGTGCTTTGAGACAGAGAATATACACATGTCACTGAATTCAAAACACGAAGCATAAAACCCTACAGGTCCCATAAAAAAGTATAAGCACATTTTTGGGAAAATTAGTGGAGAAATAGCGAGAAGGTCAGATTCTTCAGTGAGATGGCAAGGATTTGATCAAACAAATTGTACAAAGGTATTTGAATAATGTTCATATTTTTGAATGAAACTTTTACTACTTTTTACTACCCTTTTAGCTAACGTTCAAAAACATCTTTCTTAGAACATAGAAATATAAAGCTGAAAAAACAGTAAAGACTTTGTAGCCTCATTGTTTTACTTTATAAAGAAAAAAACAGAACTAGATTTCAGGCCCTTTTTCTTCCATTCTACAACACTTTCCACAATGATAAACTACCTTGACTTTAAAAAAATTAACTCTAGGGAGTTCCCATCGTGCCTCAGTGGTAACAAACCCAACTAGTAACCATGAGGATGTGGGTTCGGTCCCTGGCCTCACTCAGTGAGTTAAGGATCCGGCGTTATAGTGAGCTGTGACTCAGGTCGCAGACGCAGCTTCAATCCCGAGTTGCTGTGGTTGTGGTGTAGGGAAGTAGCTGCAGCTCCTATTCGACCCCCTAGCCTGGGAACTTCCATATGCTGCAAGTTTGGCCCTAAAAAGCAACAAATAAATAAAAATATAAAAATATTAAAAAAAATAAGTTCTCTCTCTATATATATACTGCTGTTTGATTTGTGACAATTCAAGACACAGACCCTAAAATGCAGATAGAAAAAACTGAAAGACAAAATTTTGCATGTATCTAGGACTACATAGAATGATTTTAAATTCATTTCAAAATTCTCTTCTCCGTATTGCTCTTTATTATTTACAGATAAAAGTTAAGATGAATACCAAATTATATATGCCTTAACTCCTACAATAAAATAAAGTTATTTGAAGTATGGATGATACCTGGTTTTTTTCGTTATGGACCTTTAAGTATTTGACAAATTATAGGCTTATATTGGCAGAAAATAACGTGATTTTATATAATACAACTGTGTATAGTTTATATTGGTAAATAAAAGTGATATAAACAGAATTCCTTCAATTATTCAGAGATATTATCTATTGCCTTTCATGTATGAGGCACAGTGGTATATAAACAAAATAATCTTTTATCTTTTAATACCTATGCAAGAATTGAGATTACATAGCCCCCTTCTGCCTGCCATAATTAGGAGTTACATTTTATATTTGAAAACAACATTCTTTACCCAGACTTCATAAATTCATTCTATTTTGTTCAGAGACTTCTTCTATAACTAGCATTTGGCAAAACTACATATAGTGTCTGTTTTATTGTGCATTTCACTGAATAGCTGGTGGAGAAAAGATCTAACAACCCTTTAATGGAACGTCTGGGACCAAAAAATCCCCATTTATCTTCCTGCAGATGGTTAGATATACCAAGCAATTGTCTTCTGATGGAAACTGTAGTGAAAAACATATCCCCAATTCATCATCAACCACAACTCAGAACTAAACTTCGTGATGCAGTCCTTCAACTCCTATTCAGGTGATTATTTAAAAATTGGAAGAAGGTGTTATAAACATTTCTTAAGTGTGTGGCTTGAGTCACATCCGAGTTCAAGCAGCCACATTTGTAAATCACACCTTGAGATGAGATGAGAACCACAAGACAAAACAAATCGGGGGGCTTCCTCCTTTGGAGTTTGACCCAAGTGGTGACTCTCTGCAGGGTAGCATGGAAGTACTAAAGCCACAATGCATGACCACGTGCATCGAGGCTAAATGCTTGATAAAAGGTAACGGTCAAGTGGAAACTTGACAAGTGATATGTCTTAGCACCTATCTGATGTGAAAAATAATCCATCATACTCTTGACAGCATTTCTAATCTCTGTTGCCAGGGGTGTTCCCTTTCAGAGAAATCTGAGAGTAAACATTACCGCTCAGGTACAAGTTTTATCTACAGTTGGGGTTGCCAGACTTTGAATTTCATAGATCAATAAAATTTCAAATATGAATGTGAGGATTAAGGTAGAGCTAGCAACAGTTACAAACTGTTACCTGTTTGTCATGTAAGAATATTTTTTAGAAGAAAAGAAAAACGCATCATAACAACAATCATGTTTCAAAGAAAAAAAAGAAAGAAAATTCTAACCAAAACGGTAGGAAGGACATAATATCAGAACAATGAATAGTCTTTCAAGATAAAAAAGAGTAATAATAACTTGATTTAAAATCCACCATAGGAGTTCCTGTTGTGGTTCAGTGGAAATGAATCTGACTAGCATTCACGAGGATTCAGGTTTGATCCCTGGCCTCGCTCAGTGGGTTAAGGATTTGGCGTTGCTGTGAGCTGTGGTGCAGGTTGCAAATGCGGCTTGGATCTGGCGTTGCTGTGGCTGTGGTTCTAGGCCGGCACCTGCAGCTCCGATATGACCCCTAGGCTGGGAACCTCCATATGCTGCAGGTGTGGCCCTCAAAAGACAAAAAAAAATCATAATATACAAAATTTTCTCACTTACAGAAAGACTGTTGAAGTCTTTAACTCATTAAATATAGATCTTCCTTGAATTATGATGTGGTTACATCCCAATAAATCCATTATAAATTGAAAATACTGTCATAAATTGCAAACACATTTAATACAGCTAACCTACCCAACATTGTAGCTTGGCTTAGCCTACATTAAATGTGCTCTGAAGACCTCTGTTACCCTACTGTTGAGCAAAAGCATCTAACACAATGCCTTTTTTATAATAAAGTACCGAATATCTCACATAATTGAAAAATTATAAGAGGAACCATCTTAAGTCGGGGTGATTAGGAACCATGAAAAAAGGGAGGAAAGACCAAAATAATTCAAGAATTGAACAGTGTACAAAAGTGGACAAATAGTATCCTATCTCTGAAAACACTTCTTCTCTGGAAGGAAGAGCTAGTTTCTTATTTACAGGTCTCCCCACTGGTTCAGACTAGATGCACAGTACCAACCCAGTCACTGGGCTCTAAGGAGACCTCACACTTCCATTTTTAAAGGAACTATAGAAATTCCTGACCATCGTGCAGTGTTTTTATGCTAAAGTGTTGCTCAGTTTCTTGGCAAATAATAAAACAGGACCTAAGATAGTTGGGGCTTAAGAAAGCTGTCTTTGAAGAGCTTATGAGAAAGACTTTTAAAATAGCCTTTCTAATATCTATTTGAGAAGAAAACAGCTAACTCTATATAATCCCGGATGGTAGATTATCATGACTCTTGTTCTCCCAGGCTGACCCAGCTGATGTTCTTTCAGGACCTACAAGGTCACATAAGAGGCAAGTGCCAGACCCTAGGCACAGTCGATGCCAAACTGAGTCTTCACCTACAGGTGACTCAAAGTCAGGTACATGCGGTGAAGTTATAAGGACTCAGAGTGATTAAAAAAAGAAAAAGAAGAAGAAGCATGATCATGATTATCCCTTAATGATGCTGCAAAATAACACAGAAACGTATCCTTAGGATTTAAGTCCCCAAACTAATTTAATGTTGGTTTTGCTGCAGTGTCCCTAAACCCTCTTATTAGTTGATACTAGTGACAAGAGCAAGTATTACCCTGTATGAAAAACAATAAGCCCAAGAGAAGAAAGGTTGATGGTATAGCATGTGCTGTGTTTTTCTTTTTTTCTTCTTTTGCTTTTTAGGGCCACATCCACGGCATAGGGAGATTCCCAGGCTAGGGGTCTAATAGGAGCTACAGCTGTCGGCCTAGGCCACAGCCGCAGCAACACAGGATCTGAGCCATGTCTGCAACCTACACCATAGCTCACGGCAACGCTGGATCCTTAACCCACTGAGCAGGGCCAGGGATCGAACCCACAACCTCATGGTTCCTAGCCAGATTCGTTTCCGCTGTGCCACGATGGAAACTCCTGTGTTTTTCTAAATTTTGAAAGTTTCCCTCTCTCATTAGGCCAGTTTTTAGCAACATACAAGGTTAGGGGACTAGTATGATTGTTACAGAGTCATCAAGATGTCAAAATAAGGACCACGAACGTACACAAATGGCCTCAAAGAATAATATGACCAAATTATCACTAAAATGTACAGGTCATATACTGCATACAAAAGAGCAAATTTTATGCACTATTGTTAGTAAATTATTGATAGTTAATTCAATAAATAATTCTTGAATTCCAGAGAACCATCACAGTATGAATGCTAAATATGTGTTAGGAAGAATCTGCCTTCACATCAAAGCACTTCTGAGTTAATGATGGCGGCTACTACATTCCATATATAATGTGACTATCTCGAGAACACTTTGGCAGAAATAGTACCATTTAGCTTTGCACACTTTTTGTCCTTCACACATCCTCTGTTAAGAAATAAATTATTGTGCTAAAGAAAGGAGTTTGAAATATTAAATTAACAGATATAAGCTAAGCACTTCAGTTGGAAATGCCATCTTTGGAGTTATATCCTTTATAAATTGTTATTGGAAGTTCTGAAAAATCAATTTTAACCTTGTACAGGAACTAAAAGCAAAAAAAATCGTGAAGTGTACAGAGACAGAAAGAGACCATAAGCCAGAGAACAGAAAAAGGTGGATTTTAAAGGGAAAATCAATAAATCCAAGATGCATTGGTCCAATTTCAAGAGTAAATCAGCTTTTGATTATTTCATATTCTATATTTTTCCACCATTATTAAAACAATAAATAATGTCCAAGAGGAGAACCAAAACTTTTCATTAGAAAAAAATCTAACTTTATTAAGAGAAAAAAAACCTATTATTTTGAAAATGCAGGCAACTACTTGGCACAAATGAACATATAGTGTTTGGTGTTTGTAATTCACTTAGTCTTCAAACAACGATCTGGTATTTTTAAGAGAAATTAATGTCCCATTGGTCCTCCCTTATTTTTTCACAGACAGACCACAGGCTGAAGTCAAATCATGAGCTAAAAATTGAATTTTGTCAGGCAAAGGCAAATCTGGACTCTTGAACCTCAGCTTCTTCACCCAAATAACTACAACAACAACCCTCGCTTCAAAGAGTTGATCTGAAGAGTAAATGAGATAACATTTCAGTGCTATCACATATGAAGGATTCAAAAGGATCGGTACTAGCAGCAGCAGCAGTAGGAAGAGTTGTAATGTCAAAGTACATGACTCACGACAAGGGAAAGTGATTGAATTAAATACTGATGGCTTGAGGAATGATGATCTGATTCATCATTCTCACCAGTGGATAATGTTGCCAATGAGCCTCGACTAGTTTGTGCGGAAACATATCCTGCAATCCATCCTCACTAAGGCTGCCCTTACTAATGGGATAAGAACAGCCAAAGTCTGCTGACCAAAGCCTCTTCTCCCTTCAAGAGTGACTGGCGGGCTCTGCTATCATTTGCTTCTTTTGCTTCCATTCTTCTAGGTTCCTCGTATTACTCAACCTCTCTTTTGATCAACAGCCTTTCTACTATTCCCTTAAACATACTAACACCCTATAAGAAAGTTAGAGGCTCACAGACCCCAATGTCACTCTCCTTTCTCCCCGTGAAATGAGATGATCAATCAAGGCATTGATCTTACAGTTTGAACTTCCTAGAGGGCAACCTTTCTCTTTGCTTCGGGTTGAAAAGAGGATACCACCAAGAAGAATCAAACAAGAATATTTGCCAAATCTGACCAGTTTCACTTTTCACATTTTTTACATCAATGTAGTACGAAACTCAGTTGAAACCTAACGGAGGATAAACCTAGGATTTGACACGCCTGGACACATCTGCAAGGCTCATCGGGTCAACCCAGCAGGAGTCCATGTAAATGAAGGTGGGAAGGTTCCTGGAACTATACTCATCTTAAAGGAAGATGCACTCAAAATATACACACTTAGTGAAAGCAGGCAGAGGGGCTGTCGAGGTGACACTGAGCACAAGATAGTTCCAGTCACGTACGCGTTCTTCGGTGCAAATCCACCCAAACTTAAGCTCTAGGAAAAGGAGCTGCAATGAAACAGTGAATAAAACTCAAAAGACCCATTTATCACAATCCCATTAAGAACAAAAGCGCTATTAGACAGTACTACTTTATCGTTTCTGCAAAAGCGTACTTCGATTTGAAGTGTCAGAACCGTTCCTCTCTAACTCAGGGAGCTGAGGGGGGCGGCTGGACACCCAGTGCCAGGAAGACCAGGAGAGCCTTTCGGGCCGAGGCCTCCTTGGCAGGGCCACTCAGGCAGAGTCGCTTAGCACATAAAGCAGAACCGAGCAGAAAAACAATTAAAGCAACCCATTCAATTTCTCCATAGAGAGTTCCCAAAAGAATCTCAAAAGTCCTTGGGCACAGAATCCGAGATGGTTGGGATAACCATACAGGAAGGGTAGCTAGTCAGAGAAATGGTGTTTTGCTTCTGCTCTAGGGACTTATTTTTACATCCAGGCCGTTGTGAAAGAGGTAAATACAGATTATATTAACATATTATTTCACATGGTTTCAGCCATTAACTTCAGCTTTTAAAAATTATTCTCTGATCCTTCATGATAACTTGGACCTCCTGGGCCAAGGATCGAACCCACGCCACAGCTGTAACCAGAGCCACAGCAGTGACAATGCCAGATCCTGAACCTGCTAAACCATGAGGAAACTCCAGAATTGTCTTATTTGTTCTATCAAGGAGGAATATTTTACAGTTCAACCAACAAACCAAGTTAAAGATTAGAACATGGTTCTCCTTCCTTTCAAACTACTGTTTCCATACATATTATTATTAAACCGGGCAGTAGTTGGTAAGAACATAGACAATGGAAATAAAATGCATGGTTCAAATGTCAGCTGAAACACTTACAGTCACGGAACCCCAAACACCTTCTTCATCTTCCTGTGTCTCACTGTCCTCACTGTCCTAAACAAAGAAAATAACTGTAAGTCCTTTACGGTGTTGTTGTGAGAATTAAAAGGGTTAATACATTTTAGGTACTTTAAAAAAATGCCAGGCATCAATTTATATTTAGTTGATTAAGAGTTAGTTAATAAATGACTAAATACATATTCATCCCACAAATATTTTATTGAATGCACATATGAATTTAATGAGTATTTCTGATACCAGGAACATGAGAAAGAACAAAACACACAAAATTACCTTCTTTGAGAAGCCTACATTTGAAATGCTCTCTAAACCCATAATCAACAGCTAAATATTCCACTGTATCAAATTAAATACTTCCATATCATCAGGCATTTAGAGTTGATAGAGTCTCCTGTTATAAAAAGTACTACTAATAATCAAAAATTTTGCCTACGTTTTGAATACTTTTTTAGAATGAATATTCAAGAGTTGAAATATTGGGTCAAAAATTTCCAACATTATAGTTTAAGAAATTAGATAACTGGTTCTCAAAATAATTCAATTAGCACCTATAAAATGTAAATATATGCAAATTTACCTCAAGACATAGTAAAATAACATTTAGTGGAAATAGGGTTAAACCACTTTTTTTTTTTTTTTTGCCTTTTGTCATTTTATGGCTGCACCCGCGGCATGTGGAGGTTCCCAGGCTAGGGGTCTAACAGGAGCTGTAGCCACCGGCCTTCGCCACAGCCACAGCAACGCGGGATCTGAGCCGCGTCTGCAACCTACACCGCAGCTCACAGCAACGCCGGATCCTTAACCCACCGAGCAAGGCCAGGGATCGAACCCGCAACCTCATGGTTCTTAGTCGGATTCGTTAACCACCGAGCCACGACGGGAACTCCTTAAACCACTTTGGAAATCGATAAAATAATGGTTACTACCACTCTGATTCTGACTGTGTTAATAATAAATCTAGGCTTTGCAAAAATTTAAAAACATTAGAGCTATGTTAGATACTACAGCTTGGTTATATGGTACCCAAAGGATAGCTCCACGTAGCAAGATCTTTTTTAGAAGGTGGGTTTCATCCAGAAGTTATGAATTGTTTGAGCAGGAAAAAAATGTGAATTTTCACCACACTTAAAAGCCTCAAGAAATAATGTTCTGAAGTATGAATGGCCCATTCTAGAACAATTTTCAGTACCTTATTCAATAACCAGCAACAGCTTAGACTGGAATACCATACATTCATGATTGGAAAAGTGATTAAATCACACAGAAATGGGAGTTATTTGAACAATTATTTCTCACTTGGAGTAGCTTATCATCTCATTTTCTTAAATTTTCATACAGGACAATTTTGATAAGTATATTTTTATTAAAAAGTATAAGAGTTCCCTTGTCACTCAGTGGGTAAAGGATCTGGCATTGTCACCGCCATGGCTCTGGTTACTGCAGTGGTGAGGTTTTGATCACTGGCCTGGGAAACTTCTGAATGCTGCAGGTGCAGCCCCCAAAAATGATATCAAATATTTAAAAATACTCATTTGCGAGTTCCCATTGCGGTACAGTAGAAACAAATCTGACTAGTATCCATGAGGATGAGGGTTCAGTCCCTGGCCTCATTCAGGGTGTCGGGGATCTGGCCGGCAGCTGCAGCTCGGATTCGAACCCTAGCCTGGGAATGTCCATATGTCATGGGTGCAGCCCTAAAAAAGAAAAAAAAAAAACTCATTTGAAGACTTTCTGTTTGCAACTCTGTGGTATACAGTCACAGTCCACTGTTTTATCTGGTATCCCTGATTTTAAAGCTAGCAAGTTCTCTCTCCAGAAGAATTTACAAGCTTCCATTGGAGGAGGACAATGGAAACTACGTAATCTTTGCATTTCCTTGTGTTGAGAACTCAGAGCTACACTTAGAACTTAGCCGCTAGAATAAACAAACCCTACACCTAGTGTACTACTTCCTCTTTCTGATTAAAATAAGTTGTTTTCTGCTTATTATATTTTGTGCCTATTCAAAGCCATATCAGATCTATGTAGGAAGAAACTGAGCTCAGAAGTCAAACATAAATAGATTACATTAAAACCAGTTAGAAGTCTTCCCGCAATTCACAAACCAGCAACAGGTACTTCAGCATCGTTCCTAGTCCCACTACGGTGTAAATTCACAAAACATGCCATTAGAAGGGGTCTGAGAACCATTTTACCACCAGGCATATAAAGACTATAATTTGGCTCCAGTAGGCAACGACACAGCAGAAAACGTTTGCGGAAGGAATTTATCTCTGTACGTGGATATAACTAGAATTCAAGAACTACTGTCAAAAAAAAAAGAAAAAGAAAAATAGTTCATTTTTTAAACCAATGATTATTCCCCCTGAACCGGTAATTTAAAAAGAAAAGTAATACCCTGAGTTGGTGGGGATGCTGGAATTCTAATATACTTCTGATGACAGCATCACTCAGATAACTGCAAGTCATCAAAAGGCACTGTGCCTGGCAGTTAGTCACAGAGTGTGAGTCAGGGAGACCTAAATTCGGGCTCTGCTTATCTTACTTACTGATTGTGTGACCTTGGCGAATTCTTGAAGTCCTTTAAGCCTCACTATTTTTTTCTTTTTAGGGCTGCACCCGTGGCATATGGAAATGCCCAGGCTAGGGGTCAAATCGGAGCTGCAGCTGCCGGCCTAGGCCACAGCCACAGCAATGTGGGATCGGAGCCACATCTGCAACCTATGCCACAGTTCACGGCAACACTATATCCTTAACCCACTGAGCAAGGCCAGGGATCGAACCTGCGTCCTCATGCATATTAGCTGGGTTCCTTACTGCTGAACCACAACAGGAACTCCCGGGCCTCATTTTTTTTTTCTTTATTTTACTTAATGAATTTTATTACAATTATAGGTGTACAAAAAATCAATCACAACTCAATTTTTATAGCATTTCCATCCCAAACCCTCAGTGCACCCCCCCACCCCCCCCAACTTGTCTCATTTGGAAACCACAGGTTTTCCAAAGTCTGTTGAGTCAGTAACTGTTCTGCAAAGAAGTTCGTTGTGTCTTTTTTTTAGTTTCCACATGTAAGTGGTAGCAGCTGATATCGGTGCCGGGCCTCATTTTTTAAAACCATTTTTAAAATGGGTTTAATGATAAAATCAAATTAGTCATGTTACAGCGAAGACTGAGATGCAGTGCCTAGCATATTGTCAACATTTGCATGTTTGACTTCATCATGATTATTACTTCTTAATATTGGGATTTGGCAATACAAACAAAGCCTTTAGATTAAACATTAGCATCTGATCCTGAAATTCCACTTTTGGGAATTCAGTCTAGGGAAATAATTAAGGCCACCCACAATGATTTAGCTGCCAGGATATCCCAGAATCCCAGAGTCATAATTCCGAACATCAGTGGTACGTGTGTGTTGAATCCTGAAACTACAAAAGGTAAAAACTTGGGTCAGGAGGGACTCCAGGTCTTACCTGCTGACAATGAGCCTTGTTATAATTCTATCCAAGTGAAACAAAGAATGAAAATTTGTGATTATTGTATGAGAATGATACTATCTCGAATTGTAGTCTTGTTATTTTAGGGGAAAAAAATTTTAAATAATCTTCAATTTTAAAGTTTCCCTGAAGTTTTAAGTTTTTTTTTTTTTTCCTCTTGTCCAATGAAGAAATGCTTTCTGCTGACAATAGCTAATTAATAACAAGATTAGCTCTGGGGCAGTGTTTACTTGGTTTGATTCCCTAAACCCCCTGAATTAAAATCCACCAGTTTGTTTGATAAACATGCGGATTCCTGTGTCCCGCCTAAGCCTGCTAAATCAGAATCCTGGACAGAGGTTTGGAAATCCGCACATTTAAAAGCAGCTAGAAGTTAAACAGGCTGAAGCTTTGGTTCCAGTCCCCTTGGACATGAAGAGAAGCAGTCCATTGAGGAAAGCAGCTGCAGATCTGCAGTTGAAAGATTCAAGGTCATGGCTGTCACGGCGTTATTTGAAAAGACAAACATAGAAATTAACGACTTTTTATAGGAAAAAAATGAAAGAATGCAGATTTTATTGCCCTTTTCTGAATTCATATTACTTTAAAAATTGCCATGTATGCTCACATATGTTTCTGTGCATGTACACTTACAGGATCTATCAATGGGTTTTTCTTTAAAGAATATGCAATAAGCATTCCATCCTTTGAGGGGCACTTCCTTATAAACTCTTACATCCCTAACAAAAAATAACAGCTGTCCAGCCAAGCTCTGGTAAAGGCTTTCATTTTTCTCTCTCCACTGTGTGTTGGCGTAAGCCTTACAGTGAATGTCACAGATGAATGTAGTTGAAAGATTGGCTTTAAAAGGCAAATATGGTCCAGTCTATGGCAACCATTTAATAGAGCAGAAGGAATTCCCTCTGAATTCTTTCTGCAGTGTAAATTGTTTCTTATGTAGGTTGTTTGAGAGGACAATAAAGAATTTGGTAATTCATTTTGGGAGTTCCCCAGCAGCCTAGCGGTTAAGGACTTGGTGTTGTCACGGCTGTGGCTCAGGTTCAGCCCCGGCCGGGGAAGTTCCACATGCCGTGGGCACAACCAAAAGAAAAAAAAAGGATAATTCATTTTTAACTTTTATACTACTATCGCAAGCAATTCAGTGTAAAAAAAAAAAAAAAAGGTATGAGCAACATCCTGGTATAACCCAGACTCTACGGCTACGGACCTAATAACAGAAGGTGGACCATTTTGGTTTGGAGACTCCCATGTATAACATCATGAAGTTAGGTGTTTAACGATGACAATGGTTAAAGGAAACGGCTGATTGATGAAAGAGAAGGGTAGCTGTTCCAGCTGATAGGAAATTTCTTAATTAGTCAAAGAATTATATGCGTGTGTATTCAGCTCATACATGTTAAACATGTATCTAAACAGTAGGACAGGCATGCATATTATACTAACAGCATATGACAAAAATAAAAATTTACTTCAATGCGAACCAAACCAAAGTGTTAGGGTTGTTTTTTCTTTCTGTATTCCAATATCCAAAATCTGAGTCTAACGTGAAATTGCAAAGCACGCATTATTATTTTTTTTTTATATTGGTCACCCTGGCACCAACAAGCCCCACCCATGCTAACATATCTTCTGTTTTCCCCACTCACACACACACACACACACACGCACACACACACACAGCAGTTATCCACATATAAAAAGGCAAAGTCTTCTGATATACTTTCCCAGCAACTGAGATTTCCTCTCTACTATAAGCTGTCACATCCAGATGCCCCAAAGCTGAGATCGCTTGTGTAAAGGGCCGTAAGTTGCCAGGGCTGTCTTCCTATTGGTCATACACCAGAAGCATCCTTGGCCTGTGGAAGAGTGAGAACTCCTGGCCCGGGGTCAAGGAGACAGAAAGAGGAGAAGGACACCAGGAGAGCGTTCTGGCATTTGGGAATCTCGAGGCAAAGAGATGGGGGTGGGGGAGCGGATTGGAAAAACAAGGAAAGGAAAGTCTTTAGAGATGGCTTAAAAATAACGGCCAAAGCTGGCAGATGTGTCCAGAACCCTCAGCACTGAAGCCCCAGCAGCTGTATCCAGAGACCTTGCTCTTCAGGCAGGTGGGGAGGCTAGGGAGGGACGCTTCCCATATGCTGTTACCCAGTCCTCCCAACATTCTTTCAAAGGTGATTTTTCAAAGTCTCCACTGTCTCAATAACCTGCAGTTCTTATTTACAAATTTAAAATAAAATGAGTCTCACTGTTCAACCTGAAATGTAAGGCTTTGGTTTCAGGTCTAGAAAAATACTCTTGGGCCAAAACACATTTTCTACGAAGAGTAAATAAGCGTAATTAGAACTTGTCTTGTTTTAATTGACAGACATTTCTGCAGCTAAACAGAAAAGAGGGACTGAAGTAGGAGCAAGGGAGCCGCTGGAGGCAAGAAAACAGAAGGCACAGGCCAAAGGTTCCTGACACAATCCCCACGCGGCCACTTCAGAGTTTTCCCGAGGACCCGCCTTTCTCTTTATTGACGGACTTGAAGATATGGAAATGCACTCTCAGTATTTCACATCCGACATGGGTGGGAACGAGTGTGCTGCCCACCCTCCGCCCGGCTCTGCCCGGCGTGGCCGATTCCTCTACCCCGCTGGGTCCCTACTGTCTGCGAATTCACGAACTCGCCTGCAACACCGCCCACAGCTCTGCACGCACAACAAGATGCTCTTACATAATTCATTTGGAAACCGTCTCTCATCTCTCTTGTCTCCCTTTGAAACTGCCTTCCCAACTTATCTCTGTTCCTCTAGCCACCAACTTTCCGACTTCCTCCGGCCCAAAACAGGAACTCTGCCTGGGGCTTCTCCCTCTCCCGGCTCTTCTGGGACAGTCTCATCCATGCCCGTGGCTTCTGCTATG
This sequence comes from Catagonus wagneri, assembly GCA_004024745.2. Taxonomy (NCBI): domain Eukaryota; kingdom Metazoa; phylum Chordata; class Mammalia; order Artiodactyla; family Tayassuidae; genus Catagonus; species Catagonus wagneri. The sequence goes on along the minus strand of PVHT021183523.1, from coordinate 5,168,007 downwards.
ATCCTTCTATCAAAAATGTCCTGACCTGAGTCTTCTTGGCGCTCCCTCTTGGAGGGACAAGGTCAATGCAACTTGAGTCCATGAGGATCTCTCTGGATTCTGATATATCAGGGTGGAAGGGCCCCCCCTTTCATTCTTTTTTCTTTCTTTCCTTTTTTTTTTTTTTTTTTTTTTTTGCTTTTGAAGGCCACACCTGCTGCATATAGAAGTTCCCAGGCTAGGGGCTAGGGGTCGAATTGGAGCTGCAGCCACGGGCCTACACCACAGCCACAGCAACGAGCCGCGTCTTCGACGTACGCCACAGCTCACAGCAACACCTTCACCCGCTGAGCGATGCCAGGGCTGGCGTCAGGTTCGTTACCCACTGAGCCACAACGGGAACTCCCACCTCTCACTTTTTAAAATTTACTGTCTTGTTCCATACTCTCGGCCTCATATACTGCCAGCCACGATGTAGAAACAGTTAACTGTGGAGTAAATAAATGACTGAAATGAGAAAGCAGATGCAGCAGTCCCTGACAGCAGTGCGTACGAGCTAGATAAATCTCTTCATTCTGCTTAAAGGTTTAAAGTTCTGTGGATACTTAAGTATAAATACTTGGATATGAGTAACAAATACTCTCTCGCAGATCATTCACCTGATCTGAAACCCTAAAACCTTGGTTAAAATGCAGACATCACGCAGGTAGGGAAATAAGCCATCGATGTTAATGCTCAAATGAGTTTAGCAGGTAATCCGCTTACAATTTGCTTCCTTGTACCTGGGGAGACTAGGACCAGGGCCCAGATAAACATTCATGGGGAAAAGGAAGCCAAGTGGCAATAATGAGAAGGGGGTGTCCAAATACAGCCTGAAATATTACGACGTGCTCCTGTATCGATATCTGTGTTGACCAAAAATAGAGGTATTTTCTTATTTCACACAGATCAGCTCTCCGAGGAACACCGAACAGAATCTTTTCTCTCCTTTACATTTGAAGCACTTGGTATACCGGCACAGCACCACAGCAGTGACTCCCCTTTTACTAACGGATACGGCTGTACAACTACATTAAAAACTGCTACAGGATAGTGATTCCGAGTGGTTGGGTATGTTGCTGGGAACGAAAACACTCTTTGAGTTGCGACTGCCAATCTAGGGTACCACCCATGGAACTAAATGAACTGCATTTATACCTCACTTAATATGTATAATGCCTATACCAGTACGGGGAGGGCAGAAAAGGTAGAAAAAAATACTAAAATAATGTCTTCTGAAGGATGTTACCTAGCATGTGACTTCAACCGAGAGAGAAAAAGACTGAAATTAATGAGCGCAAAGTTAATTCTTAGCATCTGAGAAAAGAAATTGAATGCATATTGAACTTCCTTTAAGACACACGTCACTAAAACGGTAGACAGGGAGCGAGGAGGCAGAACACAGAAAAGGAACAGGTAGAAAGTTTTCTAGTCCTTGGATGCTGCGTCCACTTTTTATAAACGTAAAACATGTAAACGGCAAAGGTCATTTTTCACCGACGGCTAAAAAAGTACAATACCCACGGGAGACAAACCGGACCGTGGGCAGTTGCCCTCTTATCACTTCGGGTGTTGCATATGAGCCACAGGAAATAAAGTACAGGGTAACTGGGCTTATAATTTTTAAAAGTACTTTGGTTTGGCTTTAATAAAGAATCTCTGTATTCAGATAATTAAATTAAAACGATGGACTTTTTTTCTTTGCTCTCTTTAATGAAAGAAATTTCAGTTAGTCATGCTCTTCATTGCCCGAATAGCTGCAGTGGTTACCTTACCATGTTAAACGCTATGGTCTGTGACCCAAAAAAGACATGTAGAAACGCAAACCACGCTTAACAATCAAAGCACTGTTAGCAGGAAAAGGGGCAGGCTTAGACAAGACAGGCAAGGAATGGCATTTATCTCCCTTTTGCAGGAAAATAAACAGTTTGGATGGATTAAGGGAAGAGATTGAAAATGTACTGAAAGACAAATGGAAGACCAAATAAAAATGTGACAAACACTTGTCCTTTGTTCGGGAAGACTAATTTTATACCTTCCATAGGGGAAAATGCAGCTCGAAATCTAGCCCCAGCAAGCCACGGTAGATGTTAAAAATTGCTAAGAAGCAAATCCAGGGAAAATCTCCAATGCTTTGCCCCTGAAGATGTTTGAAGAGAGAAAGAGTAAAAAGCCCTGGGGCCTGGCCAGCAGATGTGTGACCACATTCTCATCACAAGAAAGACAGGAGAAGAAAGAAAGAGTCTCCCTAAAATTGGTTTGCAAAGTGATATTTCTATCTTACCAGCCTAAATATGCATAGTTTATTTTGACTTCAAAGGGAGACCTCTACAGCCAAAGATAATACTGACTGATTGCATCATTCACGATTCAGCAACTGATAAATTGCCTTCGTATGCACTGCAGTGTCTTGAGCCCAGTGTGAGATTTATCTGGATGGGCACGATATTTTGAGAAGACTAATTCAGGAAACATCACAGCCTAAGAATTGCTCTCTTTTTTTTTTTTTTTTTAACAGAAACTCCAATGAAAGATTGATGATGCACGTATTGAAAGTTTGTGATTCCAGCAAGAGAGTGCAGGCTCCCATTGTTAAAGTCAGTCACCTCGTAGAGACTTTGTACACACATCCAGGCACTGCAGGGAATGAAAAGGGTTGACCAGAAGATGCCTTTAAGCAACATGCTGTTTTCTCCACTTCCTCAAACTCCTCCCCAGGTCTACACTTGACACAGAGAACGGGATCCAGGATCCCCTTACTGGGTGCTAAGCTTCATCTCCAATCGCCACTCCAGGCATAAACTTCCTGTTTGACCATCAGCGTGATCAGAAAGGCAACAAAGTTAAGGTGGGGCAGCAGTCCTGGGATAGAAAGATGGCTGGGTGGCTGAAGTCACTTCTCCTTCCTTCTCGCCATCATCTTCCCCAAGGAAAGCCACAAGCGGGTGAAAAGATGAGGTCACAGGGTCTTAGGTTGGGCGTAAATCCCAAACAATGGTACAAAGTACAACAGAAGCATCATAATTATTAGGCTAGGCTATGAGACATTTCCTCTTTCCTTGAGCCACAGTTGGTCAGGCCCTGATAATTACTGCCTCGGGACTTTATATCTACTTTTATTGCAATACTTAACGAGTTGAAGCAAAATGATTTATGGCCGTGTCCATCTCTTCGCTGCCCTACGGTCTGTTAAGTTATGAATCCTCCACAGATCAGGAGGATATCTTATAGCTGGCGTCCTCTCTCTCAGCCCAGCCTTTTAAAAGTCCCCAAACCTGCAAAAGCCTAGCAGTCATCTGACACTAGGCTTTCCTAGGTCAAAAAATATCCACTTGTTGAACAAATAAATGAACAGCTTGCAGATCTGAACCAATACAGTAAACGGAGAAAAGTTTCCAAATAGAACATCAGAAATGACCCTGTCACGTTTTCGTCCCCAGGTACTGGAATATATTAACTCCGAAGTCAGAAAATAAAGGAACCCTGTATTAAAAAATATGGAACATTTCACAGGGCTGTGTGTACGTACCTATGCATTTTCCTCCAGGTATGATGTTCCTTTGCGTCTAAATACGCCAATAACATTCTCTTGAACAAAATGAAATCTTATATTTCTGGTGCTATAATTTCCCACTGAATATTTGAGCAGGTGAATATCCTGCAACACGTGTATGGAAAGGAAGGTCTAAACCAAGAGCAAACATTGAATCTGAGATCAAGGATGCAGTAAGTGCAAAAGAGCCGGCAAAAAAAGGAAGGCCCTCAAGTCTAATAACTGAAAGAAGAGGGACTCACCGGTGGTTTAAGATCAAACCATGCTCCTCCGGGGGAGTGGGAGTGTTTTGCTTGGAATGCGAAGAATTACTGTCAGCATTGCCTAAGGAAACTGCTGTTCCCCAACCCCAGCCCTTCAAAATCAAGTATAACCTCACATCTGGGGACTAGGGGTTTTGAGGAACATTACAGAAAGGTGATGTCACTCAGAGGAGAACCTAGAATCTGACACTGAGGGAATAAGCCTGAGATGGGCTGGGAGGGGAGGGACGGGAGGAGTGAGCTGGCCGAAGGATGGGCTCAGGTGCGCCCGTACTAGGGTCCAGGTGGATACAAAGGCAACCTGCAGAACTCCCCTCTGTGTGGATTGCAGAGTCAAGTTTGTGCTGTTTCCTCTAACCTCCTCTCATTTTAATTTTAACAACAACGATGCCAACAGGCATCAAAGTTTTACCTTTACAACCGGTTGGAAAGGCACCTCTTTTGGAACCGCTGGGGAAGCAAAGCAAACATCCACCTGCTCTTTCCCAGCTGCGTTTTTGATGCTGCTGACCAAAGGAGAAATTAGACAACAGAGGGGAGTGATCGAGGAGCCATCCTAAGAGCAGCTCACAGAGGGGATCGCGAGATTCCCACCCTGGTAGAGAAAACTAGAACACTTACAGGAGGGAGGCGGGTATTTATAAGCAACAGTTCTCATGGGTACATTAGAGACAGCCCATGGGTACCCCCTTAATTTTCCTTTGCCCATCGGGGAAGAAAGACTGAGATGGAGGGGGCGAACAAGGGGTGTGGGTGACTCCTGTTCCCATCCTTTCAGAGAGATTTAATTGTAAATCAACAGTCACTCATTCCTAAGTTTCTCAATCATATACACCTATTCGGACATAAACACATCTCTTCTCATCTGGGGATTGATGCTTCTATCAATTGCTTTGTCTGAAATAAACCTAATAGACAAACAGTTACAGATAAACACTGGCATTTAATTTCGAAACCCCTCAGCAGAGATCAGATGCCTTGTTGTTTCTGGTTTGTCAAACTTTTATTCATCCCTAGAGAATGTTAATGACTATATTTTTATATGTCGATTTGCCTCCTGCTGAAAATTACCTTCTAATCCTCTTTAAAAGTTCTCTGATTCTAATCAACCTCTGGAGGAACTTACTGTCTGAACAGAGGTGCTCCTGTTTTGATTTATACAAATCACGGTGCAATGTCAACAAAGACTTGGCTGATGACTTGGCTTGCAGAAAACTGCCTGGAAATAATAAATACCATCTACCTAATGTTCCAAAGGAACTGACATGTTCTGTTGTGGCATTTCTACCTGCGTTTCACCTCTATTCTTTTTCAAAGAGAAGAAAAATTATTTCATTCTACATGTGTACCCAAAGTGTTTCAGGTACTTTACTGTTTGAGAGACAGCACACTTGTGTCCAGTTTTCCCTTATTATTCCAATGTGTAGTATAAATAATACGAACTCAAACAAAAACTAAAATTTCCTATAACTGTTTCGTTACAATCCGTTGTTTGGTATTACATAGGCAGACCATTGGAATGTTCTACCTACATTTTCCTTTATACTTTTATTTATTTATTTATGTATTTATGTATATATTTATTTATTTATTTATTTATTTTTGTCATTTGTCTTTTTAGGGCTGCAGCCGGGATACATGGTGGTTCCCAAGCTGCAGTTGGCCGACAACACCATAGCCACACCAACTCCAGATCTAAGCCATGCCTGAGACCTACACCACAACTCATGGCAATGCCAGATCCTTAATGCACTGAGCGAAGCCAGGGAATCAAACACGCATCCTCATGGATACTAGTCGGGTTCGTTTCTGCTGAGCCACAACGGGGAACTCCCAAACATGAGCATCTTGAAAAAAAAAAAAAAAACTTTTTTTTTTTTTTAACAGCCACACCTGTGGCATATGGAAGTTCCCAGGTCGAATCGGAGCCTAACCCGCGGCCACAGCAACGCCGGATCTGAGCCCATCTGTGACCTACACCAGAGCTCAAGGCAACGCTGGATCCTTAACCCGCTGAGCATGGCCAGGGATCAAACCGAATCCTCGCAGACACTAGTTGGGTTCATGACACACTGAGCCACAGGAGGAACTCCCAAAAAGAAACTCTTAACTGTGCCTTGTGCTCTAGAACACACGCTTTTAAGCAAGATTATAGAATGTCTTTGCTCTTGAGGAAATCTCGCCAAGCCCTAAAGAAGTTTACGCCCAGAGAAGAGAATTAAATGATAAATTTATTTCTTACTGGCTGAACTCTAGATAACCCCTCTCCCCGGTTTGGAAGGACAGATAAAAGCCCAATAGATTATAGATGCTTATTAATTATTTACATAAGTAACACTTACTATCCCTCACTCATGTGATCTGAAAATTCTCCGGGTGCAATTAATTAAAAATGAGATCAAAGCTACATATTCCCTTTGATGAACTATTTATATAATTTATTTCTGTCAGAAGAAAATAATCACAATGTCATGTCCCATGTGAATACATGTGAGCTCTTTCTGACGTTGCTGTTTTGAATTTCCTAGCTTTTTCTCTTGAAGGGTATGTCCTGTGATGTGACATCTTGTCTATTCTTACGGCATCCTTTTATACATACAGACATGGTGGTCTCCTAACTATTTAAGTCTTCTGGCTTATTTTCACTTTATTGACATAACTTATCCAGACTTCACATTATTTGCTTAAAGCTCTCAGATCTTGAGTCTATTCTTAGGTAAATAGCACAGTTAAAGATATGGTGGTAGCATTTGTCAGTGTGCTTCAGTTGTAATCCTAATGATTTTTACCTAAACTCACTGCCTACATCAGGCCTTGCCATTTTCATCTGATGAGGCTGCACATTTCAAAAGATATTTAGATGTATTATGGGGTATTTGGAAAAGAGTTATTTCCAGTTCAAACAGTTGCCTACCCAAAAACCTATCAAATGTTCTGAAAATAACCAGCTGTGAGTTGTCAACAAAATTGCGCCCTTTTAGTACATCTGCACAAAACTGATTTCGTTCTGGCTGCGCCATGAGATTTTTTTTCTATCATTTGAGTCGTCTCTTACTTTTTCTGAATTCCTGGTACATCCTAACAAATGGAAATAGAGCCTTCCCAACCTGCTTTGTTAGGTGGTTAAGAATTAAAAAAAAAAAAAAAATCGAGGTACTTTTAAAGGCAAAAATCATAGGCATCAACATTATTCCCCAAAATGATTTTGATTTTTTTGATAGCTCTGAAGAGTAGCAAGCGTTAACATAAGAGTTAACAGCAAGAGATCACACCAGTAATTGCTGGTAAACAATTCTCATTTTGATCTAAGGATTAGAAAAACCATACTGAGACTTTTATTTCCTCTAAGGCAGAGAACAGAATATCTCAATATTGGTAGGATTCCACAGGAAAAGAATAAATTTTTCTAAAACTACCACTAATTTTATTTTGGCCTTTTTTTCATTAACAATAAGATTTTTAAAGTCCTCATCAAATCAACTGAAACTGATTTTGAAAGGGGATTCTACACAAAGAGACTATAAGGCAACATTAGTTACTTGTTAGTTAGGTACAAGCTGTGCTGCTGTAACAAAGAGATCCTAGATACAGTAGTTTAAATAAGACAGTTGATTTCTTACACACAGATAATAGTCCTGAGACCAGTGGACAATCCAGACTGGCAAGACAGCTGAGCTTATAAACTCATCCAGGAGTTCATGTTCCTTCCATCTGTTGCTCTGCCATCCCCAAGGGCAGTGATTCTCAAACTTTTTGGTCTCAAAATTACTTTACAATTTTGAAAATTACTGAGGACTCCAAAGAGCTTTTGTTTGTATCTATTTATACGTAATAGCATTTATCATATTCAAAATGAAAAGTGAGAAACAAGTTTAATTGCCTCATTAATTAATTTCTCATTAACAAAGAAATGTTAATTTTCTAAAAAAAATAACATTATATTAGTTTCCAATTTCTACTATAATAAATTACCATAAATGTAGGGGCCTAAGACAATACAACATTATTTTCTCATAGTTCTGGAAGTCAGAAGTCTAAATTCAAGGTCAAGGCAGGGCAGCATTACTTCCGGAACCTTCAGAAATAAATCCAGGAGTTCCCATTGTGGCTCAGTGGGTTAAGAACTAGACATAGTGTCCCTGAGGATGCAGGTTCCATCCCTGGCCTTACTCAGTAGGTTAAGGATCCGCGTTGCCACAAGCTATGGCATAGGTCGCAGATGTGGATGAGATCTGGAATTGCTTTTGCTGTGGCATAGACCTGAGCTGCAGCTCTGATTCAGCCCCTAGCCTGGGAACTTCCATATGCTGCAGGAGCGGCTGTTTAAAAAAAAAAAAAAGGCAGAGAGAGGGAGAAAAATCTATTTTCTATTTTCTTTCTTTCTTTTTTTTTTTTTAATTAGAGTACAGTTGACTTACAATGTTGTATTGGTCTCAGGGGAACAGCAAAGTGAATCAGTCATTCATCTACATATAGCCATTTTCAGAAAGAATCCACTTTCTTCGCTTCTGCAGCTTCCAGAGGCTGCTTGCATTCTTTGGAGCATGGCCTCTTCCTTAGTCTTCAAAATCTATCACTCTAGGCTCCAGTCCCTTCATCACCTCACCCTTTCTTGCTTCCAACACGTCTGCCTTCCTCTTGCAAGGACCTTAGCGACTGCATGGTGCCCACCCATACAACCCATATCTTCCCATCTCAGGATTCTTCACTTAATATCGGCAAGGTCCCTTTTGTCATGTAAAGTCATATAATTACAGAATCTGGCCGCTAGGCTCTGGCTATCTTTGGGGGGGGCATTATTCAGCCTACACCAAAAGCAGATACTAAACAAAGCCACTAATCTTAACATAAATAATTGTATCTTCCAAAACTCAAACTCAAGATTAACCAGAAGGGTGACACATTGTTTTACACTTTGCAGGTCTCTTCAATGACTTGATAACTAGGAGACAGCTGGATTCTCGTATCTGCTTCTGCCCTCAGTCTGCTCTGATGTGCCATTTTGGTTGAAGTAAATGAAGAAAATGCATCTTCACCCAGTCATATATTTGTAAAAAGGAGAAGGTTTTTTTTTTTCTTTTTAAGGCTGGACTCACAGCATCTGGAAGTTTCCAGGCCAGGGGTCGAATCAGAGCTGGGGTTTGCTGGCCTACATCACAGGCACAGCAACGTGGGATCTGAGCTGCATCTGTGACCTACATCACAGCTCTTGGCAATGCTGGATCCCCCACCGAGTGAGACCAGGGATGGAACCCACATCCTCATGAATACTAGTTGGAGTCGTTTCCAGTGTACCACAACAGGAACTCCCAAGGAGAAGTATTTTAAAATCACTTCTCCGCTCATTGTGGATATGCTCCACCACAACATGCCAAGTGGTAGTTTTTTAAAGGTTGGTTGCAATGTACACTCTGAAACAATATTAGCAAAGTTTTCATATTCTATCATGTGAAAATCCACAGGGTCTAGCTTACACTCCGAATAGCCTCGTGACATCCTATCTTCATTATATGGAAAATAATGATCCAGTAGTTTGTGCATATCTTTTGACTATTAAAACATTTTAAGATATAATATTTTAAAATGTGTATTGCTATCATCACTAATCTCATTAGAAAACTCTTTAAACCTTGGGAAGCAATTAAGTTCCCAGTGGAAGACACAAGTTTTCCAAGTCTAATCTTTTTTTTTTTCTTGAAATCTTGAATTTTATCTCTGGCAACAAACACTGTCAGTCATTTTCTTTGAAGCAACAGGCTTCCCTCATTCGTTTTCAAGAAAACACCTGCCAAGTACACAGGTCTGAATAACCATGGTTTGTCCGTCAACTGCCTCTTAAAGTAAAATGGTGCAATATTAAAAGAATCGTTAAGTGAATACTCCAGTTCTCAACTCAAACAGTTGCACAAGAGTTTCTCTTGAGGGCAAGCATTCAGTGTGCACAAGTGTTTTATGCATATTTCTTGCTTCTTTACCATACTCTTTAAGAGCTGTGTACTTAATGGTTCAGACTGAATAATACTGATTCTTGTTACTGCCTCGTCAAGGAGATATATATATAAATATACACACACATATATACATACACACATATAAATACATTTATATATTAATAAAAATTGTGTATGTATATATGTATGCACGTGTGTGTGTGTGTATATACATATATATATATGTATATATATACACACACACATTTTTTTTTTGTCTGCTCCCATGGCATGCAGAAGTTCCGGGGCCAGGCATCAAACCCATGCCACAGCAGCAACACAAGCCACAGGCAGTGACAACACCAGATCCTTAACCCAATGAGCCACCAGGAAACTCCTTTGGATATTTTTAGATGAAAGTGGCATTTTCTTCTGAGAGAGTGGGGCAGGAAGCATCCAGTCCAAGCTGGTTTTATCATCACCCTGACTCACACTAAGGCACTGCCCGTGCTGCCTACCATTACTTTATCACCCTCAGGGCAAAGGTCAACTCAGAGACTAAGGCAAAAAAAAAAAAAAATCTTAGTATTATTACTGAAATAGTTTTGACAGTGCAGACCCACCAAAAGCTTCTCCGGGATCCCGAGGGGTCCGGGGACAGCAAATTCAGAACAGCTGCCTCAGGGCACTGTCTTTGCCTGTCTCTGATCAGTGCCACATCCACCAGCCAGTTTTCAGGAAGGAAGAAAGAGCAGAAGTGGAGACAAGGGATTTCTTTTCAGAGAAGTGAGAGAGCAGCTATGCACATTACTTCCATTCTCATTCCACTAGCGAAGACTTAGTCGTATGACCAAACCAGGCTGCAAAGAATGATTGGAGATGTGACCTCCAGCTAAGCAGCCTGTGTTTAGTAAAAGGGGATCACTATTCAGGGGAGAACACCGATACGGAAATCAGGAAGTTTTGGCTACATGAATCCCATCAAACGGTATGGTTCGAGCTGCCACATAATTAGCTTCCCACATAGTTGTTTTAGCTCACATGTATCTTTAAAAAAAAAAAGCAAGAGGAAGAAGAATGTTTTCTACGTATTTCATTTTAGGAATTGGGTTTTGCTGGCAAGCATCCGTTATTTTATTTTATTTTTTGTCTTTTTGCATTTTCTAGGGCTGCACTCGTGGCATATGGAGGTTCCCAGGCTAGGAATCTAACAGGAGCTGTAGCTGCCGGCCTTCGCCACAGCCACAGCAACGCGGGATCCGAGCCGCATCTGCAACCTACACCACAGCTCACGGCAACGCCGGATCATTAACCCACTTAGCGATGCCAGGGATCGAACCCGCAACCTCATGGTTCCTAGTCGGATTCGTTAACCACTGAGCCACAACGGGAACTCCAACAAGCATCCATTAAAATGATGCAAATATGAGATTGAAAATTAGAGTAGAGGCATTCTTCGAGCTAGGAGGAATTCTGAACAATGACGCTGGGGTGGAAATAAGAAGATAACATGGGTAGCAGAGCATAATTTTCTGTAGATGAAACAGAACTGAAATAAACGTCAGGATAATTTTATTTTTATTTATGTGGCCACACCTGTACCATACACAAGTTCCTGGGCCAGGGATTGAGTCCAAGCCTCAAGTGCAACTTACACCGCAGCTGCAGCAATGCCAGACCCTTTAACGCACTGCGCTGGGCCAGGGACGGGACCCAAGCCTCCACAGCAACCTGAGCCACTGCAGTTGGGTTCCTAACCCACGGCACCACAGCGGGAACTCTATGCATCGGGATAACTTGAAAGAAACAAATAAAATGTGCATAAATTTGTTCCTTATCCTGTCCCTTCATTCAAGACGGGGGGCCTTTGCAGTAATGGAAGAAGTATGAGCCTTGACACAAGAAAAAGAAAAAAAGAGGTTCTTTTTCTCAGGTTCCACATTTGAAAATGGTAATAAATACTATCTACCTCAACAACAGTAGGTGGGGGATTAAACAAGATAAGCCACGTGATACCCTGACCACAGTCTGCTTAACAAGACAACCACACAACTGGGATGTAAATTACTAGGCAAATAAGTCATTTTCCTGGTTAGAAGCCAAGGCTTGTGGTATTGAATGATCTGGAGATTCTGAGTTCTAGCACTGCCCTTCAGTGACTGAAGTCAAGGCCCATCAGGAGTCAGCATCTCAAATATCTCAAAACATTATGAGGTGAACGAGGGACTCTCCAAGGTCAAAATGTCCCGGACCACAGGGGAGACTACATCCCAGCATCCCAGACTTGTCTGGAGCCAGATTTGTTGTTGTGGCCGTTTTTCTGTTTTTAGGACCGCATCTGCAGCCTAGGAAGGTTCCCAGGCTAAGGAGTCATATCAAGCCGCCGGCCTACACCACAGCCACAGCAACGCAGGATCCAAGCGGCATGTGTGACCTACACCACAGCTCAAATCAACTCTGGATCCTCAGCCCACTGAGTGAGGCCCGGGATCGAACCCACATCGTCATGGAGACTAGTCGGGTTCACTACCGCAGAGCCATGAGGGGAACTCCCAGGTGGTGTGGGAATAGCCTCTTCTCCTCCAGGTAAGTGGATCTTTTAGATCACATAGGTTAACCCACCTAGCATCTCGCCCCATAGGAGTGGCGGTGGGGATGAGAATCCAGGCCAGTTAAGATAGGAACCTAGACGAAGAGATCCCTGCAAGCGCTCCCACACTTGATCTGGTCTCAGAGAAGGTAAAGGCTAGTGTTCGGGTCATTTACTTATCAGGGGTGTGTGTGCTTTTGTGCTGCAGCTAGGGAGCTGGCCAGGGGCGGCTGTACTGAGCAGATCCTTATCAGTCCCCCAGGCAGGCACTTTGCCTTTGGCTAATGTAAACAGAGAAAATATCCACCACCTGTTCAATAATTCCCAAAAGTGCGAAACCTTCGGGGACAAAGATGAATTCCTCCTCAATTGCTTGGTGAGTCTGTGAATTGATCAGTGAGAGACTGAACGTTTCGATTTGTATAAGAGAAACAGGGATTCTAATGAGCTTGGATGCAGGGTTTTGGGGCCGTTTCCCATTTGAGCTCTGGGCAGGGACAGAGTGCCAGGACATGGAGAGGGCATACCTGAAGGTCTGTCATTCCGCAGGCGCGGCGATGCTGAGAATGCAGGGCAGGCTGGCAGCCCTGGAGTCGCACAGGTGCCAGAAGCGCGCCTAGCACATCAAAAGGAAGACAGAACTTGAGAGAGACAAAAGAGCTAAGCAGACAGTGATGCTGCAGGAAACAAACGTGATTAGTCCGCTCTGGCCCAGACTTCAGGATGAATAAACAAACCCGCAAGCTCATGGAGCGATTCACACTAATCACTAATAACCCCGGTAAAATGATTGCATCTAGGGTGCTAGATTAAAAAAAGAAAATCGGAATCACCTCCATGAAAGTTCAAAAATATTTTCGCTTTCTGAAAGGAAAAAGAAAAAACAAAACAAAATAAAACCTCAGAAGGGGGGGAGATAGCTTTCCTCTTACAAGTGATGACATGCTACGCAGCACCAACTACCCACCAGCACCAGCAACGCTAGCTCATCTTCACAGCCCCTGCTTCCGGAAGCCCTGCCCCTACTTTTCTTGCATGATTAGAGGTTGGAGGCAGAGCTGTGCCCAGACCAGTCATGCATGCACGTATTCACAGAGTTTGCAGACGCAGCAGCCACCACCAACCCTCATCGCTAATAGCTCCACGGGAATCCACATGTGCTGGTAGCTGGGCACACATGCTCAGGACGGCTGAAGTGTGGGGTCCTAAGAGGACATTTGCCTTCATCCCCTCAGCCTTCCTTAAAGAGCTCAAAGGATGCCACAGCTGCCAACGGAGAGCTGATACTGTCTAAGTCACGGGTGCAATAATGATGCCATTCATTCTAACACAGTTCAGTAAACAGAAATAAACAGACTATAAAAGTGGAGTTTATGAAAGCAGAAATGGGAAGTCAGAGCATATTAAGAAAGCATAAATAATTCACAAGTGTTTACCACATATTTTTCTGCAAAGTTTTAAGGGCGAATCATATTTCTTCATAATCACAGATCTCAATGTTGATTTATCCTTTTTCTGCTATCACCCTTTCTCCTTCTACTTTATTTGGAGACTACGTGTAGCCTGTTTTAAAATATTATAACCAGGAGTTCCCGCTGTGGCTCCGCGGAAACGAATCCAACTAGGAACCATAAGGTTGCGGGTTCCATCCCTGGCCTTGCTCGGTGGGTTAAGGATCCGGCGTTGCCATGAGCTGTGGTGTAGGTGCAGACGCGGCTCGAATCCCGCGTTGCTGTGGCTGTGGCGAAGGCCGGCGGCTACAGCTCCTGTTAGACCCCTAGCCTGGGAACCTCCATAGGCCACAGGTGCGGCCCTAAAAGGCAAAAATAAATAAACAAATAAACAAACAAATAAAATATTACAACTAAATGGAAGGCCTTTCCCTCCTGCCCAGGTTGAAAATTTTCAAACACTTTTGTTTTTCCTATTGTTTGTTTTCACAAGAACGCTCATCAAGATGGAAAACTAAAGATCAGAATTAAAAAACAATTCTAAGCCTTTCAGACAAACATCGATTTGTAGTAATTATCTTTGTTGTTTTTTTTTCCTCCCAGTTACAGTCTCAGAAGATGTGAATCCTACAATTTCTTTCCATTCTCCTTCTCACAGGTGCTCATTTCTCTGATTAGAGATCAAAATGCTTATTTTGTTCAGCCCATTACTGTCAAATTATTGGTACTCAGAAAATTATTATTCACAAGTCACGCAAAGAAAGAACTTCATTTTTCCCATATCTGAAACAGAAATCACACTGTTGAAATAAAATTTTCATCAAGATTGGTGATTAAGTCAACATGTAATTATTTTGGATTTCCAAACTTTTTCCTTGTCTTCGGAAATGCATTACACTCGGTAACCAATTTGTGAAGCAGCTGAAATCACAGAGACCTCACTTCCTAGTGACAGCCAGGAGTCCACACTGTTTCCGGGTCTCCCAGATTCCTTGTAGGAAAGCCCCATCGAGTCCAGATCGGGGGACTCGCAGTTAAATGTTGGCCACTGCTGTTATGAAGGTTAGGTTTAAAATCCAGACATCATCCCATTTCTTCCAGGCCCAAAGCTAGGAAGATGCTGTCTTGGTCAGCTTGAGCTTCCATAACAAATTACTGTAGACTGAGTAGCTTTAAACAATAGATCTGTAATCCTCACGGGGTTTTGTTTTTTGGGTTTTTTTTTTTTTTTTGCTTTTTAGGGCTGCACCCTTGGCATATGGAAGTTCCCAGGCTAGGGGTTGAATCAGAGCTGCAGCTTCCGGCCTACAGCACAGCCACAGCAACACGGGATCCCAGCCACGTCTGCACCCTACACCACAGCTCACGGCAACGCCGGATTCTTAAGCCACTGGGTGAGCAAGGACAGGGATCGAACCCGCGTCCTCACGGATACTAGCCCGGTTCATGACCGCTGAGCCACAGGAGGAACTCCCAATTTCTCACAGTTCCGGATGCTGGGAAGTCTAAGACCAAAGCGCCAGCGGAGTAGTGCCCGCTGGGGACCCGCCTCTTGGCCCGCAGACGGCCACCTGCTCACGGCATCTTCACAAGGTGGGAAGAGAGAGCAAGAAGAAGTAAGTTCTCCTGTGTTTCTTCTTCTAAAGGCACTGATCCCATCGTAAAGGCCCCACCCTCACGACATCTAAACCTAATTACCTTTCAAAGGCTCCATCTCCAAACCCTTCACATTGCAGGGGCGGGGGGTGGCGGTTCAGAGCTTTGCACATGAACTGGGGGAAGAGCATAATTCAGTTAATAGCATTCAGCTCCTGACTCTCCAAATTCATATCCTTCTCATAAGCAAAATGCAATCATTGTATCCAAGAGCCCCGAAAACCTTCACTCACACCAGCATTAACTCTGAAGTCGAAGGTCCCCAGTCTCATTTCAATAGCATCTGGATCAGCCACGGGTGAGACTTGAAATATGACTGATCCTGAGGAAAATGTCCTCTCCGCGTGTGAACCTATAAAACCAGATATGCTTCCAAAACCCAAGGGTGGAGGAAGCACGGGATAGGCACTCCCATTCCAAAGGGAGAAATGGAAACAGAGGGGACAGGTCCTGAGCGTAAAGAAAGCGTAAATAAATCCTAAGCATAAATAACTTTGAAGTGTTTGCTATTTCTGTTTTTCAGACTAGAAATAGTTGTGGAGTCCTCTGGCTGTCTTTAGGAAGGCAGACCCCCAAACTTAGCAGAGTCAATTCCATTAGCTCTTAAGGCTCAAGAACAGTCCTCTTTGGTTCCATGCTTCACCCTCTGGGCCCAGTGGCGTGGCAGCGTCACCCCCAGAGTGACATGGGCAGTTTGGGATGAGGTGCCACTTTCCCTGGGCTCTACGGGGCCTACTCTTTTGTCTTTTGGACAGAACCCCTTCCTGGCGGCCCTGGCGTGGGGGCTGGGGGGGGGGCAAACTAACTACTAATCTGACAGTCAAAATCCAGGTTGTAAATCAACTATGGTAAAAATTAAAAAAAAAAAATCCAGGCTGACATGCATCATTTTGTACCATATTCTCATTCTCTTTAAAGTAGGCTCTGTTCGAACTAGAATGACCTAAACTTAAATAGTGGGAAGTTCAAGTTCCCCCCATAAGGAGAAGCTACCGCTTGGCAAATGTTCCCAATGTAAGGGAATAATCAGAAGGGGCAAATGTTAGCGATGACTGTGATCTTTAGGTTTCACGCCGCATTTGGGAGCCGTCTGTTAGATAAGATGTACAAATGCCTGTCTCAAAGCATTGCTCAGGCATTTCATGGCCTGGAACATCTGACTGCTGCATACTTTCAACTCTACCTGGCCAAGAGTACACCTGGGATAATATTTCTCTCTCAGGCATCACACATCAAGCATTTTTAATCCCTTTCTTGGACTTACACCATACGCCTCATGAATAATTAAGCAATGATTCACAACTGGCCAGTCTATCTCTGCTTTCTTGGCCGACTTCAAAAGACATCCGAACAGGCAGAAGGTGAGGCCAGCGGTAAAGATCAACCTAAATTATCTTCCCCCTCGATATACGTTTTTGTGCTAAGGAGAATTTCATTCTTCAGCCGTGAGGAGCAAAAGCCAAACCTTCTGCTTCAAAGCTTTCGGGTCTTCAATAGATCTCTGCTCGCTGCAACCCGTCATTCCGAATTCCACCTTGCAGCTGCTCACTCATCTGAGTCAGCCCGTGTGCAGCTACTCAGATCATCACGAAACCGAAGCGGGATCCTCCTCCTGAGCAAAACTGTGCGAGTGGAAACCAGGCTTTCCAAGGCCAAAACACATGGTCTCTACAGCAGCAGGTCAAGTGCACGAGTGCGCGAGGCGACTGAGTCAGTGCAGTGAGGGACAAAATCTGTAGTTCACGCTCTTTATGAAATATTTTGTTTAATGGCTTGGTTTCCATGGCAAAATGCTAAGTGAAAGCCATCATTAGAACAAGTCCTCAGCACATCGATTCTTTCAAAAAAAAAGCCTAGTGAAATACTGAATTGAATCCAAATACAGCGGATACTAAAACAAAGCATACTTCTGAAACGCACTGCAGACAAGCATTTAGTTTTAACAATGACATTTTTGGTCTCCAGTAGGTCATGTACGGGATTTAATTGTTTTACAAGACTTTCTGATTTGATTTAACGTCTCTTATTTGGTTCCTTTAATCCATTGTTCTTAATAAGAGAAAAAATGTTTTCAGTGCCCACGGATTGGATCACATTAATTTTCCTGAAAATCCATGTCGCCCCTGGGCCACCGGGGTCACACTTCCGTAGGGGTCCCTGTAGGGGCTGACGTTACCCTTGTTTCCCAGGGAACTGTTCTCGGGCTTCACCAAAGGCGCAGCACACAACCTGGCACCTTCTTTGACAAGGTGAAGACTGACGCTGGCCTCACCTTCCCCGCAGGATCGTCAAGCCAATTGAACTTCATGCAGATTAAATGAGTTCACTCACAGGAAGTGCTTAGAACAGTGCCTGGCACCTAGGAAGGAAGCCTTCAGGAAATGACAGCGATCATTTGGGTCATGCTGTATTGCTTCCACCCATGAAAGAACAATGAGGGGAGCCAATCTTTATACGTCTTTGGCGCTTGCTGACTCCGATGGGGTCCTCTCTAGCAGGGCACACCTAAGGCGAAGACACTTAAGAGAACACTTGGTATTTTTATAATCGATTTCATGCAGAGAGCTCAAAGGAAACCTTTTATAACGCCCGATAGGAGTGAATAAAGGTAGCACATGCAGAGGTCACTGTGTCAAATTCAAAACAAACTTCTCTCTCTTTCGGTGCTGGTGTTATTTTAGTTCTGGATGAGTGTGTGGCCAAAGCTGACAGACGACGGTGTAGAGAACGAAAGATGGGGAGAGAGAAAACAGATGTAAATTTGGGGAAGGAGGAATGTACATAACTTGCAGTCACAACATTTTGATAGGACAGAGCTGGGCACGTCACACTCAGTCCATTCGTCATTCATTCTGAATTTTCCAAGAAAATCAGGTCTACATTCTTCTTCTTCTTTTCTTCTTCTCCTTTTCCTTCTCCTTCTTCTTATTGCTTTTTAGGGCTGCACCTGCAGCATCTGGAAGTTCCCAGGCTAGCGGCTGAATCGGAGCTGCTGCTGCCAGCCTACACCACAGCCACAGCAAAGTGGGATCCGAGACTCTTCCTCGACCTACACCACAGCTCACAGCAACACCGGATCCCCCACCCACTGAGTCACACCAGGGGTTGAACCTGCATCCCCATGGATATTAGCTGGACTCGTTTCCACTGTGCTGCAAGGGGAACTCCCCACACTCTAAATTTGATTCCACTGTCCTCCCAAAATAATTCGGTTCGTCAGAGTGCATATTCCAATGTTTGCTAAATCTATATTCAGTCATTTCATTAGTCAGGAGATCCTATTTTCCCACCCACTCTTTCCAAACACCCAAATATGAAACGCCTTTCTACGCCAGCTTGCTCATGCCTAATGTTCCATCAGCAGACGGGAGAAGCTTCCATTTCACAGTCAGGCTTCCCGCACGGCGATACTGAGGACTGTGATCCCTGATCCCTTTGACTTGAAAATTCAAGTTCAATTCTGCACTGCCGACTTCAGACTGTTTCCAGGAACCACAGTTTAACAGCAGCGGAGAACAGACACTCTGGGCCCAAGGGATGATGGGGTGGGAAATATGAGGGGGTCCTAGGCGAATAAAAAAAATTGTAATGAAGGCCAGGCGCCCAAAGACAAGTTTGTAGTCTTCCAAAGTGTTCAAGCATTACACCTGGACAGGAGCATTGGCTGAACGGTAGTGAAACGGGGCTGGGGTATAAAACCAAGATTATATTAGGGCTTCGTATATAATGTGGAGAGTTTTTTTTTTTTTTTTTTTTGTTTGGAGCGGGGGTCAGCTATTCTCTATGGACAAAAAGGGCAGAAGAGGCATCAGTTCCATTAATTGCTCAGGGAGAGGGCCGCTGCACCCAGAAAGCAGATTTGCCAGTAAAGGTCCGTAAGACTCAACAGAAACGAGGGCTTCTGAACACACTTCCTTCAACCAAGCCCCGTAAACCGATCGCACAGCCCCCCTGGGCAGGTGACTAATAGGAAGTGGGGAAATGATCCTCTCTCCACCCTGGTCAAGTATAAACCCAGGACAGGCCAGGCTTGCTGCCGCTTGTTCTTCTAGAATCGGGCAGTGGGAACAAAGGCTTTCCTTAGACGTCTCTCCCAAAGTGCATTGAGCCCCCTACAAATGCTGGAACCACCCGGCGGCGAGTCCAGCACTAGTATGTGTATCCTGAGGAGGTTCTGTTAAGAGTCCCCATTAACATGCATGCAATGGGGTTCAATTAATCTCTGGATTAATATTAATATTTCGGTACTAGTCCCAAGAATACCTTTGGCGTCTAACATTTTCGAACTTTCTTCATCTATAAAAATGTTTCATCCCTCTAGAAATTGAGGATCAGTGTGCTGGATGAGGAAATGTATTTACATGTAAACGAGAGAAATTCAAGTCTTAGGTGTCTGGACGTTACTTCCTTCAAAACGGAAAATTAAAATTAATGATGCACATCTAAAACCCCCAAAGAAGAGCATATCCCAACCTGTAGGATCAGGGATGATCCAGGACCGGAGAACGACGGCCACTTGGAGCAAAAGGCGGGCCCGGCCTCCAGGCCTGGGGGGGGGGGCGGGGGGCGTCTTGGAAAGACTGAGCCTGAATGTCCGGTGAGCACTTTGAATGGACCCTAGGAAGAGGCCCCAGTCAAGGCGCAGCATAATACTGCCTGAAGCAACACTCTAACGGCAAGAAGATCTCACTGTGGGGTGTTTACTATTTCTCCCGTTTTACAAATGAATAAACTGGGGGTCAGAAGTTGGAGTGATTTATTTAAAGTTCCATGGACGTGGAGTTCCCGTCGTGGCTCAGTGGTTAAAGAATCCGACTAGGAACCATGAGGTTGCGGATTCGATCCCTGGCCTTGCTCAGTGGGTTGGGGATCCGGCGTTGCCGCGAGCTGTGGTGTAGGTCACAGACTCGGCTCAGATCGGGCATGGCTGTGGCTGTGGTGTAGGCCAGCGGCGACAGCTCCTGTTAGACCCCTAGCCTGGGAACCTCCATATGCTGTAGGTGCGGCCCTAGAAAAGACAAAATAAATAAATATATAATAAAACTTAAAAAAGTTCCATGGATGTACAGGAAATGAGCTGGGAGCTTAGGGCAGACTGGCTGAGAAGTCATGCTCTTTCCAACATATTATGTGATTGAAGATAAGACGTGGCTTCTTGGGTGACTACATTCAGCTTCCTTTAGGCTGCAG